>JAAALK010000080.1:41972196-42572196 GCA_019279435.1 Zizania palustris | reverse complement strand
CCTCCGCCGCCCGTCGGTGCCCCGCCACCTGCCGTGCCCCTGGCCGCCGGCCACCGCCCACGCTGGTGACCACTGCCATCCATCTCGGCACCCCGCCGCCACCGCCTCACTGCCTCAGGTCAGATGCATGGCCACTTGTTACTTGTACTGTTGTATCGTGGATAGGATGGAATTAATGATCCATAATTCTATCTATTCGATTATCTTTGTTAGTGGATAGTACGAGCTAATTTGCTTGTTGAATGATATAAGTTAGAATTAGTATGAGCCGCTTTTTATATATACTTTTTTTCATCAAAATATAATCACCCAAAATCGTGTTTTGTAGATTTAAATGTAATGAATAAATGGTGTAGTTATATTGTAAATTGGATACATGATTTAGGAGAAAAAGATTTGAAGTATTGCTAATGAAAAATAAACTCGTGTTATTTTGCAACGAATCAAGCACACCCTTAATTTCCGTAACTCTATCATCTAGAGTCTGCATTTATCATCGGCGCATCGCCCTAGCTAGCCCCCCTCTCGAGTCTCGACTGAGTCGACTCTCTACCTCCCCTTCCACTTGCGCCGCCACCTCTACCCCTTGCGCCGCCGGCCGCCGCCTCTGCTACCCCTCCCCTTGCGCCGCCAGCCACCGCCTCTGCTACCCCTCCCCTTGCGCCGCCGGTCGCCGCCTCTGCTACCCTTCCCCGTGCGCCGCATTGCCGCCTCTGCTACCCCTTCCCCTTGTGTCACCGCCGCCTCTGCTACCCTTCCCCGTGGCACCTCTCTCCTTTTTGCCTCTCTAATCCTCTCCCCCTCCCTCGCAGCGATGGCGCGGCGAGGGCTCGATAGGGCATGGCGAGGGCGTAGTGGGGCCACGGCGAGGGCATGAAGAGGGCGTGGCGAGGACGTGGCGAGGTCAGATCTAGCCACCCAGTGCACTAGTGTAGAAAATGGGGAAGAGAAGAGGAGGGAGAGGAGATCAAGTGTGGCGGCTGGAGAGGGGGTTGAGAGAGAGAGAGGTAGTGGGGAGAAGTTAGGGTTTAGAAATGGGCTTTAAATGAGCTGAAATTTAAATGGGTTGTGTGGTAAAATTTAAATATATATGTGCTATTAATTATATTCTTGTGTTAATTTGTGGTTTGTTGATGATTTCATTACGGTGATTAGTATATTATATATATATACTTTATTATATATATTTCTTTTCGTATGCAATTTTTTATTTGACAACAACGTAGATAGTGTAACGAAACCTATGCGTCACCCGTTTTGGACCAACATGTCTCACACGTGTCATGCGTGTGAGATGTGTAGGTCCGGAATTGTCCCTTTTTGGACAGCCTCGGAGTGTGCGACAGAGCATGGTCTTTATGATGAGTCATGAGTCGGAATGGGATTTCAGTAACAAAACCTTGTTGTTCTCCATTGCACCACTATCAGGTGTGCAATTGGAGAACAACGGGGTTATGCTGCTGAAATTTCGTTCGGACTCATGGCTCGTCATAAATACCACGTTTTGTCGGTCACTCTTGGGTGGGTTTAGGACCTATCTTTTCCTATAACATAGGCCCGTAGTACTTATGATATCGATGCATTCTCGATTGAATGAATGTTTTGCCTATAGAATGGCTGAGGACGACCGACGGTGGATGTATAGTGGTTGGATGAAAAGTGGAGCTCACACGAGGGAGTGGGTAATCAACGCTGAGAAATTTGTTGATCGTGCATTCGCTTTGACAACAAACACTGGCACGAGGTGCCCATGCATGAAGTGCAGAAATTCTCGTTGGCAAGACAAGAGGACGTTGTCATTGCATATTTGCAAATATGGTTTCGTGCCAGGTTATGAAGTTTCGTCTTTTCACGGTGAGACAGGCCGTGAAAAAACGGTATTAGTAGTGGAAGAACAAGATGATAGTGTTGCTGACGATAGGATGGATGAGATGCTTGATGCTATACGACCGGAGTTTGAATCAAACCCTGAGGATCCTCCAACACCAGAGGTTCAAAAGTTTTTCGACATCCTTCGAGCTTTAGAAGAGCCATTGCATGAGCACACCACCGTAAGCGTTCTCGCTTTCGTGACTCGTCTTATGGCTATTAAGTCAAAGTTTGCATTTTCACACAATTGTTATAAGGAGCTCTTGAATCTGATCAGCGATATCCTTCCTAAGAACCATAAGGTGCCGAAAGACATGTACCAGTCAAAGAAAATGCTTTCTACTCTCAGTATGGAGTATGAGAAGATTGATGTGTGCCGAGATAATTGTATGTTGTTCTGGAAAGAACATAGTAATGAGGTGAAATGCTTAAAATGTGGTAAACCGAGATTCGTAGAGGTCATAAATGAAGACGGAGAAAAGGTGACGACAGAGGTTGCTCATAAGCAACTTCGTTACATGCCTCTTACACCTCGGGTGAAACGATTGTTTCTCTCAAAGAAAACCGCTAGACATATGCGATGGCATAAAGAAGGTGTACATGAGAATAATCAAGTAATGATGCACCCATATGATGGTGAGGCATGGAAGGCTCTAGATGATTTTGATGCAGACTTTGCTAGTGATGCAAGGAATGTTCGCATCGGGTTGGCAACAGATGGATTCACGCCTTTCAATGTAACCGCATCGTCGTACTCTTGTTGGCCTGTGTTTGCTATTACATACAACCTTCCACCTTCGTTTTGTATGAAATATGAATTTATGTTCTTGTGTCTCATTATAACCGGTCCAGAGCATCCTGGAACATGACTAAACGTGATGCTGAAGCCCTTAATTGAAGAGTTGAAACAATTGTGGAAAGGAGTTGAAGCATATGACTATGACCAGAAGCAAAAATTCAATCTCCGAGTTGCGTATCTGTGGTCGGTCCATGATTTTTCGGCATACGGTATTTTTTCTGGTTGGAGTTGTCATGGAAGGTTGACATGCCCGATATGTGCGAAGGACACAGATTGTTTCTGTCTGAACTTCGGGGGAAAGATTTGTTACTTTGATTGCCATAGATGCTTTTTGCCCTTGAATCAGCCATTTATGTTACAGAGGAACAATTTCAAGAAGGACAATATTGTTGTAAAGGGACCACCAAGGCGTTTAAATGGTAGAGAAATCGCTGATATGCTGAATGAGTTGGTCCTTAATGAAAATGAGGATGGATTTGTAGGATTCGGAACCGAACATAATTGGACGTACATATGTGGCTTATGGGAACTGTCGTATGTCAAATCACTAATTCTGATGCACAACATTGACGTTATGCATCAGGAACGTAATGTTGGTGAAAGCATTATAAGTACATGTTTGGATTTTACTGACAGGACAAAAGATAATGTAAAGGCGAGAAGAGATTTAGCTGAGATTTGTAATCGACCAACCCTTGAGTTGACGAATAGTGGTGGCAATCCACGTGCCCATTTTGTTTAAAACCTAAAGAAAAAAACAAGTAATGAGGTGGTTGAAAAAATTGAAATTCCCAGATGGTTACGTTGCGGGATTTAGAAGAGCTGTGAATTCGAAGACAGGGAAATTAAATGGATTGAAAAGTCACGATTACCACATAATAATGGAAAGACTCCTTCCTGTAATGTTTCGCGGGTACCTGAATGATGATGTGTGGAAGGCGTTAGCTGAGTTGAGCCATTTTTATAGACAACTTTGTGCGAAAGAAATTAAGAAAGATATGATGGAGATGCTAGAGAAAGAGATCCCGGTGCTTTTATGTAAATTGGAAAAAATATTCCCTCCAGGGTTCTTCAATCCAATGCAACATTTACTGGTTCATCTGCCATATGAAGCTAAGGTAGGTGGCCCTGTCCAATATAGGTGGATGTATCATATTGAAAGGTCTCTAAAGAAGCTTAGAGCGATGGTTGGTAATAAGGCCAGAGTTGAAGGTTGCATCGCAGAAGAATTTAAATTGAAAGAGATAGCATTCATCACTAGTGTATACTACAAGGTAGATGAAGACCATCCTTGTAGTGATCTCCAAATATTTGGGTGGAAGGGCATAACTGTTGGTGTCTCCACGACATATTATGTAACTCAGGAAGAACGAACATATGCCTTGTTCTACATGTACTCAAATATGGAAGAGATGGAACAATATTTCACGTAAGTAAATTCTTTTTACACTACTACAAATCGTCACTGTAGTGGCGTTGGGCAAAACCACTGTAGTGGCGGGCCATTAGATGCCCGTCACTACAGTTGCTGGTGCTGATGGCAGCACCAGCGCCCGCCACTATTGTTGGTAAAGTAGTGGCGGTCGGTGCTGACGTCATCCCGGACCACCACTATTGTACCAATAGCAGTGGCGGTCGCTGGTGCTGCCCGCCGCTGCTAATATGGCCGCCACTAAAGTATTGATGACATCACTTGCGACCGCCACTACTATTCTAGCTATAAATGCGCAGCTTCTTCCTCCCCGAGCTCTACTGGAGTTCGCATTTAATTTTGTCCGTACAATGGCGACAAAAATCTAGATAAAGAGGGGGGAGGCTTTGTTTTCGTTTCTTTTGAAGGATTTCATTCTAGGAGGTAAATCCATGCCGAATCTCACATTTATTTTGTATTTAATCATGTATACAATGAGTTATTAGCGTTTTTCTAATTTAGGGTTTGTGAATAGAAATTTTCAAATAATCTTCCACATACAGTGTTACCTTCTCCCAAATGAACAAATATAACCCTCCTCACAATTATTCATCACTTGTATATTGATTTACGTCATTTTAATCTCTTTTTTAATTTGATTTATGATTATAGATCTAGAGTTATGTTGTTTGGAGAGAGAGAGAAACCAATATAGTTAATTTATTTAATAATTTTTTCTGCTTAATAAGTAGTTTTAATTAAAGCATTGAGGATTTTTAATTAATGTTGTTATGAGCGATAATAAATCAATATATTTTCAATTTGTAAATTACTAAAATTAACAATAATGATTTTATTAATATTTTTTCAAATAATATATGTTTTAGATGGAGCACAGGTCCTGGATGTACTCGTCCAACGACGGAGATGTGGTGGCATATTTTAACAGAGTAACTGAATTTACTGAAGCTGCCGCACAATATGCTTCCCGTCAGAGTGAAGAGGCAATATATTGTCCTTGTAAAGTTTGTAAAAATGAAGCGATGTATCCGTGTTCTGATCGTGAAACCATACGATTTCACTTGTTGAAAAATGGTTTCGTGAAGAACTATTATATATGGACGAAACACGGTGAGATGGGCCAAAATCCTCCTGAAGATTCTGATGTGCCGCAAGATGCTCATCAACATAGAAGAGGTTGTGATCATACATCCGACATAACACATGATGATGTTGATCAACATGATGATGATGACTCCTTTGATGTGGAGGAACTGATGCGAAATGTTGCGCCTGAGGTGTTGTTGCAGAGAACTACAACCAAAGGATACGAGGTATGCCACGGATGCGATAAGCAGTATACTGTGTTGTACACAATTCTTGAGCTTATGAAACTGAAGGCCAGCAATGGATGGTCTGACACTAGTTTTTCAGATCTTTTACAACTCCTAAAAAAGGTTTTGCCAAAACCCAATGGTTTACCATCTGATACGTACCAAGCAAAGAAGATGATTTGTCCGTTGACTTTGGGTGTTCAGAAGATTCATGCATGCCCGAACCACTGTATCCTATATTAAAAAGAGTATGGATTGTTAGAGAGATGTCCGCAGTGCAACGCGAGTCGATACAAACGTCCAAATGACTGTGTGGAGGACTACAATGACCACCAGAAGAAGAATAATAAGAGGTTGCAGAAGAGGAATAAAAATGTTATTGAAGACCATCCTAGATAAAAGATGGAGAGGAAAGTTCCAGCCTTAGTAATGTGGTACCTACCGGTGATTGATCGCTTGAAACGTATGTTCTCTAATCCTAGAGATGCTGAACTATTAATCTGGCATTTCGCTAGGCGAAAGAAGGACGGAAAACTTCGGCACCCTGCGGATGCTAGGCAGTGGAAATCATTTGACCTGGCCCATCCAGATTTCTCGGACGATCCTAGAAATATCAGGATGGGACTTAGCACGGATGGAATGAATCCCTTCGGTGAGATGAGGAACCCACATAGTACGTGGCCAGTCTTTCTATGCTTGTTCAACATTCCATCATGGTTGTGCCATAAAAGAAAATACCTTATGCTCACTACTCTAATTTCTGGTCCAAAACAACCTGGCAATGACATTGATATCTTTCTAGAACCTTTGATGGAGGATATGAAACGTCTATGGGAACATGGTGTCTGTGTGTGGGATGAGCACAAGAAAGAGCACTTCAATCTAAGAGCCATAATCTTTTGCACCATAGCTGACAACCCAGGACGCATGTCCCTAACAGGACAGGTTAAAGGAAAGACAACATGTGTAGTGTGTGTGGACCAGACAGAATCTATGCATCTTCCATCATTCGTTAAGACGATATATATGCGACACCGCAGATTTTTACCAAAAAACCACAAATATCGAAGAAATAGGAACCATTTTGACGGTACAATCGAGCTTGGACAGCCTCCACGAAATCGAGATGGCAAATTTCTATTCGAAATGGTAAAGAATATCAAAGTTGTTTTCGGAAAGAAGAGGAAGAAATCTGAAAAAATTTCAAAGGACGCTCCATTTAAAAAGCAGTCGATCTTCTTTAGATATTTGCCCTATTGGAAGGAGTTGGAGATTGGTCATGCTATCGATACAATGAACGTTGAGAAGAATGTCTTCGAAAGCACTATTGGTATTTTGTTAGACATACCGGGCAAATCAAAAGATGGACTCAAAGTAAGAAGGGACCTTCAAACTCTCGGAATTAGACCTGAGCTTCACCCACAGGAAAGGGCCACTGGAAAATTTTTCCTTCCGGCTGCTAGCTATAACCTCACAATTGACGAGAAAAGATCAATCTGCAGGTGTCTACATGGAATTAGAGTTCCAACAGGATTCTCAATGAATATAAAGAATATTGTCTCCGTAGCAGATTTGAGGATGAGCGGCTACAACACTCATGATTGTCATGTTATGCTTGGGCTATTTCTGAAGGTGTGGAGGTGGATGATTACGGGTTTACGATAGTTGACCTTAATAAGGTGGCTTATAAAGATGACCCTTGGATACTCACTCAATCCGTGGCACAAGTATTTTACATACTTGATCCTAAAGATGAGAAAAATACATAGTTGCTCCAGGAAAACAAAGAATTGTTGGAGTTGATGGAGTCGAAGACGAAGAAGAATACAATTAGTTTGATGAGGTGCCGTTTTTCGTTGACATATCAAGGATCAATGTGGTTGAAGCAAAACTGTCATTTGGCAGTGTGATTCCTTATCTACTCACTAATGGCGATGGAAAATTAGTTCAAGGCTAGATCATTTATGTTTAGTTGTAAAATCAATTATGTCATTTATTATTAAAACATTTTCAAGATCAAATGAGGATTTAATTAAACATCAATCGAAAATTTTTAAAAATATTTATTTTTTGGGGCCAACAGTAAGGTTCAAACCTCGAACCGCATGGCCCCAATCAAGGAGCCCCGCGCACCACTGCGCTACTAAGTGTTTCACGTCATTGTAGGAAGAGTATTATATGCTATATATATAATCACTACTAAGAGAAAACATGAATAAAAAAGTATTGAAAATTAGAATAGAAATGTAAAAAGTCATGAAAATGTAAAAAAATGTTTGGATGCTAGCAGCAAGGTTCGAACCTCAAACCGCCTGCGGGCAGCAAGGTTCGAACCTCGAACCTCATGGCACCAAAGCAACCCCCGCACCACTGCGCTACTAAGTGTTTCTCGACATGAGTGGCAATGTATGTTAGATAACCCCACCAGAGGCAGTAGTGGCGGGCAGAATGACGTCACCAGACCGCCACTACTATCCGATTTAGTAGTGGCGGTCGCATGATGTCATCGGCCCGCCACCACTAAGACACATAGTAGTGGCGGGCTGGATGACGTCATCATGCCCGCCACTACTAAGACACCTATATATACTTTCCACTCCCGCCGTCCGAAAACCTAGTTTCATTTTCTAAACCCTAAACTCCCGTGTCGCCCCCGTCCTCCCGTCGCCGCCGTCGACGTCCCGGAGCACGTCGCCGCTGCTCTCCGCCCGTCGCCGCCTTCCTCGGAGCCCGTCGGCGCCGCCCGTCGCCGCCATCCAGTCGATCAGTAAATGATTATTAACCTATCTTTGGTCTTATTTTATTCGAGCTTAGGGTTAAAATGATGGAGGATTGTTATATTAATTTATGCGTGGTAATATAATTTAGTATAATATTACTAGTAGAATGCACTATAATAATAATGTTTTTTAATCTACTGTAAAAAATTTCTGAGAAAAAAATTTCCACTATAACAATAATGTTTTTTAATGTACTATAAAAAATTTCTGAGAAAAAAAATTTCCACTATAACAATAATGTTTTTTAATGTACTATAATGTTACTAGCTTAGGGTTTTTTAATGTTATATCAATGTGACAAAAAATGCAGATGGCTCCTCCTAAGATTGAACCAACAAACAGTGGATCCTCAGACTCTACATAAAGTGGCGTGTGTGAGGTTTGCAAATGCGGTAAACATAAGGTACATGATGGTATGGTTTGCAGTTGTTTGGCGAAGAAAGTGATTCTCATAATGGACTCTGACTCGGAGGACGACTCACGATCGCCGCAACCAGATAGGGTAAGTGTTGGCAGACGGAAGAATGATGAGACAACCGGTGGTAGAGGGAAACATGCCGAGGCTAGCGGTGGAAAAGTGAAGCATGTAGAGCAATGCGGCAGCAAGAGGAGGAAGGAGGCAAGATCCTCTTTTTATGCAAATTTTATATTTTTATCATCCAATTCAATCATTGATAATAAGTTATTCTCACTATCGCCGCCGCGTGTATTTTCTTGTTCAGGAACATGGAGAGCAGTTCAGACTGTCTGATGATGCCGATTTGGTTGAGGATTGGCAAGTTGAGGCTTTTAATCTGTTTAACCAGAAATAGGTTGGGTTTGTGCCGAGGAAGAAGAAGAAGCTCCAAACCATATCTTTCTTTTGGGTTTGACCAGTAGTGCGTTTCGATGTGTAAGCTGGTTTCCCCAGCCTGGACTTGTGTTTGTTTACTTGCTTTCAAATAAACATGATATGTCAAGCGAGCCCCCGCACCACCGCGCTACAAAGTATCGATCATATAGTAACAACATGTAATAAAAACACACTTAATGAAAATAAAAACAGTAAACTAAGGGAGAAAAATATCAATATTTGCAATTAGAATATTGGTGTTGTATTTTTATAGATAAGTTATGATGTATTTTTATTGTACATGTTTATTAATGAAATAATAAAAAGTAAAGTGAGGCAAAAAATACCAAATTTTTAAATTTGATAAGTTATGATGTATTTTTATTGTTAAAAAATCAAGTTCAAACTAGAATTTAAACATGAATAAAAAAGTCATGAAAATGTAAAAAAATGTTTGGATGCTAGCAGCAAGGTTCGACTCGACGTACCAAGCAATGTTGGCTCAGTACAAGACAAATTTCCTGTAAATTATATTAAAGAGGACACACCATGCAGCCTGCATGTACCGATAGGGCGCAAAGGGCATTCCCAAGAGGCTGCACGAGGCATTGCTATGCCTAGGGATTTATTTCACAATCGGCCTATTCCTGCTGACTATACCAAGGTTCAGGTCAATGAGATCACCAACGACAGATTTATTAATTACCCCTTGGATATTCCAATGCCTGATGAGGGGATTGAGACAATCGGAGATGCTCTAAATAACTTTGTCCTATGGGCGAGCCGAGATATCAAATTACTGCAGACAAGTTCTCAGAGTAAATCACCTATTGTCTCATCACAATCCCCCACATATCTTTCATCTCAGGATGTGCAAAATATAGGATCATTATCACCTGTTGATGAGCGTGAAATAGAGGAAAAGGCAGAGGAAGAGCCAGTGCCCAATAAAGTGGCAGAAGTGATAGAATCGAAAGTGACTTCTGATCCTCAAGTGACAAAGCCAGTGCCAGTGCTTGAGCCCACTGATGAGCCCAACACAAATGTGCCATAGCCAGATCAAATGCCAGTGCTAGTTCCGACTGAGCCTCAAGTGCCAGTTCCGGCTGATCCTCAAGTGCCGGTGGCCAAGCCCATAACAAAAGTGCCAGTGCTAGTTGCTGCCGAGCCTGAAAAACAAGATGCATGCCCAAAGCCAGCAATCCACAAGATAACTGTTCAAGCTGGGCAGTGTTCTGCGCTGAAATCTGAGATGCATAAATTTTTTACTACTATGGGGCAAACACGTTCTATGCCCGAAGCGGCTCCCATAAAGGCTCCAGTACAAAAGCATGCGGGCTCACTTTCTGTTGATAAGAGGACCTACTGAGACGAGGACTATATCGAATACGAACCAGGCAAACCATTATTACCCCAAGGAGTACTTAATTGTATGCCTTGGACGATGAAAACATTTCATGACTGGTACCTCGAAGCGTCTTTGTTAGGAGTAACACAAATAGAACTGAAGGTTCCACAAGAAATATTCAACTGCCCAGAGTTTAAGCTTGCACTATTTTTCGACGACTTCCATCGGATGTTTCGTCTGAAGCGAACCGACATCACAAGCATGATGCTCTGGTGCATGTAAGTACTTTATACTTTGTCAATACAAAGCAAAAATAAATAATGTCTTATATTGACTATTGTTTTATAACATATGCAGTTGTAATTCACGCGGTGACGAGTCTAAATTGTATGGGTACTTAAACCCGTCATTAATAAGCCAAAGTGCGCTGAACCCGACACTAAACCAGAACGATAGCAAGTACTGGACTGCGGGTAAGAAAAAATTTCAAAGAAAGATGTTCAATAAAGACGAAGACAAACTTAAGAAGATCAAAAGGAGTTGTGCCGTGTTGTATATTGCGCGGTGCATGTATCAATGGAAGGACAGAGAAATGATAAGTGGGGCATATAACTTTAAGTAAGTATACCCACTATATATCCACTTAATCACGTTTTATCGATTATGAAACTAACATAATCATATATTACTTCTTTCGATAGTGATCATTGGATTGCACTTCTAATATACCCAAAGAGCTCAAGGGTTTATGTGCTCGACTCGCTCGACAAACCCAAAAAAGAATATCAAGATATATTAAATGTTATTCAGAGTGCATATAGATACTACGTGGAAAAGTTAGGTGGCCCACATGATCCACAGAGGCCGAAAGATATGCTTATCAGAACCAACTATCCAGTAATATTATATTTTTAAATTTGTTAATTCAATTGATAAAGCCAAACTATATATCGTTCTAACTTTGTCTATTTTGAAGTGTCACAAACAATCTCTTGGTTCCGTGCATTGTGGCTACTATACTTGTGATTTCATGAGCAATAACTTAGGAAAGTTTGGGCGGACAGTATCTGAGGATACTAAAGAAGTAAGTTGATTTCTTGTGTGTTAATCTAATATAACTTGCAGCGTATGTACTTATATTTTACGTATGCAGACGTCAGGTCCATCAACCGTTGCCCAGAAGAGCCAACTCTCTGAATCACAAATGTACGAAATCGTATCAAGGATGTGCCGCTTCACGATGCATGAGATTCTTCATGAGCTTGGAGTATTTTTGGATCCTGAGAGTGAAGTGGCCAAGCATCCAACTCTGTATGATTGGGCCAGAAGAATGAAAAGGCGAACCAATTAAGATATGAGTTAGCCTTCCAAGAAAACATAAACCGCATGAGCATGTATTTGTGAAACAATGAATTGTGTTGATGGATGGTTATTGTGAAACATAAACCAGAAGAATGTAAACTTTGTAAATTTTTGAAAATTGATGAGATGGATGGTTGTTGTGTTGATGTGTTGTTGTTGTGGATGTGTATGTGGATATGTGGATGTTTTGCTGCTGTGTATGTGGATATGTGGATGTTTTGCTGCTGTGTATGTGGATGGTTGTGTGAAGCATATAATTTCTGTGTGTTGGTTTGTGGGATCACAGCATTCTGTGTTATGGCTTATACACAGCAGTGGCGGGCAGATGAGGTAGCTTGCCCGTTACTGCTGTTGACACAGTGGTGGCGGGCGTGCTGACATCATCTGCCCGCCACTGCTATTGATAACGGCAGTGGCGGGCATATGAGGTCAGCGCGCCCGTTACTGCTATTGACATAGTGGTGGCGGGCGCGCTGACATCAT
The DNA here is from genome assembly GCA_019279435.1 of Zizania palustris. Taxonomy (NCBI): domain Eukaryota; kingdom Viridiplantae; phylum Streptophyta; class Magnoliopsida; order Poales; family Poaceae; genus Zizania; species Zizania palustris. Next base: position 42,559,978 of record JAAALK010000080.1, on the reverse strand, counting down.
CTGCCCGCCACTGATATTGATAATAGTAGTGGCGGGCAGATGAGGTCAGCGCGCCCGCCACTGCTATTGACACAGCGGTGGCGGGCGCTCTGACCGCCACTGCTAACCAGCGATAGCAGTGGCGTTAGAGCAGTGGCGGACTGGATGCCCGCCACTATAGATCGATTTTTCCCGCCGCTACAGTGTCGCTTTGTAGTAGTGTTAGTTTTATATTTTACCTCCAAATTTTATACCCATTTGTTTACCTATTCGTTACAATGACAGTATGTTTGATTTGAAATACTTGACGTCTGGTCGTCAACCAACGGAGAAGCAATTAGATAAATTGCGTCGAGAAGGAGTAAATGGCGGGCCTAGTTTCCTCACTTGGTTCAGAGAACATGTAAATCCTTACCTTTTGTGACACGTATTATTTTACTCTACTAGGTTAATTATCTTATAATCTCCTATGATTTGCAGTGCGTGCTCGCTGACAATGTACATATAGACTTGCAACAGCTCTCTTACGGGAGTATTAGTGCCAAAAGTTACGGTCGCTATGATGTTAATGGTTTCCGCTTCCGTTCAACTATTTTTGAAGCATATCTACCTCTAGCTGCAACAACTAATACTAGAGTTGTTACAAGGGTCGTTGATGGACAAGGATACGAAACTATGTATTATGGAATCATCAAAAATATAATCGAGTACAATTTTGCCTGGAATAAGGAGATTAAAGTAGTCTTCTTCGATTGTGATTGGTTCGACCCTAAACATGGTACTCATGAAAACCAATTTGGGATGGTTGAAGTCAAACACGCGGAATAATTATCTGGTTGCGATAATTTTGTCCTTGCTCACCAAGTCGAGTAGGTGTATTATATGCCGTACCCATGTGAAAAACTAAGTGCTTGGTGGGTAGTCTACAAAGTGAATCCTCGGGAACGTCTACACACCCCTAGTGATGGCGCTTATCAATTGGAGGTTGAAGAGTTCGATGAGGTTTACCAAGATGATGAATTGCCGACTTCGTTTAATGTAGAGTCAAAATCGTCGACATATTATTTTCTCGGCGATTCTAATGATGTGGCAGTTCACGAGAAAAGGAAACACCAACATAAGAAGAAAAAAGTAACATGGCGTGCTTTGGGGAGAAAAGGACAAATTGATCCTGATTTTGATGATAATTGACAAGTAATTGTTTTCATACATGCATATGCAATATACTTCATATTACATGTTTTTTCATATGTACAAACCTTATTTACTAATAAATGCTCGTTTGTTCTTATTTTGAACAGGATGTCAAAAAAGGTGAGGAGTTTCACGAGAAATCTCTTCCGCTTGGGGAGTACATCGGCGAGTACTCCGACGAGTAAACCGACGAGTCAGGATGACACCCTATTCCAGGGTAGTTCCTCTTCTTCAAACAGACGTCGTCAAGAGCAGCTACTGAGATGCATAGATCCGACATTAATTCGTCGGCCTATTGCATTTCAACTGGATGATGAGCTAACTTTCAGATTGCTTTTTATGCCAGTTATAAACTATTACTAATTGTTTCAATACTATTTTGTAGGAGGAAGAACACTTGGAGAGTGCGGGTCACGAGGATGATCCGGTGGGTGGGGGCAGGAGGGGGATGTCCCGGAGTGTGCGGCGCAGAGGTATGACCCAAAGGGTGTGGGGCAGGGGGATGACACAGAGGGTGCGGGGCAGGGGGATGTCCCGGATGGTGCGGGTCAGGAGGAGGGGGCTGAGGCTTCCGGGGCCTTAGTATCTTTCAGGACGAGCCACCTGGTTGCCCCACCAGTAGTCTCTTCCGGTGGAGCCAAGATCGAGATTACGCATGTAGGTGACGGGTAAGTGTAATAATCTTCTGTTGTTTTGCTTTTTTTCAAAAAATTTCTTTCACTAAACTGACTTTATTTATTATGTATTTCTAGATCTTGGATTGACTCTCGGTTTGACGGCACTTAGAGGATCAGGAAGGTTAACCAGATATTGGGTAACCTGTGTCGTCTGCACTACCCAGGGGTGCTGACAATGCCGACCGGTGAGTGGGTTCTATGCCAGACATGGGACCAGTACCGGTTTGCTCCTGACGGGTGCCACGGAACTGCACAGGGGGCGGTGTCTCATGACTTCTGGGTATGCATGTGTTTTTTCAATCTTCTTTTAGTTGTAACACAAAGCTTTTCGAGTTACAACACTTTACTAATCATGACTTTTGCAGTTATGCTTTTGCTTGCCAGAAGTCGGCAATCACCATAATCATGCCCTTCAAGTCTTCAACAACAATGCACATAAGGTGGTGAAGGACGCCATTTCGTATGCTCGCATTCAAGCGAACAATGCTTAATACAAGGAGAAGCTAGGGCAACGAATGAGCAAGGCGACGGGCACATCATCAATATATTTGACTGAAGAACAATACCGTTCGATAAACAATTCTAACTTTTTAAATCTTCGATTGTTGAGATTTGTTGTCATATAATACAAATAGCATCTCTGTTCAGGTGAGGATTCCATGGTTTGCAAACCGTGAGGACGCATATTTCGAATTCTGCAAGATTTGGTCTTCAGCTGCATTTAAGAAGACTTCCGAGTAGAAAAGACAATGCCGCGGGATGGATCCGAAGCACAGATATGGTTCCGATGGACATATTCGCCACGCTAAATGCATGGTAAGACCTCCTTTTGTCACTCTCTAGCTATAGATACATTGTAATGCGACTAACTCATTTCCATTGTACAGGAAGCTAAATCTGGCAACGTGCCAAGTGACATAGAGGTGTATACCTATGGTCACAAAGGAAGCGATCCTACACATCCAGATGTCTTGTGTAGCCAGACAGCCACGGACCATTTGGTGAGATGTTAGCAATGTTAAGAGTTTGTGTAATTTCATTTTTCTCCGTCTAATCGGACATGTTTTTTGCAGGCGCAGTATGGTGAACACATGTGACCATGGAGAGGACTATGATTGGCGGAGAGAACCTATCGACCAAATGGCCGTGTACTCCAGCGGAGGTGGCAAAAGCCATGGACAGTGAGACAATGTTTTTATTAATGTTTTGTGTATGGTATTGTGATGGTAACTAACTCATTCAATGTTGCAGGTACTCCATGTTCAATGGAGTTATTGACTCGAGAGCGGTGAGAGCTCAGAAGTCAGCTCAGTCGTCGTAGAGCTCCGTCGGAGTGGCTCCAACCGTCGTCGCTCAGAAGAAACCCCAGAGATGGTTTGGATGAGGGAGGAAATGAGGCGGCGCAACGAGCACAACAGGAAACAACAAGAGTACTATACCGCCTGCTTAGCACAACAGCAGGAAATGATGCAAGTAAGTTTAGTTTAGAGTGTTGCAGTTAAAAAGTATTCAGAAATAGGTTTAGAACTAACTGATTACATTACAACATGTGTATCAACTAGCCCAGCAAAATGGTGGATTTGACATGTCCATGTTCCAACCACTACCTCCCCCGTCACCACCACTATCTCCTACATCACGTGAGGTACCTCCTAGATACTTAAGTTAGCGTTTAGAAGGGTAGTTGAGTTTGTTCTCTAATTTTGTCTATTTCTTCAGAGTTTCCGTACGCCTGGTCAAGATGGAGCCTCCGGGGCAAATGTGGATGAAGCGGGAGGCAGCGGCGGCGCCAATGACCCAAATGTGGGCGATCAGTGAGTATATGGACAAATGTGACTTTGTATGTGGCTCTCGCTGTGTTATGTGACTTTGTATGTGAATTTGGATGTTATATGTGAATTCAGATGTGTACTGTGACTTTGGATGTGAATTAAGTTATATTATGTGATTTTGGATGTGATGTGTGAAGTTTGGATGTGAATTTGGATGTGAGATTGATTTTGGATGTTATATGTGAAGTTTGAATGTGTTTTGGATGTTATATGTGAATGTGATTGAAATTGTGGTTGGATGTGAGTGTGAGTAGGGGAACCAGGAAAAAACAAAAAATACTAGCTAACTTCCGTCGGCTTTGACCATAGCTGACGAAAGTTAGCTGCTTTCGGCCACGTGGGCAGAAAGGCTAACTTCCGTCGACTAGGGCCAAAGCCGACGGAATTTAGCTGCCCCTAACTTCCGTCGGCCAGGTTGGCCGACGGAAGTTAGCGCCCCTCTACTGACGTGGCAGAGTTCGGCGCTAACTTCCGTCGGCCACGTGAAGCCGACGGAAATTAGCTAACTTCCGTCTATCTTCCGTCGGGAAAGGGCTAACTTCCGTCGGCTTTGGCCGACGGAAGTTGCCTGGATTGTTGTAGTGAACCTTTGACGTCGCATGCCAACGCGTTGCCCTCCAAGCCCTCATGGAGATGAGTATGATCTACGTGATCGTCTTCAGAACTCGTCCTTCCGGCTTGTGCCGAAGCGCACTCCCGGTGCCCACCACACCATCTACATCGGAGTCCTCTCCGATCGCGATCCGGTCATGGCCCGGCAGATGCGTCTTCTTCAGGCCATGGTCGATCTCCATACCAAGGCCGTGCTTGACGCCGAGGAGCACCATGAGGCGGTCGAGTTCCTTCGTCAGGAGATGAAGAGCTTGATCCAACAAAATGGCGAGTTGCAGCGTAAGATTATACAACTGCAGAAGGACATAGTGGAGATGATTCCCCTCGTTCCGAGGAGGAAGAAGCCCATCCGCGAGCCCGCCCCTCATCCCAAGAGGATCCCGCCACACCCCACGCCCGTCGGACTGTCCAGCTCCAGCGCCCCTGCCTCGCGCCCCACCATCGTCGCCGATCTCATCATCGAGAACTTTCTCGAGCCCACTGTCCCTTAGGACCCTTGTGGTTCCGAGAGCACGGAGACTGCCCCAGATGGCGAGTAGGCAATAGTCCTCGTTGACTGATGTTTGAATAATTTTGTGAATGTGGTACCACCTACAACAGCTTGTGTTGTGGGTGGATTAAAATAAAAGCATTGATGTAATGAACATTTTTACCACTTATATATATATATGTATGAGCCCCTGGGCTGTTCTTGGTTGAAATTTGTTTTAAAATTTTTCTCTTATGACTAAGAATTTTATGTGCTCAGAAGATGGCTGATAACCAGAACACCGGGTCCAACAACGGAGAAGGGGCTAGCAACGGTCTGCCCGAAGTGTTGTGCCCAACTGGGGCACAACAGGCCAACGTCAGACTAGGCCACCATCCGCCAACCATCCCACCTTGGTGGAGATGATGGCTAATCAAAACCAGCTGATCACCGCCCTCCTCACCCAAATGCAGCACCAATAGGCACAGTTGGACCGGCTGCAACAACAGAACATGGAGCCTGCCCCACGTGCACCAGCCCCCGCACCCTCGCCTCAACTCTCGGAGTTTCTTGTGCTACGACCCCCTATCTTCTCCAGCACAACGAACCCCATGGAGGCCGAAGATTAGCTCCGGGCCATCAGGAAGAAGTTGGACCTCCTCCCCTACACCGACCGGGAGAGAGTGGCATTCAGCACTCACCAACTCCAGGGTCCCACCGCAGAATGGTGGGACAACTATCGTGAGTCCCAACCAGAGGACCACGAGGTGACCTGGGCAGAGTTCACCATCGCCTTCCGCGCCACCCACGTCCCCACCAGAGGAGTATATCCATAAATTCAATCGTCTGGCCCGCTACGCGCCGGAAGAGGTGCGGATCGACGCCCTCCGCTAGGCCAAGTTCCTCCGGGGACTTAAGGATGAGCTGTCCATTCAGCTCGTCGCCACCGACTATGTCGACTTCCAACGGTTGGTGAATAAAGTGCTCATCCAAGAGACTGAGCAAAACAAGCTAGACCTCAAGAAGAGGAAGATGATCGCATTCAAGCATCATCAAGCGAACCCCCAGAGGCCCCGCTTCGTCCCTCCGCAACCGACACCCGCCTACCATCTTTCGCCCGTCTACAGGCCGCCACACGCCGCTAGTGGATCCAACAGCGGGCATCCCCGCCCCGCTCCACCAGCTCCGGCCGCTTAGCCGACTCCCGCCACCAAGGCCCCGATCATGAGGGACCGCAACGGAAAGCCGGTCGTCTGCTTCAACTGTCGGAAGGAAGGGCACTACTCGCTCCTGTGTCCTTACCCCAAGCAGCCCCAAGATGCGGCACCGAACCAGGCAGTTCGTGCCCACGTCAACCACATCAGCGCGGAGGAAGCTTAGGAAGCTCCTGAAGTGGTACTCGGTATGTTCACCGCAAATTCCATACCTGCAATAGTACTGTTTGACTCTGGGGCAACACATTCCTTCATCTCGGAGGCTTTGTGAAAGCAAATGACTTCGAAGTACTCCCTGTAACCGCCCCCATGATGATGGCCACTCCAGGCAAGAAAACCTTAGCTAACCTGTTCAGCCCTAAGGTAAGGATAGAAATCCAAGGAGTATTATTCTAGGCCGAGCCGGTCCTCATCGAGTGCACTGGACTCGACCTCATCCTAGGGATGGACTGGTTGATGAAACACAAGGGAGTGATCGACTGCGCCAGGAAGTCTGTCACTGTGACCAACCCCGAAGGCAAAGCCGCCACTTTTCAGATGACCCACCGTGGACCTCGCAAGGCGTCCCTTCACTCGCTAGCCCTAGAGGAAGTGCCCGTGGTCAAGGAATACATGGACGTCTTCCCGGAAGACCTACCAGTAATGCCTCCCAAGCGGGACATCAAATTCAGAATCAAACTTGTCCCCGGGACCACCCTAATCTACAAGTGCCCATACCGGATGACCGCCAATGAACTAGCCGAAGTTAAGAGCAATATTGAAGACCTAGAACAAAAAGGGTATATCTGACCGAGTACCTCACCCTGGGGTGCACCAGTTATCTTCGCCATGAAGAAGGACAAGACCAAAGGGATGTGCGTGGACTATAGAGCCTTGAACGACGTGACCATCAAGAACAAGTACCCACTGCCTCGGATCGATGACCTATTCGATCAGCTGAAAGGGTCCTCGGTGTTCTCCAAGATTGACCTCAAGTCAGGCTACCACCAATTGAGGATTAGGGAAGAAGACATCCCCAAGACTGCCTTCACATCCCGCTACGGACTTTACGAGTATACAGTGATGTCGTTGGGACTCACGAATGCCCCGACCTTCTTCATGAACATGATGAACAATGTATTCATGGAGTTCTTGGATAAGTTCATCGTGGTATTCATCGACGATATCCTCGTCTACTCCAAGACCAAGGAAGAACATGAAACCCACCTCCGGCAGACTCTCGGAAAGATAAGGGAGCAGCAGTTGAACGCCAAATACAACAAGTGCGAGTTTTGGTCGTTTGAGGTGAAGTTCCTCGACCATGTTATATCTGCCGGAGGAATAGCAGTGGACCCAACGACCGTGGAGGTAGTGACCAATTGACTACAACCCATGAACGTGACCGAGATCCGGAGTTTTCTCGGATTGGCCAGATAGTACCGCCGATTGATCGAGAACTTCTCGAAGATAGCCAAGCCCATGACCAGACTACTACAGAAGGAAGTAAAGTTCGAATGGACTCTAGATTGAGAAGAATGCTTCCAGACCCTTAAGAAAAATCTCGTGTCAGCCCCAATTCTGACCCTGCCAGACATCCGGAAGGACTTCCACGTTTACTGTGATGCCTCTCGCCAAGGGTTAGGGTGTGTCTTGATGCAAGACGGGAAGGTGATATCTTACGCCTCTCGTCAGCTAAGGCCACATGAGCTAAATTACCCGACCCACGACCTGGAATTGGTAGCCGTGGTTCATGCCTTGAAGATATGGAGACATTACCTTGTGGGTAATCGGTGTGAGGTCTTCACCGACCACAAGAGCCTCAAGTACATATTCACCCAACCGGACCTGAACCTCACACAGAGAATGTGGTTGGAGTTGATCAAAGATTATGACTTGGGCATCCACTATCATCCAGGCAAGGAAAATGTGGTGGCAGACGCCTTAAGTCGAAAAGGTTACTATAATGCCATCATGGTGCAAGACCAGGCCCCATTGTTATACAAGGAGATGGAAAGGCTGAATCTAGGGATCACTACGAGAGCATATCTCGCTGCCCTAGAGACAAGACCTGTCTTGATGGACCAGATCCATGAGACACAGAAGGAATACCCGGACATCTTAGAGATCCAGCAGAACATGAGGAAAGGTAAAGCCTCAAGATTCTTCGAGGACAAGAAGGGTACCGTCTGGTTCGGAAACCGGATATGCGTGACCAACAAGCCGAAATTGAAGGTCCTCATCCTTCAAGAGGCCCATGAAACTCTATACTCCATCCATCCCGGGAGTACCAAGATGTACCAAGACCTAAAGGAGAAATATTGGTGGGTCAGCATGAAGAGGGAAATAGCTGAGTATGTGGCCAAGTGCGACACATGCCGGCGAGTCAAGGCAGAGCACTAGAGACCTGCCGGATTATTGCAACCCCTCAAAGTCCCCGAATGGAAGTGGGAAGAAATAGGAATGGACTTCATCACGGCACTGCCTAGGACCCAAGCTGGTCATGACTCTATCTGGGTGATCATCGATCGACTCACCAAGGTGGCTCATTTCATCCCCATCAAGACAACTTACACCGTCGCCAGATTGGCTGAGTTGTACATGACCCGGATTTTGTGCCTGCACGGTGTTCCAAAGAAGATCGTGTCTGACCGAGGGAGTCAGTTTACCTCCAAGTTTTGGAAGAATCTTCAAGAAGAACTCGGCACCCGGCTAAACTTTAGCACCGCCTATCATCCACAGACCAACGGCCAAACTAAAAGGGTGACCAGGTATTGGAGGATATGCTTAGAGCTTGCGCTTTGGACTTTGGCAGAATGTGGGATAAGAACTTGCCTTATGTGGAGTTCTCCTACAACAACACCTACCAAGTTAGCCTACAGATGTCCCCATTTGAAGCACTTTATGGGCGTAAGTGCAGAAACACCGCTACTCTAGGATCAGACCAGAAGGTCGCAACTATTCGGGACGGATATATTGCGAGAAGCCAAAGAGAAAGTCAAGATCATTAGGGATAGATTGAAGATAGCCCAGTCCCGACAAAGAGCTATGTTGATAACTGACGGAGAGACCTAACCTTTGAGGAGGATGACTATGTCTATCTCCGAGTCACTCCCCTCCGTGGCACCCAAAGGTTTAACATGAGAGGCAAGTTAGCACCCTGCTATGTTGGACCCTTTCAAATCCTCTGACGGCAAGGAGAAGTGGCATATCAGCTAGAACTACCTCCATCCTTGGCAGGAGTCCATGATGTGTTCCACGTCTCTTAGCTGAAGAAGTGTCTTTGTGTGCCCACCGAGCAGGCCGACCTCTAATAGCTAAATGTCCAAGAAGACTTGACCTACATTGAGAAACCCGTCCGGATTCTGGAAACTAAGGAGAGAGTGACCAGGAGTTGTGTGGTTCGTTTCTGCAAGGTTCAGTGGGACAATCACCCCATTGAAGAAGCCACATGGGAAAAAGAAGACGAGTTAAAAGCACAATACCCTGAGCTATTCGAGTAACTTTCCAAATATCGAGGAAGAGATTCTTTGTAAGAGGGATAGGTTTGTAACACCCCAAATTTCCAGAGAAAATAAAAATACCATTTATTATATTTTCAAGAAATGATTTATTTTGAAATACCTTTAATACCCTTATAGGCTTAAATGAACTAGAACCTAGATGCAATATCCAAACCAGAGGCTAGAAATTTTTGTATATGATCCCAAGGCCAAGATATATTTTTGAGAATTTTTATAGATTTTTATCACTCTTAGAAGCAACCCAAATATTTTAAACTAATTTCAGCAATTAAATTTATTCAGAAAAGTATTTAAACAGTAACAGGCCTCCCTCCCTCAATCTCCCTAACCAGATGGCCCAGCCCACTCCTCCCCCACGCCCCTCACCGACAGCCAAGCCCCACTAGTCAGTGACCCCCTCCCTCCGCGCGCGCGCCCGACACTTCGGCCCCACCCGTCAGTCGCCTCGCCCTCGTCTTGCGCTCGCTGACCGGTGGCCCCTACTCGTCAGACTCGTCGTCTCAGCGAGATCCGCCCCCAAATCCCCCCCTCGCCGGCTGAAGCCCTAACTCCCCTCGGATCCACCCCCGCCGGCCCCCTCCCATTAATTCATCGCCGGCATTGAATCCCACGCGCCCCGCCGACCATTTCCCCCATTACTCCACCGTGTCATCGCCCCGGGAACGTCGTCCGCATGCATAGAAAGAGGCTCGCCAGTGTTGAAGCGCGTTTACTCTCGGCCTCCCCTGATTGCGCCCCCTCTGCCCCCACCGGCACCCCTATTTAAGCCCCGAACACCCCCGCGTTCACCCCTCACTAACACCAGGAACGAACCCGACCAGAACACCCGCGACACTTCGTTTAACACCACACCGCCGCCCTCATTCTAGCCACTATTTGCCATTGCCAGAGACCCCCTTTCCCCTCGACGACCACACCACCGTGACCACCGTGACCTTCTCGACCTCGTCCACCCCTTCGTTGCCACCGAAGACCGCTGGAACCACATCGCCGACGAGGACCCGACGAGTTTCATCTCCCCTCTACATCACCGGTCATCGTCAGCTCGCTGTCACCATCACCGCCAGTACCCTCGTGTTCCCCGTAGTCCCCTCTTTCCATTTTTATCCCTAGCTATGCCGGGTAGCCCTCGCCGTCGCCGGAATCGCTCACCGATGCCCCGCCGGAGTCGAGGAAGATGGGTACTTTACCCCTCCAGAGGTGTGACATGCCGGATTCAGTCCTGGCCACACGATCTTGATCCGGCGGCGTGGATTAAAGCTCTTGCGGGGTTTAATCTTGGTCGTCCATCTCGACCGAAGGGGTATCGAGCGATCTCGCTCGTCCGTTTTCACTTAAAACCCCCCGCATCGCTTCCGAGCGTTAGATCTAGATCCAACGGTCCAGGATGGGCTCAACCACGTGCACAATGCGCGTGTTCATGGTGGATCCGGTTTACCGTGGACCCGAGACCGTTTTCTGTATAAATAAAAATCCAGAAATGGATTTAAACTTTGAAAATTCATAACTTTCTCATTTTGACTCCAAAATTCACCATTTCAATTCCAAAAAATTCATAATTATATTCTCTACATGTTTGTACGATATAAATAGTAGGTTTATTTTGAGTATTTTATGTTTATTTTATAAAGCATTCAAATGCACTTTAGAATAAACTCAAAATTTGTCCATTTCAACTTTAGGAAAATTTATCTTTTATCCTTTTTATATTGGTGTAATAGAAGCAATAGGTTTATTCTGAACTTTTTATTTTAAATTAATTGGAAGTTTAAAATACATTAGTTTACATTTTTATCCCTTTTTAGAAAAAATCCCTAATTCCATCAAAGTTTATTTTTGAAAATTCACATAATAAACTCCAGTAGCTTAATGACTTATTTTCCTTAATTTAACCTAACTAAAACCTATGTGCTTGTTGTGTAATTTTGGATTGTTTAATTGAATGTGATGTTTATTACTTTTATCGAGAAGACTACGACGCCGTCGAGGAGCCGAAATACTTCCCGGAAGTTCCTCCCTCGCCTTTCGCTGAATAAGGAAAGTCACCAAACCAATCTTTGAGCATTTTGAACCTAGTTTTCTTAAACTATCGCTAAAACACATAGGTTATACATGCATTAGTCAAATGAAAGCCCTACATTATATTTATTTCGATCCCCGACCTTGATGTGCAACCCAAGCCATGCTATTTAGCCCAAACTCCTTGTCACCATATAATTAGTAGTAGTAGATAGTGTCCGATGTATCGACACAATTGCTATAGGTTAAAAATGAGTCGTAGTGATTTGGAATCTACTATATGATCCCCGTTATTCTCATCTCTGGAATTCTGTTGGTGATAGAGTTATGGTTAAGTGTATGCATGGTGGGTTCTGGGTGCAAGCTACGGCATTGGTCGGTAGAACCCGGGGCACTATAAGGACCAGTCTGCGGGATCTGTTGCAATACATTTCCGTACTAACCACAAGTCTAGTGGGTAAGTCCTAACTAAGGTATGGGGTGTTCCTGATGAGGACATCAGTACATCTACACCAGCAGCACCTTCTTCGGCGCCATCTCCTTCTAGGATAATCACGAGGGCCCGTGCAAGAGAGCTGAACTTCGTCATACTACTAAAGAATGAAGGCCCAGAAGAATAAACGCAGGCCTGCATAGACTCGGCCTTCCTAGGGGCGCCCCCCCTCTTTGGTCGTCCACATTAGGGGGCTGCGCCCACCTTCCCCCCTCTATTTAAATAGAGTCTTGTCATCCCTATAGACTCGAGTTTTGATTTACAATTAGCTTTTGCTACTTTTGACACGCGCCAAACAGCGCTGTCCTCGTGTGATTCAGAACTCCACCTTGAGTGATATTCATATTGCTCGCATCTCTTTCTTGTTCGTTCTTTGATTGCGAACAGGAAACGATCTTCGTGATCAGGCTGATCTTGCATCCACAAGGTCGGTAACCACAGGGAGTTGGTTCAGCGATTGCATTGGCGCTTCGGGTTCGCTCGTCGTAGTCGGATCGTGAGGGTCTTCTTCCACCAAATCGAAGTTATCTCCACTCACCGAAAGATCGGGCACTTCAGCTCTATCAAGTGGTATCAGATTTTCCGGGTTGATCGGTGAGTTTATCGAGTGTTTGTCCCTTCCTACAGTCCACAAAACCACAACACGAAAATATATTTCAGGTTAGATCCTTGTCCCAGCACCTTTTTGAGCCTTGCACTATCTTTCAATAATTTGCTTTGTTGAATTTGTGTGCTTACGCGTGTCAATTGTTGCTGGTTACTTGTGCATCTTCATCTGCATATCACGCAAACCCCCCTGGCCGTGCGCCCCTCCCTTCCCTGCCTTGTGTGTTATTTGGAAAGTTACAAAAAAAATATAGGTTGCCTCATTCTGCTCAACCTCATTTGAGAAAGTTTTGGTTGCCTTCCATACAAAGGGTAGTCAATTATTGCTGGTTGCCTAATATTGATCACACTCATTTGAGAAAGTTTTGGTTGCCTTCCATACAAAGGGCAATCAATTATTGCTGGTTGCCTAATATTGATCACACTCATTTAAGAAAGTTTTGGTCGCCTACCATACAAAGTTCAGATTGCTTCATTTCCGAAATTCTTGATCACCTACCATACAAAGGGCCGTCCATTATTGCTGGTTGCCTATTTTTACTTGCAAGTTTCTCCGGATAAAAAAAACGAAAAAAAAGAAAAAAAAGAAGAAAAAAAAAGAGAAAAGAAAGAAAGGAGAAAAACAGCAAGGAGGTGACCCCCCTGGCCGTGCGCCCCTCCCCCTTTCCATCCCTGCTCACCTCTTCGGTTTTCCTTTTTTCTTGTACCGCCTTTTGCACTTTGTTTCCAGCAGCTTTTGGTTACGTCTTTGGCACTATAATTCAACCTCGCATTATTGTTTGATTGTGCTAATCCTTGTTTTGAGTGCAGCCTACCTAGAACCCCACATAGTTCTACAACGAGCAGATTTTGTTTCTCCAAGCAATCGCTGCTCCAATCTTTCGCCGGTTCCACCTGTTGGTTGCAGGTCACCCCTGTGTGCTTGGTAAGAACGGATAAGAATTTGATAACAGCACGTCTGTGAGCGACCAATCCACATCCATGTTGTCGTAGGTTTTTGCTTTGTGTTTGCACTAACTATGGCAGGCAACGACGAAACGAAGGATGCACAACTGCTGGATGTACGGGCACAGGTTGATGGCCTTGCTGCGGACATGACAACAATGCATGAGCGGTTTGATTCTACGATCACTTCGTCGACCGAGCGGTTCGACCAGATCGACCTCGCTCAGACGGCCATGGTGACCACGCTCGACACCATCATGTCACGACTCGATGCGTTAACTTCGTCGCTCACCGAATTACAAAAGGATTATGGTGGCGATACGGAGCAGGACGATGGACCTCGCCACGGTCGTGCACGTCGCGTGGTACGTCATTCCCCTCACGATTCATTTGCTAAGATTAAATTTAAAATTCCATCTTTTAATGGCAAATATGACCCTGCTGCTTATCTTGAGGTCGATCAGAAATTTTCATGCCATGATATTCCTGCTCATTCTCAAGTCAAAGCTGCTATTAGTGAATTTACTGATTTTGCTTTAATATGGTGGCGTGAATATAAACTAACACATCCTACTGCTACACCCATCACTTGGACTCAATTAAAAGCTGCTATGCGACACAGATTTGTTCCTTCATATTTTGCGCGAGATTTGCTAAAGAAAATGCAGAGTTTTCGACAAGGACAGCAATCTGTCGAGGACTACTATCAAGAGCTCCAAAAGGGTATGATTCGTTGTGGTTTGTTTGAGACAGATGAAGCTGCGATGGCTCGTTTTCATGGTGGTTTGAATAGAGAAATTCAGGACATCCTTGATTATAAGGAATATTCTGATATGGCCACATTGTTTGCATATGCTTGCAAAGCTGAACGTGAAGTGCAGGGACGCCGCTCGAAGACATATCCTAACTCTTTTGCAGGTAGAGGCGCAGCAATCAATTCAGCGTCTACTCCGCCAACACCATCCATGATCAGCACTCCATCGCGCGAAACGACGGCCAAGCCTACCGCATCCTCGTCCCTAGGCGCTGCTCCTTCCACAGGACGTACACGGGATATTCGGTGCTATCGTTGCCACGGACTTGGACACGTGAGTCGGGACTGTCCAAACAAGCGTATTTTGCTCATACGTGACAATGGTGAGTATTCATCCGCTAGTGATTCTGAGGAAACCCAACATACTATGCTTGCCACTGACCATGCAGCAAAAACGGAGGTACATGTCGATCCCGGCGATGCCGATAAGTATGAGAGTCTTGTTGTGCAGCGTGTTCTTAGCACACAGGTCACCACGTCTGAGAAAAACCAACGGCACACACTTTTCCACACCAAAGGTGTTGTACAAGAACGGTCGATTCGCATCATCATCGACAGTGGCAGCTGCAACAACTTGGCAAGCACAGCTTTGGTCGAGAAGTTGTCCCTGCCCACTCGTAAGCACCCAAACCCGTATAACATTCAATGGCTTAATGATGGTGGGAAAATTAGAATCACACGTTCGGTACGCGTTCCTTTTTCATTGGGCTCTTATTCTGATTATGCTGATTGTGATGTTGTTCCGATGGAAGCATGCTCTTTGTTACTTAGTAGACCTTGGCAATATGATACTGATAGTGTACATCATGGTCGTTCGAATCATTATTCCTTCTTGTTTAAAGGTCAGAAAATAATTATACATCCAATGACCCCCGACCAAATTTTTAAAGATGATCTTGCTAGGGCTACTAAAGCGGCAAAACCACTAGCACCCCAACCAGCCGCCAATGTTACTTCTGAAATCAAGTTGAATGCGCCTGTCTTGCTTGCTACACGTGCTGATTTTGAGGATTTACGCAATGATCATTTGCCCTGCTATGCACTTGTCTGTTCTAGTATGCTCGCTGCCCTTGATGCTCCCCCATCTTTGGATATTCCCCCCGCTGTTTCTAACCTTTTGCAGGAGTACGCTGATGTGTTTCCCACAGACTTACCCTCGGGTCTCCCTCCACTCCGTGGTATTGAGCACCAGATTGACCTCATCCCCGGCGCCCAACTACCTAACCGCGCCCCATACCGCACGAATCCGGATGAGACGAAGGAGATCCAGCGCCAGGTGCAGGCGTTGCTTGATAAGGGGTACATTCGTGAATCTCTTAGCCCTTGCTCGGTTCCTGTTTTACTTGTACCGAAAAAAGATGGGTCATGGCGTATGTGTGTAGACTGTCGTGCTATTAATAACATCACCATTCGTTATCGATATCCTATACCACGCCTTGATGATATGCTAGATGAACTTAGTGGTGCCATGATTTTCACTAAGATTGATTTACGTAGTGGCTACCATCAGATTCGCATGAAATTAGGAGATGAATGGAAAACGGCTTTTAAAACAAAATTTGGCTTATATGAATGGTTGGTTATGCCGTTTGGATTGACTAATGCTCCCAGCACCTTTATGCGCTTGATGAATGAAGTTCTTAGACCCTTCATAGGACTGTTTGTTGTTGTCTACTTCGATGATATCCTTATTTACAGCAAGACTATGAAAGAGCAGTTGTAACATTTGAGTGCTGTTTTTGATGCCTTGCGTGCTGCCCGCTTGTTTGCTAATATGGAAAAATGCATCTTTTGCACACAACGCGTCTTGTTTCTTGGTTATGTTGTTACCCCACAGGGCATCGAGGTGGATAGCAGCAAGGTTGATGCAATTCGGGAATGGCCCACGCCGACAATGGTCACACAGATTCGGAGTTTTCTTGGACTTGCAGGTTTTTACCGTCGGTTCGTACGTGATTTTAGCTCCATTGCAGCACCTCTACATGAGCTTACAAAGAAAGGTGTGCCATTTGCTTGGGGCGACTCGCAGGAGGTAGCGTTCAGCACTTTGAAAGATAAATTAACACATGCCCCCCTCTTGCAATTGCCTGATTTTACTAAAGTATTTGAGCTTGAATGCGATGCTAGCGGGATTGGATTAGGTGCTGTTTTGTTACAAGAGGGAAAACCGGTTGCGTATTTCAGTGAAAAATTAAGCGGTGCTAGCTTGCGATATTCTACTTATGATAAGGAGCTTTATGCTTTAGTCCGCACTTTGCACACATGGCAGCACTATCTTTGGCATCGCGAGTTCATAATTCATTTTGATCATGAGGCCTTGAAACATATTCGTACCCAAACAAATATGAACCGTCGTCATGCTAGTTGGGTAGAATTCATCGAGTCTTTTCCTTATATTATTAAACACAAGAACGGGAAGGAGAATGTCATTGCTGATGCGTTGTCTCGTAGATATACCATGCTTTCACAGCTCGATTTTCAAATTTTTGGTTTGCAAACTGTGAAGGATCAATATGTCAACGATGCTGATTTTAAAGATGTTCTAACTCATTGCACGCCCGGCAAACCTTGGGGTCAATTCCACATGCAGGATGGGTTCCTGTTTCGCGCTAACAAGCTGTGTATTCCAGCAAGCTCGGTTCGTCTTTTGTTGTTACAGGAGGCACATGGCGGTGGTCTCATGGGACATTTTGGTGTCCACAAGACGCACGAGGTGCTGGCCGCACATTTCTTTTGGCCCCGGATGCGCCGTGATGTCAAGCGCCTTGTTGCACGCTGCACTACATGTCAAAAAGCTAAGTCCCGGTTGAACAACCATGGTTTGTATATGCCTTTGCCTGTCCCTACTTCCCCTTGGCTTGATATTTCTATGGACTTTGTTTTGGGATTGCCTAGAACTAAGAAGGGGAGGGATAGCATTTTTGTGGTTGTTGATAGATTTTCCAAAATGGCGCATTTTATACCTTGTCATAAAACTGATGATGCTCGCACTGTTGCTGAATTGTTCTTTCGAGAGATTATTCGTTTGCATGGCATTCCAAATACAATAGTCTCAGATCGTGATGCTAAGTTTCTCAGTCATTTTTGGAGATCTCTGTGGAATAAAGTGGGAACTAAATTGCTGTGTTAGCACAACTTGTCATCCTCAAACTGATGGGCAAACTGAGGTAGTTAATAGAACCTTGTCAACCATGCTTAGGGCTGTTTTGGATAAAAATTTGCGACGTTGGGAGGATTGCTTGCCTCATATTGAATTTGCTTATAATCATGCCACACACTCTTCTACAAAGATGTGCCCTTTTCAGATTGTTTATGGTTACATTCCTCGAGCACCTATTGATTTGTTCGCCCTTCATGCTGCGGAAGCTCCACACCTCGATGCAGTTGCCCATGTTGAACAAATGATTGACCTTCATGCACAAACACACCAAAACATTGCTGCTGCTAATGCCAAAAATCAAGTTGCTGGAAGTAAAGGAAGAAAACATGTTACTTTTGCACCTGGTGATTTGGTTTGGTTGCATTTACGAAAGGATCGTTTCCCTAATTTGCGCCGTTCTAAATTGATGCCTCGTGCTGCTGGTCCTTTTAAAGTGCTAACCAAGATTAATGATAATGCTTATATCCTTGACCTACCTACGGAGTTTGGTGTTTCCACTAGTTTTAATGTTGCAGATTTGAGACCATATGCGGGCGAGGATGAGGAGTTGCCGTCGAGGACGACTTCGATTCTAGAAGGGGAGGATGATGAGGACATCAGTACATCTACACCAGCAGCACCTTCTTCGGCGCCATCTCCTTCTAGGATAATCACGAGGGCCCGAGCAAGCGAGCTGAACTTCGTCATACTACTAAAGAATGAAGGCCCAGAAGAATAAACGCAGGCCTGCATAGACTCGGCCTTCCTAGGGGCGCCCCCCCCCTCTTTGGTCGTCCACATTAGGGGGCTGCGCCCACCTTCCCCCCCTCTATTTAAATAGAGTCTTGTCATCCCTATAAACTCGAGTTTTGATTTACAATTAGCTTTTGCTACTTTTGACACGCGCCAAACAGCGCTGTCCTCGTGTGATTCAGAACTCCACCTTGAGTGATATTCATATTGCTCGCATCTCTTTCTTGTTCGTTCTTCGATTGCGAACAGGAAACGATCTTCGTGATCAGGCTGATCTTGCATCCACAAGGTCGGTAACCACAGGGAGTTGGTTCAGCGATTGCATTGGCGCTTCGGGTTCGCTAGTCGTAGTCGGATCGTGAGGGTCTTCTTCCACCAAATCGAAGTTATCTCCACTCACCGAAAGATCGGGCACTTCAGCTCTATCAGTTCCAATCCGAGGCACCACTTGGAGATGGGTCAAGCAGCACATGCGGGTGGCTTTTACCGACGTGGCGCAAAACTGGGTGCGACGTTAGCCGGGATGCGGCCCGGCGCGCCGGCGAAACCTAGAGTGGGTGATTATCGCTTGGAGCATTTCATGTTGAGGTTTTGGCACGAGTTCTCATTGTATAGGTCATCTTGTTACACTTTGGTGTATGGGATGTGTGCGTGCCTTGTGGGTACACTGGTACACCTCTGATCAGAGTCTTAAATCTTTTCGAGAAGCCGAGCCCACGGTCAAGGGCGGGTTGCGTGAAATCCCACAGTTCGTTTACTTTTAACGAATGTGCATGAAGAATTGGCATGTAAGGACTGTTGAGCGAGGAGGGAAAACGTACTCCTTGAGTTAGATGATATTATGATGTTCATGTTTAATATTCTGCATGATTAAATTTGACTACACTAAATGCAATAACTAAAAAACGTACTTTTCCGCACTTTTAGCCATTATCCTTCCTTTGTTATTATCTTGCATTACTATTGTATTTGCGGTGGCTTGTTGAGTACTCTTGTACTCATACCCATTGGACAAACACTTTAGAGGCTGCTTACTACGAGGAGGATGGTTTGGAGTAGCGACCCAGTCAAGAAGAAGATCCTGAATAGGGCGTTCGTCATGCTTTTTATTGTTTATTTTATTTTCACTCTTATGTAATAATGTGGTCTGCATACCACGAATGATTGCGGTATGTACATTGTCGCATGATGAACCTCTTGTATTATTGTTTTTCATTGGAAATTCAATAATGTTTCGATTTATTAAATCGGTGCGTCACAGTCGCCGAAGTGTACCTTCGGCGTCTAGTGCGAAGTGTCTCGCCGAAGGGTACCTTTGGCGTTCTGACTGATCTGGCCGAAGATGAACTCCAAACAGATCTGGACGCGATAATCACCTCCGAAAAGCGGGGTTCGGCGTGAAGTATCCGATACGGCAAAATATAGAGTAAAGACCCGAGCGCAACGCGCAAGCGTAACTTCATTCGGAGCAGAGTACGAGCGTGGCGAAGCCTGTCGTGACGAAGTGTGCTGGCGAAGCGTGCGGTCAAAGCAGCAGTCTCGCTGAAGGGTGTTCTGGCAACTTCCGAAACCGATCTCTCAGCTCCAGACGCCTCCGACGGAGTAGCTTCAAACGTGGAAACCTGCAACAGAGAAGATACGAAGTACTAATTCAGCCTGAGGACCGAATTCTGCTAAGTATTGCACTAGTGGCGAAGGTAGCAATCTGTTATGCAGATTAGGGGATACTTCACAGGCGAAGTAACAAGGCGATAGCAATCTATTATGTAGATTAACGGATACTTCACGAGCGAAGTAACAAGGCGATAGCAATCTATTACGTAGATTAACGGATACTTCACAAGCGAAGTAACAAGGATTACCACTGTTCTGAAGTGGCCGTCGGAGGGCTTCCAGGCAAACACACGAAGAGGTACATAACGTAAAGATAAAATAAATGCGATCAAAGCTAGGTCTTTGTGTTTGATTTGTGTTGGGGGAGGGTCTTTGAACTGTCTTCACCTCTCTATTTATAGGGGCTAAACCTATAATCTAATCTACTATAATTCAGCTAGATAGAGATAAAAACTTAGCTGGAATCGTGCCCCACTCTATCTCTGCTAAAGTGGGCCTTCGGCCAGGCCTGTCAAAGCCTGCTCTTTAGGCTGAAGCTTCGGCGGTGTGGGCCTCTGAAGGACTCTTGTCCGAAGGCCGTGGGCTGGCTGGAAGCTTTCGAAGCCCATAGCCCAATGGTCCTTCGGCCCTGTAGGGCTTCGGCCTGACCTGGGACATGTGTATTTTTGGACCAAATTACCAAAATTGATATTTCGACAATCTTAACCATTGATGCCATTTTTTGCTATCAACACCTTCATCGTCTAGTGTGAAGGGTCTTGTCGAAGGTAGTCTTTGGTGTTCAGATCAATCTGGTCGAAGGCAGGCTCCGAACAGATATTGACGTGAAATCACCTCCGAACGACAGGGTTCGGTGCGAAGTCTCCGACATGGAAAAATATCCCAAATGCAACACATTAGCGTGACTTCATCCGGAGCAGAGTAAAAGTGTGGTGAAGCCTGACATGATGAAGCATGTTGAAGAGCGTGCTGGCGTACAGACTTTGATCAGACCGACATCAGCGTGACGACCCAGCACGGGAGGTCAAAGCAAGATCCCGTCGAAGGGTGTTCTGGCAGCTTCTGAAACCAGCTTCCTAGCTTCGGATACCTCCAACGAAGGGGCTCCGAGCGTGAAAACCTGCAAACAGAACATAAATCAAGTGCCAATTCGCCCTGGGGACCAAATCTGCTAAGTGGTGCAGTAGGGAAACGAAGGTAGCAATCTGTTATGTAGATTAATGGATACTTCACAAGCGAAGTAACAAGGTGATAGCAATCTGTTACGTAGATTAACGGGTACTTCACGAGCAAATTAGCAAGGCTTACCACAGTTTCGGTGTGGCCGACAGAGGGCTTCCAGACAAACCCACGAAGGTTACAGAAAAGTAAATAAAAAGTAAAGGTACGGTTCAAACTAGGGTTTGATGTTGATTTGTGTTGGGGGGTTTAATGAACTGGCCTCACCCCTATATTTATAGGGGCTAGTCTTCTTATCTCTAAGACTAATCTAGTGGGATTCGACCTAATCAAACTTAGGGATAAAATTAGCCAGAATTAGATTCAAACTCTATCTCTAAAAATCAAACCAAAGTGGGCCTTCGGCATGGCCTGCCGAAGCCTGCCCCTCGGGCAAAAGCTTCGGCGAGGCAGGCCTCCGAAGGCCTTCGTGTTGAAGGTGGTAGGCCGCCAGAATGCTTCCGATGCCAATGTTCGATGGGCGTTCGGGCCGAAGGTAACATGCCATTAGAGGGCCTCTGAAGCCCAATGCTCAATGGGCCTTTGGCCCTATAGGGCTTCGTCCTGATCCAGGACTTGTGTATTTTCGGCCCAAATTACCAAAATTGATATTTTGACAATCTTCACCATTAATGCCATTTTTTCTATCAACACCAAGTTACCAACTTCAAACGATTTTCCTCTCACCTTCTTGTAATAAGATCTAGCCACTCTTACTTTTTCTCTTTCTATTGCCTCTAGAGCTCTTAACCTCTTATCGGTCACTTCTTCCAAAGTATCCTTCAAAAGAGTTTCATACTCATCGACCAATAATCCATCTTGCTTAAGCAACCTCAATGGGCCAAGATTCACCTCTACGGGTAAAACAACTTCTTGTCCATACAACAACTCATTTGGACTTACCTTGGTGGCACCATGCTTTGCCACTCTACATGCCCATAATTCTTCAAAAAGCACTTCATCTCACCTTTTAGGAAACTCTTCAATATTTTTCTTAATGAGCATAATCACAGTTTTATTACTAGACTCGGCCTGACCATTGGCCTGAGCATAGTATGGTGAAGAGTTTATCAACTTTATACCATAAGATTCGGAAAAATCACATACTTCTTTAGAAAAAAATGAAGCACCCTGATCTGTAGTAAGAGTTTGGGGAATACTGAATCTATGTATAATGTGCTTCAAGATAAAATCAATTACCTCATTCTGCATCATGTTCTTGGGAGGCACGACCTTGGTCCACCTGGTGAAGTAATCTGTGACCATCAACACGAACCGATGCCCTTTTGAAGAGGAAGGATAAATTTGGCCGATGAAGTCCAAGGCCCAACCTCGGAATGGCCATGGTTTGATAATAGGGTTAAGTAAAGATGCGGGAGCAAGCTGAATATTACCAAACCTTTGACAAGCCTCACATCCTCTATAGTACTTGAAACAATCCTCAGTCATAGTCGGCCAATAAAACCCCGCTCTTTTGAGCATCCAACTCATTTTTTGGGCCGACTGATGAGTACCACAAAGACCTTCATGTACTTCACCCACAGTAAGTCTTGACTGATCGGCATTCAAACACCTCAAAAGTACTCCATCAACAGTTCGACGATACAACTCATCGTCGAGTAATACAAATTTAAACGCTTGCCGTCGAACTTTCTGATCAACCCGCTCACTAGGATCCCTTAAATATTGAATAATTGGAGTTCTCCAATCATCCTCATGATTTCCTGAAGTACTCACCAAATCATCTCTTGAATTGGTGTTCAAATCATAAACTTCAACCTGCCCCCATGTACAAAAACCTCCTGACATGGGGCGGTCAGACTGGTCATTGCCGAACAACTGGCACAAGGCGGTCAGACCGGTCGGGCATGGCCGGTCAGACCAATTAGACACATGTGGTCAGACTGGCCATGTCAGGCCGGTCAGACCGATGTGTTCTGACTCAGTTACTGTAATAAAGTCAAGCATCAGTTCTTCTTGTGTGAAAAATTTACCTCTTTTGATTTGGTAACCAGATGCTTGCTGAGCCAAGTCATTTGCTACTGAATTGGCTTCTCTAGACACATGTGAAATCTCAAAATCATCATGAGTAGCAATTATGTCTAGACATCTATCCAAGTAGCTATTTAGCAAACCATTAAAACATTGAGCAAGCTTAGCTACTTATTGAACTACTAATAGTGAATCACCATATGCATGAACATATTTAATACCCATAGAGCTTATCAATTCAAGTCCTAGCAACAAAGCTTCATATTCAACTTGATTATTAGTACAAGGAAATTCTAATCAGGCCGAGGTCTCAAAACTCATACCACTAGGTGATATGAGTACAACTCCAACATGTTGGACATTCTTTCAAGCCGAGCCATCAAAGTAAAGTTTCCATGGTATTACTTCAATCAAAGCAGTATCACTACTCCAATTGACATCTACATGGTGATCAACTATAAAATTTGCAACGACTTGGCCTTTCATAGCTTTCATAGGTTCATAAGCCAAATCGTACTCGGTCAAAGCATAAGCCCACTTTTTGATTTTCCTACTTAGAATCTGCTTTTGCAACATGTACTTTATAACATCAGTTTGACAAGTAACAATACATGTGCCAGATAGAAGATAGTGGCAGAGTTTGGTACATGCATAGTAAAGTGACAAACACAAACGCTCTAAGAACACGTACCTCGTCTCGGCATCCAATATGCGGCGACTCAAGAACGTGATGATGTACTCTTTTCCCTCCATTTCTTGAGTTACCACAACTCCTATCACGCTATCTTCTGCAGCAACGTATAGCCAAAACGGAATCCTGACTTTTGGTGCTCTTATCGCAGGCGGTGATGACAAGCTCTCTTTAATCTTCTCAAAAGCGTATTGCTGACTTTCCCCCCAAGTGAATTCGGCTTTGTTCTTTAGCCGAAGTATGGGGACAAAAGCATAGATCTTGCAGACAAGTTAGATATAAAGCGGCACAAATAATTAACCTTGCCTAGCAACTTTTGCACATCTCTCTTGCATGTCGGCGCTTCAAAGTTCTTAATCTTCTCAAGCCTCTTAGGATCAATCTCGATACCTCTTTCATGAATCATAAATCCTAAGAACTTACCTGCTGACATGCCAAAAGCACACTTGAGTGGGTTCATCTTTAAGCCATACTAACACATCCTATCAAAAGAAACTCTCAAATCGGCCAAATGGTTTCCCATAGTATCCGATTTGACTACAACATCATCTATGTAGACCTCTAGCATAACTCCTAGCAAGTCATGAAAGATCAAGTTCATAGCATATTTATATGTAGTGCCAACGTTCTTTAAACCAACAGTCATAACAATCTACTCAAACAAGCCGACAAAACCATGACATCGAAAGGTTGTCTTGTAGTCGTCCTCTTCGGACATATAAATTTGATTATAACTAGCATTGCCATCAAGAAAACTTAGTACCTTGTGTCCTGAAGCATCGTTGATCAGCATGTCGGCTATTGGCATGGGGTACTCATCCTTTGGAGTGGCCTTGTTCAAGTCCCTGAAATCAATACACACACGAATCTTGCCACTTCCTTTCTTTTCTACAGGCACAATTTTAGCAACCCATTCAACATACCTGCATGGCCTAATAAACTCAACCTTGAGTAATCGTTCTATATCTTCCTTAACTCGGCCATACACGACCAAATTAAAGCGACGAGGGGGCTGTTTATAAGGCCTAAACCTAGGTTTAATAGATAGCCGATGCTCCACGAGCTCACGGCTTAGTCCGGGCATCTCACTATACTCTCATGCAAAACAATCGACATACGACCAAAGTAACTTTATAACTTCGACCTTTTCAATAGCCTGCAAATTTTTGTTTACAAAAGTCGGCCATAGAATACTACCATCGCTTATATCTACCTCTTCTAGAGGATCGACCGACGCAAAACTTTGACCTAACTTTTCTACTTCGCTAAAATCTTCAATGGCTTCAACAATACTATCTTTAGAAGACCGATACTGCTCTACATGAGACTTTAGGCAATGAAGATTACTCTTACTAGACATGACTTCTAGTTTAGTTACAGCCGTGCTACACCAGTTGGCTTTACAGACACCGGAACAAAACGTCCCTCGGACACACTAACAAATTCGTAATTCGAGAGATCTCCACCTGACTGACACTCTACCTTATCATGTACGGTGTCAATAGACACATCAGCCAAAGCAACCTGGCCCGAGGTACCGGTTGGTACGGTCTCCACATTATCATCGTCCCACTGAATCAGGCACTGGTGTAAAGTAGACGGAATACAATAATTTGCGTGAATCCAATCACACCCAAGTAGCACGCTGTAGTTACCTTGCACATCGATGACGAAGAACGCTGTCGGCAACGTCTTGTTGCCCACCGTCAGCTCCAAAGAAAGTACGCCCTTGGACTCGGAGCTCTCACCATTGAAGCCGTTGAGCATCAGGTTGGTACTCATCAAGTCATCGTCATTCTTACTGAGCTTCTTCAACAGAGAGTATGGCATCAAGTTGATGGTGGCGCCTCCGTCTACAAGCATCCTTGAGATCGGCTTCCCGTCGATGTGCCCCTTAACATAAAGAGGCTTCAATTGATGAGCCGTATCCTCGGGCTTCTCGAAAATAGCCTCTTCTAGGCCGAGGCTCAACTGAGTGACCTTGGTCTCGTCTTGTGGAAGAGAAAACTCAGCAGGTAACATGACGACGTTTATATCCATCACTTGAGGAGGGGGGCCCTCAGAGACGGGCGTTTAGTCGTCTTCCATAATATCATCCTCATCGTCTCTTGGGGTAGGAGCCGGGTTGTTTACGACAATCGACTTTAGCTTCCATACCTGTCTCGCTGTTGGTCGGGGATGGATCTCATCGAACATGGCGTCTCGCTTGTCCTCGGCCTTCTTTTCACGAATCTCCTAGGCTCGAAGATGTTGTAGCCACCTCTCCTTGGACTTGGTCATACCTGGTGGTGCCCACGAAGGCTGCGGCTTAGTGCCGGGTGCCACAACTTTGTTCCTAGAATTTTTGGCCGAAAGGGAATTGCCTAGGTCGGCCTCGACAAATTTTCGTTTAGTGGGGTTCTGCTCCTGTACTCTGTCGGTCAGACCGGCCATGGTGGGCCAGTCTAGCCGACTGGTTCTAGATGCCTGTATAGTGTCAGTCAGACCGATCATAGTAGGCCGGTCAGACCGAAGTGGCGACGTTGGTCTGACTGGTCCTGAGGCTGTAGTCAGATCTACGGTGCTTGTCTCTTGCGGTTGGCCTCCGTCTTGCTCCGTGGAGGCCCCTTCAGGGATTGGGACGTCCTGGGACCCCACCTTGACGATGATAGCCTCGGACGCCATCTCTGGGCACCCTCGTGGCATGACGGATAATCTGATGAAGGCATCACCTCTTGGAGCACTCATCAGACCCTGCATGTTATAAAATCCACACGACACGAATGGAGCAATATAATATGGGGAAGGGTATCCAAGAAGTGGAAAGTAGCAAGGGGGCCACTACGCCATCGACAGATGATACGGTGGCAGAGGGAAAGATGGCTCCAATGGCCTCGGCTATCATGGGCCGAACCCACTCCTCCGACGAGGGCCCGGCCTCACTTGGGGCCCTGGCCGAGTGCTCGCCTTCTCGGCCTTCTTCTGGTGCTTCTAGAGTAACATGTCGTATGACACCTTCGGCTTCTTGCGATTCGTAGTCAAAGACGATGTGTTCGTGTTAACTTTCCACACTCCTACCTCAGGGCTCTTTAGCATGAGCGTGTGTTGGTGCGGTTCTCTGATCACGACCTCCTTCCCCTTAGCGGCCCCGGCCTGCTCAGGCCAAATCAGCACCTTCTTCCCATCGAGATCGACAGTGTTCACGGGGAAAGGGTCCTAGTCGAGCTTCATTTTGGGACTTGTATCTAGCTTCAACCATCCTTCTTCTATGGCCGATTGAACCTACCGATGAAAAACATTGCAATCGTTAGTAGAATGAGAATGAGAATTATGCCACTTACAATAAGCCCACTTCTTCAAGTTGTCGGTAGTCGGGATGACGTGACCCTTTGGTAATCTGGTAAGCTTGTTTTTCAACAAAAAATCAAATATCTTATTGCACTTGGTCACATCAAAAGAATACTTCACCTCGTTGGACCGACTCTTGGTGGGAGACGGCCATAACTCAGTGCAAGTGATGGGCTTGGCCTTACTAGACCAAGTTCACTCCGCGGTGTACATATCGACCGAGTCATCCTCACTCTGCGGTGTAGACCATTGAAGGCTAGGTGGGCCAAATCTCTATCAGAAATGTTCAAAGTAAAACATTATTTTCTAGTGTCCCTAAAATGCTTAACGTACTCAGAGATACTCTCGTTAGCCTTCTATCCAACCGAAGTCAAGTGTGAAAGTCTAAGCTCGGTCTCCCTAGTATAAAAATAGTCATGGAACTTCTGCTCCAACTAGGCCCAAGTCTGAATGGAGTTCAGCAGTAACACTGGAAACCAAGTGAAAGCGGTGCCGGAAAGTGATAGAGAAAATAATCTAAGCTTCAACGCATCGGACCCAATAGCTTTGTCGCACTGCGCTAGGAATTGGCCTATGTGCTCTAGGGTGGTCTTACTACCTTCACCGTCAAATTTTGTAAACTTGGGCACCCTAAAGATGCATGGGTATGGGATGGTGTCGAAGTAATCAGGGTATGACTTTTGATAAACCCTAACCCGTCCTCTAGGTGTCCAACTCGCAACCTCTCTAATTAGTGCGAAATCCATTCGTCAAGGTCATCTACGCCTCCTGCCTACGCGCGTCTCTCATGTGGGGCGATACACGTGGTTGTATATCATGGTGTCGGCCATGCGTCTCCTACTCTCGTGGTGGCTCGCGATACGGGACGTGATCGGGCCTATGCGAGTGTGTGGGAGCAAGAGGTGCGGGCAATGCGGGAAAGGTAGCGCAGGCGTGATCGGTGGTGGCGCATATTACGTGGCAGGAGCGATCTGACCGGCCATAGGGCCGGTCTGACCAAGGGAATAGTGGCCAGTTGGATCAGCCTGATGGCCGGTCTAACCGACTATTGTCGTCTGCTGGTTCGAACACATGCCGATCTGACCGACCCAAGGGCCGGTCTGACCGATAAGGTCATACCAGACTTCGGCCATGGATGGTGTAGCCGAAGACGCAATAACTTTTCTGATACTCCCGTTGGTTATATTGTATATGCGATGAATAGGGGGTACACTAGATATTGGAGTGGGGGAAGTGGCCTCGGAAAAGCCGAATCTCCTAAACATCGCCTTCATTTTTGTCTGCAATTTCGAGTCAACTATAGCCTCTACGCGGTTTGCAACGGTAGCATTAACGTCCTTGTCAACTATGCTAGCTATCTTTTGCTTGAGGTCCTAGGAGGACATTCGATGAGACGATGGTGTTACCTTAGCCCTGAGAGATCGAGGATGTCACTGTCGCGCTTGACGAAGCCCCCGCGGGTCTTGGTGAAGCGACCAAGAAAAAGAGTGTGTATCTCCCTTGTCCTAGCCTCGAGATCTGCTCTATCCTCCTTAGAGAGGTCACCAAGGGTGGGGACGATGATGTTGCCATCATCAATCTCTGAGCTCCCTACCAGATTCATCGGCATCGAGGGTCCCGTTGATGTAGAGGTAGTAGGTGTACCCATCGCCGATGTAGAAGTGCTTGGCATGTCTATCCCCAGCGGAGTAGCCAAAAAGTGTGTTGACACGAAAGTGCGCCAAATGCACTGACACTGATCCAATGATCCAAAAGCATGCGGATACTTAGGAGTAAACCCCTAAGCGTAACACAACACCGATGCCACATTTCGACGATCAAATAATATTAATCTAAAATTATTCAATTAACTGATATGTGAGAAAGTAACTAAAATAATCAAACTGAAGCGTAAACAATTAAATCTAATCGGTTAGCCTAAACCGATTAAACTAAACAAAACTACGCGGTTGGATTGGCCTAGGGTTGTCGGTCAGACTGACTAGGGGGCTGCGGTCAGATCGGCCTACAAGCAGCGGTCTGACTGGTAGTACAAAGATGGTGCGTCAGGGGCTTGCCTATACACTATTGGTCGGACCAACCGTGTGCCACCAGTCAGACCGGCGTGTGCCAGTGATGGGATTACGGCATGGCACAACCTAGTCAGACTGGCCTATCAATGCCGGTCAGACCGATAATGACAGATCCGATCACTTGGGTCCTCTAGCGATCGTCTTGCTGTTGGTGCCTTTCCCTGAATCTTCACATAACCTGATTGTACTTGTACAACACAAGCTACATTATATTCATAGATAATGGTGTTGGTGTTAACATGGTTCAAACCACCTGACTGCTAGATATGATGAACCATTCTTCTAAGCCAAGCACATTCCCATGAGGCTTCATACAAGACTATTATTTTTGAGTGGTTCATCAATGTTCACTACAAGAAAAAGCCACATCATAGATGAATCATTTTTTATAGTAAATGTGAATATCGTCAAAGAAATATATATATATATATATATATATGACGAAATTATGATGAAATTATGGTCGTCATCTATGGTGTGTCAAAATTGTTGCACCGTGACGATTTATCTTATTTTGTCACAGATAAGGTTATAACCATGACGATTTGACCGTTGTCACTGAACTAGTTCAGACCACGTAGACACGTGGTGCCACGTTGTGGTTGACATGGCATCACGTGCACCTAGATGTGGCACCATGTGTATATGATGTGGTGCCACATGCCCGATGACCTGGTGCCACCAGTGCGCTGATGTGGCGGCACATGTCGATGACGTGGTGCCACGTGCCTGATGGCGTGGCGCCACGTGCCCGATGGCATGGCGCCACGTGCCCGATGACGTGGCGCCACGTGTCCGAAGACGTGTTGATATGTGCTCGATGACGTGGCGCCACGTGTGCAATTACTTGACGCCACATGTCCGATGATGTGGCATCACATGCGTGATGACATCGTCACTATTAGGTAATGACATTTGTTTTTCGTCACATAATTTGATGAATTTACATATGTTGTTGTCCCATTCTACCATTTCAAAATTTTTACACATCAATTCCATTTGAACATTATAGAATCTTCAAACATTAATTGTAAATAGACTAATTGCTCATACATACTCCAAATAAAATGTTCATACAAGATAAACTTCTTGTTCATGCAACCATCATCTCCAAACACAAGTTTCCATCATAAATCACAAGTTCACATCCATACCTTAGATGACAGATCCAAAAATTTAACATCACGGTCCAAAAGTTCATACCAGAGACCATAGTTCACATCAGAGACCACAGATCACAAAAATATTAATTGGCCAGCACAAGAACAAAAAAACTAAGTTTGTCTATTACCTGAGTTTAGGCTCAAGATGTGCTGAAGGATCAAATCACTAGCTTCCTATCTCTTCTTGAACTCCTCCATTTATTGTTGGGTCTTAGCCATTGATTCTTCTATTTCTTTTGCTTTCTTCTTTAGGGTATTGAGTTCTTGTTTAAGTAGATCAGCACGTTGCTTCTTAGCCTGAAGTTGTTCCCGAAGTTGTGCTTCTCTTGCAGAAGATGTAGTAGATTTTGTTCCAGGTGTTTCAAGACCAGCATTCTTGAGGAATGTAGAGGCAACACTAGTTTGTGAGAGAACCTTGGAAATAATTTCAGTACTAGATTTGGTGTGTCTAAACCTTCGGTAGGTTGGGCCAACATATTTTCCATCATACTCTACAACATAAAGGTGCAAAAAGGATAACTTAATTATACAAAATTCACATTTGAAGCAAAGCTATGAACATCAACATAAAACATATAGGTGCATATTTTTGTAAGCACATGAATAGAATTTACATTAAGTTTCCATGCCACATTAAAAAGATGAACATCCTTTAGAATATATGTTAATGAAAGAAGATAGAATTTCAACAAGAAAATGTGAAATGTTGATATCTGACACAAAAAGTTTTGCCAAACATATGAATCTTATGTGATAGGACATAGGGGTGCATGCAGTGGCATGGCTTCATGATGGTAATGTCAAGTGTTAGAGACTTAAGTTAACTATGAAGTTGAATATATTATCAACAATTCAGCATAACTAACTAATTAATTAATGATATAGTAAACTAAAATTGTACTAATAAACATTCACATAGCCCATCCAGGAATCATTTGTAGGCACTTACAACTGTCTGTTGGATCTCATTAGTCATACCCTTCTTCTTGCTGGTATGGCATTCCTTGAACATCTCCACTACATCCACTTCTCAGTCCTTATTTTTCTCCCTCGGTATTTAATTTGAGTGTTAAATGCATGAAAATTATATTTTCTATGTACACAAATTTATAGGAAAAAGATGTGTATGTTTTCATAAGATACAAGATGCACATGTGAGAAACCAAGTGTTGGTTTCGGTGCTAGTGATGAGTGATTGACAGGCTGTTACCCCAAGGTTCGAAGGGGTACCTCCGAAGGGGGTTCGGAGGTTGGACCTCCGAAGGGTGTTCGGAGGTGGTTTCACCGAAGGGTGTTCGGTGGTTGGTTGCTGCAGCTGTTGCAGCGGAGTGTGCGTGTCGGAGGGGTCCGACAGTACACGATGACTGGGTTTGTACCGGAGGTCACGGTACTTTGGGCGGTACACCGGAGTGTGTGCCGGAGGTTGCTAACCCGGAGAGGTCTCCGGAGTACTGGATACACTTGTCTGCTTGTCTGTGGTGCGCAAGGACTTCGGAGGCGACGGACGGTTCGCAGCAGGTGAACCTGGGTTAAGCGGGAGGCTTGATGCCAGGGGAGCAGGGAGCTCCGTCACGGTGGCTGCGAAGGGGTCTGGGTCGGTCCTCGGGTCGAGGTGCGCCAGGTGAAGGCAGAGAGTGCAGAGCGTGGCTCCGGCTGAAGGTACTCCGAGACAAAGTCCTCGGAGGCGAGGCACTTCGAAGGTACTCCGAATGGAGTGACTTCGGAGTTGGATGGATCAAGTCCTCTGCGGAGGCAAGGAGTTCGAAGTGTGCTCCGGAGGGAGACATTCGAAGGTTACCCGACGAAGGTCTCAGAAGTCGAGACGCATCGAAGGCATGGTCCGGGTGAGGCTCGTCGAGGAGTGTGCTCAGGGAGAGACACTGCGACGAAGTGCTCATGGAATGCTTCATGCGGAGGCCTTGGACGAAGGAGGGACTTTGAAGGGTGGTACTCCGAAGGTGGGGTTTGGAGTGTGGTTGTCTTGTGGTACTTCGGCCTGCATGGCTTCGGTACACGGACTGACAGAGTTCGAGCTGGGCGGAAGCTGCGAAGCTGTGGTGGTCCACTCCGGAGGTGTTGGTGCGAAGGCCCAAGGGCTTTGACGGCTTCGGCTCAAAACCGTCACTGTATCGAAGGATGACTTCGGTGAAGCGAAGGCCATCTGGCTCAAGGCTTCTCATCGAAGCTATCGCACCCCTCGCGTGCGAAGGGGGCTTCAGAAAGGTCAAAGGCTGCAAGTCTGACAGTGTCTGCTCTGCAAAAAGCTGGTACTGTCCCATCTGCAAAGGCTGACAGAGAAGCCTCCAATAAAGTTGACTACCTTTTGTACCCCTCAGTTCTGTAGAGACAAAACCAATGTAAACCCTAGGGGTAAAGTAGTCAATTCCTTTGGGTGAACTGTGGGCTATAAATATGGGGGCTCGGTAGGTAACATTTAACACTTTGAGCATTTACTGTTGAGCTCCTGTACTAGCCACACACTTCGTTGTATTCATCTAGAGTTCAATTTTATTGTGTTCCTTGTTCAAGCGGCGAAGCCCTGCTTCTGTGTGCTTTTTGCTTGAGCTCGTTTTACATACCTCGCTAGTTGTAGTGCACCGAAGCCTGTCTAGGCGAAGGGTGTTTTGTGCGAAGTGTGTTTTTCAGTGTGCTGTCGCTCTGTGTAACAGGAGGCGAGACCTCGCTGCTTACTAGCGAAGCCCTGATCGAAGCCCGTGCTTTTATCGTGTCTGTGTCTCTAGCGAAGTCTGTCAGTGTGCGTTTAGACCTTCGTGTACGAAGCCCAGCACCAGTTGCTGCTGCCAAGTACTTGGTCGAAGTCCTCAGTGGAGTGTCCACTCTTGCGAAGGGTGAAGTGCCAAGCCTGCTCGAAGCACCCTGTGTGCGGAGCCTGCACTGACTTAGCAGAGTAGATTTTCGAGGGTTGTAAGTGGAGCGAAGTCTTCTTGGCTTCGAACTTTTGGTCCTGCGAAGCCTGTGTTCGGAGCTGTCAAAACACCTCCGAACCAGACCTTCGAAGGTAGTGTTCGAAGCCTGTTCCGCAGAAGACAGAACTAAAACCGAAGGCTAGTTTTTAGCTCGAAATTTTAAAAGCTCCCATTCACCCCCCTCTGGTCGCCATTTCCGGTCCAACAATTGGTATCAGAGCGGGTTAAGATCACCAGTTGACCTTAACCAGTTTTGTGATCTATTGGCGACATGGATAGAGGCAGTAAAATTCCTCTGTTCGATGGGACTGATTTTGCATACTGGAAGGTGCGCATGGAGGCTTACTTGCTAAGCCAAGGAAATGCAATTTGGGATATTGTGGACTCACAATACTCCATCCCTGATACTCGCACCACTCAAACAGAAAAAGATCAGTATAATGCCAACTCCAAGGCTAGGAATATACTGTTCATTGGTTTGAGCCGGAGTGAGTTTGATAGGGTGCAGCACCTTAGGACTGCTAGGGAGATTTGGACAACACTCACTGTTTTTCATGAGGGCTCTACACAGATTAAGGCCAGGCGCCAAAGCACGTACAATCAATAGTATCAGCTGTTTGTGCAGGCACCTGGTGAATCCATAGATGCCATGTTTTCTCGCTTTGATGCGATAGTGAGTAACTTGCGATCCAACGGGACGCTTGCTTACAATGATCATGATAGGGCTATCAAGCTTCTCTATGCTCTTGACCGTAGCATATGGGAAGTGAAGATATCCAACATTGAGGAGTCCGCAGGTTATGACACATTGACCTGTGATGAGCTCTTCAGCAAGCTGAAGTCCACAGAGATTGCCAAGGCATCTCTTGCAGTGCACAGAAGCTCTTTGCCACAGCCATTGGCATTGGTTTCTAGCACTAGCCATGGCACCACTGCAGAACCAAGCACATCTGGCACTTGTGTTCTTGAAGATGGTTTTGCTTTGTCCTCCTTGGTCTCCGTCACAAAGGAGCAGGTGGACACTCTGGATGATGAGCTTGCTCTCATTGCCAGAAGGTTCACCCGCTTTCATCATGAGAGACGAGATCAGAGGAGAAGTGGTTTTAGTGGTTGTTTTGAGTGTGGCGACACTTCTCACATCAAGGCCAATTGCCCTAAGCTCAAAAAGAGAGATGAGAGTGAGCGCCCTAAATACCACAAGAAGGAGAGGAAGTCCTTTGTGAAGGGCAAGCGCTGCAAGGTGGCTAAGAAAGTAGCCAAGGCCGCTTCCAGAGCATTTGTTGCTGCTCTCAGCGACATCGACACTTCCTCAACTGAGGAGTCGAGCTCTGAGGAGGAGGAGTCCCCAAGGAAGGAGGACAAGAAGGACAAGAAGGGACGAGACTTCACCGGCCTTTGCTTCATGGCCGACAGCGATCACAGCGGCGATGAGCTTGACTCATCTGAGGTACCTCTATCATTTGACCAGCTATTAATTAAATTAGATGAGCTGAATGAAGTAGTTCTTGGTCAGGATAGATTACTTGTGCAAGCCGCTAGAGAAAGAAAAGACCTTAGACTTAGGCTATAATCTATTTCTACTGAATATGCCATGCTTAAGTCTAAATTTAATGATGCTGAATGTGAATCTTGTTCTGTTGTCATGAGTGAGCTTGCTCAGTTGCGCTCTGTACATGCTCAAACTCTTTCTGAGCTTGAGACTGCACAGAAGCAGCTTTTGGTGGTGGATTCTAGACCTCATGATAATATTGAATGCATGAACTGTTCTTTCTTGCGCGAGAGCATTAATTTACGTGATAAACATGTTCATGATCTAGAGGCTAGATTGGAGAGGGCCAGTAGTTATAAGGATGTGCAACCTGTTTGTGACACTTGCATTACCCTTAAGGACCAGCTAGGCACTGTTAGAGAGCGGGCTGAGAACCTCATGACTGAAAATGAATACCTTCTTTCCGTGGTTAATAAATGTACTGAGGGAAAGGGCAGGATGGATTTGCTCTTGGCCAAGACCAAGATGTGTGCTGACAGAGCAGGGGTAGCTCTAGGTTTGGGTTTTGAGAGGATTCCTTCAGACAGTAAGACCAAAACTGTTTTACCTCTCCCACTACCTTAGAGAAAGAGAGAGCTCTGTTAGACACTCCTTCAGCCAAAAAGCCTACCCGACCACCAAAAAAACCACAACTCCTGCCAAGAAAATCCCTCCCAAGAAAACCACTCAGCAGAAGCCCAAGGAGCCTGTGAGAGTTGCTCCTATGACCCATGAGAGTGCCCCTAGGAGAGTGTTTCACTGTTCTTACTGTCAGCGGGCGGGTCATTTGGTTGGGTTCTGTTTTCGTCGCATCAAGGATGAGCGACGCGCTCAGGCGATGAGTTACCAGGACATGCATTACCCATCTTTAGGTATGCATGAGTCTGAGTTTTACTATCGTCCTGCTTTTGAGGCTCCTCGTGCTTCTCAGAGAGGTTTTGCTCCTCGAGGTGTTCACCATGTTCCATATGGTGGTAGACCCCGGGCGAGTAGCTTTGTACCTCGTCAGAGTAGGAGACCTCGACATGTTGTTCGATCACAGCATGTAGGTAGACCTCGCACTTTGCATCATTTCAATTTTCCTGTGCATAGACCGTCTACTTTTACTGCGCCTACTACTCGTGTCACTCAGTGCTGGATGCCTCGTCATTATTTTACTCACCCCAGCACTGAGCGATCGAGATATTCTTATCATGTGTAGGCGATAGATCGAGGCTTGGAGGGCACGTGGATCATGGACTCCGGTTGTTCACGCCACATGACTAGAGATGCAGCTTGGTTCTCCAGCCTCACCACAACCAAGCAAAGGGAACATATCACCTTCGGAAACAATCGAAGGAGTAGAGTGAAAGGTAAAGGTGTGGTAAGAATTAACTCGAATTTCACTCTCAAAGATGTTGCTTTGGTTGAAAACCTGGGATACAATTTGTTGTCTGTATCTCAATTGCTTGATGAGGGCTTCGAAGTGCGATTCCATCGCGATACTTCGCAAGTGCTCAATTCTGATGGCGTTGTAGTGTGTAAGATCTTTAGAGTTGGGAGAGTTTTTGGAGCTGACTTTTCAGAGTCATCTGGTTCTTCTCACTACCTTGTTGCACATTCGACTTCTGAGCTTTGGAAGTGGCATAGGAGACTAGGGCATATGAGCTTTGAGTTGCTCGCTCATCTGAGCACCCTAGGTCTGATCCGAGGATTGCCCAAGCTCAAGTTTGAGAAGAATTTAGTTTGCGCTCCTTGTCGTCATGGAAAAATGATTGCCACTTCGCATTCGCCAGTCACCACAGTGATGACTGAACAACCCGGAGAACTTCTCCACATGGACACTGTAGGTCCTTCTCGGGTCAGTTCTTTAGGCGGCAAGTGGTATGTATTAGTTATTGTCGACGACTTCTCTCGCTACTCTTGGGTCTTCTTTCTTGCCAGCAAGGATGAAGTGTTTTCACACTTTCGGAGCTTGGCTTTGAGACTTTTTACTGAACTCCCTGGTGCATTGAAATTCATTCGAAGTGATAATGGCACTGAGTTCAAAAATAGTCTCTTTGTTGACTTTTGCATGGAGCATGGCATAGAACATCAATTCTCTGCTCCGCGGGTTCCTCAACAAAATGGTGTTGTTGAGAGGAAGAACCGCACTTTGGTTGAGATGGCTAGGACGATGCTTAATGAGCATAGGACTCCTAGAAAATTCTGGGCTAAGGCCATGAACACTGCATGTTACATCTCAAACCGTATATTCTTGCGCTCAATTTTAAATTTGACATCTTATGAGCTGCGTTTTGGGAGACAGCCCAAGGTTACTCATCTTCGAGTTTTTGGCTGTCGCTGCTTTATCCTAAAACGTGGTAACTTGGATAAATTTGAGTCGCGATCTTCTGACGGGATCTTTTTGGGTTACACAACACATGGTCATTCTTATCGTGTTTATAATTTAGAGACTAACACTGTCATCGAGTCATGTGATGTGACTTTTGATGAATCAACCCCCTCCGTTAGTTCTACATTTGAACAGGCAAATGAACACGACATGGAACAGACCATCTTCGAAGAGGAAGATCCCGGAGAATTCAAGGATGAGCCCCTACTACCCTCGACATCAACCCCCGAAGCTGACCCCGCTTCGACAACTTCGGCACGAGGTCCCGAAGCGACTACCTCAACATCGGTCATCTTGGACCACTCCAACGCACAAGTTGAGGGGGAGACTGCATCCCGCCACGAGGCTCCACATCATGTTCAAAGGATGCATCCTCCCGAGCAGATCATTGGTGAGCTTGATCAAAGGGTAACACGTTCTCATGCTCATTTCATTGATTCTGCTTTTGTTGCTTCTTTCGAGCCCTTAGATGTTAGTCATGCACTTTCTGATTCTAGTTGGATCAATGCCATGCATGAGGAACTTGAAAATTTTGAGAGAAATCAGGTCTGGTCATTAGTTGATCCTCCACCAAATGTTCATTTCATCGGAACAAAATGGATTTTCAAAAATAAACAAGGGGAGGATGGGACTATAGTTAGAAACAAGGCTAGACTTGTAGCTCAGGGCTTTTCTCAACTAGAAGGGATTGATTTTACTGAAACTTTTGCACCTGTTGCTCGCCTTGAGGCCATTAGGATTTTGCTTGCCTTTGCGACATCCCGGGGATTCAACCTCTATCAAATGGATGTCAAAAGTGCTTTTCTTAATGGCTTCATAGGTGAAGATGTTTATGTAAAACAACCCCCTGGTTTTGAAAACCCCAAGTACCCACATAAAGTCCTTAAACTTCATAAGGCTCTTTATGGACTCAAGCAGGCCCCTCGGGCTTGGTATGATAGACTTAAGTCTTTTCTGCTTGAGCGAGGGTATTTGATGGGCTCTGTTGATAAAACACTGTTTACTCTCAAGCATGGCAAAGATTTCCTCCTAGTTCAGATTTATGTGGATGATATCATCTTTGGTGGCTCTTCTCATGCTTTGGTTGCCGAGTTTGCAGATACCATGAGCAGGGAATTTGAGATGTCGATGATGGGTGAACTCACCTTTTTCCTTGGTTTGCAAATCAAGCAAAGAAAACAAGGTACTTTTGTCCACCAGACAAAGTACACCAAGGACCTGCTCAAGAAGTTTGACATGGCTGATGCGAAGCCCCTCGCCACTCCAATGGCTACATCTGTAGCATTGGACCCTGACGAAGATGGAGAAGCCGTAGATCAGAAGGAGTTCTGAAGCATGATCGGCTCCCTCCTCTACTTGACTGCTACGAGGCCGGATATACACTTCACTGTGTGTCTGTGCACTCGTTTTCAGGCTTCACCACGAGCTTCGCACCGCCAAGCGGTCAAGCGCATCCTAAGGTATCTCAAACATACCCTCGAATTTGGCATATGGTATTCAGCATCTTCATCTTTATGTCTTCGAGGTTATTCCGATGCGGATTTTACTGGGTGTAGAATTGATAGGAAGAGTACCTCTGATACTTGTCATTTCTGGGTACTTCTTTGGTTTGCTGGTCTTCCCGCAAACAGTCTAGTGTTGCACAATCAATGGCTGAGGCCGAATATGTTGCTGCAGCTAGCTGTTGCTCTCAGATTTTGTGGATGACTTCCAATTTGCGGGATTTCGGGTTAGAATATAAGAGTGTTCCACTTTTCTGTGATAACACTAGTGCTATTTGTATTGCAAACAACCCGGTTCAGCACTCCAGAACCAAACACATTGATGTGCGGTATCACTTTCTCAGAGATCACAATGAGAAGGGTGATATTGAACTTCAATATGTTGATACCCAACACCAGCTAGCCGATATTTTCACAAAACCCCTCGATGCTTCTCGATTTGCTTACTTGCGTGGGGAACTTGGTATTTGTCACCCTTATGGCATTTTGTGAGGGGGAGCAGTTTTAGATGGATGTGCATTTTCTAATTGTGTGTTGAAATTGCATTTACATCTGTTGCACTTATATGCCTGATTATAATCCATGACATCATAACAGCTCAGCTCTTTTTAATTTATCTGAAACATTCATATGCATGATGTTTTCTTTTTAAAATCAAATCGTGCTCACTGCTTAGTCTTGAATCTAGCATGTTTAGGTAGGACTGCTTTTAGCTATCTTTTATCTACTTGAGAGCAAGACACATTTCTTTGGATGCTCAAAATTGTAACTTGAAAAATTGTTCTACTTAGTTAAAATAGAAAACTCCATGATTTGCATGCTTCAAGTTAAAAGATCCAGGTGGGTTTGTTTGTCGCACTACCCTATTCTAGACTGCTTACCATTGCACATTGGTCTGAACTGGAATAGTGTAGTGTATGCCAAAATCATTGCTTTAAGCTTCTAATGGCTTTCATGCCAGGGCTTGGCCGGATTGGAAAGTATAAGGTGGACAAACAAATAACCCCTGTCAGTAAGAAAAGAATAACAAAATTCAGTGATCTTCAAGTTTGCTTTTCATGCTCCATTTGAACTGGACTTGTCTGTCTAGAGTAGAAATTGACTAGCTTTGCGCAGTCCTTGCTTTTACTTGTCTAGTTTCCTTGACTAAGTGGTGATGCTTTTATTTCAAAACTGATCAAATCACATGCTTCATCATGTTTTTAGAGAATGTTAATTTGAGCTGAGCCCATGATCATTGGTGTTATTATTGGCATATTTTTGCTTTATATGTCTTTGCAAATTCTGCTCATTTCCAAGCTATGCATCCTTTTCATGCTCCTTGATGCTTGCATTGCCAAAGGGGGAGAGACTTGTTACGTTCTCTGCCGCAAGGGGGTATAATTTCCAAAGGGGGAGAAAATTTGACATAAAGGGGGAGAAGGTTCTCTGTTGCAAAAAAGGGGGAAAATTAACTCAGGGGGAGTTTTTATCTTGAAAACGGAAGTTTTGCCGAAGGGGCTTTTTAGAAAGGGGGAGGAAAATTCTTTGTCAAGTGACATGATTTGGCTCTTTTTTGAGTTTTTATGGTCACTTGTGTGCTGAAAGTTTTTAAATTTTCTTGGATTTAAAGTTGGTTGTCAATGCACTCATCAAGGGGGAGATTGAGAAACCAAGTGTTGGTTTCGGTGCTAGTGATGAGTGATTGACAGGCTGTTACCCCAAGGTTCGAAGGGGTACCTCCGAAGGGGGTTCGGAGGTTGGACCTCCGAAGGGTGTTCGGAGGTGGTTTCACCGAAGGGTGTTCGGTGGTTGGTTGCTGCAGCTGTTGCAGCGGAGTATGCGTGTCGGAGGGGTCCGACAGTACACGATGACTGGGTTTGTACCGGAGGTCACGGTACTTTGGGCGGTACACCGGAGTGTGTGCCGGAGGTTGCTAACCCGGAGAGGTCTCCGGAGTACTGGATACACTTGTCTGCTTGTCTGTGGTGCGCAGGGACTTCGGAGGCGACGGACGGTTCGCAGCAGGTGAACCTGGGTCAAGCGGGAAGCTTGATGCCAGGGGAGCAGGGAGCTCCATCACGGTGGCTGCGAAGGGGTCTGGGTCGGTCCTCGGGTCGAGGTGCGCCAGGTGAAGGCAGAGAGTGCGGAGCGTGGCTCCGGCTGAAGGTACTCCGAGACAAAGTCCTCTGAGGCGAGGCACTTCGAAGGTACTCCGAATGGAGTGACTTCGGAGTTGGATGGATCAAGTCCTCTGCGGAGGCAAGGAGTTCGAAGTGTGCTTCGGAGGGAGACATTCGAAGGTTACCCGACGAAGGTCTCAGAAGTCGAGGCGCATCGAAGGCATGGTCCGGGTGAGGCTCGTCGAGGAGTGTGCTCGGGGAGAGACACTGCGACGAAGTGCTCATGGAATGCTTCATGCGGAGGCCTTGGATGAAGGAGGGACTTCGAAGGGTGGTACTCCGAAGGTGGGGTTTGGAGTGTGGTTGTCTTGTGGTACTTCGGCCTGCATGGCTTCGGTACACGGACTGACGGAGTTCGAGCTGGGCGGAAGCTGCGAAGCCGTGGTGGTCCACTCCGGAGGTGTTGGTGCGAAGGCCCAAGGGCTTTGACGGCTTCGGCTCAAAACCGTCACTGTATCGAAGGTTGACTTCGGTGAACCGAAGGCCATCTGGCTCAAGGCTTCTCACCGAAGCAATCGAACCCCTCGCGTGCGAAGGGGGCTTCAGAAAGGTCAAAGGCTGCAAGTCTGACAGTGTCTGCTCTGCAAAAAGCTGGTACTGTCCCATCTGCAAAGGCTGACAGAGAAGCCTCCAATAAAGTTGACTACCTTTTGTACCCCTCAGTTCTGTAGTGACAAAACCAATGTAAACCCTAGGGGTAAAGTAGTCAATTCCTTTGGGTGAACTGTGGGCTATAAATATGGGGGCTCGGTAGGTAACATTTAACACTTTGAGCATTTACTGTTGAGATCCTGTACTAGCCACACACTTCGTTGTATTCATCCAGAGTTCAATTTTATTGTGTTCCTTGTTCAAGCGGCGAAGCCCTGCTTCTGTGTGCTTTTTGCTTGAGCTCGTTTTACATACCTCGCTAGTTGTAGTGCACCGAAGCCTATCTAGGCGAAGGGTGTTTTGTGCGAAGTGTGTTGTCACTCTGTGTAACAGGAGGCGAGACCTCGCTGCTTACTAGCGAAGCCCTGATCGAAGCCCGTGCTTTTATCATGTCTGTGTCTCTAGC
Organism: Zizania palustris; assembly: GCA_019279435.1. Classification (NCBI taxonomy): domain Eukaryota; kingdom Viridiplantae; phylum Streptophyta; class Magnoliopsida; order Poales; family Poaceae; genus Zizania; species Zizania palustris. The sequence continues at coordinate 42,518,105 of JAAALK010000080.1, read as the reverse complement.
GAAGTCTGTCAGTGTGCGTTTAGACCTTCGTGTACGAAGCCCAGCACCAGTTGCTGCTGCCAAGTACTTGGTCGAAGTCCTCAGTGGAGTGTCCACTCTTGCGAAGGGTGAAGTGCGAAGCCTGCTCGAAGCACCCTGTGTGCGGAGCCTGCACTGACTTAGCAGAGTAGATTTTCGAGGGTTGTAAGTGGAGCGAAATCTTCTTGGCTTCGAACTTTTGGTCCTGCGAAGCCTGTGTTCAGAGCTGTCAAAACACCTCCGAACCAGACCTTCGAAGGTAGTGTTCGAAGCCTGTTCCGCAGAAGACAGAACTAAAACCGAAGGCTAGTTTTTAGCCCGAAATTTTAAAAGCTCCCATTCACCCCCCCTCTGGTCGCCGTTTTCGGTCCAACAACATGGATTCAAACAATATAAGAGAAAACAAGTTATTGTACTAGATTGCTAGCACTTACATATGCGTACAAGTGTGAGATGTATCTGCGAGATCCCATCGATTGATGGTGCCTTGCATTACCACGGTTATGCTTGTTCTTCTTAGAAACTTCCTATAAGGCAAACATGTAAGTTTCATATAAAATAAATAGAATAGAAAAGTTGTTTTCTTTTGACACATGATACCTTCCTTTTTGCACTAGACCACTTCTCCACGAGTTCAAGCCACTGCTCATCTCAGTTAGACTCGAAACAGGAGAAGTTTACCTCACTTCATTAGCAGGTACACCGATGAAGTAGTTCTTCTTCAACAAATATCTACTCTGACGTACCCTAGTTTGGAGTATATTGTTGTAGGCCTCTATTATTGCATTATCCTTTTCATCAACTGTCAGCCTAGTGTTGATAGCAAAAAATGGCATTAATGGTTAAGATTGTCAAAATATAAATTTTGGTAATTTGGGCCGAAAATGCATATGTCCCGGGTTAGGCCAAAGCCCTACAGGGCCAAAGGACCACTGGGTTACGAGCTTCGGAAGCTTCTAGCCAGCCCACAACCTTTGGCCCGGAGGCCTTCGGAGGCCCACTCCACTGAAGCTTCGGCCCGAAGAGCAGGCTTTGGCGGGCCTAGCCGAAGGCTCACTTCGGGTAGAGTTAGAGATTGAGTCCGATTTTTGACTAAGTCTTTTACGCGTGTTCAAACAGAATTCCACCAGATTAGGCTTAAAGATTAGAAGTCTAGCCCATATAAATATAGGGGTGAGGCCGGTTCATAAAAGCCCCCAACACAAATCAACCACAAAGCCCTAGCTTTGAACCGTACTTAAATTTATCTTTATTTTCTGTATTCTTCGTGGGTTTGTGTCACACCCCGATTTAATAAATCAGGACTTTTATTGAAATTCCATAGAAAATCAATAAACCAAGACGTTCATCATGCGACCACGTACAAATACGAGCAATCATTCACGGTTCGTAGACCGTATTAATAAAAAAGTGAATAAAGAAGAAGAGAAACTAATAAAACAAAGGGTCCTAGATGAACGCCTCCTTCCAGTCTCGCCTTGACTGGGTCGCTACTCCAGACCTTCATCCTCCTCGTAGTAAATGGGCTCTGATGGTGTAAGTCAACGGGGTGAGTACAGATGTACTCAGCAAGCCACCGAAAGCAAATATAATGCAAGGTAATAACAAGGGGGATATTGGCTAGTTTTGCGGAAGAAGCATAATTGTAAAGCATTAAATGTGATCAATTTATTAGTACTGAAAAGTAAACATGTGTATGCATCATCATATTCTAACTCGAGGAGTACGTTTTACCTCCTCGCACCACAGTCCTTACATGCCATGAATAACTTAATCATTCAAACACTTGAAACTAACTACGAGTAGTCACACAACCCGCCCTTGACCATGGGCTCGGCTTTTCGAAAAGATTAAATTACTCTGATCAGAGATGTACCACTGTACCCACAAGGCACGCACTCATCATTTACACCAAAGTGTAACGAGATGACCCATTTCACGGGAACTCGTGCCAAAACCTTCCATATGGTCTTCCCCGACTCAACAGCACCCTCTTATAGGTTTCATATGGTGCCCCAACGCGTCGGTGCCTCACCATACCCCCCCTTGAGCCTTCTTTGGTACAAGGCGCCCTGAGGGCTAGCCCCTTGCCCCCTCCACTATGGTGCCGAGAGTCGGAGTGTCCCACACTTCTGGTTAGGACTTACCCATTAGACTTGTGGTTGGTACGGAAGTGCTTTGCAACAGATCCCGCAGACCGGTCCTTATAGTGCCCCGGGTGCGACCAACCAGTTTCCGAGCTTGCACCCGGAACCCACCATACTTATAACTTAGCCAACTCCAACAAAGTCCAGAGACGAGAATAACGGGGAAATTCATATATCAGAATCCAGCTATCTACGACTCATTCTTTATATCCTATAGCAATTGTGCCGGTACATTGGGCACTAGCTAATATAATATTTGTAGAGTGACAAGGAGTGAAGGCTCAATAAGCATGGCTTGGGTTGCACACAAGGACGGGGATCTAATAAATATAAGTGTAGGGCTTGATGTTTGACTAATGCAATATTAACCTATGAGTTATAGCGATAATTTATTAAAACATGGGCTCAATAATGATCAACTGTTTCCACAAGAGGGGTCGATGACTTGCCTTGCTCAGAAAAGGGTGAAGGTGGAACCTCGGGATAGAACTCCGGCTCCTCGACGCACTCGTAGTCTTCTCGATACGGAAAAATAAACAATACATTCAATAAACAGATAAAAACCACCAAATAATACACATACATGTTTATGGGTTTTATTATGTGAAGTAAGGTTTTAATGTTCTAAAGTTTGTTGAAAAACAGTAAAACTTATCTTTTAAGGTTTTTCCTAATTTATTTTTCTGAATTAATAATTTATCCCTAAGGGGTTTTTATTCATTTATTTATTAAAAATATTTTGGGTAACAGTAACATATTGTTTTTATGGCATTAATGTGTAGAGAATATTATATTGGTTCTAACAAAATTTGAATGGTGAAATTTGGAGTTAAAATGAGCAAGTTATGAATTTTCAAAGTTTAAATCAATTTTTGGAATTTTATTTAAACTGAAAAACAGCCTCTGGTCCACGGTGAACCAGGTTCACCGTGCACCCGTGACTGTGCACGTGGGCCGGCGGGGAGTAAATGAGATCCAACAGCCCAGAGAGCTTGATACCCTTTCGGCTTGGATCAACGGCCGGGATTAAATCCCTCAGGGTTTTTAATTTCCATCGCCCGATCTCGATCGAACGGCCAGAAACCAATCCGACACGGCACGTGGCGCCGGGGTACTTTACCCTTCTTCCCCAACTCCGATGATACTACGGCGAGCTATTCCGGCGATGGCGAGGGCCTAACGCCTAGGCTACTGGCTGAAATGGAACCAGGGGAGTGTGGGGAACATAATGGTACCGGAGATGGCGACGACGGGGAGGTGGCGACGGTCGGCGGCAAGGGTAGACGGCGGAGCTCTTCGGGTCCTTGATGGCGACGGTGATCCGATGGTGCTCACGGCCAATGGAGTGGATGCCGAGGACGGGCAGGCGACGACGGACCCAACGGTGGCGGTGGCTAGGGCGATGGGGGCTGCGATCGACGGCGAGGGCTCGTCGGAGGTGGAGCAGAGGGGAAGCCCGAAAAAGGAGTGGCGGCGCTCTGGATCGCTACGGCTCAGGCTACGGTGGTGTGGACTAAGAGCGGTGAGGGCGAGGGTATAAATAGGGGCTCGCCGGCGTCCAGATGGCAAGGAATACCGGGGGAACCCGAAGGGCTCCTTCCTTTTCCGGCGAGGTTCCCAAAAGCAGCGGATAGCTTTCCTAAGCGTGAAAATGCGTCGGCCATGGATGGAAGGGAAGCGGGTGGCGACCAGGGAAGGTGATCCAGTGTGATCCGGGCGATCGCGGGTGGCCGGCGGCGAGGAAACAGAAAGGGATCGCCGGGAGGAAGGAAGGGGGCGATCCCCTTCCATGGAGAAGACGAAGCTGACAGGTGGCCCCCACCTGTCAGCGGGCAAAACCAGAAAGAAAGGACCGACAGGCGGGCCATAGCTGCCAGTGGGAGAAAAGGGGCGCAGCAGAGGCTGACCGGTGGGACCGAAGCGAGCGCGGGCGGGAGAGAGGAGGGAAGCGGCGCCGACAGGCGGGACCCACGGGTCAGTGAGGGACGGCTGGGCTGGGCTGGGCTGAGAGCACTTTGGAGGTTGGCGGCCTGTTAAGGATTTTAAATGATTTTTTGATTAAAATAATTCCAGTAATTCATATATTTGATTTAGGGTTGAATCACTGTTTGATAAAAATTTGTAAAAATTCCTAAAATTATATCTTGGCCTCTAGTTCATCTCATAAATTTTCAAGTCCATATTTTGATAATTTCTCCCTGTTTGGCTTTATTAAGGCTCTTTTAGGATTTCCTTTAATACTAAAATCCAGCAATGATTTAAATAATAATTTTCTTTTATTTTATTCGTTTTTATTTCTTGGGGTGTTACAATCCTATCCCCCTTACAGAGAATCTCGTCCTCGAGATTCGGATCAATCCTCGAATAGCTCAGGATGCTGTGCCTTGAGTTCATCTTCTTTTTCCCATGTAGCTTCCTCTACAGGATGATTGCTCCACTACACTTTGCAGAAGCGGATGACCCGACTCCTGGTGATCCTTTCTTTGACCTCCAAGATCTTGACAGGCTTTTCCACATAGGTCAGATCCTCTTGAATATCCAACTGCTGTAGATCCACTTGATCTGTCGGGACGCGAAGACACTTCTTGAGTTGGGACACGTGAAATACGTCATGTACTCCAGCCAATGAGGGCGGTAGTTCCAACTGATAAGCGACTTCGCCTTGGCGTCGAATAATGGGAAATGGTCCAACATATCGAGGGGCCAACTTTCCTCTCATGTTAAACCACTGAGTACCACGGAGAGGTGTAACTCGAAGGTAGACATGATCTCCTTCTTCAAAGACCAGGTCTCGGCGTCGATTGTCCGCGTAGCTCTTTTGTCGTGATTGGGCTGTCTTGAGTCGGTCTCTGATGATCCGTACCTTCTCTTCAGCTTCTCGAAGGATGTCTGTTCCGAATACTTGAGATTCACCAGTTTGATCCCAAAGTAGAGGTGTTCTGCACTTACCTTCATATAGGGCTTCAAAAGGAGACATCTGAAGACTGGCTTGATACCTGTTGTTGTACGAAAATTCAGCGTAGGGTAAGCTCTTGTCCCAAGTGGCTCCAAAGTCCAAGACACATGCTCGAAGCATATCCTCCAATATCTGATTTACCCTTTCCGTTTGTCCATCTGTCTGAGGGTGGTAGGCTGTGCTAAAGTTCAATCTTGTTCCCATCTCTTCTTGAAGGTTCTTCCAAAAACGAGAGGTGAACTGGCTTCCTCTATCGGACACTATCTTCTTGGGCACTCCATGAAGACACACAATGCGGGCCATGTATAATTCTGCAAGCTTAGGGCCACTAAAGGTCATCTTGACGACTATGAAATGTGCTACTTTTGTGAGCCGGTCGATGATCACCCAAATAGAATCATATCCAAGTTGGGTCTTTGGGAGGCCGGTGATGAAGTCCATTCCGATTTCTTCCCATTTCCATTCAGGCACTTTAAGTGGCTGCAATAGCCCTGCAGGTCTCTGATGTTCAGCTTTTACTCTTCTACAGGTGTCACACTCGGCGACGAATTGTGCAATCTCCCTTTTCATGCTAACCCACCAATAACGGTCTTTCAGGTCCTGGTACATCTTGGTACTACCGGGATGAATGGAGTACAATGTCTCATGGGCTTCTCTCAGGATAAGGGTCTTTATCTCTGGTTTATCCGATACACATATCCGAGTTCCAAACCATATGGTGCCATTCTCGTCCTCTGAAAATCCTGGGGCTTTTCCTTGTCTCATGTTCTTCCTGATGGCTACAATATCCGGGTCTTCTAACTGAGCTTCGCGGATTTGCTCGAACAAGATAGGCCGAGTTTCCAGGGTGGCTAGGTATGCTCCGGTGGTCAACCTGAGATTCAACTTTTCCATCTCTTTACATAACAAGGGTGCGTGTTCCTGAATCATCATAGCTGTGCAATATCCCTTGCGACTTAATGCATCAGCTACCACATTTGCTTTTCCGGGGTGGTAGTGAATACCTAAGTCATAGTCCTTTATTAGCTCCAACCATCATCTTTGCCTCAGGTTAAGATCTGGCTGTGTGAAGATGTACTTCAAGATCTTGTGGTCCGTAAAGATCTCACAGCGATTTCCGACCAAATAATGCCTCCAAATCTTAAGGGCGTGCACTACAGCGGCTAATTCCAAATCGTGGGTCGGGTAGTTCAACTCATGGGGTCTCAACTGACGAGAGGCATAAGAGATAACCTTTCCATCTTGCATAAGAACACATCCCAATCCTTGGCGAGATGCTTCACAATAGACATGGAAGTCTTTCCGGATATCGGGTAGGGTCAGTATGGGTGCTGACACCAGACGGGTCTTGAGGGTGCGGAAACTTTCCTCGCATTCAGGAGTCCATTCAAACTTTTCTCCTTTCTGCAACAACTTGGTCATTGGCTTGGCTATCTTGGAAAAATTCTCAATAAATCTCCGATAATATCCGGCCAAACCCAGAAAACTTCGTATCTCAGATACGTTCGTGGGTGGCAACCAATCTGTAACAGCTTCCACGGTGGCAGGATCTACTGCAATGCCTTGTGCAGAGATAATGTGTCCAAGGAACTTTACTTCCACTGTCCAAAACTTTCACTTGCTGTACTTGGCGTATAATTGATGTTCCCTTAGCTTCCCTAAGGTTAACCGGAGGTGAGTCTCGTGCTCTTTCTGGTCCTTGGAATAAATAAGAATGTCGTCTATAAAGACCACGATGAATTTGTCCAAATACTCCATAAACACCTTATTCATCATGTTCATGAAGAATGCAGGGGCGTTGGTCAATCCAAAGGACATAACCGTGCACTCATATAATCCATAATGGGTGGTAAAGGCAGTCTTGGGTATATCCTCTTCTCGAATCCTCAACTGATGATAACCAGACCGCAGGTCGATCTTTGAGAATACCGTAGCTCCCTTTAGCTGGTCGAAGAGATCATCAATCCAAGGCAACGGGTACTTGTTCTTGATGGTCACGTCATTCAAGGCGCGGTAATCCACACACATACGCTTGGCCTTGTCTTCTTTCTTCTCGACGAAGATGACGGGGCACCCCATGGCGATGTACTTGGTCTGATGTAGCCTTTCCTCTCGAGATCCTCCAATTGTTGCTTCATCTCGGCTAACTCATTAGCGGCCATCCGGTATGGTCGCTTATAAATAGGGGTGGTTCCGGGCACCAAGTCAATCCTGAACTTGATGTCCCTCTTGGGTGGCATCCCTGGTAAATCCTCTGGGAACACGTCCGGGTATTCACCGACCACGGGTATTTCCTCCAAGGTAATCTGATGTAGTCTTGGTCTTCCCGTCTTCATGCTTGGCATCTGGAATGTGACGGCAGTCCCTTCTTCACTGGTCACAGTCACTTTTCTCTGGGCACATTCTATTACTCCTTGGTGTTTATTTAACCAATCCATCCCTAGAATGAGATCCAAACCTTGGCATTCTATCAGAATGGGGTCAGCCCAAAATATCGTACCTTGGATATCTACCCATACCTTTGGACTAAAGGAATAGGCGAGGGTTCGCTTGCCCGGGGTAGCTATTAATACTGGTCTGGGTAGTTCACTTATGTTTAGGGCATTTCTTTCCACAAAAGCAGTTGGTATAAAGGAGTGTGTAGCTCCGGTGTCAAATAATACCACTGCAAGCGATGAATGAACTATAAACATACCCATGACAATTTCCGGGGCGGCCTGGGCTTCTTCGGCAGTGACGTGGTTGACCTTGGCGTGGACGGCGGGGTTTGCTATGACTCCTTGAGTACGCTTGGGATGAGGGCACTGACTGGAGTAATGCCCCTCCTGACGGCAGTTGAAACATACCACGGGCTTGCCGTGCTTGTCGCGCAGGATCTCCACCTTCTTTGCCGGGGCGGGGGGTGCAGCTGGTGCGGCGCGAGCGGGGCGAGGCTGTCTAGCTCCGGCGTTGGCGGCGGGTGGCGCCGGGCGATACACTGGTTGGGGGTGGTATTGTGGCGCCGGTGGAGGAGGGGTGAAACGGGGCCTCTACGCCATGCCTTGGTTTTGCCTAAAGGCAATCATTCTCTTCCTCTTCAGGTCGACCTTGTTCTGCTGGGTCTCCTGAATGATAGCTTTATTAACCAACTTTTGGAAGTTGGCGTAATCCCCGGAATCGAGTTGAAGGGACAACTCATCCTTCTGTCCTCGAAGGAACTTGGACTGTCTGGCTGCATCGGTACGGACTTCTTCAGGCGCGTACCGGGCCAGCCTGTTAAACTCGTGTAAGTATTCGGTCACGGACCTGCTCCCCTGCTGTAGGTCCCAAAATTCCTGCTGCTTCTGCGCAATGATACCGTCTAGGATATGGGCGGCACGGAAAGCATCAGAAAATTCTGCCCAGGTGTGAACATGTCCTTCGGGCAGGGTCTCACGCAGGTTGTCCCACCATTCTGCGGCGGGACCCTGGAGCTAGTGGGCGGCGAAGGCCACTTTTTCCTGCTCAGTGCAGGTCAGAAGGTCTAGCTTCTTTGCGATAGTTCTTAACCAATCCCCAGCCTCCATGGGGTTGGTGGTGCTCGAAAAGGTCGGTGGGCGGACTCGGAGGAACTCCGAGAGCTGAGAGGCGGGAGCGGGAGCTGGTGTGGCGGGGCGAGGCAGCTCGGGCTGTTGGTGGAGGCGGAAGAACTAGCCTGCTGCTCTTGCATCTGCTGCTGCTGTTGCTGCATCTGGTTCAATAAGGCAGTGACCAACTGGTTCTGAGTGGCCATCATCTCAGCCATCGTGGGGTGGTTGGCGACTGGGGCTTGCCTCTACCCAGTTGCTCCCCACTGAGGCAGGTTCCCGTTGTCTCCTCCGTTCTGAGGAGCGTCGGAGCCCTGAGTGTTGGTCATCCTGAAGTTTCCAAAGTAGACAACATTTACTTAGAGGATGTTATTATTAAGTTTTATTCCAAAAATGTCGTTCTTGTGGTTACATTTTATTTATTTCTACATTCATGCCTTATATTTGACATGAATGGCAATACAAACAAGTAAAAGAAAACAATCAATCGTAAACTACGTCTATGGTAGCTCGGGGGACGGCTCGATCACGGGCTCGTGGGAGACGGTCGGGGTCGAGGAGCTGGATGGTCCGGCGGGTGGGGCGCTGCGTGAAATCCTCTTGGGCCTCACGGTGGGGATCTGAAGGGATTTCTGCTTGCGAGGCGGAAGGGGTGCGATCTCCTCAATGTCCTTCTTCAGTTCTTCGATCTGGTGGCGGAGCTGTGGGGTGGTGGCGACGTGCTGCCGAAGGAGCTCATTCTGACGCCGTAACTCCTCTGCCTCGGCAGCCAAACGGCGTCCCTGCTAGATGCGGCGACGAAGATCTCCGTTCTCGCGGTTCAGGTCCTCGGAAGAGTGTCGGTAAAAACTGATTGTGTCACGCTGTCCATTGGCGTCCTGCAGTGCCTCGTAATGGAGATCATCCATTGCCTCCAACAAGCGCATGGTATGGCCAATCGCAGAATGACGCTGGGAGAGCGTGCTGACGTAGACGCTGTGGGGACTCCCTGGAGTGTGAAGAGGTACGAAGCGGTAGTCCGTGTCGTAGAGCTCACTGTCGTAGATCATTCGGAGCTCTGTGAGGGCCTGGAGGGCAGTGCACTGACTGGCAACCAAGAAGGTAGGTCCTCCTCCGCGATAGGTGTGAGCTGTCTGAGGGGAGGGCTGGACGACGACGGTGACCTCACAGAAGCTTTCTTCCTCGTCGGGGAAGACTCCATGGTACATCGGCTCGTGCTCAAATCCGAGGAAACCGACGAGCATGCGCAGCTCGCGGATGAAACCAGCCTCGTCGCGAAGGTTCCCGTTCATGGTACGGACTGGCATCTACAAAAGAGAGAAAAATTGTTTTGTGAAAATCTCGGAAGATGAGAGGATAAGGAATTTTTGTAAGAAAATATAGTAAGTATAAGTCCTAAGGTCAGGTCTGTTTGGCTTCCTACAGTCAAGTCGGCTCTGATACCATCTTGTCACGCCCCGATTTAATAAATCAGAACTTTTATTGAAATTCCATAGAAAATCAATAAACCACGACGTTCATCATGCGACCACGTACAAATACGAGCAATCATTCACGGTTCATAGACCGTATTAATACAAAAGTGAATAAAGAAGAAGAGAAACTAATAAACAAAGGGTCCTAGATGAACGCCTCCTTCCAGTCTCGCCTTGACTGGGTCGCTACTCCAGACCTTCATCCTCCTCGTAGTAAACGGGCTCTGATGGTGTAAGTCAACGGGGTGAGTACAGATGTACTCAGCAAGCCATAGAATGCAAATATAATGCAAGGTAATAACAAAGGGGATAGTGGCTAGTTTTGCGGAAGAAGCATAATTGTAAAGCATTAAATGTGATCAATTTATTAGTACTATAAAGCATAATTCTAACTCGAGGAGTACGTTTTACCTCCTCGCACCACAGTCCTTACATGCCATGAATAACTTAATCATTCAAACACTTGAAACTAACTGCGAGTAGTCACACAACCCGCCCTTGACCATGGGCTCGGCTTTTCGAAAAGATTAAATTACTCTAATCAGAGATGTACCACTGTACCCACAAGGCACGCACTCATCATTTACACCAAAGTGTAACGAGATGACCCATTTCACGGGAACTCGTGCCAAAACCTTCCATATGGTCTTCCCCGACTCAACAGCACCCTCTTATAGGTTTCATATGGTGCCCTGACGCGTCGGTGCCTCACCATACCCCCCTTGAGCCTTCTTTGGTACAAGGCGCCCTGAGGGCTAGCCCCTTGCCCCCTCCACTATGGTGCTGAGAGTCGGAGTGTCCCACACTTCCGGTTAGGACTTACCCATTAGACTTGTGGTTGGTACGGAAGTGCTTTGCAACAGATCCCGCAGACTGGTCCTTATAGTGCCCCGGGTGCGACCAACCAGTTTCCGAGCTTGCACCCGGAACCCACCATACTTATAACTTAGCCAACTCCAACAGAGTCCAGAGACGAGAATAACGGGGAAATTCATATATCAGAATCCAGCTATCTACGACTCATTCTTTATATCCTATAGCAATTGTGCCGATACATTGGGCACTAGCTAATATAATATTTGTAGAGTGACAAGGAGTGAAGGCTCAATAAGCATGGCTTGGGTTGCACACAAGGACGGGGATCTAATAAATATAAGTGTAGGGCTTGATGTTTGAGTAATGCAATATTAACATATGAGTTATAGCGATAATTTATTAAAACATGGGCTCAATAATGATCAACTGTTTCCACAAGAGGGGTCGATGACTTGCCTTGCTCAGAAAAGGGTGAAGGTGGAACCTCGGGATAGAACTCCGGCTCCTCGACGAACTCGTAGTCTTCTCGATACAGAAAAATAAACAATACATTCAATAAACAGATAAAAACCACCAAATAATACACATACATGTTTATGGGTTTTATTATGTGAAGTAAAGTTTTAATGTTCTGAAGTTTGTTGAAAAACAGTAAAACTTATCTTTTAAGGTTTTTCCTAATTTATTTTTCTGAATTAATAATTTATCCCTAAGGGGTTTTTATTCATTTATTTATTAAAAATATTTTGGGTAACAGTAACGTATTGTTTTATGGCATTAATGTGTAGAGAATATTATACTGGTTCTAACAAAATTTGAATGGTGAAATTTGGAGTTAAAATGAGCAAGTTATGAATTTTCAAAGTTTAAATCAATTTCTGTTATTTTATTTAAACTGAAAAACAGCCTCTCGTCCACGGTGAACCAGGTTCACCGTGAACCCGTGACTGTGCACGTGGGCCGGCGGGGAGTAAATGAGATCCAACGGCCCAGAGAGCTTGATACCCTTTCGGCTTGGATCAACGGCCGGGATTAAATCCCTCGGGGGTTTTAATTTCCATTGCCCGATCTCGATCGAACGGCCAGAAACCAATCCGACACGGCACGTGGCGCCAGGGTACTTTACCCTTCTTCCCCAACTCCGGTGATACTACGGCGAGCTATTCCGGCGATGGCGATGGCCTAACGCCTAGGCTACTGGCTGAAATGGAACCAGGGGAGTGTGGGGAACATAATGGTACCGGAGATGGCGACGACGGGGCGGTGGCGACGGTCGGCGGCAAGGGTAGACGGCGGAGCTCTTCGGGTCCTTGATGGCGATGGTGATCTGATGGTGCTCACGGCCAACGAAGTGGATGTCGAGGATGGGCAGGCGACGACGGACCCGACGGTGGCGGTGGCTAGGGCGATGGGGGCTGGGATCGACGACGAGGGCTCGCCGGAGGTGAAGCAGAGGGGAAGCCCGAAAAAGGAGTGGCAGCGCTCTGGATCGCTACGGCTCGGGCTACGGCGGTGTGGACTGAGAGCGGTGAGGGCGAGGGTATAAATAGGGGCTCGCCGGTGTCCAGATGGCAAGGAATACCGGGGAACCCGAAGGGCTCCTTCCTTTTCCAGCGAGGTTCCCAAAAGCAGCGGATAGCTTTCCTAAGCGTGAAAATGCGTCGGCCATGGATGGAAGGGAAGCGGTGGTGACCAGGAAAGGTGATCCAGTGTGATCTGGGCGATCGCGGGTGGCCGGCGGCGAGGAAACAGAAAGGGATTGCCGGGAGGAAGGAAGGGGGCGATCCCCTTCCATGGAGAAGACGAAGCTGACAGGTGGCCCCCACCTATCAGCGGGCGAAACCAGAAAGGAAGGGCCGACAGGCGGGCCACAGCTGCCAGTGGGAGAAAAAGGGGCGCGACAGAGGCTGACCAGTGGGACCGAAGCGAGCGCGGGCGGGAGAGAGAGGAGGGAAGCGGCCTGTTAAGGATTTTAAATGTTTTTTTGATTAAAATAATTCCAGTAATTCATATATTTGATTTAGGGTTGAATCACTGTTTGATAAAAATTTGTAAAAATTCCTAAAATTATATCTTGTCCTCTAGTTCATCTCATAAAATTTTCAAGTCCATATTTTGAATATTTCTCCCTATTTGGCTTTATTAAGGCTCTTTGAGGATTTCCTTTAATACTAAAATCCAGCAATGATTTAAATAATAATTTTCTTTTCTTTTATTCGTTTTTATTTCTTGGGGTGTTACAGTTTGCCTGGAAGCCCTCCGACGGCCACTTCGGAACAATGGTAATCCTTGTTACTTCGCTTGTGAAGTATCCGTTAATCTACATAATAGATTGCTATCACCTTGTTACTTCACTTGTGAACTATCCGCTAATCTGGGTAACAGATTGCTACCTTCGCTCCTAGTGCAACACTTAGCGGAATTCGGTCCTTAGGCCGAATTGGTACTTCGAATCTACACTGTTGCAGGTTTCCACATCCATAGCTACTTCGTCGAAGGTGTCCGGAGCTGAGAGATCAGTTTCGGAGGTTGCTAGAACACCCTTTGGCGAGATCACTGCTTCGACCGACCGTGCCGAACTGTCACGCTATTGTCGGTTTGACGAAGTCCACGTCTGACGAAGTTGCGCCCACGTGTTGCGCCTAAGTCATTATTCTGTATCTTACTTTATCAGAGACTTCGCACCGAACCCCGCTGTTTGGATGTGATTGTCGTGTCCAGATCCGTTTGGAGTTCATCTTCGGCCAGATCAGTCCGAACGCCGATGGTACTCTTCGGCGGGACACATCGCACCGGACACCGAAGGTACCCTTCGGCGACACCGTTCGCACTATACTTCGAATCAATCGGGCTCCGCTCGGTTTGCTGACTTTTTCTGTTTAATATATTTCTTTCGGCTAATTGGATTATTTTGTGTGATCTGATTACGTGGCGACTCCAGCCCCTTACCACGGTTAAGGGTAGTCGGAACGCGACGTCAGTGCTGTGTTACACTTAGGCTTGTCCCTAAGTATCCGCACACTTTTGGATCGTCGAACTGACCCAAGTGCGAGGGCACGTTTTCATGTCAGCAGACTTTTTGGCGACTCTGCTGGGGAGAAGCTACGCCAACATGACGGGTACATCTACATCAGCCACCGGTACATCTACAATGACTACTACGTCTACACCGCCGATGAACGTCGTGGGAGGCATGGATATCGACAACCGCAACATCCTAACACCTACTCTTGAAGATATTCCCACAGAAGACCGAGCAGAGATCGAGGCAAAGATGAAGGCTCTCCAAGACATGATGCTTGGGAGCTATGTCAAGACAGACGCGGGCTTCATCAAGCATGACATCGTCATCCCCGACCTTGCTCGGATCGAGGTAACACCCGTATCGCCTCGTTTATCTTCTTTAGAGATTGAGCAAAAAATAGTCGCATCGGTAGATCAGGCCGTTAGCGCTTCGCTAGCCAACCGGTTATATTCGGCAGTTAGCTCCCAAGTAGAGGCGACACTTAGAAGGTTCAGATTTACTGAGGCTATATCATCAGCCCCTATTGCTAGTATACCTCCGATAAATCATGTTTACAGCGGGACTGACAGTAGTACTGGCAAAACCGCTATGTCTCCGGCCTCAACATCCATTGCCGAGACCAATCACTATGCTTACGGCCAAGCTAGCACCACATACCATGCGCCGCCCCCACCTGCGTCGACGCCAGCATTGCCCACACTGCCCGTACCACATGCAAAGGCACCTTGGCTCGAGCACGTCGTATATTTAACACATGGGGAGGAAGCACATGGCCGACACGCCGATATCCCACCGTGTGTCGCACCCCCGCATGAGAGACATGCGCATGCAGCGGGCCAAGAAAACCTTGAGGAGCAAATCTACGCACTGTTCAGGAAATGCGCCGGTTTCGTGCCTAGGGGTCGGGCTAGGGCTTACCGAAAGCCATATCCCGACAATTTTGATACAATACCCTACCCTCACGGCTATAGAGTTCCTGGATTCACTAAGTTCGATGGCGAGGGTAACAAAACCACACTAGAGCATGTTAGTCAATTTTTAGCACAATGTGGAGAGGCTAGTGGGTCGGACGCTCTAAAGATCAGGCTATTTTCTCTCTCACTATCTGGCACCACATTCACTTGGTTTTCGGCGCTCCCGCCGAACTCCATTCAAACGTGGGATGAATTGGAACAAAAATTCCATGACTACTTTTACACAGGTGAGACGGAACTTAGGCCTTCACACTTGACATCGGTTAGACAGAAATCTAATGAGACCGTCTCTGAGTATATCAAGTGTTTTAGGGATACTAGAAACCAATGTTTCAGCCTTAATATTTCAGAAAGGGATTTGGCGGATCTACCTTTTAGTGGGTTGCGTTTCGAGATTAAAGAGAGACTAGACAACCAAAACTTTTTGGAAGTTAGCCAAGTCTTGCAGCAGGCTCTGGTCCAGGAGGGCTGAGCTAAAGATAAAAAGTCCATTAAGACGTTTAACAAACCTAGGGCTGAGATCCACGTCATGGAACGCTCCGACGAGGATGAATCAGAAGAAGAGGATTCGGCCGACATGTACGCAGCCGAATGGGTTTGGAACGCCAAGAGTAAACCTATCACGTGCTCCGAGTTACGGCCATCTCCCACCAAGAGTCGGCCTAGTGAGGTCAAGTACTCATTCGATATAACTAAGTGTGATAAGATATTTGATTTTCTCTTGAAGAACCAACTTATCAGATTGCCCAAAGGTCAAGTCATTCCATCTATCGACGAGTTGAAGAAACATCCATACTGTAAGTGGCATGATTCGCATTCACATAATACTAATGACTGTAATGTTTTTCGGCGGCTGGTTCAATCGGCCATAGAAGAAGGATGATTGAAAATAGACCACAATCCAAAGATGAAGCTGGACAAAGATCCCTTCCCCGTCAACGCCGTCGACCTCGGCGAGAAGAAGGTGTTGATTCGGCCAGAACAGGCCGAGTCGACTAAAGGGAAAGCAGTAATTGTTGGAGAACCGTGCAAACACACACTCATACCTAAGAACCCCGAGGTGGGAGTGTGGAAGCAAAACGTTAGCATTCCTTTGGCTAGGGCTCACAAGAAGCCAAAGGTAACGTATAAGATGCTGTTAAACAAGCACCAAAGAAAAGCCAAGGAAACAGGCCCCCGTGTTGAGAAACTAAGTCAGCCGTAGGGCCCAAGCCATCCGGAGGGTGGCTTCAGACCGCAATGGCCGAGCCCTCCTCATGATGGCTTCAGACTGCAATGGATGAACCCTCCGCATGGTTGCTTCAGGCCACAGTGTCCTAACACTTCGTACAATGGCTTCAGACCTCAGTGGTCGAACCCCCCGTAGAGTAGCTTCGGACCCTAGTGGCCAAACCCCATGCGGAGCGAGTTCGACCCCCAATGGCTGAACCCCGCACCACTCTGGACGAACCCTTCGACAGGAGGCTTCGGCCCACACTGGCCGAACATACCTTCGGTCTGGTAGGACCCCTCACTGATATGGTCCGAGACACCGTCGACTCTGCCGAACCCCACTCCGAGTAACGGGTTCGGCTCACAATTGGTGAAGCCACTAGAGCCACCGATGCTTCTGTCGTTCCCTCCGTAGTACCCTCCACAACTTAATGCTATGCCTTGTTTTCCTTCGGAGTATCATGAATGGTAGGGACAAACAAACACAGCAGAGGGAGGCATCATCCACAGGCTGTCCGTGGCACCTCCGAATCGGCTCGTGCAGAGCGAAGTCGAAGAATATGAGCACGAAGAGGTGAAGGACAGGGAGTATGAAGCTATCACAGTCAGAGTAGGGTCTCAAGAAGTCCCAATCCTGAAGGCCCCTTCGCTGAACACTACTACAAAGCGACACAGTAGCGACGGGCAAAATGACCTATAGTGACGGGAATCCAGTCCACCACTGCTCTAACACCACTACTAACCTTGGTTAGCAGTTGCTGGCAGAGTACCCACCACCATTGTGTCAACAGCAGTGGAGGGCACACTGATATCATCTGCCCACTACTGCTGTTAGCCATAGCAGTGGCGGGGAGATGATGTCAGCGAGCCCGCCACCACTGTGTCAACAGCAGTAACGGGCGCGCTGACCTCATCTGCCCACCACTGCTATTGCTAACAGTAGTGGCGGGTAGATGACGTCATCGCGCCCGCCACTACTGTGTTTACCCCATTACACAGAATGTTGTAAACCTTAATTCACATAGTCCCACAAACCAAAACATAGAAATTATATGCTGCACACAGCCATCCACATACACAGCAGCAAAACATCCACATATCCACATACACATCCATAACAGCAACACATCAACACAACAACAACCCATCTCATCAATTTACAAATTTACAAAGTTTACATTTCATCACACATCAAGTTTAAAAAGTTTACATCTATCAAAATTTCAAAATTAACCATTGTTTCCCAAATACATGCTCATGCGGTTTATGTTTTCTTGGAAGGCCAACTTATATCTTGCGCATCTTTTTTTTGCTTCTCAGCTTCAAAATTCTTATCGATTTGTTGTACTTGCCTTTTCATTCTTCCGGCCCAATCATACAGAGTTGGATGCTTGGCCACTTCACCCTTAGGATCGAAGAATACTCCATGCTCATGAAGAACCTCATACATCGTGAAGCGGCACATCCTTGATACGATGTCGTACATTTTTTCTTCTAAGAGTTAGCTCTTCTGGGCAACAGTTGATGAACCTGACGGCTGCATACGTAACATATAAGTATATACGCTGCAAGTTATATTAGATTAACACACAATAAATGAACTTACTTCTTTAGTATCCTCAGATACTGTCTGCGCAAACTTTCCTAAGTTATTGCTCATGAAATCACAAGTATAATACCTGCAATGCACCGAACCAGGAGATTGTTTGTGACACTTCAAAGTAGACAAAGTGAGAACGATATATAGTTTGGCTTTATCAATTGAATTAAGAAATTTAAAAATATAATATTACCGGATAGTTGGTTCTGATAAGCATATCTTTCGGCCTCTGTGGATCATGTGGGCCACCTAACCTTTCCACGTAGTATTTGTATGCACTCTGAATAACATTTAATATATCATGATATTCGAGAGAGTCGAGCACATAAACCCTTGAGTACTTCGGGTATATCAGAATGTGCAATCCAATGATCACTATCGAAAGAAGTAATATATGATTATGTTAGTTTCATAATCGATAAAACGTGATTAAGTGGATATAGTGGGTATACTTACTTAACGTTATATGCCCCACTTATCATTTCTCTGTCCTTCCATTGAAACATGCACCGCGCAATGTACAACATGGCACAATTCCTTTTACTCTTCTTAAGTGCGTCTTGGTCTTTATTGAACATCTTCCTTTGAAATTTTTTCTGACCCACGGTCCAGTACTTGTCATCGTTCCGGTTTAGTGCCAGGTTCAGTGCACTTTGGCTTATGAATGACGGGTTCAAGTACCCATATTTATTAGACGTGTCACAACATGAATGTTGGCGTAAAGATTACGCTAACAGGTTTCTGTAGATTAGAAACTAACAAATGGAGTGTTTGCGAAGTGAACTGCTCTAAGCCTCCGAAAGGATAATAACTTAGAATAGTTCGAATATGTGTATTGAATAAATTGTATTCGGTCCCTATTACAGGGTGAAATGGGGGGTATTTATAGGCCCAAATATTAAGGAAAAGACCTATTTACCCCTCTATTACAACCGACATAGTGGAAACTATTCGGTACCCTTGATAGAGCTAAAATGGTAAAAGACTAATCTAATAATATAAAAGATAAATCTTCCATCTTAGCTGGCAATAAAGATCTCGAAGAGCCTTAGTTCGAAGATGTACTCCGAACCAATGCCTATCATCGTACTTCGAGTTGGACTCAGGGTATCTTCGAAGATGGACATCTGGAAACCTTCGAATCCATTATCTGCTTTAATGTTGTTGCCGCAATAACCCCGAAGATGAGATATTTTCCCCCCAACAGTAGCCCCTCGAATACGCTTCTCCGTTTAACCTGTAATGTTAGGAGAGCAGTATACGGAAGGAAAAAATAATCAGACATAGGGGTTATTAGATTTTAATTCATCTCCGAAACGTATGAAGATATAAACTCTGAATCAGTCTCAAGATAATTACTTTCGAACTATCTTAAAACCAACTCAGGAAGTGTGAAAGTCTTTTAGACTTAGAGGAAATAGCCGTTAGCCTTCTGTTCCTAATGGAAACCGTAGAATGCGTTAATTTCGGAGAAAAGTAACGGGCAGGAATGCGAAACGACATGGACTAATGGTAAAAATATAAAATCTAGGCTATAAATAGAGGGCCTAGAACTTACCCGGTTACCTTTTCACTGCTCTCTCGCAAACAAAAAACCTCCTTAGTCCTTTGAGTTCTTTCAGCCCTAGCCTCCATTTTCTCCAAAGCAACTTAGTGACTGCAATGGTGAAGACCAAGGGTTCTGGAGCCCCTTCAACCTTGGCTCGGCAGCAGGCGGCTGCAGCAGCAGCGGCTGCGGCATTGGCGACGGCGCCTCCGGCATCGACAATGACATCCATGGCAGCAGGAGGGAGAAATCCCCAAAATGTCGATGATCAAAGTCTCTGCCCGCCATCAACGAAGTACCTGGACCAGTCTTTCCAATTGGGATCTTCTACCTGCAAGAGGGAATCGTTGGCAATCACAGTAGAAGGGAAGATTAGCACCGGAGTTATGATCCGCAAACCCGGAAAAGAACTCATCCCATCACCAAGGCCCGGAGAAGTGGTCGTCTTCGAAGCCTTCTTCGAAGTCGGCTTGGGCCTTCCCGCAGTGGACTTCTTGGCGGAGGTACTTGACTTATTCCACGTCACTCTTCCTCAACTATCTCCGAATGCAGTAGCTCATCTGGCTATCTTCGAATGGGCGTTGAGAACCGAAGGTTGTGAGGGGAGGGCAGAGATCTTCGCTGCGCTACATAGAGCCTCATGCCAGCCAAAAACCTTCGTAGGTCCCGGAGGTGAAAAAGTAGTGGTAGCCTTCGGAAGCATCAATTTTAGGCTTCGGGATGAATATGCCCTTCAATTCCCTGCTAAGGCCATCAATGCAAGATGGTACATAGACTGGGTCATGAGATGGTTCTATGCCGAAGTTGGGGCGAGCAATCCTCTGGCCGGACCTCTGAAAGAAATCCAATTCTGGAAGGAAGCCTTAGTGCATCCAGGCCAAGGTCAGCTCGAAGCTCGCCTCAACCTACTTCAGAGGATCAGCCGAAGGTTGAGCATGCGAGACTTAGCCGAAGAATTCCTCGGGTTACAAATCTCTCCACTGATGGCCAACTGGCCTATCATCTTCGAAGAGGATTCGGAAGGCGGTCTCCGAAAGATCACCTTGACTTCGAGCCCTGCAGGTAACTTCGAAGACAACATGTATTATGCATATTCATTCGAAGAAAAACTAACTTGATTTATTTTTTAGCTTCTTCAGCCCCTGTTACTTCGGAGCAAATCATAAGGGCTTCGGAGAAAATTTTGGGCGCTCCAACTCCGACTGAAAAAGAATGGATAATTAAGTTGGTCGGGAGTTGGGAGAGATTTAACAGAGTATGGGGAATGCTAGAAATCACTCCACCCCCTTTGATGGATTGGGTGCCTTCGGAGAAAGGACCCAAAAAGAGAAAAGCCAAAGCTGGGACTTCGAGCTCCGCCAAGACTCCGGTGAAGAAGGTGGCTCGGAAGCCAAAAAATCTTACACCTTCGAATCCTGCGCCTTCAAGCTCAAGGGCTTCAGTCTCTGACTCCCAAGAGGATGAAGGGAGATTGCTTGTGCGTCTAATAGATGAAGATGAAGCTCAAAGGACTGCACAAGCCGAAGTACCTGCGAACATGCCGGAGTCTCAAGATAACCTTGAGAAACCAAGGACTTCGGCAGTTCAAGGAGATATACCTCAGGACGAAGTTCCTGTGAATGAGAGTGGGGTCGAAGCTACTATGGCTTCGATTCCTGAAGAGGCAACAAGGACTGCTCAGGACGATGCTCCTGCAGTCGAAGACTTAACGGCTGATTCGGATGAAGATCTAGCCTTCGATCCGCCGAAAAGTCCGATGATGACTCCTTTGCAAAATGTCGAAGGTAGACTTCGAATAACTCTTTCATGTTTATTTTGTGTATTTATACAATGTATAATACTTTGTATATTTTTTTTACAGAGTCCACTCCTATGGAAGAGGTCCACCAGGAAGAAATAATTCCTGGACCTTTGATGACTTCGGAGCCAACCCAGAGAGCTACTCAAATGGGACCTGGAAGAGGCAAAAGACATATAGAGCCCCTCCCTGCTGCGAGTTCCGGATCAACTCCGTCTGATTCAACAGACGAAAGCCAATCTTCCGGGGAGGGCCAGTCTCCAGTGGCTCTGAAGACCACAAGCCAACGCTCCGGTCCTTCGCTGGATGAAGATGACCAACAGGCAATAAGTATGCTCCCCTTGCTAGCTCCTTTCTTAGGGCAAACAACTGGTCTTCGGATTTTGCTCGAACCTTTGGATCGAGCTAGCCGTGACATAGGGGAGACCAACTTAGTGGCCATTCTGAGCAAGGCGGACAGGACGGAGCTTAATGCCGCTATAGAACGTGCAGCCTACCAGGTACGAAGCATTTGCGAAATAACATAGAATTCATCTATGAATAAATATTTACCTTAATTTTTATTTTTGCAGCAAACTGTCTTGGCCCGAGCTGCGAATAGATGTAATGACGAAGAGATCGCTCGTCTTCGGGAGGAAAATAACGTCCTTCAAAGGAATCTTAGCATCTCCGAAAGTCGAGTGGTTCAAATGGACAATATAGTGTCAACAGAGCGAAGGCCCAGACAAGGTTTGGAGGCTGCGAATAAAGAGCTCGAAGCAGAGAGAATTGTGCTTCGAGCAGAAGTATAAAAATTGCGGGCGGAGCATGCTACTACGGGGACCGAGCTTGTCAGACTCCAAGAGGAAGCTAGCCAGCTGTTAAACCAAAAGAATATTTTGACCACTGAAAATGCTAGACTTTCCGGGGTTCTGCGAGAAGTCACTTCGACGAAGGACGCGCTGAACGAAGATAAGCTGAAGTCCGAGAAGGTGGCTGTGGAAGTTATGAATCAGATGCTAGGTGTCTTGGAGTACTTCGGTACTACTGGAATACTTCCTTCTGATGATAACATCACTCTTCTACGCCGGTTGAAAAGGATACAAGGAGTGACGAAGCAGATGAAGACAGCGGGCATTAGATACGGAGAACTCTCCGGACAAGTGGCTGCTGTCGGGCTACTTCGCTACTACGAAGATCTGGGCCGATCGATAACTCCGGACGCAGGAGGGGGCCTAATTACCTTCGACGACGAGCGACTTCTGACTCCTTCCGAAGGTGTGGCTGCTGCCTGGCGAGCCTTCCAAACTTCATGGAGAGCCGAAGGTCGTTCCGCGATCAAGGCTTGGATCGATGAAGGCCAACGCCAGAAGCAAGTTCGTACCCAAGCTTCGAGCAGTCAGCCTCCTCCGAACCCGCAGGTTTAGAAATACCTTAGGATTTTTGGCCATGTAAAGCTTTATGCTTATAAACATTTATCAATGAAAATTTGTTTGTCATATTTTTAGGCTTTGCCTCATACAGAAGATATCGAAGTGTTAGATCTTAACGACGAAGTTCGCTCATTATGGACCACCTTCGATCTTCTAAAAGCTTATAAACGTCCTCGATTTCTAATTCCTCGAGATAGCTCTGGTGTAATTGCGCCCGAAGTAATCAAAGATATACTGTCTTATATTAAAGAGGAAGAAAAAGAGGTTAACTTAAACACTTCGTCTTCTGAAGACGTTATATGGTCTGAAGACGAAGATGAAGTCCGAAGTAAAAAACCTGAAGAACTTGGAAGCTGGGAAAGGAGCCCAGAACGGCTTCGAACTTGGGCCGAGCTTCAACAAGAACAGAAGGATTTTAGAGCTTCGAAGGGGGGCAAGAGAGTTAAACGCAAAGTTGTTAGAACTCCCGACGCTGGAACTAGTAGTTCCAACCCTAGCTCTAGAGACCAAAGAGGTCTTCGATTCCTTCTTGGTATAGATACCAATTTTTCATGATGTAATCTGTAAACACATTCGTTTGAATAATGAATACCGATTTAAAATTGTCTCCATATTTACTAGCCCCTCTTTGGGTATAAGCAACTTCGAACTGTATTCAAAGATGGTTATGCGCAAAGAATGAACTTCGGAGTACAATTTTTTTTTGGGGGGTTCGGAGTCCCTTTGCAATTTAAAGATTTTTTTTTAAAATCTTTTAAAATGTCTTCGACTATTTGTAGTCTGACGAATGACAACTTAGTACCCTTATTTTTGAAAGAAATCACTTGAGATAACTTTCAAGATACCTTAGTATCTTAGATAATTTGTCACTTTGGACTATGCTAACAGACATTTGAAGCTCATGGCTCAAACTCTGTTTTGCTTTAGCCACCTTCGGCTCATTTCTGCGATCTCTGTCGAACCAATGGTTCGGAGTTTGCAATGGTCTCTTTTGGACTCTTTTTACGGATGTCTACCAGCCAATGGCTTGGACTCCGTATATTTTGGCCACCTTCGGCTCTTTTTACGGAAGTCTACCAGCCAATGGCTTGGACTTCGCAGGTTTTGGCCACCTTCGGCTCTTTTTACGGAAGTCTACCAGCCAATGGCTTGGACTCCGTATGATGTGGTTTTGGGCTCTTTATGGATGCCTACAAGTCGGTGGCTTGGACTCCGGATTATGTCAGCCCCCACGTCGGAAGCTTCGAACCAATGGTTCGAAGTCCGAAAATACGATCCAGCTTCATGACACTTCCCTCTCGGTCGACCCCGTGGTTCCAGTGCGTCCACTCGGAAGCTGGAAGTCTATGTGGGGAAGGCATTATCAGGATCATATGCTTTATTAATTTAGAAGATGATTACAAATGAATTACAAGGAGCCCTTATGCGAAGTATCTCTTTAGGTGCTCCGCATGCCAAGTATGCGCTAACTCTTCACCTTCTAAATTAGCTAACTTAAAAGAGCCAGGACGTCCTGAACGAACGATTAGGTATGGACCTTCCCATTTATTTCCTAACTTCTCTGGCGCTATAATGCTTCGTAGAACCAGATGACCCGGTTTAGTTCATTGAGTTTAACCTTCGGGTCAAACCAAGCCTTCGTCTGCTGATGATACTTTGATAAGTTTGCTACAGCTCGAAGTCTTTTTTCTTCTGATAAATCTAGCGAAGCTTGTCTTTCTTCTTCAATCTCCGGTTCAGTACTACGAAATGATCCTCCTTTGAGCTCCGTTGGAGTCATAGCTTCATCTCCGAATAGTAGTCTGAATGGAGTAAAACATGTGGACCTTGTTTGCGTAGTCCGAATGGACCACAAAATCTTCGGAAGCTCTTCGGTCCACAGTCCCTTTGCTAATCCTACTATCCTTCGATTTAGCCCTGACAAAATATTTCCATTGGCTCGTTCTACGGCTCCATTAAACTGAGGATGCCTTACTGCAGCAAAACATAACTAAATGCCTAGATCTTCGCAAAATTTTCTGAAAGGTTCTGCATCGAACTGTGTTCCATTTATCAACTGTGAGTTGTCTAGGCACTCCAAACCGGCAAATGATATTCTTCCAAAAGAATTTCTGTACATTGTTCGAAGTAATAGCTGTTAAGGGCTCTGCTTCTACCCACTTAGAAAAATATTCAATAGCTACCACTGCAAACTTCAAATTTCCCTTGGCTACTGGAAAGGGACCAATTAAATCCATACCCCATCTGGTCATAGGCCATACCGGAGCAATGACTTGAAGAGCTGTTGGTGGGAGATGACTTCGTCGACCCATCCACTGACATCCTTGACAAGTGCGGACTAAGCTCTCCGCATCAGCTGTTATTGTAGGCCAATAAAGCCCCTGGCGAAGTGTTTTTCCTGCCAAAGCTCGAGGGGCTAAATGGCTACCACAAAGGCCTTCATGAATTTCTCGAAGAATTTCTTGACCTTCGGCTTGAGATATACATCGGAGTAGAGGGGAACATACTCCGGCCTTGTATAAAATACCGTTGATTATTTGATAATTTCTAGCTCTAAGCTTCAATCTTGACAATTGTGGCTCCTCAGGCAAATTTGTTCCTCCCTGTAAAAGTTCCATGATTGAATTTTTCCAATCCGTACTAGGAATGCAAAGAATCTCTGCAAAGGGAATTTGTGGCACCGAAGGTATACTGAGCTCCTCATAGAAAGCTTCTTCTGGTACATCCACAGCTCCGACTGCAGCTTTTGCTAAGATGTCCGCTTGCACATTTTCTGCTCTTGGTATACTCCGAATGGAAATACCCTTGAAGTGTGCTTCGATTTTACGGATTTCTTCTAAGTACTTTGCAAGCTGTGGATGCCGAACCTGGAAACTTTTATCTACGTGCCCTGCTACTACCTGAGAATCTTTCTTTATAATAATTCTTGTAGCCCCTAGAGCACGTGCTTTTCGGAGTCCCAATAAAATTCCTTCATACTCCGCTATATTATTGGTAGACTTAAAGTTGAGTCTTGCGGAGTACATTGCTCTTTGCCCTGAAGGTGAAATTAATACTGCTCCAATGCCTGCTCCGGATGCTTGGAAAGCCCCATCAGAATAAACAGTCCAAACTCCGTCACTTGACTTCTCCGGAACCAAATTTGCAGGCGGAGTCCATTCTGCTACAAAATCTGCTAAGACTTGCGATTTGATTGCTGTCTTTGCGAGGAAAGATATGCCGAAGGGTGCTAGCTCAACTGCCCACTTCCCAATCCTTCCAGTGGAATCCTTACTTCGAAGCATATCTCCTCAAGGATACGAAGTTGGTACAATTACATTGTGTGCCAAAAAATAATGTCTTAATTTCCTCGAAGCCATTATCAGAGCATAAACGAACTTATCAAGATCGGAGTATCTTGTCTTCGCTCCTGATAATGCTTCAGATACAAAATAAACAGGATTTTGGACCAACTTCCCATTGAAATCCACTTCTCTGACAAGGACTGCACTGATAGCAGAACCTGTAGCTGCAAGGTAAAGGAGTAGGGTTTCGTCCGCAGTAGGCACCGTGAGTGTAGCAAGATTACTGAGATATTCTTTAATATCTTCGAAGCTTTTTTGACACTCCGGTGTCCATGCAAAATCTTCGGACCCTTTCAATGCTTTAAATATAGGCAAGCTTCTCTCCGCAGACCTTGATAAAAACCTGCTATGTGCTGCCAGACGCCCAGTCAGCTTTTGCA
Organism: Zizania palustris; assembly: GCA_019279435.1. Classification (NCBI taxonomy): domain Eukaryota; kingdom Viridiplantae; phylum Streptophyta; class Magnoliopsida; order Poales; family Poaceae; genus Zizania; species Zizania palustris. The sequence goes on along the minus strand of JAAALK010000080.1, from coordinate 42,491,857 downwards.
CTTGCTTTAAATTTTCCGGAGGAGCCATCTTTTGTAGCGCAGTTATTTGAGTAGGGCTAGCTTCAATTCCCCTGCTTGAAACTAAATACCCTAACAACTTTCCAGCCTTAGCTCCGAAGATACATTTTTCGGGGTTAAGACGGACCCCACATGCCCGAAGGCTATTGAATGTTTCTGCTAAGTCTAGGCTATGTTGGTGCTTTAAAGCACTCTTTATTACAATATCATCCATATAGGCCTCCACATTGCGACCTAATTGATGACCTAAAGCCTTAGCAAACTAACCTCGAAAAAGTAGCCCCGGCATTTCTTAAACCGAAGGGCATTCTTACATAACAGAAGACTCCCGAAGGAGTTACGAAGCTTGTCTTGATCTCATCTTCGCGCATCAACTATATTTGATGATAACTAGAATACGCGTCAAGGAAGCTTAATAACTCCGAACCTGCGGTGGAGTCAACCAATTGATCAATTCGGGGCATGGGGTAGGGGTCACGAGGGCATGCTTTATTCAAGGATGTGAAATCAATGCACATGCGCCACTTCCCGGAAGACTTCTTTCTGACGAAGACTGGGTTGGCTAACCATTCTGTGTGAGCCACTTCTCTGATAATCCCAGCCTTCAATAATTTCTCAACTTCATCTTTCGCTAGAGCAGCTCTTTCTGCAGACATTTTCCGGAGTCCTTGCCGAACAGGGCGGGCCTTCGGGTTTACAAGTAAACTATGTTCAATGATATCCCGATCGACTCCGGTGATATCTTCATCAGACCAAGCGAAGACATCCAAATTCTCTTCTACCACCTTTTCCAAGGAGGTTGAACCTTCTGGAGGTAAATATTTACCAAATTGAAATGTATACTCCTTACCATCTTTAACAATGACCTTCGCTGCAATCTCTTCTTCAGGACTTGGTCTCGGAAAGGATTTCTTTGAAGCTTCGGAAGGGGCTGAAAAAATTTCTTCATTATCTTGTACATTGTTTACTTGTCTTGGATCAAGAGGGGGACCATGACCATATTCCGCTCTCCGAGCGATAGCTTGATCTCCGAAGACAGTAAGGACTCCTGCTTGTGTGGGCATCTTCATGCACAAATAATTGTGATGCGCCACAGCTCCGAACTGGTTTAGCATACCTCTTCCAAAGATGACGTTGTAAGCATACGAGGCATCTACGACATCGAAGATTACTTCCTCAGTTCGGGCCAACAAACCTTCTCCGAAGGTAACTTCCAGGCCTATTTGGCCAAGTGCATCAAGCGGAGGTCCTGCGAAGCCTTGCAAAGGACGAGTCGCTGGAAGAAGATGCTTTCTGGAGATGCACAATTGATCGAAGGCTTGAACAAAAATGATGTCTGCCGAACTACCTCCGTCAATCAACACCCTTCGAACTTCAGTGTCCACAATATCAGCAGTGATAACAAGTGGGTCTGCATGCGGGAACTTAATGCCAGCTGCGTCTTCCGCAGAAAAGGATATCGGTACATGAGACCACTCCGGCATTGCAGCTGCAGACGACGAAGTCCCAATATGGCCTACTTCTCTGACGTAATCTCTTCGCTGTCTCTTTGACATGCTTCCGAGGGTACCTCCTCCGGAGATGGGGAGGACTACTCTTTTCCCTCGATCTTGCCCTTCCTCTTGCTTCGGAGGTGGCATAACATTGGCCACTGGAGGGTGTCTTGCAGCATCAAAGTTTTCTATCCGCGCCACAGCCTGGACCGGCTCTGGGCGTGTTGCAGTTGGAACTCGGTCGGTAGTACCTCGACCCGAAGTTCTTTCTAGATACTCTCCTCTTAGAGTAAGTATAGCCTTGCAAGTATCAGTTGCATGGCTTCGATTTTCACCATGGATGCAACAGAAAAGGGTCTGGCCTTTGCCAGCCGTTTTCCCTGGCGGCCTCCAGCCGCTGGCCTTGTTCCCCGAAGACTGTGAAGCTCTCTGTGTAAACTTCTGTGGGGGTGCAATATTCATGACTTCAGAACGAGGGTGCTTTTGCCCTCTTCTCCGATCATGTTGAACTTCGAAGACTGGTTCTTGCGGCTGTGCCGAAGTTTTTACTTCTACTTTAACTTCTTGCAATATGGATGAAGTAGCGGCAGTTCTTCGAAGCCAACCCTCTTCCGACCTCGCATACTCCTCGAAGTATGACATCAACTGAGAGACCGAGGAGATGCTTTTCCGATGAAGATTATCCAAAAGGCCTTGATGAGTGACGCCTTCCCGAGCTGCATCAACTACCGAAGATGCAGACAACCCCGGATCTGCGACTTCGTATGAGCGAAGCGCTTGAAATATTGCCTCAATGTCTCTTCGGGAAGCTGTTTCACATGGAAAAGGCTTCCTGTTGACATGGGAGGCACGAAGGTGCCTTGAAAATTGCTTACAAACTTCTTCTTCAGCTGCCCCCATGAATTAATTGATCCTGGCTTCAAGGACCAGAACCACCTTAATGCCACTCCTTGAAGAGCTAAAGGGAAGCACTTTGCCATGTTGTCTCGAACTCCTCCGCTAGCTTCAATTGCTAGGGCATAAGAACGAACAAACTCTCCGGGATCTTCATCTCCAGCATACTTACAGAGCTTCAAAGTCTTAAACTTTGGATCAAAGCGAACTTTCTGCAGCTCAGGATGCAGCGGAGATTCATTATCGAAGGAGGCATTCTCCGGGGCTTCAGGATAATCGGGTTCGTCGTCTTCGGGCACTTCTGGGATAGCTGGGATGGCTTGAGAGCGAAGCCTGTTCGCAGCTTCTTGTCGCCACCTTGCTACTTCAGCTTGAAGGTTGGCCATTTGAGTGGCCATATCTCCAAGATTGTCTTCATCTCCTCCGGAAGGATCTTCCGGGTCTTGAGAACTAGTAGGATCAGTTCGAAGTGGAATGGAAGGTGGAAGAGGGATTCTAGGTGGTCGAAGTATGGAAGGATTTGGCGGAGAAGCTCCGTATGTTCGAGGGATGGAAACTCCTTCCGGAGTTTGAGGTGGAGGGAAAGTCGAAGGCCCTCCGACTTCGACCATGTTGGACGGGGTCTCTTCGGAGATCCGAGAGGACCTCCGAACAGGGTTATGAGGTGCGCTCCGCTTAGGAGGCATGATGTAAGAAGTTGGTAGAGAACGAAGTTTTTCGGACTAGGTTCCCCACGGACGGCGCCAACTGTTGGCGTAAAAGATTACGCTAACAGGTTTCTGTAGATTAGAAACTAACAAACGGAGTGTTTGCGAAGTGAACTGCTCTAAGCCTCCGAAAGGATAATAACTTAGAATAGTTCGAATATGTGTATTGAATAACTTGTATTCAGTCCCTATTACAGGGTGAAATGGGGGGTATTTATAGGCCCAAATATTAAGGAAAAGACTTATTTACCCCTCTATTACAACCGACATAGTGGAAACTATTCGGTACCCTTGATAGGGCTAAAATGGTAAAAGACTAATCTAATAATATAAAAGATAAATCTTCCATCTTAGCTGGCAATAAAGATCTCGAAGAGCCTTAGTTCGAAGATGTACTCCGAACCAATGCCTATCATCGTACTTCGAGTTGGACTCAGGGTATCTTCGAAGATGGACGTCTGGAAACCTTCGAATCCATTATCTGCTTTAATGCTGTTGCGGCAATAACCCCGAAGATGAGATATTTTCCCCCAACAATGAATTCAAACTACATATGTTATGAAACAATAGTCAATATAATACATGATTGTTTTTTTGCTTTGTATTGACAAAGTAAAAAGTACTTACATGCACCAGAGCATCATGCTTGTGATGTCGGTTCGCTGCAGACGGAACATCCGATGGAAGTCGTCGAAAAATAATGCAAGAGTAAACTCTGGGCAGTTGAATATTTCTTATGGAACCTTTAGTTCTATTTGTGTAACTCCTAACGAAGACACTTCGAGGTACCAGTGATGAAATATTCTCATCTACCAACACATACTCTTAAGTACTCATTGGGGTAATAATGGTTTGCCTGGTTCGTATTCAATATAATCCTCATCTCCGTAGGTCCATTTATCAACAGAAAGTGAGCCCGTCTGCTTTTGTACTGGAGTCTTTATGGGAGTTGCTTTGGGCGTATAATATGTTTGCCCCATAGTAGTAAAAAATTTAAGCATTTCAGATTTCAGCGCAGAAAACTGCCCAGCTTGAACAATTGTCTTGTGGATTGCTGGTTTGGGCGTGCATCTTGTTTTTCAGGCTCGACAACTAGCACTGGCACTTTTGTGTTGCGCTCAGTGGGCTTAGTCACTAGCACTTGAGGCTTGGCCGGAACTGGCCCTGGCATTTGATCAGGCTCTGGCACTTTTGTGTTGGGCTTAGTGGGCTCAAGCACTGGCATTGGCTCTGTCACTTGATCAGGCTCGGCCACTTTCGGTTCTGTCACTTCTGCCACTTTATCGGGCACTGACTCTTTCTCTGCCTCTTCCTCTATCTCACGCTCATCAACAGGTGATAAAGATCCTATATTTTGCACATCCTGAGATGAAAGATATGTGGGGGATTGTGATGAGACAATAGAAGATTTACTCTTAGAACTTGTCTGCAGTAATTTGATATCTCGACTCGCCCATAGGACAAAGTTATTCAGCGCATCTCGGATTGTCTCAATCCCCTCACCAGACATTGGAAGATCCAACGGGTCATTAATAAATCTGTCGTTGGTGATCTCATTGACCTGAACCTTGGTATACTCAGCAGGAATAGGCTGATTGTGAAATAATCCCCAGGCATAGCAATGCCTCGTGCAACCTCTTGGGAATGCCCTTTGTGCCCTATCGGTACATGCAGGCTACATGGTGTGTCCTCTTTAATATAATTTACAGGAAATTTTTCTTGTACTGAGCCAACACTGCTTGGTACATCAAGTCGTATCTCTGGCACAATTATTTGTCCCGCTGCAGCTTGCATTATGTTTGGATTCTCATTAATAAATTCATAAAAGTGTCGCTCCCACTCTGCACGGTGCTCTGCGGCATCGTCTATGCGTGCTTGACTCTTCTTGTATGTGGCACCCTCCTGTGTCTTGAAAGTATTTTTCTAGGGTGCTATAGAAGAGACACCTCGGGTGCGCCCTCGATGTTCCTCGTTTCCGAGAGCAGATGTAAGCTGGTCATTACATCCCTCGGGCTTGAACTTTCTAGCCTTCTCCAAATCAGTGATTTCCTGTGCTTTCTGAAATACTTCACTAGTCTATGAGTCGGAGAGCATATATTGGCCCTCGGGTGTTTTTTTAGCTCGACCTAGGAGCCATCTCTTAGTGCGCTGATCAGCACCTTAAAACTGTTCAGGTAACCCAGCCACATAGTCCTCCACCTCCTTTCTACTCCACTCATCCTCCTTGGCCTTATATCCACTTGGCCTAAGTTTATGTGGGAACTTATTCTTTTATTAAGTTATTTGAACATGATGCTCTCTTGTTTGGCTTCTTCCGAGCAATGCTGCATTTTGAATTTGTTCCATTCATTTGGCGTTATAAAGCCGTAGTCATTGAGCAGCGACTCTCCTTTCTTAAGGTATTGTGTGTTCAGTTTAGTCCTAAATGTACGGAGAGCCTTCCCGATAGTCTTCAATGTGGAAGCTTTAGCGTCTTCTAAGCGATCTTCCGGGAATTTATAATGCGTTTTATATGCTGCCACAATTGTTCTTTGTAGCTTCAGGGACACTCTTCTAGTTTTTCCAAACTATCTTACATCGCTCCCTGGCGAGACATCCACAGTCGTTACGCCACTTAGTTGTGATTTCTTTCGACTTCTTTGGAGCCCCATCAACATGCACTTCTTCAACCTCATAGATAGCTTTATGCAGCTTGTTCTTCTCCCGTTTCCCTCTCCTCTTCGCATTTGCAGAGGATGTAGTGGCAGCGGGCTCAACATTTGTTGGCTCAGATGACTCAACAGTTGGGACAATAGTTGTTCTTTTCTCGACTTGGAATAATCGACGCTTGCTTCCTCGTTTTGGATGATCCTACGATGATAGACAATGTGAGCTTCGGGAATGTAATCCTCAGTTAGAAGCTGCTCTGACTTGTTACTAACGCAATAATTACCTCTACTTGAGCTTCAGGAATGTAATCCTCGCCGGCGTCTTCTCTCTTTCTCTTCTTCCTAGGCTCCATTGGATGTTCATTCTCTGGAGAGTGGTATGAAGATTCGCTATCGGAGGATCCTTCAGGATGAACTCTCTTTATTTGTTTTTGAGGGAGACTCGTAGATGAGATCCTCGACGGGACATCCTTCTTCCGCCATAAATGAACTATTCATAGTTAAGAGGCTAATGTATCAGAATTTTGGTTATGCAAAAAAGGTCCGCTGTCATATTTTCATGTACGAAACAATGCACAAAGTAGTCAGCTATTACTTCTAAAGATACTATACTAATCCTCAAGTTAGGAGATTGTGTTGTTCTCTCACTCTAGTGTTGTTGAGGCCTCAGCATATTTTGTGTTGTTTTTCAAATATGTTCATGGCTGCCATGGAACCATGAGCACATCCATTCCCTGCCAGCAGCACAAGAAAGAAGAAGCTGTTGAAGGGAATGGATGTGTCACATGGCTTGATGACATACATGAGATAACTCAATAACAATTTCCATCATAGGCCTCTAAAAGGAATTGTAGAAACTAATGTTGGTCTTCAGCCGGATGAACTTGAGGATTAGTATAGTAGTCTCAGAAGTAATAGCAGTAGTAAACTGATCACAATGTCAAAGGTGGGAAATGTATGAAAACTCTTCTTGGCTACTGTAGTCAGCTATTACTTCTGAAGCTACTATATTAATCCTCAAGTTAGGAGATTGTGTTGTTCTCTCTCTAGCGTTGTTGAGGCCTCATCATATTTTGTGTTGTTTTTTAAATATGTTCATGGCTGCCATGAAACCGTGAGCACATCAATTCCCTGCCAACAACATGAGAAAGAAGAAGTTGTCTATGGGAATAGACGTGTCACACGGCTTGATGACATACATGAGATAACTCAATTACAATTTGTATCATAGGCCTCTAAAAACTAAACAGGTCTATTAGTACTGCAATCTTTTTTATATCTCTTTGTCTCAATTCATTTCTATGGCTGATGTTTTGTTAAATAATTGGTCAACTTTGAAGTTTAGACGAAGGTTGATTGGTGATAGGCTCGTGTCTTGGCTCAAGCTAAAAAATGTGTGTGCTAATGTTGTCCTTAATGATAGGAAGGATCATACAATTTGGACTCTGAATAGTAAGGGGGGTTTCACTGTGAGTTCTTTGTACACTGCTCTAAAAGTGTAGAACCTAATAAAGTGTAAAAATGTGATCTAGGATCTGAAGGTGCCTTTGATGATCAAAATTTTTCTGTGGCTGGCCAGAAAAAATAGAATTTTGGAAAAGGACAATCTTATGAGAAGAGGCTGGAGGGGTAGTAATGGAAATTGCCCTTTTTGTGGCAGGGTTGAATCGGTTAAACATTTGTTTTTCGATTGTGTGGTGGCTAGGTTTGTTTGGGGGATGGTGAAAATTTGCTTTGGCATTGGTCCTTTTACTGATTTTAAACATGTTTGGCAAAATTGGTTTGGAAATTGGATAAAAACTCCAAAAGTGTAGTTGGAGTAGGTTTGGCAGCCATCTTTTGGAGCATATGTCTGCTTTAATAACAAAATGCCTAATGATCCTCTTGACTTTATTAACCGCATCTGCTATTGGATTTCCTCTTGTGCCATTCTTCAGAAGTCTGCGGAAAGGAAAAAGATCTGGAGTAGGGTGTGCGCCTACTCGCACATCTGGCAGGTGAGATCTTCTCCAAGAATTTTGGCTGGAATCTCTAAAGAAGGTGTCTTAGCATTGGCTGAAAATATGGTTGTTAATGTGTTGGTGGGTGTTATGACTGTAAGGGTTTGTAATGAACAACTTTCGTGTTCTGTTGTTGTCGTTTGTGTGCTGTGGTGCTTGGTATTTCAGCAGCCGGCATCCATACTCCCGGAGTATGACGTTTTGGTAGGTTAACATGATGTTTCGTGGTCTTTTGTGTGGTTCCGCTAAAAGCTGGTTAGTTTTGTGTTCATTTCTTCAATGGAAATGGGAGAGGGTGTTGCCTGCTCTAACTCAAAAAAATTCAGAACAAAATGGGAGATGTTGTTGCCTGCATATAGTAAATTGCATACCGAATAAAATTCAGAACAAAAAAATGAGTACAGATCGATGGGGCACAATCTCGTCGGCGCGCCGCCCCGTCGCCAATGACGACAGTTCCGATAGAGAGAGAGGGAAAGGGAGTGGGAGAGAGGGAAGAGGGAGAGGGAGAGAACCTGGTGGACGACAGCGGGGATCAGCGGTGATGGGCTTCAGGGACTGCGGCGACGGTCTCCGGGAGCGATGGGCGAAGTTCGGTGGCGACGGGCTCCGAGGGCGGTGCGGGCTCCGGGAGCGACGGGTGGAGTTCGGCGGCGATGGGCTTCGGGGATGACGGCGACGAGCGGTGTTCGGCGGCGACGGGCTTCGGCGATGATGGCGACGGGCTCTGAGGGATCGCGGGCTCCGGGAGCAGCGACAACTGGCAGAGTTCCGTGTGCGGGAGTTAGAAATGAAACTAGGTTTTCGGACGGCCTGAGCAAAAAATTTATATAGGCGGATTAGCAGTGGCAGGCGTGATGACGTCATCAGCCCGCCACTGCTATTTTCTCTTAGTAATGGCGGGCAATGACATCACCAGCCCGCCACTACTAACCCGCCCGCCGCTGGTGCTAGACTTACTAGTGGCGGGCCGATGACGTCATGCGACCGCCACTACTAAAAGGAATAGCAGTGACGGGCTGGTGACGTCAGCATGCCCGCCACTGATTACAAACGACCGCCACTACTAATAGGGGTAGTAGGGATTATCTAGCATACGCTGCCTACATTGTCGAGAAACACTTTGTAGCGCAGTGGTGCGGGGGATCGCTTGGGGCCATGTGGTTCGAGGTTTGAACCTTGCTGCCTGCAAGCCGTTTGATGTTTGAACCTTGCTATTGGCCTCCAAACATTTTTTTCATTTATGTTCTAATTTTCATCACTTTTTTTATTGATGTTTAAATTAAATTCTCGTTTGAACTTGATTTTTTTAACAATCAAAATACATCATAACTTATAAAATTTAAAAAATTGGTATTTTTCTGCCTCACTTTACTGTTTTTTATTTCATTAAGAAACCTGACATTCTCTAGGGATGAATTAGGGTTTAGAGATGAAATGACTGAGGTTTGAAAGCAAAATATATAGTTGATTCTTCCTTTGAACTTGAAACTTTTTGTACAATAAAAAAACAACACAACTATTCTAATTACAAAAATTGGTATTTTTGCCTCTATTTACTGTTTTTATTTCATTAAGTGTGTTTTTATGATCAAAGTCAAAATAAGTTAAATTTGAACTACAAGACAAGAAACCAAAATTTATGGAAAAACCATATTCATGTTTTTGACTCTATTATTAGTTATTATCCAATAAATTTAAAACCATCATAAAAAATGTAGGTTGCCACAACACTCGATCGACAACTTGTATTTTTATAGTTTTTAATCCTCAAAAAATAAAATAAAGTCTAAAAAATATGATACTTGTCATATTGTTACGATATGATCGATCCATAGATGTTGTCATAAGAAATAAAATTGTTTCGAGAAAATAATCATGTAGGGCGTTAAGAAACCTAAGATTCTTCGGGGATGAATTAGGGTTTAGAGATGAAATGACTCAGGTTTGAAAGAAAAACCTATAGTTGATTCTTCCTTTGAACTTGAAACTTTTTGTACAATAAAAATACAACACCAATATTCTAATTGGAAAAATTGGTATTTTTCATTAATAGAAATTGATATTTAAATGCAAATAAGTCCTGAAGTGCAGGGGATTATCTAGCATATGTTGCCTACATTGTCGAGAAACACTTTGTAGCACAGTGGTGCGGGGGATCGTTTGCGGCCATGCGGTTCAAGGTTCGAACCTTGCTGTCGGTAGGTGGTTTGAGGTTTGAACCTTGCTGCTGGCTCCAGAACAAAATTTTTTATTCTGTTAATGTACTTTTTAAAATTTTCAGCACTTTTTTATTGATGATTAAATCCTCGTTTGAACTTGAATTTTTTTTAACAATAAAAATACATCATAACTTATCAAATTTAAAAACTTGGTATTTTTCTGCCTCAGTTTACATCACTCGGCTTAGTAGTGGCGGGCAGATGATGTCATGCGACCACAACTACTAAAAGGAATAGCAGTGGTGGTCTGGTGACGTCAGCATGCCCGCCACTGATTAAACACGTGCCCACCACTGCTAACTCTGAGGAGTATTTTTATTTTTATATCTAGCATACACCGACCACAATGTCGAGAAACACTTCGTAGCGTAGTAGTGCGGGGGATCTCTTGGGGCCATGCGGTTCGAGGATCGAACCTTGCTGCCTGTAGGCGGTTTGAGGTTTGAACCTTGCAGCTGGCCTCCAAACATTTTTTCATTTCTGTTCTAATTTTCAACACTTTTTTATTGATGTTTAAATCCTCATTTGAACTTGAATTTTTTTAACAATAAAAATACATCATAACTTATAATTTTTAAAAAAATGGTATTTTTTTGCCTCGGTTACGTTAGACATGTATTAAAAAATTGCTATTTTTCATTGTCAGTTTACTGTTTTTTATTTCATTAAGTGTGTTTTTATGATCAAAGTCAAAATAAGTTAAATTTGAACTACAAGACGTGAAATAATTAACAAAAATTTATAGAAAACTATATTCATGTTTTTGACTTTATTATTAGTTATTATCCAATAAATTTAAAACCATCAAAAAAATGTAGGTTGCCACAACACTCGATCGACAACATGTATCTTCATAGTTTTTAATGCTCAAAAAATCAAATAAACTCTAAAAAAGATGAGACTTGTCATGTTGTTACGATATGATCGAGACTTTGGAGCGTAGTGGTGCGGGGGCTCGCTTGGGGCCATGCGGTTTGAGGTTCCAAACTTGACACATCACGTTTATTTGAAAGCAAGTAAACAAACACAAGTCCAGGCTGGGGAAACCAGCTTACACATCGAAACACACTACCGGTCAAACCCAAAAGAAAGATATGGTTTGGAGCTTCTTCTTCTCCCTCGGCACAAACCCAACCTATTTCTTGTTAAACAGATGAAAAGCCTCAACTTTCCAATCCTCAACCAACTCGTCATCATCAGGCAGTCTGAACTGCTCTACATGTACCTGAACAAGAAAATACACGTGGCGGCGATAGTGAGAAAAACTTATCAATGATTGAATTGGCTGATAAAAATATAAAATTTGCATAAAAAGAGGATCTTGCCTCCTGCCTCCTCTTGCTGTTGCATTGCTCTGCATGCTTCCCTTTTCCACTGCTAGCCTCGACATGTTTCCCTCTGCCACCGGTTGCCTCATCATTCTTCTGTCTACCAACACTTACCCTATCTGGTTGCAGCGATCACGAGTCGTCCTCCGAGTCGGAGTCCAATATGAGAATCACTTTCTTCGCCAAACAACTGCAAACTATACCATGTACCATAAGTTTACCGCATTTGCAAACCTCACACACGCCACTTGATGTATAGTCTGAGGATCCACTGTTTGGTTCAATCTTAGGAGGAGCCATCGTGAACCGGCGAGGAGGGCGCTGTCGTTGAGGTTGGGGGTCGACGATGAGGCCGGGTAGAGGGCGCTGTCATCGAGGTTGGGGTCGGGAATGGCTAGTGGGAAATTTGTGGGCAACATTTATACTTTGGCTAATTAATCTCGTGAATATATGGCTCATGTATAGATGTATATATAGCATCTGCAATTTTTTGTCACATTGATAATGTTTTTTATAGTACATTAAAAAACATTATTATTATAGTGCATTCTACTAGTAATATTATACTAAATTATATTACCATGCATAAATTAATATAACAATTAGAAATCATTTTAACCCTAAGCTCGGATAAAATAAGACCAAAGCTAGGTTAATAATCATTTACTGACTGGCGGCAACGGACGGCGAGGATGGGCTCTAGGGGCGGCGCTGACGGGCTCCGAGGACGGCGGCGACGGGCGGAGGGCGGCGGCGACGTGCTCCGGGATGACGGTGATGGGCGTAGGGCGGCGACACGGGAGTTTAGGGTTTAGAAAATGAAACTAGGTTTTTGGACGGCGGGAGTGGAAAGTATATATAGGTGTATTAGCAGTGGCGGGCATGCTGACGTCATCCTACCCGCTACTGCTATTTTCTTTTAGTAGTGGCGGGCGATGATGTTACGAGCCCGCCACTACTAATCCGACCGCTACTACTAATAGAGGTAGGGATTATATATCTAGCATATAATACACTTCCTACAATGTCGTGAAACACTTTGTAGCGCAGTGGTGTGGGGGGCTCACTTGGGGCCATGCGGTTCGAGGTTTGAACCACACTATCGGCAGGCGGTTTGAGGTTTGAACCTTGCTATTGGCCCCAAACAATAAAAATTTTCAAAACTTTTTTATTGATGTTTAATTAAATCCTCGTTTGATCTTGAACATGTTTTAACAATAAAAATACATCATAAAAATACATGTATTAACTATAATTAAATAACAACTTATATTACCAATATCTTAAACAAAATGACATAATTGATTTTACAAATACGCATGCTAATAAACATAAATGATCTATCCTTGCACTAATTTTCTATCGTCATCGATGCGTAGATAAGGAATCACAGAGCCAAATGATAGTTTTGCTTCAACCACATTGATCCTTGCTATGTTAATGAAAAACGACACCTCATCAAACTAATTGTATTCTTCTTCGTCTTCGACTCCATCAACTCCAACAATTCTTTGTTTTCCTGGAGCAACGATGTATTTTTTTCTCGTCTTTAGGATCAAGTATGTAAAATACTTGTGCCATGGATTGAGCGAGTATCCAAGGGTCATCTTTATAAGCCACCTTATTAAGTTCAACTATCATAAACCCGTAATCATCCACCTCCACACCTTCTGGATGTCTGACTCACTGGCACTTAAATACAGGGATTTCTATAGAGTTCCCGTAGATAAGTTCCCATATTTCTTCGATGTATCCATAGTAAGAATTCTTTTGTCCAGTGCTGTCTTCTGCATCTGCTCTGACACCACTATTTTGGCACTAACTCTTTTGATCCTTTGCTTTGGTATAGAATGTGAAACCATTGATGTCATACGCTTGCCATGTTTTAACCATGCTCAATGGACTGTAAGACAATTTATTTATCATCATCTCTTCGTTGGTTTCTCCAATCGAAAGGTTTAGATCCCTCTGCCATGATGTTATTCAACATATGGTCTCATAATTGCCAACGGATGGATTACACTATAATGTGATTCTCTTATTGTTTGGTAGCTATTGTCTCGTATGATTTTCCTGCCTTTAGTTCCTTTTCCTACACTATCATGGAACCCTCTCGATAAGCATGATTTCGTACGTAACCCTTGAAGATAACCATTAGACGCTCATACGCATACATATTGTGCAGGTAAGTTGGACCGAGAACAAAGATTTGGTCTGATATATGTATCATATAGTGCTCCGTAATATCAAAATATGAAGGAGGAAAGCACATCACAAGCTGACACATAGTCTCCCTCATTTGTTTACGTAATTCATTTAACTCTTCAGTGTCAATCACCTTCTTTGATATGACGTTGAAGAAGTGACACATGCGTGTTATCACCATCTTCAGAAATGAATGTTTTATTCCTCGTACTGCGATGGCGAGGAATAGCCCAAGCATAACCTGACAATCATGAGTGTTGTAGCCACCCATCCTCAAATCTGCTACGGAGACAATATTCTTTATATTCATTGAGAATCCTGTTGGAACTCTAATTCCATATAGACACTTGCAGATTGATCTTTTCTCGTCAATTGTGAGGTTATAGCTAGCAGCCGAAAGGAAAAATTTTCCATTGGCCTTTTCTTGTGGGTGAAGCTCGGGTCTAATTCCGAGAGTTTGAAGGTCCCTTCATACTTTGAGTTCATCTTTTGATTTGCCCAGTATGTCTAACAAAATACCGATGGTGCTTTCAAAGACATTCTTCTCAACGTGCATTGTATCGATAGCATGACCAATCTCCAACTCCTTCCAATAGGGCAAATATCTAAAGAAGATTGACTGCTTTTTAAATGGAGCGTCCTTTGAATTTTTTTCAGATTTCTTCCTCTTCTTTCCGAAAACAACTTTGATATTCTTTACCATTTCGAATAGAAATTTGCCATCTTGATGTCGTGGAGGCTGTCAAAGCTCAATTGTACCGTCGAAATGGTTCCTATTTCTTCGATATTTGTGGTTTTTTGGTAAAAATCTGCAGCGTCGCATATATATCGTCTTAACCAATGATGGAAGATGCATAGATTCTGTATGGTTCACACACACTACACATGTTGTCTTTCCTTTAACCTATCCTGTTAGGGACATACATCCCGGGTTGTCAGCTATGGTGCAAAAGATCATGGCTCTTAGATTGAAGTGCTCTTTCTTGTGCTCATCCCACACACAGACACCATGTTCCCATAGACGTTTCATATCCTCCATCAAAGGTTCTATAAACATATCAATGTCATTGCTAGGTTGTTTTGACCGGAAATTAGGGTAGTGAGCATAAGGTATTTTCTTTTATGGTACAACCATGATGGAATGTTGAACAAGCATAGAAAGACCGGCCACATACTATGTGGGTTCCTCATCTCACCGAATGGATTCATTCCATCCGTGCTAAGTCCCATCCTGATATTTCTGGGATCGTCCGAGAAATCTGGATGGGCTAGGTAAACTGATTTCCACTGCCTAGCATCCACAGGGTGCCGAAGTTTTCCGTCTTTCTTTCGCCCAGCGAAATGCCAAATTAATAGTTCAACATCTCTGGGATTAGAGAACATACGTTTCAAGCGATCAATCACTGGTAGGTACCACATTACTAATGCTGGAACTTTCCTCTCCGTCTTTTTCCATGATGGTCTGCAATAACATTTTTATTCCTCTTCTGCAACCTCTTATTCTTCTTCTGGTGGTCATTGTAGTCCTCCACACAGTAATTTGGACGTTTGTATCGACTTGCGTTGCACTGCGAACATCTCTCTAACAATCCATACTCTTTTCGATATAGGATACAGTGGTTCGGCCATGCATAAATCTTCTGAACGCCCAAAGTCAACAGACAAATCATCTTCTTTGCTTGGTACGTATCATATGGTAGACCATTGGGTTTCGGCAAAACCTTTTTTAGGAGTTGTAAAAGATCTGAAAAACTAGTGTCAGACCATCCATTGCTGGCCTTCAGTTTCATAATCTCAAGAATTGTGTACAACATAGTATACTGCTTATCGCATCCGTGGAGTTCCTCGTAAAGAAGGTTTTTTGATGTTTTGTCAAGTGCTTCAAAGTTATCGTATCCTTTGGTTTTAGTTCTCTACGACAGCACCTCAGGCACAACATTTCGCATCAGTTCCTCCACATCAAAGGCGTCATCATCATCATGTTGATCAACATCATGTGTTATGTCAGATGTATGATCACAACCTCTTCCATGTTGATGAGCATCTTGTGGCACATCAGAATCTTCAGGAGGGTTTTGGCCCATCTCACCGTATTTCGTCCATATATAATAGTTCTCCACGAAACCATTTTTCAACAAGTGAAGTCGTATGGTTCCACGATCTAAACATGGATACATCGCTTCGTTTTTACAAACTTTACAACAACAATATATTGCTGCTTCACTCTAACGGGAAGCATATTGTGTGGCAGCTTCAGTAAATTTAGTTACTCTGTTAAAATATGCCACCACATCTCCGTCGTTGGACGAGTACATCTAGGACCTGTGCTCCATCTAAAACATATATTATTTGAAAAAAACAAAGCCTCAACCGACGGAAGTTATTTTTTCTCCCGCTATTTTCCCCAGCCCCGCCCACGCCTAGGTTTTCCAGCTCCCCGCCTCTCTCCCTCGCGCCCGCCTCCCCTCCGCCGCCTCCCCCCTGCTTCCTCCCCTTCGCCGCCTCCCCGCCTCTCTGCCTCCGCTTCCTCCCCTTCACCGCCTCCCCGCCTCTCTGCCTCCGCCGCCTCCCCTCCGCCGCCTCCCCTCCACCGCCTCCCCTTCACTACCTCCTCTCCGCCGCCTCCCCTCCACCGCCTCCCCTTCGCTGATGATGTTCATGAGACTCGAGCTTTTAGGGTTCACGACCCCCAAAGGCGTTATCGCACCCAGCGCCACCCCGAGCCGATCCAATGACGCCGATGTCCAAGCTGTCGCAGGGCATCAAGAAGGCATCGAGGTCTCACACGTACCACCGCCGCGGGCTGTGGGCCATCAAGGACAAGCATGGCGGCACCTTCCCCAAGGCCGTGAAGACTGACGCCACGGCCGCGGCCGCCGCGCCCAAGTTCTACCCCGCCGACGACAGTCAAGCCCCGCCAGCCTAGCACCCGCAAGCCCAATGCCACCAAGCTCAGGTCAGAGAAGCAACCGACGACAGAACCTCGTAGCTCATCTCGTTTGCTAAGGGGTTTTGAGAACACTGACGCCCTGGGGGTGCAGGTCGTCCATCATGCCTGGGATTGTGCTGATCCTGCTCGCCTGGAGGTTCATGGGGAAGCGTGTCGTGTTCCTCAAGCAGCTCAAATCCGGCCTGCTTCTTCTCACTGGTAAGCCAGCATTCATAGTGTCACACAGTATAAGTTCGAAACTCTGCTAGATTGCTTGGTAAAGTTGCTTCTGATGGTTTACATTTCCTGTGTAACTGATGAATGGACAAGGTCTTCATGAAAGTACTTGCATTTTGCAATGAAAATGGTTGGTTTGATTGGTCAATTTTGCTAGTCCATTTAACCTACATAGAAATGTCTCTAACAGTGAATATCTATTTCTCAATATCCCACCAAAAGCATTTCACATATTCGTGCACATAACACTAATGCGACGATGAACATCTGTAATGAGATTACAATGATGTTACCTTTGAGATATAGTGGCGTTTTGCATAAATTAATTTAATAATATGCATATCTATGATTTATTTAGTGGTGTTTTTTGTCTGTTCACTGCTACTTAATAGTTTCATTTATCTGCTCTACCAGTTATTCAGTTGTATATGTGATATGTTTGCCCAAAGTTTCTTTGATAGGTATTGTATATTGGCCTTAAGGTATACAATCAGTTATTCATGAGCAGAAATGGTTTAATATGCTTGTTTGCTTTAATGAATCTTATTCTCTCGAGCTCTTTTCTTTCATTCAAGTTCTTACCATAATAATATGTGGAACTTATATTCCATCCCTTCCAGGACCTTTTAACATCAATGGAGTTCCAATCCGCCATGTGAACCAGGCCTACGTCATCACAACATCCACAAAGGTTGATGTCTCTGGTCTTAATGTCCCTGAAGCATTGTTTCTTCTCTACCACAAGCAGTGATGAAGTTTTCCTCAACTTAGTGATGGAGTTTGTTCCTGAGTCACTTTTGTGCAATTGCTTCTTTTGTGCCTTTTATGATTCCAAAAACTTTTATGATTCCAAAAACTGTATATATTGCTTCTTTTGTGCAATTATATTTTTGCAAAGTTGTAAGAAGTATGCTACATCAATTAGAGCAGCAAAGTTGCAAATTTTCTTTTTTTCGGATTTTTTAGTTAACTTCCATCGGCCAACATTAGCCGACGGAAGTTATTGGCCCGTAGACAAAAAAAACAAAAAACAAAAAAAGTAATTTTCGTCGGCTAGGATTTGGCCGACGGAAGTTACCGATTTCCTGGTAACTTCCATTGGCTAGGTTTGGCCGATGGAAGTTAGCTAACTTTCGTCGGCCACTGACAGAAGTTAGCTAACTTCCGTCTACCCGCTTCCATCAGCCAAATGCCGACGGAAGTTAGCCTTTTGCCGACGGAAGTTAGCTTCTTCCATCGGGAAAGGGCTAACTTCTGTCGGCTTTGGCCGACGGATGTTTCTTAGATTGTTGTAGTGCTCCCCCCTCTTTATCTAGATTTTTGTCGCCATTGTAAAGACAAAATTAAATGTGAACTCTAGTAGAGCTCAGGGAGGAAGACTGTGCACATTTATAGCTAGAATAGTAGTGGCGGTCGCAAGTGATGTCATCAATACTTTAGTGGCGGACAACATAGTAGCGGCGAGAAGCACCAGCGCCCGCCACTACTATTGGTAAAGTAGTGGCGGTCGGTGCTTTCAGCACTACCAACTCTAGTGGCGGGCATCTAATGGCCTGCCACTATAGTGGAAAACTCCAACGCCACTACAATAGCAATTTTTAGTAGTGGAAGTCTGATGGAGGTAAGTCCCCTTCTTTGGCCAAAGCCCGCACTAGGAGCCTGGTCCGATCAGCCAAACGAGGCCGGTCCGATTGATGGGGTCCACAGCGAAGGCTCCTCCGAATACAGAGTGCGCAAAGCCGAGGTGGGCAGCACCACTTCAGCTAGAGTTAATAGGAACCCGATAGTAGCACTTGGCACCAAGCCACAACCATCTTGGGCACCTCCAGGCATATCCAAATCACAAAAGAGGCATCTACAACGACTACGGGAATAGGAGATGCACAAGAAGGAGGTCGAGGACGAGCGAGACGTTATTTTGATGAAATTCGCCCGCGACCAATGACGATACAGGTATGGAGAATGAAGCCGGTTGAGATAACCAACCCAGCTCCTAGTTCAAGCGACGACAACGATGACATGCTCGACGACGACTACTCGCCCGTCTCCGAGGGGCCCACACCCTAAGCGATGGACATCAACATCATTACGCTACCCGCCGAATTCGCCCTACCACAGGATGAGGCCGAGCTCGCTCAGTTGAACCTCGGCACGCGCAATGCTATCTTCGAGAAACCCGAGGACTTGGCTCGCCATCTAAAGCCTCTCTATATCAGGTGTCACATTGATGGCAAGCCGATCTCCCTGATGCTTGTTGTCGGTGGCGCCACTGTTAACCTAATGCCCTACTCGCTATTGAAGAAACTTGGCAGGGATGAGGATGATCTGAAGATGACCAACTTGATGCTCAATGGCTTCAACGGTGAGAGTTCCGAGGCCAAAGGCGTGCTCTTCATGGAGTTGACAGTGGACAACAAGACATTGCCAACAGTGTTTTTCGTCGTCGATGTGCAAGGTAACTACAGTGTGCTGCTTGGGCGCGAGTGTATTCACGCAAATTGCTGCATTCATTCTACTCTGCACCAGTGCTTGATTCAGTGGGACAGTGATGAAGTAGAAGTCATACCCGCAGACACTTCGGCCCAAGTGGCATTGGTCGATGTGTTAGTTGACGCCGTTCACAACAAGGTAGAATGCCTGTCGGGTAGAGATCTTTCGGAGTACGATTTTTTTAGCGTGTCCGGATGCCGTTTTGTACCATTGTCTGTAAATCCGGTTGGTGTAGCACGACTGCTTTTATATTAGTAGTCATGTCTAGCAAGAGTAATCTGGATTTGCTAAAATCTCGTTTAGAGCAGTATCGGTCTACTAAAGACGGTATCGTCAAAGCCATCAAGGACTTTAGCGAAGTAGAGAAATTAGGACAAGACTTTGCGTCGGCCGATCCCTTAGAAGAAGTTGACATAGGCCATGGTAGCACCCTGAGGCTGACTTTTGTAAATCAACAGTTGTAGCCTGATGAGAAGGCCGAAGTAATAAAGTTGCTTCGGTCGTATGTTGATTATTTCATGTGGGAGTATAGCAAAATGTCGGGATTAAGCCACGAGCTCGTGGAGCATCGGCTGCCTATCAAATCTGGATTTAGGCCTTATAAACAGCCCCCTCGACGCTTTAATTCGGCCGTCTATGACCGACTTAAGGAAGAAGTGGAGCGGCTGCTCAAAGCTAGATTTATTAGGCTGTGCAGGTACGTTGAATGTGTTGCTAACATTGTGCCTGTAGAAAAGAAGGGGAGCGGCAAAATACGAGTTTGTATTGATTTCAGGGACCTAAATAAGGCCACTCCAAAGGACATGCTAATCAACGATGCTTCAGGACACAAGGTACTAAGTTTTCTTGATGGCAATGCTGGTTATAATCAAATCTTCGTGGCCGAAGAGGACATCTACAAGACAGCCTTTCGATGCCCTGGTTTTGTCGATTTATTCAAGTGGGTCGTTATGACTTTTGGTTTGAAGAATGCTAGTGCCACATATCAGCGTGCTATGAAATTGATCTTTCATGACTTGCTAGGAGTTATGTTAGAAGTTTACATTGTTGATGTTGTAGTCAAATCGGACGCTATGGGAAACCATTTAGCTGATTTGAAAGTTGCTTTTGATAGGATGCGACAGTATGGCTTAAAAATGAACCCACTCAAATGTTCTTTTGGCATGTCGGTGGGTAAGTTCTTAGGTTTCATGATTCATGAAAGAGGCATAGAGATTGACCCGAAGAGGCTAGAGAAAATTAGAAACGTTACAGCGCCGACATGCAAAAGAGATGTGCAAAAGTTGCTAGTCAAGATTAATTATTTGCGTTGCTTTATATCTAACTTGTCTGGCAAGATTGATGCCTTTGTCTCCATACTCCAGCTAAAGAACGAGGCCGAGTTCACTTGGGGGGCAAGCCAACAAAGTGCCTTTGAGAAAATCAAGGAGTGCTTGTCATCGCCATCTGTGGTGAGGCCACCCAAAGCCAGGGTTCCATTTCGGCTGTACATCGCTACTGAAGATAGCGTGATTGAGGCTGTGCTAACCCAGGAGGTAGAAGGAAAAGAGTACATCATCACTTTCTTGAGCCGCCGCCTGCTAGACGCCGAGACCAGGTACGTGTTTGTGGAACGTTTATGTTTATCACTTTACTACGTGTGTACCAAATTGCGCCACTATCTTCTCCCTACTACATGTGTTGTCATTTGCCAAACCAATGTTATAAAACACATGTTACAAAAGCTGATTCTAAGTGAAAGAATAGGAAAGTGGGCTTACGCTTTGATTGAATATGATTTGGCCTATGAACCCCTAAGAGCTATGAAAGGCCAGATCGTAGCCAACTTTATAGTTGATCACCACATAGATGTCAGTTGGAGCGACAATGTTGCTTTCATTGAGGTAATGCCATGGAAACTTTACTTTGATGGTTCAGCTTGCAAAAATGGCCAAGGTATTGTAGTGGTTCTCATATCACCTAACAGAGCGCACTTTGAAACCTCAGTCCGTTTAGAGTTTCCTTCTACTAATAACCAAGCTAAATATGAGGCTTTACTAGTAGGGCTTGAATTGTTGGAATCCATGGGTGTTAAATATGTTCATGCGTATGGTGACTCCCTGTTAGTGGTGCGACAAGTGGCTAAGAGTGCTCAATGTTTTAATGGCTTGCTAAATAGCTACTAGGATAAGTGCCTGAATATAGTTGCTACTTTTGATGACTTCAAAATTTCTCATGTGTCAAGAGAGGCCAATTCAGTTACAAATGATTTAGCTCAGCAAGCATCTGGTTATCAAGTCAGGAGAGGAAGATTTTCTGAACAGGAAAAGCCGATGTTTGGTATCACTACTGAAGTCAGTAACTTCGGACAGGTGCACCCTCTGGGTCGGACTCCTCTGACTGCCGGAGACTACTGCGTGCCAAGGTCCTAGGGCCAGAGTACTCCGCCCACCAAAGGGCCTAGGACGCTGGAGCCCGCGAGCCGAAGTCCTTAGTACAGTGAGGGCTTCTGGGAGCCCGGACCCTCCGGTAGGAGGCTTCGGCCGGATGTGCTCTACACAGCCAATCTAGCCAGGCTTCGGCAGAAGCAAGAAGGGCTCGAGGGATACCCCAAAATCAGTATCCTAGACATTTTTTCAGGGAGTGAGCTAACGAAACCCTTAGAAGTCCATAAGGGCGATTGGAGAACTCCAATCGTCCAGTATTTGAGAGACCCTAGCCAAAGGGTTGATCAAAAGTTCGGCGACAAGCGTTTAAATTTGTGTTGCTAGATGACACACTCTATCACCAAACCATTGACGGAGTACTGTTAAAGTGTCTAGACCATGAATGATCATAGGTGGCCATGAGAGAAGTCCATGAAGGACTTTGTGGCACTCATCAGTTGGCCCAAAAAATGAGTTGGATGCTCAAAAGAGCGGGTTTTTATTGGCTGACTATGACTTAGAATTTTTTTAAGTATTATAGAGGGTGTGAAGCATGTCATAAGTTTGGCAATATTCAATTAGCTCCTGCTTCACTACTTAACCCTATTGTCAAGACATGGCCGTTCCGAGGTTGGGGTTTAGACTTCATCGTCCAAATTCACCCTCCTTCCTCAAAAGGGCATCTGTTCGTGTTGATGGCGACGGATTACTTCACCAAGTGGACCGAGGCTGTACCTCTCAAGAACATGACTCACACTGAGGTACTTGACTTTATCTTGAAGCACATCATACATAGATTCGACATTCCTCAAACTCTCACTACAGATCAAGGTAGTTCATTTGTTTCTAAAGAAGTAAGAGACTTTGCCGAATATTATGGTATTAAGTTAATAAACTCTTTAGCTTACTATGCTCAGGCCAATGGTTAGGCCGAGTCTAGTAATAAAACTGTGATTAAGCTCATTAAGAAGAAGATTGAAGAATTCCCTAAGAGGTGGCATGAAGTGCTTTCTGAGGCACTATGGGCTTGTAGAATTGCAAAGCACGATGCTACCAAAGTTAGTCTGTATGAGTTGGTATATGGGCAAGAAGCCGTTCTACCCGTAGAAGTAGATCTTGGCTCTTTAAGAGTTCTAAAGCAAGATGGTTTATCGGTCGACGAGTATGAAACTCTTTTGAAAGACAATCTAGAATAAGTGACCGATAAGAGATTGAGGGCTTTAGAAGCTATAGAAATAGACAAGAGGAGAGTATCTAAAGCCTACAATAAGAAGGTTAAATCAAAATCGTTTCAAGTAGGTGACTTGGTTTGGAAGACGATTTTACCCTTAGGCACTAAGGGTCCCAAATTTGGTAAATGGTCGCCTAGTTGGGAAGGCCCTTTCTAAATAGCCAAAATCGCTCCTAGTGTTGGAACAATTGCGTTAGTTCCAGCAGGTTTTTATGTGGTGGAGTGTGATGTGGAGAATGAACCTCGAAGGGTTCTAACAGAGGGAGAAAAAGGTTTATACTGGTTTGGGCCTCTCCTGAGAGATAATAACCCTACGTCCAGTTGTGGTGGATTTGGCATGGTATGCCCTAGTATGGAGCAATAATTCCAGGGTCTCTTGGCCCCCTGGAGCGTGTGTCCCTGTTACAAGGGCTTGGCCCTGCTTTTATAGGCGCGCATGCCAAAGGAAAAGACCGGGATGCCCCCTATGAGCCCTAGGCTCACAGGGGCAGAGAGGGAAAAAAGGGGCTAGCTATGGTACAAAGGTACCTTGCAGCTTTACAGCTTTACAGGCGTGTCAGGCTGCGCCAGGCTTTTGACCAGCTAAACGACATACCAGGGGCGGCGGGGCCCCCGGTATGGCCTACACTTAGATATTTCTTGAGCTTCCAAGTAGGGGCCAGAGCCTTTCTGGCAAAGGCTGCGAAGAGGGCTCCGAGGTGTACCCCGAAGGGGGCTTCGAAGCACGCCCCGAGCAAGACTCCGAACAAGGCTCCGAACTGGGGTCCCCCGAACTGGGCTCCCGGAGGGCGGCCTCCGGCATCCTTCGCTCGGAGGGTGGCTCTGCGCCCGGAGGGTGGCCTCCGGTGTCCTGCGCCCGGAGGGCGGCCTCCGGCAACCTGCGCCCAGAGGGTGGGACCGAACTGGGGGCTCCGAAGCTGCAGGCTCCGAAGGGCACCTTGGGACCTGAAAACAACTCTTAGAGAGAAAACAAGCTCCGACAGCACTGGGCTCTGGGCCGAAGGCTGTCGGAGGCTGACGTCATTTGGCCCTGCTCAAGGGAAATATATTCCCCTAACAGTAGGCCCTCGCGTGTAGGCCTTCGGGACAAAGGGGTGCGCGCGCCCTTAGGACAGATGACCTGCAAAATACAACTTCGGATAAAACATGCCTTCGGAGCTCGGACCGAAGGTGACCTCGAAAACTGCAGGAAATAAATGCCTGCGCTAGTTTGTCAGAAAGACTTCGGGAGCCCAAACGGCTCCACAACGGCTAGAAAGTTACCGTTACCCTGCGCTGGGCCGCTTCGCCCCCGCTGGAGGCCCACTTGGCGGTGGGTTCGGCTCGCGACTGTTAGAATTCTTACCGCGCCTATAAATAGAGGTTTACCGCGTGCAGCTTCGGCACGCTCTCATTTGCTTCCTTCTCACTGCCTTACAACCTTCACTCTCTTCTTCTTTCTAGCTTCGCGTAGAGCACCCTTCGCTAGCTTTAGCCCTTCGCCAGCTTTAGCCCTTCACGCCGAAGTTCCGCCGAGATGCCGAAGAAGGCCGTGGCGAAGCCCTTGGCCTTGGGCCCGAGCTCGAGATCCGCCCAACTGCAAGCGGTAGCGGCTGCAGCGGCGAAGCCTCCGCCTAGGCGGCTGGGACCGAGGGACCTTCGGATGCCCTCCGACAAGTTCGAGCAGACCTTGGAGATGAGGGCTTCGATCTCGATGGAGGAGTCAGTCCGGAGGGCCTGTGAAGGGAGGGTCGCAGCGAAGATCCAGCTTCAGGTCCCGGAGAAGTCGGAAGCCGTGCCGAGGCCTCGGGCTGACGAAGTGGTGGTCTTTGAAGCCTTCTTCGAAGCCAGCCTCGGGCTGCCAGTAGTGGGGATGCTGAGCGAAGTCCTCAAGGCTTACAACCTTGAGCTTCCTCAACTTTTGCCCAACGCGGTGGCGAGGTTGGCTGTCTTCGAATGGGCCATGAGGGCTGAGGGCTACGAGGGCTGCGTGGATGTCTTCGTCGCCCTCCACGATGCCAACTGCTAGCCGAAGCTGAGGGAGGGGACAGACCACGTCAAGAGGGCGCTGGCCTTCAGCAGCGTCAACTTCCAACTCCGGAAGGAGTTCCAGGACGCCTTCCCGGCGAGGGCTGTAAACAACAAGTGGTATTCGAAGTGGGATCAGGAGTGGTTCTACGCCTCCGTCGGTGCGAAATCCCCCCTTTGGAGTACCAACGCCCACATCTTGTACCGACGCGAAGGGGTGGTGAAGACCAGCGAAGACATCCTTCGCTCGAGGATCTTGCTGCTCCGGAGAGTGGCGGCGAAGATGAGTATGAGGGACCTCGCGGAGGAGTTCATCACCCTCCGGCTCAGCCCCCTCGTGCGCTCCTGGCCGGAGGGGCTCTTCCAGGCTTCGGGACGAGGGGAACTTAGTGAGTTGGCCTTCGACCGCTTTTGTAAGGCTTTGCAATCTCTTCGCCTTTTATACTTCGTAGATTTTTCACTTCTAACTTTAAACCTTTCATGCAGCTGACCTCGAAATGAGGACTCCGGAGGAGGCCACCGCGGCGGCGGATCGAGTTGTTGGGACTCCGACCCCCGAGGAGCAGACCCAGCACCTCGCACTGGTGGGGTCCTGGGAGCACTGGAATAGAGTATGGACCGCGCTCGACCTCGGAGGGCTCCCTGCTCTGCCGGACTTCGCCCACCTGACTACCTCGTCGGCCGGAGCCAAGAGGAAGAGGGGGGACGAAGACAAACTGGATGCTCCGGGGCCTCGGCTGGAAGTCCCCGCGGCCGAAGTCTCTAACCCGGGGGAGGTTGCGGCGAAGCCCGCAACTACTCCGACCTCCATGAAGGCAGCGAAGCCCCTTGCGGCGAAGCCTTCGGCGGCGGAGGCCGACGCGCATACTCCCGCCGCCAAGGAGGCCACAGATGCCCCGGCGAAACTAACTTCGGGCGCGAAGGTGGATGCGCCAGCTTCGCAGCGAAGGAGCTGGAGGGCACACTTAGCCCGTCCTTCCTTCCAAGAAATCTCCGATGAAGGTAAACCCTTTTTGCATGCTTCTCTTCAATATGCGGATCTTGACTTGGCTCCCTGCAGAGGACGAAGACGATGCGAGGCCCACCATGGCGAAGTCGGTAGGCGACACCGGATCGAAGCCCGCCGATGCGAAGCCCATGGAAGCTTCGAGCAGTAGCAGTGGCAGCGGCAGCGATTCGGAGTCCGAGAGTACTTCGTCCGACGACGAAGGCAGCAGAGGCCGCGAGGTCCCTCGAAGCGACGAAGATGTCGACATGGTGGGCTTGAGCCCCGCCTCGCCGAAGCCCGCGCAGGCAACCGTGGCAGTGATTCACCCCTTCAAGCCGAGGGAGGGCGTGACGGAGGCGGCGATCCATGGCTTCCGCGAGGCTTGTGCTTCTGCGGAGGTAGGGGACTTGGTGGCCCAACTTAGCCACTTGGACCCCACGGATCTCTTCGTCAGCTCAAACGAAGTCCTTATGCGAGTGAGCGAAGCCCCTTGCAGCCTCGAACTATATTTTAGCCCTTGGTTAATACTTATGATTTCTTGACTTCATGCAGGCCTTCGCACTGAACGCAGCAGCTTCGACTTCTGCCGATAGGCGGATGGAGCGCCTCGCAGAGGAGAAGGAGGCCCTTCGCCGCGAAGTCTCGGAGGAAGCCGAGAAGCGGAGGCGGGCCGAGGCTTCCGATGCTGAGGCAAAGGCTGAGGCCGACAAGGATAAGGAGGCCTTGGCCTCGGAGATGGCTCGGCTCCGCGCGGAGCTCCAGGCTTCGAAGGACTCCGAAGCTCGGCAGGCGAAGGAGAATGCTTCGCTCCGCCAATGGGCCCGGGGTCTTGAAGACTTCGTCGTGGCCAATCTTGGCGAAGCCACCCAGAGCCTGACCGAGGTCCTTGAGTTAATAGGGACCGATTGCCGGGCTCTAGACTTTGGCGATCAGGATCCGATTGGGGACCGCATCGATTTCTTGAAGACTGCGGCTTCGATAGCGGAGGAAGCGCTGACGGGCTTCGCTCTCATGGCCAGCCGAGTCGCGGGCCAAGGGGTGTTGCACATGCTTCATGAAGCGAGGTGCACCCACCTTCAGGCAGCAACCTCTGTGACCCCGGTGGTCTTCGGGGGTCCGCACTTGGTGACGCCTCCGGCAGAAGTTCACGGAGCCTGGCGGCGGCTGCAGGAACCCTGGAAGGAGCAAGGCTGCGTAGCAGTCCTCGACCTCCAGAAGGCCCTTCGACACCGCCGATCCAAAGCGCCTGCTGTGTATAATCAGCCTTCGACTTCGACACCTCCACCTCCGAAGGTGTATATCTCCTTAGGCCTTTTGTAATATTTAGCTGCAGGCTTGTAAAAACTTTATCAGCTTATTAATATGAATGCGGGGGTCTTTTTATACCTGCCCAGGCTCAGCCTCCGAGTGTAGACCTCGAAGTGCTCGAGGACTCCGAAGAACTTCAACAGTTGTGGGCGGTCCTCGAAGTAGCTAGGTCCGAAGGTCCCCCTCGGTTTAAGCTTCCGAGGGGGCCTAACGGCGAAGCCATCTCCGAAGTAGCTCAGGATTTGCTAGCCGCTGTGAAGACGGAGTACCTTCAGGGTTCTTTGTTTTTACCTTCACGGACGGTCTTAGCGGGTGACGAAGCCTTAGACTTTTCTGCCTTTGATACGGCACCGCCTGCTTCGCTAACTTGGAGCGACCTGCAAGGTGGAAGACGAGGTCCGCGGGCTTCGGAGCCTGGATGAACCGGACGTGGGAGAGCGGGCTCCGACGAGGCTTCGTCCAGCCGAGGGGGCCCTGGCCGAAAGAGAGGCAAGCGAGGGTCGGGGCCTCACACACGATTCTTCTTAGGCTTAGACACAGACTACTCGTAGTTTGCTCTCGAAGTATATCTGTAACACACTTCTCAATTGTCATTTAATAAATGGATTATATTTGCATACTTTGTTTGTATGCTTCGCATTGTTTGGCTTCGAACGTTTTAGCTTGTCACGCTCGTACAGCGTATTACATTCGCGCGCCTCGCATACATGCTTCCCCCCTTTGCTCGTGGCAGCTAGGGACTTAGCCGTTGCTGGCGCGGGCAAAAAATAAAGGATGCAAAGGGTGCGCTTCTCGGCGGCTTCGATGCTTTAGTTTGGTGCGAAGCAGGGCTTCGGCTGCTCGGAATTTTATTGAGCGAAGTCCTCCTTTGGGCTTCGAATGTGCTAGCTTGGTGCGAAGCAAGGCTTCAGCATCACCAAATTTAGCGAAGCGTGCTTCGGCATGCTAGGATTTGGATGCTGTGCGTGAGCGAGGCTCTGAAACGCACCTAGATTTTAGCGAAGTATGACTTCGAGACGCTTAGGCATATATTATATGAACACGCGAACCAAGGCTTCGGAGCATGTTTGGATAATGAAGCAAGGCTTCGGAACTTGGTCCTGTAATGAGAAGGATATTTGGTGTGGATTCACCGACCCTGTGATAATGTGAGCCACCTTCGACTCTGAGCCACCTACGACTCTGGGCCACCTTCGACCCGGGGATGCATCAGGCCGGAGCCTGGAATCCCGGACTTGCCGAGCCATCGCTCGGAAGTCTCAAAGCCCACTACTACGGGCCCGAAGGCGCTATGTAGCCTTCGGAGGGGCGCTCCGGATTTTGTAAGGCGAAGCGAGGCTTTGGATTTTAAATAAGGCGAAGCAAGGCTTCGGGTTTTTGATTAGGCGAAGCAATGCTTCGAATTTTCCTCAATAAGATGGGGCAGAAGTTTGCATTGAAGGCGAAGCAGGGCTTTGAACTTCAAGGCGAAGCTGGGCTTCGAATATATATCAAGTGATCGCGACATTGTACATCGAAGTTGTACTTTGGATAGTAGACATACCTCGCGAAGTAGTTGAAGGATGGCCTCGTAGCTTTCGGGGCTTCGGCGACCTCCGACATGTGTAGCGGAGCCCCTTGCTGGAGGGTGGGCTCCGGTATGTGAAGGATGGAGGAAGGCGAAGATGGCCTTCGAGCTACACCCGAAGCCCCTTGCTGGAGGGTGGGCTCCGGTATGTGAAGGATGGAGGAAGGCGAAGATGGCCTTCGAGCTACACTCGAAGCCCCTTGCTGGAGGGTGGGCTCCGGTATGTGAAGGATGGAGGAAGGCGAAGATGGCCTTCGAGCTGCACCCAAAGCCCCTTGCTGGAGGGCGCACGAAGCAAGAAAGCTTCGAAGCTCCCCCCTCCGGCATGCTTCGAGTTGCAGACAGTGGTAGAGAACTTAGCTTCTAGTACTAAGTTCCCCACGGACGGCGCCAACTGTTGGAACAATTGCGTTAGTTCCAGCAGGTTTTTATGTGGTGGAGTGTGATGTGGAGAATGAACCTCGAAGGGTTCTAACAGAGGGAGAAAAAGGTTTATACTGGTTCGGGCCTCTCCTGAGAGATAATAACCCTACGTCCAGTTGTGGTGGATTTGGCATGGTATGCCCTAGTATGGAGCAATAATTCCAGGGTCTCTTGGCCCCCTGGAGCGTGTGTCCCTGTTACAAGGGCTTGGCCCTGCTTTTATAGGCGCGCAGGCCAAAGGAAAAGACCTTGGATGCCCCCTATGAGCCCTAGGCTCACAGGGGCAGAGAGGGAAAAAAGGGGCTAGCTATGGTACAAAGGTACCTTGCAGCTTTACAGCTTTACAGGCGTGTTAGGCTGCGCCAGGCTTTTGACCAGCTAAACGACACACCAGGGGCGGCGGGGCCCCCAGTATGGCCTACACTTAGATATTTCTTGAGCTTCGAAGTAGGGGTCGGAGCCTTTCTGGCAAAGGCTGCGAAGAGGGCTCCGAGGTGTACCCCGAAGGGGGCTTCGAAGCACGCCCCGAGCAAGGCTCCGAACAAGGCTCCGAACTGGGGTCCCCCGAACTGGGCTCCCGGAGGGTGGCCTCCGGCATCCTTCGCCCGGATTGGTGGCCTCCGGCGCTCTGCGCCCGGAGGGCGGCCTCCGGCGTCCTGCGCCCGGAGGGCGGCCTCCGGCAGTCCTGCGCCCGGAGGGTGGCCTCCGGCAACCTGCGCCCGGAGGGTGGGCCCGAACTGGGGGCTCCGAGCCGGACCCCCGATCTGGGGGCTCCGAAGCTGCAGGCTCCAAAGGGCACCTTGGGACCTGAAAACAACTCTTAGAGAGAAAACAAGCTCCGACAGCACTGGGCTCTAGGCCAAAGGCTGTCGGAGGCTGACGTCATTTGGCCCCTGCTCAAGGGAAATATATTCCCCCAACACCTAGCAATGCATATGTGTTAGAATATCTACAAGGAGAGTCGTTTCGAAGAGATTTGAATGGTAGATACATGAAAAGGTATTTCCCAAGTGTGTGCCAAATAGCTTGAAAGATGTCGAAAGGAAGATATGGAAGGTATGGAAGGTATCGTCTTTAGCCCATTGTGCTTTTAGTTCACTTAGTTCACTAAAAGGCAGGGGGCATGTGTTGATAGAAAAAATGGCATTAATGATTAAGATTGTCAAAATATCAATTTTGGTAATTTGGGCCAAAAATGCACATGTCCCGGGTTAGGCCAAAGCCCTATAGGGCCGAAGGACCACTGGGTTACAGGCTTCGGAAGCTTCCAGCCAGCCCACAGCCTTCGGCCCGGAGGCCTTCGAGGCCCACTCCACCGAAGCTTTGGCCCGAAGAGCAGGCTTCGGCGGGCCAGGCCAAAGGCCCACTTCAGGCAGAGTTAGAGATTGAGTCCTATTTTTGACTAAGTCTTTTACGCGTGATCAAACAGAATTCTACCATATTAGGCTTAGAGATTAGAAGTCTAGCCCCTATAAATATAGGGGTGAGGCCGGTTCATAAAAGCCCCCCAACACAAATCAACCACAAAGCCTTAGCTTTGAACCGCACTTTACTTTATCTTTATTTTCTGTATTCTTCGTGGGTTTGCCTGGAAGCCCTCTGACAGCCACTTTGGAATAGTGGTAATTCTTGTTACTTCGCTTGTGAAGTATCCGTTAATCTATGTAATAGATTGCTATCGCCTTGTTACTTCGCCTGTGAAGTATCCGCTAATCTGCGTAACAGATTTCTACCTTCGCTCCTAGTGCAATACTTAGCGGAATTCGGTTCTCAGGCCGAATTGGTGCTTCGAATATCTACTGTTGCAGGTTTCCACATCCGGAGCTACTTTGTCGGAGGTGTCTGGAGCTGAGAGATCAGTTTCGGAGGTTGCTAGAACACCCTTTGGTGAGATCGCTGCTTTGACCGACCGTGCCAGACTGTCACGCTGTTGTTGGGTTGACCAAGTCCGTGCGCCGACATGCTTTTCCAACAGACTTTGTCACGACAGGCTTTTCCACGCTCGCACTCTGCATCTAATGAAGTTGCACCGACATGTTGCGCCTAAGTCATTATTATGTATCTTACTATATCGGAGATTTCGCACCGAACCCCGCTGTTCGGAGGTGATTGTCGTGTCCAGATCTGTTTGGAGTTCATCTTCGGCTAGATCAGTCTGAACGCCAAAGGTGCCCTTTGGCGAGACACTTCGCACTAGACACTGAAGGTAGCCTTCGGCAACACCCTTCGCACTATACATCGAATCAGTCAGGCTCCGCTCGGTTTGCTGACTTTTCTGTTTAATATATTTGAGAAACCAATGGTTGGTTTAGGAGTTTGTGATGAGTGATTAACAGATTTTGTCCTCTGATTCGAAGGGGTCCCTCTGAAGGGGTTCGGAGGTTGTTTCACCGAAGGGTTCGGTGGGTCTGTTTGCTACAGCTGTTGCAGCGGAGTGTGACTGTCGGAGGGGTCCGACAGTACACGATGACTAGTTCGTATCGAAGGTCTCGGTACTTTGGGCGGTACACCAGAGTATGTGCCGAAGGTTGTTTACCCGGAGAGGTCTCCAGGATACTGGATAAATTTGTTTGTTTCTCTGTGGTGTGCAGGTGGCTTCGGAGGCGACAGACGGTTCGCAACAGGTGAACCTGGGTCAAGTGGGAGGCTTGATGCTAGGCGAGCGGGGAGATCGGCCACGAAGGATGCGAAGGGGTCAAGGTCGGACCTCGGGTCAAGGTGCGCCAGACGAAGGCAGAGAGTGTGGAGCATGGCTCCAGGTGAAGGTACCCCAAGATGAAGTCCTCAGAGGCGAGGCACTTCGAAGGGTACTCTGAATGGAGTGACTTCAAAGTATGGTGGACTAAGTCCTCAGCAATGAGGCAAGGTGTTCGAAGTGTGCTCCGGAGGGAGGCACTCGAAGGTATACCCGACGGAGGTCTCAGAAGTCGAGGTGCATCGAAGGCATGGTCCGGGTGAGGTTCATCGAGGAGTGTGCTCGAGGAGAGACACTGCGACGAAGTGCTCATGGAATGCTTCATGCGGAGGCCTTGGACGAAGAGCGACTTCGAAGGGTGGTACTACGAAGGTGGGGCTTCGGAGTGAGGCTGACTTGAGGTACTTCGGCCATGCATGGCTTCGGTACATGGACTGACAGAGTTCGAGCTGGGAGAAGCTGCGAAGTCATGGTGGTCCACTTCGGAGGTGATGGCGTGAAGGCTCAAGGGCTTTGACGGCTTCAGCTCAAAACCGTCACTGTATCGAAGGCTGACTTCGGTGAAGTGAAGGCCGTCAGGCTCAAGACTTCTCACCGAAGCTACCGCACCCCTCGTGCGCGAAGGGGGGCTTTAGAAGAATCCAAGACTGCAAAGGCTGACCGTGTCTTCTCTACAAAAGCTGATGCTGTCTACTTTGCGAAGCTGACAAAAGAATCCTCCAAATAAAGTAGACTACCAGTTGTACCCCCTATTCTGATGAGACAAAAACAGTGTAACCCTAGGGGTAAAGTAGTCTATTCACAGGGCTGAATAGTGCCTATAAATAGTGGAGGCTAGCCTAGGCCACAACAACACTTTGAGCAGCCATTGTAGAACTTCTGTGCTAGCCACCACACTCTCTGTATTTATCCTGTGAGTTCATTTTGTGTTCCTTGTTCATGCAATGAAGTTTTGATTATGTTCTTCTTTCACTGCTTGAACTTGTACTGTGTGTCGCACTGCATGCTTTGATTTCTCTGTGCACCATCTTCTTGTGGGTTTTCTGGAGAGGTGTGTGAGAAGTCTGTCTGGGTGAAGTGTGTTTTTCAGTGTCTGTTCGCTCTGTGTAAACTGGAGGCTAGACCTCTCTAATTACTAGTGAAGCACTGTCTGGCTTGAATCGAAGCCCGTTTTCTTTCCTTGTCGAAGTCCTTGGTGAAGTGTGCTCAGCGTGCGTCCCATCCTCCGAAGTACGAAGCCTAGCACCAGTTGCTATCGCTGAGTATTTGGTCGAAGTCCTCAGAGGGAAGTTTGCTCTTGTGAAGGGTGAAGTGCGAAGCCTGCTTGAAGGCACCCAGTGTGCAGAGCCTGCACTAACTTAGCGGAGTTGAGTTTTTGGGTGTTGTGGGTGGAGCGAATTCTTCTTGTCTTCGAACTTTTGCTCCTTGCGAACCCTAGTTTCGGAGCTGTGAAATACCTCCGAACCAGAACTTCGAAGGGTGTGTTTGAAGCCTATTTTTAGTTTGAAATTTTAAAAACTCCCATTCACCCCCCCTCTGGTCGCCATTTCCGGTCCAACAATTGGTATCAGAGTGGGTTAAGATCACCAGTTGACCTCAACCGGTTTGTGATCTGTTGGCGATATGGATAGAGTTAGTAAAATACCTCTATTCGATGGGACGAACCTTGCATACTAGAAGGTGCGCATGGAGGATTACATGCTAAGCCAAGGAAATGCAATTTGGGATATTGTGGACTCACAATACTCCATCCCTGAAACTCGCACCTCTCAAACAGAGAAGGATCAGTATAATGCCAACTCCAAGGCTAGAAATATACTATTCATTGGTTTGAGTCGGAGTGAGTTTGATAGGGTGCAACACCTTAGGACAGCTAGGGAGATTTGGACTACACTCACTATTTTTCATGAGGGCTCTACACATATTAAGGCCAGGCGCCAAAGCACATACAATCAACAGTATCAGCTGTTTGTGCAGGCACCTAGAGAATCTATAGATGCCATGTTTTCTCGCTTTGATGCGATAGTGAGTAACTTTCGGTCCAACGGGGAGCTTGCTTACAATGATCATGATAGGGCTATCAAGCTTCTCTATGCTCTTGATCATAGCATATGGGAAGTGAAGATATCGAGCATTGAGGAGTCCGTAGGTTATGACACATTGACCTGTGATGAGATCTTCAGCAAGCTGAAGTCCACAGAGATTGCCAAGGCATCTCTTGCAGTGCATAGGAACTCTTTGCCACAACCAATGGCATTGGTTTCTAGTAGTAGCCGTGGCACCCCTACAGAACCAAGCACATCATACACTTGTGTTTTTGCATATGGTTTTGCTTTGTCCTCACTAGTCTCTGTCACTAAGGAGAAGGTGGATACTCTGGATGATGATGAGCTTGCTCTCATTGCCAGCAGGTTCACCTGTTTTCACCATGAGAGAAGAGATCAGAGGAGAAGTGGTTTTAGTGGTTGTTTTGAGTGTGGCGACACTTCTCACATCAAGGCCAATTGTCCTAAACTCAAGAAGATAGATGAGAGTGAGCGCCCCAAATACCACAAGAAGGAGAGGAAACCCTTTGTGAAAGGCAAGCGCGGCAAGGTGGCTAAGAGAGTAGCCAAAGCCACGTCCAGAGCATTTGTTGCTACTCTCAGCGACATCGACACTTCCTCAACTGAGGAGGAGTCTCCAAGGAAGGAGGAGAAGAAGGACAAGGAGGGATGAGATTTCACCGGCCTTTGCTTCATGGCCAACAACAATCACATCGGCGATAAGCTGACTCATCTGAGGTATCTCTATCCTATGACTAGCTTTCAATTAAAATAGATAAACTGAATGAAGTAGTTCTTGGTCAGGATAGGTTACTTGTGCAAGCCGCTAGAGATAGAAAAGACCTTAGACTTAGGCTAGAATCTGTTTCTACTGATTATGTCATGCTTAAGTCTAGGATTATTGATGCTGAATGTGAATCTTGCACTGTTATCATGGGTGAGCTTGCTTAGTAGCGTTCTGTGCACGCTCAAACTCTTTCTGAGCTTGAGACTGCATAGAAGCAGCTTTTGATGGTTGATTCTAGTTCTCATGATAGAAATGAATGCATGAACTGTTCTTTATTACGTGAGAGCATAGATTTATGTGATAAGCATGTTCATGATTTAGAGGCTAGATTGGAAAGGGCCGGTAGTTCTAAGGATGTGCAACCTGTATGTGACACTTGCATAACCTTTTAGGACACGCTAGGCACTGTTAGAGAGCGAGCTGAAAACCTTATGACTGAAAATGAATACCTTATTTCTGTGGTTAACAAATGCACTGAGGGAAAAGGTAGGATGGACTTGCTCCTGGCCAAAACCAAGATGTGACAGGGCAGTGTTAGCTCTGGGGTTGGGTTTTGAGAGGATTCCTTCAGACAGTGAGAACAAAACTGTTTTTACCTCACCCACTAACTTAGAGAAAGAAAGAGCACTGTTAGACACTTCATCAGCCAAAAAGCCTACCCGGACTCCAAGGAAAACCACTCTTCATGCCAAGAAAATTCCTCCCAAGAAAACCACTCAGCAGAAGCCCAAGGAGCCTGTGAGGATTGCTCCTATGACCCATGTGAGTGCCCCTAGGAGAGTGTTTCATTGTTCCTATTGTCAGCGGGCGGGTCATTTGGTTGAGTTCTGTTTTCGTCGCCTCAAGAATGAGCGACGCTTTCATACGATGAGGTTCCAGAACATGCACTACCCATTTTTAAGTATGCATGAGTTTGAGTTTTACTCTCATCCTGTTTTCGAGGCTCCTAGTATTTCTCGGAGAGGTTTTGCTCCTCGAGGTGTTCACCATGTTCCATATGGTGGTAGACCCCAGGCGAGTAGCTTTGTATCTCGTCAGAGTAGGAGACCTCGTCATGCTTTTGGATCACAGCATGTAGGTAGACCTCGCACTTTGCATCATCCTGATTATCCTGTGCGTAGACAGTCTACTGTTACTGTGCCTACTACTCGTATCACTCAGTGCTGCATGCCTCATCATATTTTCACTCACCCTAGCACTGAGCGATCGAGATTTTCTTATCATGTGTAGGCGCCAGATCAAGGCCTGGAGTACATGTGGATCATGGACTTCGGTTGTTCGCGCCACATGACCGGAGATGCAGCATGGTTCTCTAGCCTCACAACAACCAAGCAAAAGGAACATATCACCTTCAGCAATAATCGAAGGAGTAGAGTGAAAGGTAAAGGTGTGGTAAGAATCAACTCGAATTTCACTCTCCAAGATGTTGCTTTAGTTGAAAACTTGGGATACAATTTGCTTTCTGTATCTCAATTGCTTGATGAGGGCTTCGAAGTGCGATTCTATCGCGATACTTCGCAAGTACTCAATTCTGATGGCGTTGTGGTCTGTAAGATCTTTAGAGTTGGGAGAGTTTTTGGAGCTGATTTTTCTGAGTCATTTGGTTCTTCTCATTGTCTTGTTGCACATTTGACTTCTAAGCTTTGGAAGTGGCATAGGAGACTAGAGCATATGAGCTTTGAGTTGCTTGCTCGTCTGAGTACCCTAGGTCTAATCCGAGGATTGCCCAAGCTCAAGTTTGAGAAGAATTTAGTTTGCGCTCCATGTCGACATGGAAAGATGATTGCCGCTTCGCACTCGCCAGTCACCACGGTGATGACTGAACAACCCGAAGAACTTCTCCACATGGACACTGTAGGTCCTTCTCAGGTTAGTTATTTAGGCGGCAAGTGGTATGTGTTAGTCATTGTCGACAATTTCTCTCGTTACTCTTGGGTCTTCTTTCTTGCCAGCAAGGATGAAGTGTTTTCACATTTTCGGAGCTTGGCTTTGAGACTTTTCACTGAACTCCCTGGTGCATTGAAATTCATTCGAAGTGATAATGGCACTGAGTTCAAGAACAGTCTCTTTGTTGACTTTTGCATGGAGCATGGCATAGAACATCAATTCTCTGCTCCGCGGGTTCCTCAACAGAACGGTGTTGTTGAGAAAAGAACCGCACTTTGGTTGAGATGGCTAGGACGATGCTTGATGAGCACAGGACTCCTAGAAAATTCTAGGCTGAGGCCATGAACACTGCTTGTTACATCTCAAACCGAATCTTCTTGCGCTCAATTTTGAACTTTACATCTAATGTGCTACGTTTTGGGAGACAACCCAAAGTTACTCATCTTCGAGTCTTTTGTTGTCGTTGCTTTATCCTAAAATGTGGAAATTAGGATAAATTTGAGTCGCGCTCTTCTGACGGGATATTTGTGGGTTACACTACACATGGTCATTCTTATCATGTTTATAATTTGGAAACTAACACTGTCATCAAGTCGTGTGATGTGACTTTTGATGAATCAACCCCCTCTATTAGTTCTACATTTGAACATGCAAATGAACAAGACATGGAGCAGACCATCTTCGAAGAAGAAGATCCTAGAGATTTCGAGGATGAACCCCTACTACCCTCGACATCGACCCCCAAAGCCGACCCCGCTTCGACTACTTCGGCACAAGGTCCCGAACCAACTATCTCGACATCGGTCATCTTGGACCACTCCAACGCACAAGTTGAGGGGGAGACTGCATCCCGCTGCGAGGCTCCACATCATGTTCAAAGGATGCACCCTCCCGAGCAGATCATTGGTGAGCTTGATCAAAGGGTAACACGTTCTCATGCTCATTTCATTGATTCCGCTTTTGTTGCTTCTTTTGAGCCCTTAGATGTTAGTCATGCACTTTCTAATTTTAGTTGGATCAATGCCATGCATGAAGAACATGAAAACTTTGAGAGAAACCTAGTCTGGACTTTAGTTGATCCTGCACCAAATGTTCATTTCATTGGAACAAAATGGATTTTCAAAAACAAACAAGGGGAGGATGGGACTGTAGTTAGAAACAAGGCTAGACTTGTAGCTCAGGGTTATTCTCAATTAGAAGGGATTGATTTTACTGAAACTTTTGCACCTGTTGCGCGTCTAGAGGCCATTAGGATTTTGCTTGACTTTGCGACATCCCGGGGATTCAAACTCTATCAAATGGATGTCAAAAGTGCATTTCTTAATGGCTTCATAGGCGAAGATGTTTATGTAAAACAACCCCCTGGCTTTGAAAACCCCAAATACCCACATAAAGTCCTTAAACTTCATAAGGCTCTTTATGGACTCAAGCAGGCCCCTCGGGCATGGTATGATAAACTTAAGTCTTTTCTGTTTGAGCGGGGGTATTTGATGGGATCTGTTGATAAAACCCTGTTCACTCTCAAGCATGGCAAAGATTTCCTCCTAATTCAGATTTATGTGGATGATATCATCTTCGGTGGCTCTTCTCATGCTTTTGTTGCCGAGTTTGCAGATACCATGAGCAGGGAGTTCGAGATGTCCATGATGGGCGAACTCACATTTTTCCTTGATTTGCAAATCAAGCAAAGCAAACAAGGCACATTCATCCACCAGACGAAGTACACCAAAAACCTGCTCAACAAATTCGACATGGCTGATGCGAAGCCCCTCGCCACTCCAATGGCTACATCTATAGCATTGGATCCTGATGAGGATGGAGAAGTCGTAGATCAGAAGGAGTTCCGAAGCATGATCGGCTCCCTCCTCTACTTGACTGCTACGAGGCCGGACATACACTTTGCAGTGTGTCTGTGCGCTTGTTTTTAGGCTTCACCATGATCTTTGCACCGCCAAGCGATAAAACGCATTCTCAGGTATCTAAAACATACCCTCGAATTTGGCATTTGGTATTCTGCATCTTCCTCTTTGTGTCTTCGAGGTTATTCCGATGCGGACTTTGCTGGGTGTAGGATTGATAGGAAAAGTACCTCTGGTACTTGTCATTTTCTGGGTACTTCACTGGCTTGCTGGTCTTCCCGCAAATAGTCTAGTGTTGCACAATCGACGACTGAGGCCGAATATGTTGCTGCAGCTAGCTGTTGCTCTCAGATTTTGTGGATGGTTTCCACTTTGCGGTATTTTGGGTTAGATTATAAGAGTGTTCCACTTTTCTATGATAACACTAGTGCTATTTGTATTGCAAACAACCCGGTTCACTATTCCAGAACCAAACACATTGATGTGCGATATCATTTTCTCAGAGATCATAATGAGAAGGGTGATATTGAGATTCAATATGTTGATACCCAACACCAGCTAGCCGATATTTTCACAAAACCCCTCGATGCTTCTCGTTTTGCCTACTTGCGTGGGGAACTTGGTGTTTGTCACCCTTACGACATTTTGTGAGGGGGAGCAGATTTTGATTGTCTTGCATATGCTAATTGTGTGTGAACTTGCATTTACATCTTTTGCACTTATATGCATGATTTTAATTCATGAAATCATGTCAGCTCGACTCTATTTAATATGACTGAAACATTATGTGCATGATTCTTCTTTCCAACATCAAATCATGCTCATTGCTT
This sequence comes from Zizania palustris, assembly GCA_019279435.1. Taxonomy (NCBI): domain Eukaryota; kingdom Viridiplantae; phylum Streptophyta; class Magnoliopsida; order Poales; family Poaceae; genus Zizania; species Zizania palustris. The sequence continues at coordinate 42,452,654 of JAAALK010000080.1, read as the reverse complement.
AGTCTTGAATCTAGCATGTTTAGGCAGGACTGCTTTAGCTATCTTTTATCTGCTTGATAGCAAGACTCCTTTTCTCTGGATGCTGAACATTGCAACTTGAAAAATTGTTCTACTTACTCATGGATATTCATCAAGTGCTAAACAAATTTTTCACTTAATTAAAATCCAAAACTCCATGATTTGCATGCTACAAGTGAAAAGATCCAGGTGAGTTTGTTTGTCGCACTACTCTATTCTAGATTGCTTACCATCGCACATTGGTCTGAACTGGGATAGTGTAGTGTATGCCAAAATCACTGCCTTAAGCTTCTAATGGCTTTTGTGCCTAGGCTTGGCCTGATTGGAAAGTATAAGGTAGACAAACAAATAACCCCTGGCATTGTGAAAAGAACAACAAAAATTCATTGTTCATCAAGTTTGCTTTCAATGCTCCACTTGAACTAGACTTGTCTGTCTAGAGTAGAAATTGACTAGCTTTGTGCAGTCTGTGATTTTACTTGTCTAGTTACCTTGATTGAGTGGTGATGCTTTTTTTCAAAAAGATAAAACCAAATGCTTTCATCATGTTTTTAGAAAATGTTAAATTGAGCTGAGCACATAAAAATTGGTATTAAAGTTGGCATATTTTTGCTTTATATGTCTTTGCAATTCTGCCCATTTTGAGGTTGTGCATCTTTTACATGCTCCTTGATGCTTGCATTGCCAAAGGGGGAGAAATTTTTGAGTTCTCTACAGCAAGGGGGTAAATTAACTCAGGGGGAGTTTTTACCTTGCAAAGGGAAGATTGGCCGAAGGGGCTTTTACTCTTTTAAAAGGGGGAGGAAAATTCTTTTGTCAAGTGACATGATTTGGCTCGTTTCTGAGTTTTTATGGTCACTTGTGTGCTGAAATTTTTTCAAATTTTCTTGAACTTGAATTTGGTTATCAATGCACTCATCAAGGGGGAGATTGAGAAACCAAGGGTTGGTTTCAGAGTCTGTGATGAGTGATTGACAGATTTTATCCTCTAATTCGAAGGGGTCCCTCCGGAGGGGTTCGGATGTTGTTTCATCGAAGGGTTCGGTGGGTCTGTTTGCTGTAGCTGTTGCAGCAGAGTGTGACTATCGGAGGCGTCCGACAGTACACGATGACTGGTTCGTATCAAAGGTCTCGGTACTTTGGGCAGTACACCGGAGTATGTGCCGAAGGTTGTTTACCCGGAGAGGTCTCTGGGGTACTGGATACACTTGTCTGTTTCTCTGTGGTGTGCAGGTGGCTTTGGAGGCGACAGACGGTTCGCAGCAGGTGAACCTGGGTCAAGTGGGAGGCTTGATGCCAGGCGAGCAGGGAGCTCAGCCACGAAGGCTGCGAAGGGGTCGAGGTGCGCCAGACGAAGGTATAGAGTGCAGATCATGGCTCCGGGTGAAGGTACCCCGAGATGAAGTCCTCGGAGGTGAGGCACTTCGAAGGGTACTCCGAATGGAGTGACTTCGAAGTATGGTGGACTAAGTTCTCAACAATGAGGCAAGGTGTTCAAAGTGTGCTCCGGAGGGAGGCACTTGAAGGTATACCCGACGGAGGTCTCAGAAGTCGAGGTGCATCAAAGGCATGGTCCGGGTGAGGTTCGTCGAGGAGTGTGCTCGGGGAGAGACACTACGACGAAGTGCTCATGGAATGCTTCATGCGGAGGCCTTGGACGAAGGAGGGACTTTGAAGGGTGGTACTCCAAAGGTGGGGCTTCGGAGTGAGGCTGACATGAGGTACTTCGGCCATGCATGGATTCGGTACACGGACTAACGGAGTTCGAGCTGGGAGAAGCTGCGAAGTCGTGGTGGTCCACTCTGGAGGTGATGGCGCGAAGGCTCAAGGGCTTTGACGGCTTCGGCTCAAAACCGTCACTGTATCGAAGGCTGACATCGGTGAAGCAAAGGCCGTCAGGCTCAAGACTTCTCACTGAAGCTACCGCACCCCTCGCGTGCGAAGGGGGGTTTCAAAAGAATCCAAGACTACAAAGGCTGACCGTGTCTACTCTGCAAAAACTGATGTTGTCTCCTCTGCGAAGCTGACAAAAGAAGCCTCCAAATAAAGTAGACTACCAGCTGTACCCCCTGTTCTGATGAGACAAAACAGTATAAACCCTAGGGTAAAGTAGTCTATTCACAGGGCTGAATAATGCCTATAAATAGTGGAGGCTAGCCTAGGCCACAGCAACACTTTGAGCAACCATTGTAGAACTTCTGTGCTAGCTGCCACACTCTCTGTATTCATCTCGTGAGTTCATTTTGTGTGCCCTGTTCATGTAATGAAGTTTTGATTTTGTTCTTCTTTCACTGCTTAAACTTGTACTGTGTGTCGCACTGCATGCTTTGATTTCTCTGTGCACCATCTTCTTATGGGTTTTCTGGAGAGGTGTGTGAGAAGTCTGTCTGGGTGAAGTGTGTTTTTCAGTGTCTGTTCGCTCTGTGTAAACTGGAGGCTAGACCTCTCTGATTACTAGCGAAGCACTGTCTGGCTTGAATCGAAGCCTGTTTTCTTCCCTTGTCAAAGTCCTTGGCGAAGTGTGCTCAGCATGCGTCCCAACCTATGAAGTACGAAGCCTAGCACCAGTTGCTATCGCTGAGTATTTGGTCGAAGTCCTCAGAGGGAAGTTTACTCTTGTGAAGGGTGAAGTGTGAAGCCTGCTCGAAGGCACCCAGTGTGCGGAGGCTGCACTGACTTAGCGGAGTTGAGTTTTTGGGTGTTGTGGGTGGAGCGAAGTCTTCTTGGCTTCGAACTTTTGCTCCTTGCGAAGCCTGATTTCGGAGCTGTGAAATACCTCTGAACCAGAACTTCGAAGGGTGTGTTCGAAGCCTGTTCCGCAGAAGACTGAATTAAAATAGAAGGCTATTTTTAGTCTGAAATTTTAAAAGCTCCCATTCACCCCCCTCTGGTTGCCATTTTCGGTACAACAATATTTCTTTCGGCTAATTGGATTATTTTGTGTGATCTTATTACCTAGCGACTCCACCCCCCTTACCACCGTTAAGGGTAGTCGGAACGTGATGTCCGTGCTATGTTACGCTTAGGATTGTCCCTAAGTATCCGCACACTTTTGGATCATCGAACTGACCCAAGTGCGGGGGCACATTTTCGTGTCAACACCTAGTCTAGAGAAGTCAAACAACCATGTACCCTCCTAGAATATAGCTTTCAGCATTTGATACAATGACTTATCAAAGTTAGTAGATAGATATGGAAGGTGTGAATTTAGTTACTGATAATTTGCCCATGAATTCTTTTATATGGGTTCCATCATTCTTGTAATTTTTCTGGTGAGTTAGGATAGGTATGTTGGACCTAATTATAATTCCAGCCTCCGAAGCTATCTTAGCAGCTTGTACAGGCTTCTCTGGCCTTTTGTTCCCGACGGCCACTTGAAATGGTAACCTTCTTCCCATAGCTTTTGTCATATTGTCCAGCAATGTACCCTTTGTTGGTGGTCTTGGTTTTCTTGGACCATGTTTTTGACCTACAAATGTGTTACTAAGATAATTAGATTATTCTAAGAAAATAAAAGAATGGGAGAAAGCATGATCATTTACTTGCCTTCAGGAGCAACCTCTAACTGTTCTAGGACCTCATCTTCATGTGTATTGCTCGGGTCATCAAAAACAGACCAGTCCAGGATAGGATTTGGGGGATCATGTTCTTCTTTGCCTTGTACCACAGTGTCGACACTATTGTTCTCGCGTTGTGGATCTATCTGTTCCTCAGTCCTATATTGTTCGAAGTTGGTGTTGTACTTTTTTCCAGACCTTATTGAAACTCTAGGAGCTATCTCGCTTCGTGGAGTTTCCCTCACTCTTTTTGTTCCACCTGGAGGGATCTTGGTCTTCTTCTTATTGGATACTTGACCCCTCTTCTTGGTGTTATCATTTTCCTAATACACAAGGTTCAATTATGTTACTAGTACTTGCATGAAAATAAGTCTCAGAATCTATATCGAACAATGAATTGACCCCAATCAAGATTAAGAAGAGACCTTTTCCAAGATAGTATTAACACATTCATCTTGATCTTCCTGGCCCTCTTCAGCTCCAGGAGGATATTCGGATGAATCTGACCCCACATCAGTATTTTTCTTGTTTGTTTTCTTTTTTGGGTTTTGAGAACTTGCATTTTCCATGCTATTATTAAAAGAAGTGGCCAAGGAACGGAGTCCCAATCTCTCTATCTTTCTGTTGTTCTCCTCAATTTGTAAGGTCCACAACCTTTCATAGTATCCTATTTGTGGAACCAAATTTAGTACAACTATTACCTATGTAGTGCAAGAAATAACTAGAAAACTAGTACATGTGTTAACACTATACAAGAATGTGTATGGAACCCTAGGTTTTAAAAAATTACATGTTGTAGAGCATCTAGGTATTAAAATTAACATAATTTCAGAGACCATAAGTATTACAAAATGACATGTGTTGATGGCAAAAAATGGCATTAATGGTTAATATTGTCAAAATATAAATTTTGGTAATTTGGGCAAAAATACACAAGTCCTGGTACAGGCCAGAGCCCTATAGTGTCGAAGGTCCATCAAACATTGGGCTTCAGAGGCCTTTTAGCAGCCTGCTAGCTTCGGCCCGAAAGGCCCTTCGGAGGCCTACCTCGCCGAAGCTTCGGCCCAAGGAGTAGGCTTCAGCAGGCCTGCCGAAAGCCCACTTCGAGCTGGCTTCAGAGATAGAGTTTGAGTCTGAATCTAGCTGTTTTTATCCCTAAACTTAATTAGGCCGAATCCTACCAAATTAGCTTTAGAGATAAGAAGACTAGCCCCTATAAATATAGGGGTGAGGCCGGTTCATTAGGCCCCCGAAACAAATCAACTTCAAACCCTAGTTTGAACTGTACCTTTACTTTCATTTACTTTTCTGTACAACCTTCGTGGGTTTTCCTGGAAGCCCTCCGCCGACTACTTTGAAACGGTGGTAAGTCTTGTTACTTTGCTTGTGAAGTATCCGTTAATCTACATAATTGATTGCTACCTTCGTTTATCTACTGCAAAACTTGGTAAATTCGGTCTCCAGACCTAATTGGCACTTGATCTCTATTCTGTTACAGGTTTTCATGCTCAGAGCCCCTTCGTTGAAGGTGTCCGGAGCCAGGAGACTAGTTTCGGAGGCTGCCAGAACACCCTTCGGTGAAACCCTGCTTCGACTACCCATGCCGGATCCGTCACGCTATTGTCCGTCCGGTCAAGTCCTGCATACCGGAGCTGCTCCGCACCTGGCTTCATTGCATCAGGCTTCATCACTATAGTACTCCGCACCGGACGAAGTCGTGCTAGCGCATTGCGTTGGAGTATTTTTGTCATGTCAGAGACTTCACACTGGACTCCATTGTTCGGAGGTGATTTCGTGTCATAGATCTGTTCAGAACCTGTTTTCGGCTAGATTGATCTGAACACCGAAGACTACCTTCGGCAAACCCTTCGCAATAGACGATGAAGGCCCCTTCGGTGACCCTGTCAGACGGTACACTTCGAACTAGTCAAGCTCCATTCAGCTGACTGGTTTATTTTACTTATATATTTCTTTCAGCTAATTGGATTGTTTCTGTGTAATCTGATTACCTGGCGACTCCACCCCCCTTGCCACTATTAAGGGTAGTCAGAACGCGACGTCAGTGTTGTGTTACGCTTAGGATTGTCCCTAAGTATCCGCACACTTTTGGATGATCGAACTGACCCAAGTGCGGGGGCACGTTTCCGCGTCAACACACTTTTGGTGACTGCTGGGGAAGGCTATGCCAACATGACGAGTACATCAACATCGACCATGAGTACGTCTACAACGACTACTACATCTACGACGCCGATGGATCCAATGGGGGGCAGAGAGATCGACAACCGCAACATCATGACACCTACCCTTGAAGATATCCCCGAAGAAGACCAGGCAGAGATCGAGGCAACAATGAAAGCGCTGCAAGACCTCATGCTTGGGAGCTACGTCAAGTCACGCGAGGGCTTCATCAAACACGACATCAACGTCCCTGACCTCGCTTGGAGCAAGGTAACACCAGTATCGCCTCCTTTATTTTCTCTAGATATTTAGAAAAAAATAGCTGCATCATTAGATCAAGCTGTTAGCGCTTCGCTATCCAACCATTTAGATTCGGCAGTTAGCTCTCAGGTAGAGGTGACACTTAGAAGGTTCGGCTAGTGTACCCCCGGTAAATCGCATCTATAGTAGAATCGATGGTAGTACTGGCAAGACCATCATGTCTCCGGCCTCAACATACATGGCCGAGACAAGCCACTATGTACATGGCCAAGCTAAACATGTTTTTTATTGCACGCTACCTCTTCCCGCGCTAGTTTTTGCCACATTGCCGGCGCCGCATGCTCCCACTCAAACGCATAGGCCCGAACACATCATACATCCCAAGCTAGTGCATGAGGACCCCCGCGGCCGACACGTTGACATACCGCCACGTGTCATGCCCCCGCATGAGATACGCGCACAGGAAGGAGGCCAAGATGAGATAGAGGAGCTGATCCGCACGCTATTAAGGGAATGCACCGGCTTCATGCCTAGGGGACAGGCTAGGGTTTACCGGAAGTCGTACCATAACCATTTAGACACTATACCATACCCTCGTGGCTATAGAGTCCCTAAGTTCACCAAGTTCGATGGTCAGTGTAACAAAACCACACTAGAGCATGTCAGCCAATTCTTAACACACTGTGGAGAAGCTAGTGGGTCGGACGCTTTAAAGCTTAGACTATTTCTCTCTCACTATTCGGCACCACTTTCACTTGGTTTTCGGTGCTCCCGCCAAACTCTGTCCAAACATGGGCCAAATTGGAGCAAAAGTTCCATGACTATTTTTATACGGGTGAAATAGAACTCTAGCTTTCACACTTGACATCAGTGAAACAAAAATCTAGCGAGAGTGTCTCCGAGTACATCAAGCTCATTAGATATACCAGGAAACGATGTTTTAGTCTCAATATTTCATAGAGAGATTTGGCGGACGTAGCTTTCAACGGGTTACGTTTTGAGATCAAAGAGAGGCTAGACAACCAAAACTTTTTAGAAGTCAGCCTAGTCTTACAGTAGGCTCTAGTCAAAAAAGGCTGAGCCAAAGATAAAAAGTTTATCAAAACATTCAACAAACCTAGGGCTGAAGTCCACATCATGGAACACTCCAACGAGGAAGAACCAGAGGAAGAGGAAGATTCATCTGACATGTATGCAGCCGAATGGGTTTAGAATGCTAAGAGAAAACCCATCACTTGTTCGGAGTTACGGCCGTCTCCCACTAAGAGTCGGCCTAGCGAAGTCAAATACTCGTTTGATATAACTAAGTGCGATAAAATATTTGATTTCCTCTTGAAAAACCAGCTTCTCAGGTTGCCTAAGGGTCAAGTCATTCCAACCACCGACGAGCTAAAGAAACGCCCATACTGTAAGTGGCATGATTCGCACTCTCATTATACAAACGACTGCAATATTTTTTGTCGGCAGGTTCAATCGGCCATAGAAGAAGGACGATTGAAAATAAACCCCAATCCAAAGATGAAGCTAGACAAAGACCCCTTTCCCGTGAACACCGTTGACCTCGATGAGAAGAGAGTACTAATTTGGACAGAATAGGCCGAGTCGACTAAGGGGAAAGCGGTCATTATTGGAGAATCGCGCACACACACACTCGTACCGAAGAACCCTAAAGTAGGAGTGTGGAAAAATAATGTCAACACGTCTCGTTCGGCTAGGACTCACAAAAAACCAAAGGTGACATACCAGATGCTGTTAAACAAACATCAAAAGAAAGCCAAGGAAATAGGCCCCCATGCAAAAAAGCTAAAACAACCAAAGGGGCCAAGGCAGTCGGAGGATGGCTTCGGACTCTAGTGGTTGAACCCTCCACACAGCGGGTTCGGACCCCAGTAGCCGAACCACTCGAAGGGTGAGTTCGGACCCAAGTGGTCGAACCCTTCACACAGTGGGTTCTGACCCCAATGGCCGAACCCTCTGCATAACGAGTTCGGCCCCCAATGGCCAAACCCTTCGCACAATGAGCTCGGACCCCAATGGCCGAACTCAGCTCCGCTCTAGGCGAACCCTCCGGTGGGAGTCTTCGACCCACAATGGCCAAACAAACCTCCGGTCTGGCAGGACCCTTCGCTAATATGGTCTGAAATACCTTCGACATGGCCAAACCCCACTCCGGGCAATGGGTTCGGCTCAAAGTGGGCGAAGCCACTGGAGCCACCAATGCTTCCGCTATAGGATTGGGCAGGAACCCCGTGGGCTCCGAACTACGCCTCGCCCCCGGAGCACCCTTTGCAGCATAACATTGCCTCCTATTTTCCTTCGGAGTATTATAATTGGCACGGACAAACAAACGCAGCGAAGGGAGACATCTTCCACATGTTGTCCGTAGTACCTCCAAATTGACTCGCACAAGACGGTGCCAAGGGAGACGGACGCGAAGAGGCGAAGGAGAGGGAGTCTGAAGCCATCATGGTCAAGGTAGGGTCTTAGGAAGTCCCAATCCCGAAGGCCCTGCACCGAAGCCTGTCGGAGGTAAGACCCCTAGTCTGTCCAAGGCCAGTGCTGAAGCCCGGTCCGATTGGCCAAACGAGGTCGGTCCGGCCGATAGGGTCCACAGCAAAGTGCATACCAAATATGAAACACGCAAGGCTGACCTGGGTGGTACCCCTTCGGCCAAAAGTCACAGAAACAAGGTGGTGGCGCCTGGTACCAAGCCACAACCATCTTTGGAAACTCCGAGCATGTCCAAATCACAGAAAAGGTGTTTACAACGCCTACGGGCATAGGAGATGCGCGAGAAGAAGGCCGAGGATGAACAAGACACTATCTTTGAGTAGATATTCCCTCGGCCAGCTACGAAAATAGGTATGGAAGATCAAGACGGTTGAGATAAACAACCTAGCTCTCGTCCCGAGCGATGACGACGACCTTCTCGACGATGACTACACACCCATCTCCGAGGGACCCGCACCACAGGCAATGGATATCAACGTCATCATGCTACCCACCGAGTTCGCCCTACCACGAGAAGAGGCTGAGGTCGCTCAGTTGAACCTCGGCTCACGAGATGCTGTGTTCGAGAAACCTAAGGATTTGGCTCGTCAGCTAAAGCCACTCTACATGAGGGGGCACATTGACGGGAAGCCAATCTCTAGAATGCTTGTAGACGGTGGTGCCACTATCAACCTAATGCCTTACACTCTTTTGAAGAAGCTTGGAAGGGATGAGGAAGACTTAAAGAGGACCAACTTAATGCTCAACGACTTCAACGGCGAGAGTTCCGAAGCAAAAGGCGTACTCTCCTTGGAGTTGATAGTGGGTAACAAGATGTTGCCGACAGCATTCTTCGTCGTTGACGTGCAAGGTAACTATATTGTGCTGCTTGGGTGTGACTCGATTCACGCAAATTGTTGTATTCCTTCTACTTTGCACCAATGCCTGGTGCAATGGGATGATGATGATGTAGAAGTTGTACCAGCGGACACTTCAGCCCCGGTAGCATTGGCCGATGTGTCCATCGATTCCATCCAAGACAAAGTAGAGTGTCTATCGGGTAGAGACCTCTTGGATTACAACTTCATTAGCGTATCCGGGGGACGTTTTGTACCCATGTCTATAAGGCTAGCTGGCGTAGCGCGGCTATTTCTAAATTAGTAGCCATGTCTAGTAAAAGTAATCTTGATTGGCTAAAGTCTCGAGTAGAGTAATATTGGTCTTCTAAAGACGGCATTGCCGAGGCCATTGAAGATTTTAGCGAAGTAGAAAATTTAGGACAAGGTTTTGCGTCGGCTGACCCTTTAGAAGAAGTGGATATAGGCGATGGTAATGTTCTGAGGTTGCTTTTGTAAACCAACATTTACAGGCTGATGAAAAGGCCGAAGTAATAAAATTGCGTCAGTCATACGTTGATTGTTTCGTGGAGCATCGGCTACCTATTAAACCTTGGTTTAGGCCTTATAAATAGCCCCCTCATCGCTTTAATTTGGCCATGTATGACCGAGTTAAAGATGAGATAGAACAATTACTCAAGGCTGAATTTATTAGGCCATGCAGGTATGTTGAGTGGGTCGCTGACATTGTGCCTGTAGAAAAGAAGGGGAGCGGCAAAATATGCATTTGTATTGATTTTAGGGATCTGAACAAGGCCACTACGAAGGATGAGTATCCTATGCCAATAGCCGACATGTTGATCAACGATGCTTCAGGACACAAGGTACTAAGTTTTCTTGATGGTAACGCTGGTTATAATCAAATTTTTATGGCCGAAGAGGACATCTACAAGACAACCTTTGGATGCCATAGTTTTGTCAGCTTGTTTGAGTGGGTCGTTATGACTTTTGGTTTAAAGAATGCTGGCGCTACATATCAACGTGCTATGAACTTAATCTTTCATGTCTTGCTAGGAGTTATGATAGAAGTCTACATAGATGATGTTGTAGTCAAATCGGGTGCTATGGGAAACCACTTAGCCGATTTAAGAGTCGCTTTTGATAGGATGTGTCAATATGGCTTAAAAATGAACCCGCTCAAATGTGCTTTTAGCGTGTCAGCGGGAAAGTTCTTAGGGTTTATGATTCATGAAAAAGGTATTGAGATTGATCCTAAGAGGCTCAAAAAGATTAGAAACTTTCAAGCGCTGACATGCAAAAAAGATGTGCAAAAGCTGCTAGGCAAGATGAATTATTTACGTCGCTTTATATCCAACCTGTCTGGTAAAATTAATGCTTTTGTCCCTATACTCCGGCTAAAGAATGAAGTTGAGTTCATTTGGGGAGAAAGTCAGCAAAGCGCCTTTGAGAAGATTAAAGAGTGCTTGTCATCACCACCCATGGTGAGAGCGCCAAAGGCCGGAATTCCGTTTCAGCTATACATCCCTACAGAAGATAGCTTGATAGGAGCCGTGCCAACCCTGGAGGTAGGGGGAAAGAGTACATCATCACATTCTTGAGCCGCCGCCTACTCGACGCCGAAAAAAGGTACGTGTTTGTGGAGCGTTTGGGTTTATCACTTTATTATGCATGTACTAAATTATGTCACTATCTCCTCCCTAGCACATGTATTGTTCTTGTCAAACCGATGTCATGAAATACATGTTGCAAAAGCCGATTCTAAGTGTAATAATTGGAAAGTGGGCTTACTCTTTGATTGAATATGATTTGGCTTATGAACCTCTAAAGGCTATGAAAGGCCAAATTATCACTAATTTTATAGTTGATCACCACGTAGATGTCGATTGGGGTAATGATATTGTTCTAATTGAAGTAGTGACATGGAAACTTTATTTTGATGGTTCAGTTTGTAAGAATGGCCAAGGTATTAGGGTAATTCTCATATCACCTAGCGGCATGCGCTTCGAAACCTCAGCCCATTTAGAATTTCCTTCTACTAATAATCAAGCTGAATATGAGGCTTTATTGCTAGGACTTGAATTGCTAGAATCCATAGGTGCTAAACATGTTCATGCGCATGGTGACTCCCTGTTAGTACTACAACAAGTAGCTAAAAGTACTCAATGTTTCAATGGCTTGCTAAATAGTTACTTGGATAAATGTTTAGACATAGTTGCTACTTTCGACGACTTAAAAATTTCTCACGTGTTGTGAGAGGCCAATTCAATTGAAAATGATTTGGCTCAGCAAGCATCTGGCTATCAAGTCAGGAGAGGAAAATTTTCTATACAGGAAAAGCCAATGCTTGGTCTCACTACCGAAGCCAGGGACTTCAGGCAGATGCAAGGTCCATCGGACCCTCCGGATCAGACCCCTCCGACCACTGAAAGGCATCATGTGTTGGAGTCCTTGTGCTGGGGACCTTCATCCACCGAAGGGACAAGCGCGTCGGAGCCCTTGCGCCAAAGCCTTCTGGGCAACAGAAGTCTTTGTGTGCTGGAACCCTCCGGTGGAAGGCTTCGGTCTAATCGGCTCCGCACGGTCGATCCAGTCAGCCTTCGGCAGAAGTATGAGAGGCTCGGGAGGCATTCAAAAGTTAGAAATTTAGATGTTATTCTAGGAAAGGAGTTAGCGAACCCTCCAGATATCCATAAGGATGATTGGAGAGTTCCAATCGTCCAATATTTAAGAGATCCCAATCAAAGAATTGGTCGGAAAGTTTGGCGACATGCGTTTAAATTTGCATTGCTAGATGATGTATCATACCGCCGAACTATTGATGGAGTACTCAAAAAGTGCTTAGATGCCGATCAATCCAAAGTAGCCATAGGAGAGGTCCATGAAGGGCTTTGCGGCACTCATCAGTCGGCCTAGAAAATGAGTTGGATGATCAAAAGTGTTGGTTTCTACTGGCCGACCTTGAGTGAGGATTGTTTTAAATATTATAGAGGGTGTGAAGCATGTCAAAAGTTTGGTAATATTCAGTTAGCTCCTGCATCGCTACTTAATCCTATTATCAAGCCGTGGCCATTTTGAGGTTGGAGTTTAGACTTCATCGGCCAAATTCATCCTCCCTCTTCAAAAGGGCATTGGTTCGTTCTGACGGCGACAGACTACTTCACCAAATGGACCGATGCCATGCCTCTCAAGAATATGAATCACAATGAGGTAACTGATTTTATCTTGAAGCACATTATACATAGATTCGTTATTCCCCAAACTCTCACTACAGATCAAGGTACTTCATTTGTTGCTAAAGAAGTGAGAGACTTTGCTGAATTTTATGGTATTAAGTTGATAAAATCTTCACCATACTATGCTCAGGCCAATGGTCAGGCCGAGTCTAGTAATAAAACTGTAATTAAAATCATTAAGAAGAAAATTGAAGAGTTCCCTAAAAGGTGGCATGAAGTGCTTTAAGAAGCATTGTGGGCTTGTAGAGTTGCAAAGCACGGTGCTACCAAAGTTAGTCCATATGAGTTAGTATATGGAAAAGAAGTTGTTCTACTAGTAGAGGTGGATCTTGGCTCTTTAAGATTTCATAAGCAAGATGGCTTATCGGTCGATGAATATGAAACTCTTTTAAAAGACAATTTGGAAGAGGTGACCGATAAGAGGTTAAGGGCTTTAGAAGCTATAGAGAAAGACAAAAGAAGAATAGCTAGAGCCTACAATAAAAAGTTAAGCCAAAATTGTTTCAAGTTGGTGATTTGGTTTGGAAGATGATTTTTCCCTTAGGCACTAAGAGCCCCAAATTTGGTAAATGGTCACCTAGTTGGGAAGGCCCTTTCAAAATAGCTGAAATCACCCTAAGTAATGGATACTTGTTAGAATCTCTACAAGGAGAGCGATTTCGAAGATCTTTGAATGGAAGGTGTTTGAAAAAAATACTTCCCAAGTGTGTGGCAAAGCGCTTAAAAGTGTCGAAAGGCCGATATGGAAGGTATCGTCCTTAGCCCATTATGCTTTTAGTTCACTTAGTTCACTAAAAGGCAAGGGGACATGTGTTGATGGCAAAAATTGGCATTAATGGTCAAAATTGTCAAAATATCAATTTTGGTAATTTGGGCCGAAAATGCACAAGACCTAGTACAAGCCGAAGCCCTATAGTGTCGAAGCCCCATCAAACATTGGGCTTCGGAGGTCTTTTAGCAGCCTGCTAGCTTCGGCCCGATAGGCCCTTCGGAGGGCTGCCTCATCGAAGCTTTGGCCTAAGGAGCAGTCTTCGGCAAGCCTGCTGAAGGCCCAATTCAAGCTGGCTTCAGAGATAGAGTTTGAGTTTGATTTTGGCTGTTTTTATCCCTAAACTTGATGAGGCCGAATCCTACCAGATTAGCTTTAGAGATAAGAAGACTAGCCCCTATAAATATAGGGGTGAGGCCGGTTCATTTGGCCCCGACATAAATCAACTTCAAACCCTAGTTTGAATCATACCTTTACTTCCATTTACTTTTTTGTACAACCTTCGTGGGTTTGCCTGGAAGCCCTCCGCCGACCACTTCAAAACGGTGGTAAGCCTTGTTACTTCGCCCATGAAGTACCCATTAATCTACGTAATAGATTGCTGTCGCCTTGTTACTTCGCTTGTGAAGTATCTGTTAATCTACGTAACAGATTGTTCCCTTTGTTTATGTAACAGCCCCAATTTTCAAAGGTAAAAATAAAATTTATAATTATACTTTTCTGGAAAAGAATTATTTTTGAATTTCTTATAAACCTAAAAATGCCCAAAGAAATAAAATATCTAGGGAAATAATCCAAACAAAGGCCTGAGAAAATTTTGATATGATCGTAAGACAAAAACATATTTTTGAGATTTTTTACAAATTTTTATCACCTTGGAAAGTGACCCATAAATTTTAAACTAATTTTAGAAATTATTTTTATTCCGAAATTCATTTTAAACAGTAATAGGCCGCTTCCTCCCTTTCTCCCTCCATAGGCTGGCCCAACCCGCTTTAGCCCCGTGCCCCTCTCTGACAAGTGGAGCCCACCTATCAATATCCTCCCTCTCTCAGTGCATGCGCCCGAGCCAGGCCCCACCTATCGGCGCCAACCCTCTCGCCCGTACACACCCGGTGATGAGGCGCCCCCACCAGTCGGCATTGACCGTTGGTGCGCCCTCGCCCGCACCCGCCCGCTGATAGTGCCCCCCACTTGTCACCTTCATCTTCCACGCATAGCGTCGCCCCAAATTGCGCTGGCCGAAACCCTAGCACCACGATCCTGTCGTTGTCGTCCCCCTTCCATCAAATTTACGCCGACATTAAAACCCCCGTGATCCGCTGGCCATTTCCCCCATTTAATCGACACGTTAAACCCCAGAATCACCGTGTGCATGCATGGAAGGAGCTCGCCGGAGTTAGGAAAGTAAAGCCTCGGGTTTTCATGTATTGGCCCGCCGCGTTTACTGCTCAACGCCCCTATAAAGCCCCTCATTCCCCTTCCATGTTTGGCCCTCGCCCGAACGTACCCCACACCAACAGAGAACTTCGTGTAGCGTTTTTAGCGTCGTCCCTCTGCTCCCGTCCGGCCACCGCTTGCCATTGCTAGATACCTCCACTCTCCACCCCGTCGACTCCATCGTCTTCCTCGGGACATCCCTTACCCTGGCCACCCCTCTGTCACCGTCAAAGCCCACCGGAGCATCGTCCCGCCATCGACCTGAGGCCTCTCCGCCGCACCCGCACATCGTCGGCCACCACCCGATGACCTCAGGCCCCCGCAACGGTATCATCATACTCCCCTCATCGTCCTGTTTCCATTTCTGCATTTAGTTAGGACCGTCGGCCATCGCCGTCGCTGCTAGCCCATCGCCACCCTTCGGCCATCGCTGGAGAAGATGACCGTCACGGGTAAATTACCCGTGTCATGTCGGATTCATCCTCGGCTGCACGATCCGTGATGGACGGCCACGATTAAATCACCATTCTGTTTAATCTAGTTCGTCTGATCCGATCGAAGGTGTACCGAGCGATCACGACCGTCCATTTCTATTTAAAACGTTCTTTTAATCTGGGCCATTCATCGTATACCGTTTCAGCATTTTAATCCTGGTCGTCCACATCCACTTAAACCTCTCGCCTCGCCAGCAGCTGCCCGATCCAGATCTGACGGTTGATTTGGATCCAGCTCAAGCGCATAGTGCGCAGGTTTACAGTGGACTCGGTTCACCGTGGACCGGCTGCTGTTTAGGATTTAAATTAAATTCCAGAAACTGATTTAAACTTCAAAAATTCATAACATCTTCAAATTAACTCCAAATTTTACCATTCAAATTTTAGAAAATTCACCATTTTATTCTCTACATTGTGGACCAATTTACTTGACATGTTTGTACTGTTTATTATCCAAAAATAAAACCAAAATCAATGTTTAATCTTTAAAAATTCATGTTTACCTCATTTTAACTCCAAAATTCCTCATTTCAATTTTAGGAAGTTTCTCTTCTGTTTTTCCACAACTTTATCCAATTTAAATGAAATTATTGTACAATTTATCATTGTTTGTTTAAATTGATTGTTGTTCTCATTTTGTGTGCCGTGAAGACTTCGACGCCGTCGAAGAGCCGGAATACTACCCGGAAGTCCCACCATCACCATTTTCTGAACAAGGCAAGTCACCGAACATAATTTTTGAGCATATTGAACCTAGTTTTCTTAAAATATCGCTAAAACCCATAGGTTATAACTGCATTAGTCAAATTGAGAGCGTTACATTATATTTATTTAGATCCCTGACCTTGAAGTGCAAACCCAAGCCATGCTATTGAGCCTAAATTCCTTGTCACCATAATAATAGTATTATTAGATAGTGTCCAATGTCTTGCCACAACCGCTATAGGATAAAAATGAGCCGTAGATACTTTGATTCTATTATATGATCCCCATGATTTCTCTCACCCCTAGAATTCTATTGGATGTGGACATATGGTTTAATATGTTAGCATGGTGGGTTCCGGGTGCAAGCGAGGACATTGGTTAGTCGCACCCCGGGCACTATAAGTACCGGTCTGCGGGATCCATTGCAATACACTTCTGTACTAACCACAAGTCTAGTGGGTAAATCCTAACTGAGGTATGGGGTGTTCCAACTTGAGGCACCACTTAGAGATGGTTCAAGTAGCACATGCGGGTGGCTTGTACTAACGTGGCGCAAAAGGGGGTGTGACGTTGTCCAGTGCGCTGGTGCGCCGGTGAAAACTAAAGCGGGTGTTATCGGATTGGAGCATCTCATGCTAAGGTTTTGGCACGAGTTCCCATGGTATGGGTCATCTCGTTACACTTTGGTGTGGGGGATGAGTGCGTGCCTTGTGGGTACAATAGTACATCTCTGATCAGAGTTTAAATCTTTTCGAAAAGCTCAGCCTATGGTCAAGGGCGGGTTGCGTGACATCTCACGGTTAGTTTACTATTATGAGTGCTGCATGATGATTTGGCATGTAAGGACTATTGAGCGGGGAGGGCCAATTAGGCTCCTTAAGTTAGAAGATGTTGCATTCTTCATGTTTATTATTCTGTACAATTGAATTTGACCACACTAAATTCTGTAACTTCAAAATGTACTTTTGCGCACTTTGAACCCTTATCATTCCTTTGTTATTACCCTGCATTACTATTGCATTCTCGATGGCTTGTTGATTACTTTTGTACTCATACCCATTGGAAAACACTTCAGAGACTGCGTACTATGAGGAGGACGGTCTGGAGTAGGGACCTGGTCAAGGACGAGAGAGTGGTAGAGATGTTCATCGCATAGTTTTATTTTCATAGTTTCTTTTAATTCTACACTTATGTAATAATGTGGTCTACGAACCACGGATGATTGACCGTATGTACGTTGTCGCATGATGGATATCTTGTTATTATTGTTTTTCTTTGGAAATTCAAGAATGTCCTGATTTTATTAGATCCGGGCGGCCCACAGTTTACCTACTGTAACACTTGGTAAATTCAGTCTCCAAGCAGAATTGGTACTTGAACTCTATTCAGTTGTAGGTTTTCACGCTCGAAGCCCCTTCGCTGAAGGTGTATGGTGCCAGGAGACTGGTTTTAGAGGCTGCCAGTACACCCTTCGGTGGAACCCTGCTTCGACTACCCATGCCGGATCCGTCACGCTATTGTCAGTCTGGTCAAGTCCTGTGTACCGGAGCTGCTCCGCACCAGGCTTCGTCGCATCAGGCTTCGTCACACTAGTACTTCGCACCAGACGAAGTCATGCCAGCCCATTGCGTTGGAGTATTTTTGTCATGTCAGAGACTTCGCACTGGACTCCGTTGTTCGGAGGTGATTTCGTGTCATAGATCTGTTCGGAGCCTATTTTAGGCCAGATTATCCGAACGCCGAAGACTACCTTCGGCGAACCCTTCACAATAGACGCTGAAGGCCCCTTCGGTGACCACTTCACACGGTACACTTTGAACTAGTCAAGCTCCATTCAGCTGGCTGGTTTATTTTACTTATATATTTCTTTTGGATGATTGGATTGTTTCTGTGTGATCTGATTACCAGGCGACTTCACCCCCTTGCCACTGTTAAGGGTAGACAGAATATGACGTCAGTGTTGTGTTACACTTAGGCTTGTCCCTAAGTATCCGCACACTTTTGGATTGTCGAACTGACCCAAGTGCAGGGGCACGTTTTTGCATCAAACAACATGTTTCCCTTCTTTATTATAAACAAGAAGTGGATTGTAGGGCTTTAGTTCCACATGATGTTGATGTATATATCCTAGATTAGTTCTAGTAGTTTTCATTGATGTTTGTATGCATCTTGTTCTCGAAATGTGTTTGAATTTGTGTGCCCTAACAAAAATAACAATAAAATATGTGCTCCAAGATACTACTGCTATAGCTATTTTGACATATTTGAAAATAGTACACACAACCCTATTAACAGATGCAACAAATAGCAGTTTGATGTAGAACTGAAATCATAAATCATGAGCATTTGGTAGAACCTGGGGAGGCTGGGATGAATCCTAGAGGCATGTCCATCATGTCTCCGGTTGTAGGTCATGAACGAGGCATCGAGTGGATCAACGGGGTGGATGGCGGGCGGTGTGGAGGGCGGGCAGGGTGGATGGCGGACGGGGTAGGTGGAGGGCGGGCGGGGTGGAGGGCAGGTGGGGTTGATGGCGACGGGGTGGAGGGTGACGGGTTGGAGGGCGGGCAGGGTGGAGGACGTAGCTAGGTTTTGGTTGAGTGGAAGGCGCATGTAGGTTTTGGCTGTGAGTGGGGCGGAGGACAAAATAGGTTTCTGAAATACCTATTTTGTGCCTAGTCATGTGATTGAGGATACATATTCTAGGGGCAGAATAGGGCTTTCACGGCTTCCAAAATTTGGGTGAGGGAAGCGCGGCAAAGGCAAGCGGGAGCTGAAAAATGAATTCCTTTTATCTTAAAATAAAAGAAAATTATATATTAATTATTAATTATGTTTGTAAGAATTAAATTAAATTTCACTTATTTCAATTTAAATCCTAGAAAAACACTTAATGAAGTAAAAATAATAAATTGAGACAAAAAAACAATTTTTACAATTAGAATAGTTGTGTTGTATTTTGATTGTACAAAAATTTTCAAGTTCAAACGAGAATTCAACTATCGATTTGCTTTCAAACCTAACTCATTTCATATCTAAACCCTAATTTGTCCTTCGATAACATCGTGGTTCTAAACATCTTTCATGACAAAGTTTTCGGAAGAAATTTAATTTTTTTTATCACAACATCTATGTATCATATCATAACAACATGTCAAGTCTCGTCTTTTTTAGACTTCATTTGATTTTTGTAGAAATTAAAAACAATAAATATCCATGTTGTTGATCGAGTGTCACAACCTAGATTATTAACAATATATTTAAATTTATTGGTTAATAACTAAAAATGGACTAAAAATATTAATAAGGTTTTTCTATACATTTTTGTATATTATTTCAGGCACTTATAGTTCAAATTTCACTTATTTCAATTTAAATCCTAAAAACACACTTAATGAAGTAAAAATAGTAAACTGAGCCATAAAAATATCAATTTTTATAATTAGAATAGTTGTGTTGTATTTTAATTGTACAAGAAGTTTCATGTTCAAACGAGAATTCAACTATTGATTTGCTTTCAAACCTAACTCATTTCATATCTAAACCTTAATTTATCCTTGGAGAACATCATGGTTTTGAACATCCATCATGACAAAGTTTTTGAAACAATTTTAAATTTTTATCTCAGCATCTATGTATCATATTATAATATCATGTCAAGTCTCGTGTTTTTTAGACTTCATATTATTTTTGTAGAAATTAAAAACTATAAATATCCATGTTGTCGATCGAGTGTCACAGACTAGATTGTTCATAATGTATTTAAATTTATTGGTTAATAACTAAAAACAGACTCAAAAACATGAATAAGAATTTTCTATACATTTTGGTATATTATTTCAGGCACTTATTGTTCAAATTTCACTTATTTCAATTTAAATCCTAGAAACAAACTTAATGAAGTAAAATAGTAAACTAAGCCAGAAAAATACCAATTTTTGCAATTAGAATAGTTGTGTTGTATTTTGATTGTACAAAATGTTTTATGTTCAAATGAGAATTCAACTATCGATTTGCTTTCAAACCTAACTCATTTCATCTCTAAACCCTAATTTGTCCTCGAAGAACATCGTGGTTCTCAACATCTTTCATGTCAAATTTTCGAAACAATTTTAATTTTTTATCACATCATCTATGTATCATATCATAATAACATGTGAAGTCTCATCTTTTTTAGACTTCATTTGATTTTTTAGAAATTAAAAACTATAAATATCCATGTTGTTGATCGAGTGTCGCAACCTAGATTTTTCATAATGAATTTAAATTTATTGGATAATAACTAAAAACAGACTCAAAAACATGAATTAGATTTTTCTAATCAATTTGGTATATTATTTCAGACACATTTAATGAAATAAAAATAGTAGAAGAAAAGCACTAAAAAATAAAATAACAAAAAATTTTGGGGTGGTAGAGGTCGAAGCCACGACCCCTTAGCTCAAACAATCATCCAACCACCACTAGTCTATGCACACTTACTAAATAGATATTGCACATCAGCCTATTTCCCCCCATCGCCTCTCCATTTCCCTAAACTATTGCCCTTCGCCCTTCCCCACATCACCTCGTAATTTCCCCTAGTCCCGCACCCCCGACCGCACCGCTGGCACCCTGCCTCCCCCAATCCCCCACTGCTCAGCTGCCGCCCCAATCCCCCGCCGCACCCTCGACTGCACCGACACCGGCCCGCCTCCCCCAATCCCCACCGCTCGGCTGCCTCCACCAATCCCCACCACACCCCCGACCAAACTGACACCGACCCACCTCCCCCATTCCCCACTACTCCGTCGCCGCTCCCAATCTCCCACCGCTATGTCGCCACCACCAATCACTCGGCGCCCTGCCGCCTCCCCTAATCCCCCACCGCACCACCGCACCACACCTTATGGCTTCCCGAAAGTGAGCTGTGGCGCAAAACCTCAAGCACGACGTGCATGGTTAGTTTCGGTCTTTGACCCGGTGGGAGCGCCCCGGCACCTCGTCATCAAGCGGCGACGACACCTCCTCAGGGACGGAGATCATCACCATGATAGAGGTGTGCCCCATGTTTCATGGCCCTATTAGGCCCTATTCAGTTGGGCCGAGGTTGATAGGGATTTTGGCCCAATCCCCAGGGATCAGCCCGATTTGGAAAGAAACCCAGCCCATTAAAATAATGTGTTCGGTTAGCCCACTGGAGGATTTATTCCCGGCCCAGCGCTGGGGTTTTTTCCCTCACCTGGGCCGGGAATTAACTCACCCCGGCCTACGAGTGGATTTTTTCCTCTCTGTGAAGCCCTAGCCTTCAGCCGTCGCGCCTCCTACCCCGTTCCGCTGCCGTCGCGCCTTTGCTGCCCCCGCACCGCTGCCATCGTGCCCACGCCACCCCACGCCGCTGCCATCGTGCCCACGTCGCCCCCGTTCTGCCTCCATCCTCCGCCCCCCCCCCCCGCCGCCTACCCCGCCGCCCCCGTGCTACCTCCACCATCCGCCGCCCCCACCACCGCCTACCCCACCGCACCTCGTGTTGCCTCCGCCGCTACGCCCCCGCCGCTGCCTACCCCGCTGTCGCCGTGCTGCCTCTGCCCTCCGAGCGAGTTGGATCATCCGGCGCTGCATCTGGAGCAAGGAGGGGAGGAGGAGATTCTTGTCGGTGAGGAGGAAGAAGAGGAACCGGTTTTTGTTCTCACAGACGAGTGGGAAGAATTCTTCACGAAATCCGAGGCAAAGAGAACACTCGATAACCAACCATCTCATTTCCTTACTCTTTCGAGTACTCACAAACATTTAATTGATTTGAAAATTTGTTGCTGCGATCAACTATAATGATTTGAAAATTTGCTACTGCGATCAACTATCTAGATAGTTTCCACGTGTTATTATCACCGCACAACAACATAATTTTTGAAGCTAAGTGTGTGTGTGCATGTCTGTATCAGGGAACTACAAGGCCAACACATTACCATATTCTTCATGATGAGATAGGCATTGGTTCACTCACTTTCTTACGTGTAAGTTGATATTTCCTTGGGATCCTTCTCATTTGGAAAGAACCATTCCTGACACTTGAATTATTGTAATTTTCAGATATCAGAGGAGCACTACAGCCATACCAGTTGGTAAATTTACTAGCACTTAGAGTTCTTTCTACTTTGTAACTGTCTATTTATATTGCAGAGTCATCAGATCGCATGCGTGTATCAAAATACTTGAATTGTAGTTACATGTTACTTTGTTTTAGATTTGTTACTTAATTACCTCATGTATAAACATTCGGGTTATATATAACATAGATTTGTTTTAGATTTGTTACTTAGTTCTGCACTGAAACTGACAGTTCATTAGCTAAAAATATTCAGACTTGATATATGAAGAAAATTTCAGGGATGCGGAATATACATGACTTTTCTATACAGGGTATTCGTTTTAGGGGTTTCTCGATTCCAGATTGCATTACTTTAATGTTTATTTTTAATGATTTTTATTTTAGTTTACAATGAGTATGGAAATAAGGGAGCGTATTAAAAAGAGGAGGGATGAGGAGGACGATGACATGATGTTGTTTATATTCCATGCATTATAACTATTGGGTTCTACTAGACGAAGGGAAAAGAAACTGCGACATACGTCTGCTCTAACAGGCGAGGAACGTGTTCGGGAGCTACTTGAAGGGCATGTCAAGAACTGTTTGGTCACGTTTAGAATGGAACCTCAAATTTTCAAATTCTTGGTCAATTACCTTAGAAGAGAAAGATTGATCCGTGATACTAGGATTAAGGTTGAGGAGAAGTTGGCGTTCTTCTTATACATGCTTAGTCATAATGCTTCGTTCGAGGATCTTCAAGAAAAAATTGGTCATAGCAATGATACATACCATCATCACATGAATCATTTTTTTGACTTGGTAGTCCCTACTCTTTCGTTGAGATTTTTGAAACCTCCAAATCATGATCAAGTTCATTTGAAAATTGAAAGAGATCCTCAATTCTATCTGTACTTCAAGGTGCTTACTTGAACACTTGTACTATCCTTAAGGTTTACTTTCCTTAACTTTAGAAAATCACATATACTACTTTTTGCATAATTGCATCGGTGCCATTGATGGTAGTCACATACCCATATCAATATCACCTGACAAAGCTGCTCCATTTAGAAACAGAAAAGGGACACTTAGCCAAAATGTGATGATAGCTTGTGATTTTGATCTGAATATCACTTTCATATCTACTAGGTGGGAGGGATCAACTACAGATGCTAGAGTTCTTAGGTCTGCAATAAACAATGGTTTCCAAGTACCCCTAGGGAAGTACTATTTGGTAGATGGTGGGTATGCTAACACCCCATCTTTTCTCGCCCCATATCGTGGAGTTAGATATCGCTTGAAGGAGTATGGTGCAGGTCACCGTAGGGCTCAGAATTACAAGCAGTTATTTAACCATCGTCATGCCGTGTTGAGGAATCATGTTGAAAGGACGTTGGAGATTTTAAAGATGTGTTTCCCTATTCTGAAGGTTGCTACATTTCACAAGATAAAGAACCAAGTGAAGATACCCGTAGCTGCAGCCGTGTTACATAATATTATCTCATCACTTAAGGGAGATGAACAGTGGTTAGACAACCAACCAGATAATATTTAGCCACAAAATTTTGTTGACTTGCTAGATGGCGATCAAGGCAATGATCAAGCTAACATTCAGGGCAACAATTTGAGAGATGTGGTAGCACATCAAATGTGGAGCGATTACCGACAAAATAGAAATTAGTCTAATGCATTACTTTTTGTAGATACCATGCTTGGAAGTGGTTCGCCAAGATTTGCTATGCTTATGTCTCAAGCTGCACGTATGAAGAAATCCCCCAAAGTCACTGCTACAAGGGGTATGTACATGAGCACATTTTATTTTTTGTGCAAATTTTATTTCCTCAACATTCAAATATATGTTTGTAGATAAAGTAAGGGCTTTTTGGAACCTAGTATTAGAGAAAACATTGGTAGAATTGTTGCATGATCATAAAATCGTGAAGGAGTTCCACGCTAGAGAAAAGTATGCAACTTTTACAAAGGCTCAAATCCAAGAGAAGGAAAAAGAGTTAAAAAGAGAGTATTAGATGCTAAAGGAGGCTAGAAAACAAAGTGGGGCTTCTTGGAACAATGATAGGTTCATGATTGATGCTGAACCTACGGTTTGGAACAACATAATCATCGTATGATTCCTTAAACCTTAGTTGATTTATGTTGTGCTTTTGTGACACCAATAAATTCATGGTGTTTTTGTTTTTGTGCAGTCATTTCCCAAAATTAGAAAATTTCGGAACAAGTCATTTCCGTTATTTGAGGCATTGGGAGAGTTGTATGATGGTTAGTTTTAATATATAATTATCATCTTGCTTTGTGTAATCTTTTTATAATTATATCTAACTATAACTAACTTCCTTCTAGGTCATACTAATGAAGGACTTATAACTTCACCTCTACGCAGCCACCACAACATCTAGTTATGACCCAGCTTGACAATACGACCGACATTGGTGACACTGAGGCTACATTTCTAGACATAGAGGAAACTTTTGCTTATCAAGTGCAAGACAATGTTGGTGCAAGGGTGGATTCATTTGAAGAAGTTGAAAATATTGGTAGTAATGAACATAGGGCAGAAAGAGGTAGTGGTATAAGAAACAACAAAGTAGAAAAAGAGTGGTAACATCGAAGGACTAATGGAGAAATACATTGATATGAGAAGCAAACAGGCTGAGGATGAAGCTACAGAATTAGCTAAAGAAAAAGAGTCTGCCCAAGCCAACAATTATTCAATTAAGAATTGCATAACTGTTGTTAACTCAATGGAATTGACAAGAGAGGAAAAATCGAAGGATTATAATGTCTTCAGGGATGCTGATAATAGGGAGATTTTTTGAGTGCTTGTGAGGAAGATAGAGAAACTGCATTGATTTGGTTGAAAAATGAAATGGCTTAGCAAGTAACAAATAAAAATGACTTTGATTTGATGTTTTCTATTTTCTGATTTTTTTGTGTTTTGTACAGTGATGGAGCCTTGAGTGGATTTTGGAGCTTTGTCACTCGAGAGAAGGTACATACCATGATCTTTTATGCATAGTTTTCCATATCCTCATATGAATGTAGAACATAACATAACAGAACTGATGATTACATTGTTTCCACAGAATAACTTCACAAAATCTACAGAGGTACATCACTTTTTACTAGGATAATGTTCTCACAGAAGACATTGGTAATTACAAACTGAAAAATTCATAGGCAGGGTGAAAGGTCCTCTATTTAAAAAAGTGGAAAATGTTAGGAATATGTATATATGGTAGTTGTATATTTGTTTAGTGTATCACTTTCCTTGTTTTACCCTTCATTTTGTACTCATCCTGTATGGTTGTACGTGTATATATATCAGGTCTATTGCCCCTCATATGAATACAAGTCTTACTCGTAACATAAAAGATGTTTGATTCACTCTAGGAATTAATTCAAACAACGACTGCCTGATTTGATGTCTTCTTTTTGACTTCTGTTTGTCATGCTCGATGAAGCAAGTGAGATGAAGCAAGTAGTTAGCTCAAGGCCAGGTAGTACATGATCCATCCAATGATCCAAGTCCCTGCTGTTGTCCATGTCTTAGATGTTGTTCAGATGATGTTGTTCATTTCTGTCTCGTTATGTACCAGAGTCGAGAGTCCAGATAGCTTTCTCCTGTCGTCCAACAGTTGATAGTTTATTTGCATTGCTGTTGCTCTGAATCTTGCTAGAACTGCACACGCATGCAGATTGTATCTTTAAATTTCGCATGCTTTCATATCAGTTGTAATCAATGTAATGGCTCGTCCGGACCAATAATATAGTTGTATCATTAATCACTTTGTGGTTTTATTATGTTATAGTTCTATCTTTATTGTATAATATTTTATTAATCACTTTGAAACATTTTATTGTGTGATCAATTTTTTTTAACATGATGGTTAGATGTTATAAACCCCAAAGGGATTTAATCCTAGCCAAAAGAACACATAATTAAAAGGGAGGGATTTAATCCCAGGGGAATTTAATCTAGGAGAGGGATTGAGTGACATGAGAGGGATTCACTCAATCCCTCCTAGGATAGAATCCCTTTGGGGATTAAATCCCTGTCAACCGAACAAGCCCTTAAGCATGGTCATAAAATGTGAGTCCTCATTCACACGTATGAAAATCATCATTGACTCGACGGAGTCTGATGATGACACCAAGCGTGTTGCGACAAGCGGCTCTGGCACCAAGCGTGTTGCGGCAAGCGGCTATGGCACCAAGAGTGCTATGACAAGCGGCTCGGGCACAAAGCGTGCTACTGTGGCAAGTGGCTACGACACCAAGCATGTGGCGACACACGGCTTTGGCACTAAGTGGCAGAAAGCGACGACAACAAGCGACTCTAACACAAAGCTTGACACTGTGAAAAAGATGCTGCAATATGTGATTGAGAAGATGCATGTCCTCGAGGAGAAAATTGATGCACTGATTGAGAAGGGCTTGAAGAAGTGATTGCATGCAGCGCGATAGTTAGGTAGCTTTTGGGCTGCGACATTTTGTGCAGCAACATTTTGGGCAGCTACATTTTGGGCACCAATCCTATGTGTATGGCTGTGACTTGAAAATATTGATATATGGTTATGACCTAAAAAATGGATGCATGTCTATGTGTAATGCAATTATGCAATTGGCCTGGATTTCAGTTCTATGATCGTGTTATGTTGATGTGCTATTGTGTAACCTTTAATTTCCATTCTTGTTCACTTTGTTGTGCAATTGTGATTGTGTATGTCTATGTGGATGGCTCTTAGATTGTGCAACTTCCGCTGGCTGGATTATGGATGGATTGTCGTGTGATATAACAATGCAGCATCAGCTTGCTTTGTACTAGGCTGCTAGGCTACGTAGAGCCAAATTACACTGCATACTACATAAATGTTATTCTTCTGGTGTGTAGCTTGTTTCAAAGGGAAGCTACAAAATCCAATCCATATTTGCAGTTGTCAAAATTTGCATTCGGGTTTCCTATATAAAAAGAAATTAGTAACTTGGATCAACCAGACTATCCAAAAAAAGACAATATAACAAATTAAGTGTCACATAGTCACCAGGCCAATTTATAAGACAATATAGCTATATATTCAAGTCAAAGATAAAAGATCACATAAGAGATAAACTCAAGCTAAACTGAAAAATAATGTATTTAAACTGCTCTGTTTCTGAAGTTCTTAGTATCATTCTGAATATACTCAAAATGTAATATTTTCCAACATAAATTCAGAACCATACAACCTAGTCATCATCATTACATGTCATTGTATCTCTATTATTTTCACTAAAATACTCTAAAACAATGTCATCTTCAGAACCTTCACAGTCACTGTCATCTACCAAGTCTACTTCCCTTCTACTAATAAGAACTTGCAAGTCACCGGCGATTATAGATATTTCTCCATCTACACGCCGGTACACTTGTGCAGCCTTGTCTAAGCCATCATCATCAATTTCTTCCCCTTGATCTGGATCATCTACCTCATGTTCGTTATCAGAACCAGTTTCATCTTGGCGTACATTGCTCAAATCTGTTTTAGTGACATCTTATATGCTCCTATATTCAAATTTTTGGACAACACGCCAATTTTAGCCAAACATCGTGTCCTCCACATAGAAGACTTTTCTTTATTGAGTTGCTAATATAAATGGATCTTCCTTGTGCCAAAACCTCTCAATATTGATGGATCTAAAATGGCCATCATCTCTAATGGTTCTAGCTTTGCCATCTTTACTAAACCACTCACCGAAAAAGTACCACCGTTCGATGGAATTCTAAATTGGAGTTGTAGTTCAACTCAAGTATCTATTTCAG
The DNA here is from genome assembly GCA_019279435.1 of Zizania palustris. Taxonomy (NCBI): domain Eukaryota; kingdom Viridiplantae; phylum Streptophyta; class Magnoliopsida; order Poales; family Poaceae; genus Zizania; species Zizania palustris. Next base: position 42,424,767 of record JAAALK010000080.1, on the reverse strand, counting down.
CTGACCATAAAATCCAGTGAACACTCCGTTATGTGATCCATCCACTAGCACACCACTATTTTGTGTCTTCCTTTGTTTGTCATGGTTGACAGTGTTGTACCGAACACCATTCACACTACATGATGCCCACACTTTTACACTAAGGTCAAGATTACATGATAATGCATATGGCCCTTCAATAACCTCTTCACAACTATCCTTCCATACTGTCTTGATCTAATAAAGTAGAATTAGTGAAAATTTGAAAAAAAAATCAAGATGAATTACATGATAAGGTTCGGTAACCATTTACATGACTCCTAAACCAAGCAGGAAATTCATTTTCCAACCTTTTCTCAACATCATGGATGCCTTATTTATGTAATTCTTATCTAAAAACTCTGCACATAGTTCATAATATGTATTGGTCATGAATGTTATCCAAAAATACAATGACGCAATTAGCCATTCATGTTATACAAAAAACACACTCCAAAGATTGTTCTACCTATTCATAATTGTTTAGCACATACGAACAAAGCTTGTCAAAATCTTTGTCCTCATTTGTCATCATCCCAATTAAATCTAGTGGCAACATCTTCCATATACCTTGAGCAAAGGGTCAAAGACTCATTAGCTATGTACTCCTCGGCGATGGATCCTTCAGGTCTAGCCCTATTCCTCACATATCCCTTGAAAGGGCCCATTTGACGTTCGATCGGGTACATCCATCCATATTGCATAGGACCTCTTAGGACTGCTTCATCAGGTAGATGAATAGCCAAGTGGACCATCACATCGAAAAAGGATGGAGGAAATATTTTTCTCTAGCTTGCATAGGATCACAGGGATTTGTACTTTCATACATTTGATCGCATCAACCTTTAGTTTTCTACTGCATGTCTCCCAAAAAAATTACCCAACTCTACCACTGCTTCATATATGTCATTGTGCACTAGTCCCCGAAGCCTGACAGGTAAAATTCTTTGGAGGAGGATGTGACAATCATGTGTTTTGAGGCCCTGCACCTTGGAACAATCTGCACTAATGCATCTTAGCAGGTTGGAAGCGTATCCATATGGAAACCGTATATTTAGAAATCCACAAAATGCAACCTTTTCTTCTTTTTTCAAGGTATACCATGTTGCCGGAATGGAAACTGAATTGCCATATTGTTCTAAATGCAAGTCAGCTCGTATGCCCATATCCTGCAAATCAAGTATTGCATTAATTGTATCCTTATTCTTTCCCTCTAGATGGAGTATTATAACTAAAAGGGCATCACATACATTTTTCTCTATATGCATCACATCAAGATTATGTGGAAGCTTTAGTAATTCACCCAAATAAAACTCCTAAAGCTGTATAATCATGGATACACCATAGTACCACAACACGAAAGTCAAAATTCGCACCACTCAATGCATCATAAGTTCTCACACCCTCCTAGAGTTTTAACAAATCCTCTATAAGTGGTTCTAAGAATATATCAAAGTCCTTGCCTAGAGACTTTTGTCCTGGGATAAGCAATGCCATGATACAATTGGATGCATCGGTGCATGAGCATGGTGGTAGATTGTATACTTTTACATGTACATGCCACATACTATACGATGTGTTCATGTTGCCAAATGGATTGAACCCATCTGTAGCTAAATGAAGCCTTAGGTTTCTTGCATCGGTAGCAAAGCTTGGATACACATCATCAAAGTCATTTCAAGCATCGCCATCGGCTGGATGACTCATTTCATTGTCGACATGAACTCTCTTCTTGTGCCACTAGGTCTCCTCAGATGTTGCTTTGGATGCAAACATCCTCTTTAGCCTGGGTATAAGAGGAAAATGTCTCAAAACCTTTTTAGGAAGTCATTTGCCATCATGTGCATCTATCCACCTACTTTCCTTGCATTTTGGGAAATTATCATGCTTTGCAAATTCCTTTGAAAACAACACACATTTATTCTCACAAACATGGATTAACTCATATCCAAGGCCCAATTCTTTGAGATACTTTTTGCTTTGTCACATGATTCTGGAAGATCACAATTCAAGAATGACCCTAACAATAACTTCAATAATGTGGTAAATGTTGTGTTGTTGATCTTATAGAATGACTTTATATGAAGCAATCTAACTAGAAAAGAGAACCTTGACTGCATAGAACCCGAAAAAAGAACATGTTTTTAATCTTCAAGAACTTTAATAAACTTAGGCGGTTGTCCATCTTCTTCTGCAGTAGTACATAGGTCTGCAAGCATCTCTATCATACCCTCATCTTCATTGTCATGCTCATCCAAATCCAACACACCTACCTGATTAAATTCATTTCTATCGTCTGCATATTCTACAATGTCAACATCAAATCCTTCTCCATGGTAAACCCACCGACTATATGCAGCTGACATCCCAAAGATATGTATATGGTCATGCACTTCAAGCTAACTCCTTGAAGACCAATTCATACATCTACGACATGGGCAACATATAGCATCATCTTCATGATATCTATCTCGAAAAGGCCGAAGTAATAAAATTGCTTCGGTCATACGTTGATTGTTTCGCATGGGAGTATAGTGAGATGCCCGGATTAAGCCGCGAGCTCGTGGATCATCGGCTACCTATCAAACCTGGGTTTAGGCCTTATAAATAGCCCCTCGTCGCTTTAATTCGGTCATGTATGACCGAGTTAAAGAGGAGATAGAACGATTACTCAATGCTGAATTTATTAGGCCATGTAGGTACGTTGAGTGGGTCGCTAATATTGTGCCTGTAGAAAAGAAGGGGAGCAGCAAAATATGCATTTGTATTGATTTCAGGGATCTGAACAAGGCCACTCTGAAGGATGACTATCCTATGATGATAGCCAACATGTTGATCAACGATGTTTCAAGACACAAGATACTAAGTTTTCTTGATGGCAACGCTGGTTATAATCAATTTTTATGGCCGAAGAGGGCATCTACAAGACAACCTTTCGATGTCCCGGTTTTCTCGGCTTGTTTGAGTGCGTCGTTATGACTTTTGGTTTAAAGAATGTTGGCGCTACATATCAACGTGCTATGAACTTAATCTTTCATGACTTGCTAGGAGTTATGATAGAAGTATACATAGATGATGTTGTAATCAAATCGGGGGCTATGGGAAACCACTTAGCCAATTTAAGAGTCGCTTTTGATAGGATGCGTCAATATGGCTTAAAAATGAACCCGCTCAAATGTGCTTTTGGCGTGTCAACAGGAAAGTTCTTAGGGTTTATGATTCATGAAACAGGTATTGAGAATGATCCTAAAAGGCTCGAAAAGATTAGAAACTTTGAAGCACCGACATGCAAAAGAGATGTGCAAAAGCTGCTAGGCAAGATGAATTATTTGCATCGCTTTATGTCCAACTTGTCTGGTAAAATCGATGCTTTTGTCCCTATACTCTGGCTAAAGAATGAAGATGAGTTCACTTGGGGGCAAGTCAGCAAAGCGCCTTTGAGAAGATTAAAGAGTGCTTGTCATCGCCACCCGTGGTGAGAGCGCCAAAGGCCGGAATTCCGTTTCGGCTAACATTGTTGCAGAAGATAGCGTGATAGGAGCCGTGCTAACTCAGGAGGTGGGGGGAAAGAGTACATCATCACATTCTTGAGCCGCCGCCTACTGGACACCGAAAAAAGGTACGTGTTTGTGGAGCGTTTTGGTTTATCACTTTATTATGCATGTACTAAATTATGTCACTATCTTCTCCCTAGCACATGTATTGTTGCTTGTCAAACCGATGTCATGAAATACGTGTTGCAAAAGACGATTCTAAGTGGAATAATTGGAAAGTGGGCTTGCTCTTTGATTGAATACGATTTGGATTTTGAACCTCTAAAGGCTATGAAAGGCCAAATTGTCCCTAATTTTATAGTTGATCACCACATAGATGTCAATTGGGGTAATGATATTGTTCTAATTGAAGTAGTGACATGGAAACTTTTTTTTGATGGTTCATCTTGTAAGAATGGACAAGGTATCAGGGTAGTTCTCATATCACCTAGCAGAATGCGCTTCGAAACCTCGGCCTGTTTAGAATTTCCTTCTACTAATAATCAAGCTGAATATGAGGCTTTATTGTTAGGACTTGAATTGCTAGAATCCATAAGTGCTAAACATGTTCATGCACATGGTGACTCCCTATTAGTAGTACAACAAGTAGCTAAAAGTGCTCATTGCTTCAATGGATTGCTAAATAGTTACTTGGATAAATGTTTAGATATAGTTGCTACTTTCGACGACTTCAAAATTTCTCACGTGTCGCGAGAGGCCAATTCAATTGAAAATGTTTTGGCTCAGCAAGCATCTTTCTATCAAGTCAGGAGAGGAAAATTTTTTGTACAGGAAAAGCCAATGCTTAGTCTCACTACTGAAGCTAGGGACTTCAGGCAGATGCGAGGTCCGTCGGACCCTCCGGATCAGACCCCTCCGACCACCGAAAGGCATCACGCGCTGGAGCCCTTGCACAAAAGCCTTCTGGGCAACAGAAGTCTTCGTGCGCTGGAACCCTCCAGTGGAAGGCTTCTGTCTGATCGGCTCCACACAATCGATCCAGTTAGCCTTCGGTAGAAGCAGGAGAGGCCCGGGGAGCATTCTGATGTTATCAATTTAGATATTATTCTAGGAAATGAGTTAGTGAACCCTCCGGATATCCATAAGGATGATTGGAGGGTTCCAATCATCCAATATTTAAGAGATCCCAATCAAAGAGTTGATCGGAAAGTTCGGTGACAAGCGTTTAAATTTGCATTGCTAGATGATGTATTATAGCGCCGAACTATTGATGGAGTACTCTTAAAGTGCCTATATGCCGATCAATCCAATGTAGCCATAGGAGAGGTCCATGAAGGGATTTGCGGCACTCATTAGTCAGCCAAGAAAATGAGTTGGATGATCAAAAGCGCCGGTTTCTACTAGCCGACCATGAGTGAGGATTGTTTTAAATATTATAGAGGGTGTGAAGCATGTCAAAAGTTTTGTAATATTCAGTTAGCTCCTGTATCGCTACTTAACCCTATTATCAAGCCATGGCCATTCCGAGGTTAGAGTTTAGACTTCATCGGCCAAATTCATCCTCCCTCTTCAAAAGGGCATTGGTTCGTTCTGATGGCGACAGACTACTTCACCAAATGGACCGAAGCCGTGCCTCTCAAGAATATGACTCACAATGAGGTAACTGATTTTATCTTGAAGCATATTATACATAGATTCTTTATTCCCCAAACTCTCACTACAGATCAAAGTACTTCATTTGTTGCTAAAGAAGTGAGAGACTTTGTCGAATTTTATGGTATTAAGTTGATAAACTCTTCACCATACTATGCTCAGGCCAATGGTCAGGCCGAGTCTAGTAATAAAACTGTAATTAAACTCATTAAGAAGAAAATTGAAGAGTTCCCTAAAAGGTGGCATGAAGTGCTTTCAGAACCATTGTGGGCTTGTAGAGTCGCAAAGCACGGTGCTACCAGAGTTAGTCCATATGATTTAATATATGGACAATAAGTCGTTCTACCATTATAGGTGGATCTTGGCTCTTTAAGATTTCTTAAGCAAGATGGCTTATCGGTCGATGAATATGAAACTCTTTTAAAAGACAATTTGGAAGAGGTGACCGATAAGAGGTTAAGGGCTTTAGAAGCTATAGAGAAAGACAAAAGAAGAATAGCTAGAGCCTACAATAAAAGAGTTAAGCCAAAATCGTTTCAAGTTGGTGATTTGGTTTGGAAGACGATTTTGCCCTTAGGCACTAAGAGCCCCAAATTTGGTAAATGGTCACCTAGTTGGGAAGGCCCTTTCAAAATAGCCGAAATCGCTCTAAGTAATGCATACTTGTTAGAATCTCTCCAAGGAGAGCAATTTCGAAGATCTTTGAATGGAAGGTATTTGAAAAATACTTCCCAAGTGTGTGGCAAAGCACTTAAAAGTGTCGAAAGGCCAATATGGAAGGTATCGTCCTTAGCCTGTTATGCTTTTAGTTCACTTAGTTCACTAAAAGGCAGGGGGCATGTGTTGATGATAAAATTGGCATTAATGGTCAAGATTGTCAAAATATCAATTTTGGTAATTTGGGCCAAAAATACACAAGTCTTGGTACAGGCCGAAGCCCTATAGTGTCGAAGTCCCATCAAACATTGGGCTTTGGAGGTCTTTTAGCAGCCTGCTAGCTTTGGCCCGAAAGGCCCTTCAGAGGCCTGCCTCATCGAAGCTTCGGCCCGAGGAGCAGGCTTTGGCAAGCCTACCGAAGGCCCACTTCGGGCTGGCTTCGGAGATAGAGTTTGAGTCTGATTCTGGCTATTTTTATCCCTAAAGTTGATTAGGCTGATTCCTATGAGATTAGCTTTAGAGATAAGAAGACTAACCCCTATTAGGGGTGAGGCCGATTCATTAGGCCCCCGACACAAATCAACTTCAAACCCTAGTTTGAACCGTACCTTTACTTTCATTTACTTTTCTGTACAACCTTCGTGGGTTTGCCTGGATGCCCTCCGTCGGCCACTTCAAAATGGTGGTAAGACTTTTTACGTCACCCATGAAGTACCCATTAATCTACGTAACAGATTGCTATCGCCTTGTTACTTCGCCTGTGAAGTATCTGTTAATCTACGTAACAGATTGCTCCCTTCATTTATGTAACAACCCAAATTTTCAAAGGTAAAAATAAAATTTATAATTATACTTTTCTGGAAAAGAATTATTTTTGAATTTCCTATAAAGCTGAAAATGCCAAAAGAAATAAAATATCTATGGAAATAATCCAAACCAAGGCCTAAGAAAATTTTGATATGATCATAAGACAAAAACATAGTTTTGAGATTTTTTACAAATTTTTATCACCTTGGCAAGTTACCCATAAATTTTAAACTAAATTCAGTAATTATTTTTATTCGGAAATTCATTTTAGATAGTAATAGGCCACTTCCTCCCTTTCTCCCTCCACAAGTCGGCCCAGCCTACTTTAGCCTCACGTACGCCCCTCTCTGACAAGTGGAGCCCACGTGTCAATCTCCTCCCTCTCTCACCGCGTGCGCCCGGGCTAGGCCCCACCTGTCGGTGCCAACCCTCTCGCCCGCACTCGCCCGCTGATGACGCCCCCACCTATCGACATCGAACGTTGTCGCGCCCGCGCCCACACCCGCCCACTGATAGTGCCCCCACTTGTTAGATTCATCTTCCACACATAGCCCTGCCCGAAATTGCGCTGGCCGAAACCCTAGCGCGATGATCCCGCCATTGCCGGCTGCCTTCCATCAAATTGACGCTGGCATTAAAACCCCCGTGATCCGCTGGCCATTTCCCCCCATTTAACCGACGCGTTAAACACTAGAATCACCGTGTGCATGCATGGAAGGAGCTCGCCAGAGTTAGGAAAGTAAAGCCTCGGGTTTTCATGTATTGGCCTGCCGCGTTTACTGCTCAACGCCCCTATAAAGCCCCCCATACCCCTTCCATGTTTGGCCCTAGCCCGAACGTACCCCACGCCAACAGAGAACTTCGCGTAGAATTTTTAGCACCGCCCCTTTGCTCCCCGTATGGCCACCGCTCGTCGTCGCTAGAGACCTCCACTCTCCACGCCGTAGACTCCATCGTCTTCCTCGGACGTCCCCGACCCATGCCACCCCTCCATCACCGTCAAAGCCCACCGGAGCACCGTCCCTCCATCGACCTGAGGCCTCTCCGCCCCAGCAACGGTATCATCGTACTCCCCTCATCGTCCTATTTCCATTTCTACATTCAGTTAGGGCCATCGGCCATCGCCGTCGCTGCTAGCCCGTCACCACCTTCGGCCGTCGCCAGAGAAGATGACCGACATGGGTAAATTACCCATGTCGTGTCAGATTCATCGTCGGTTGCACGATCTGTGATGGACGGCCATGATTAAATCACCATTCTGTTTAATCTGGTTCGTCCGATCTGATCGAAGGGGTACCGAGCAATCACGGCCATCCATCGTGTACTGTTTCAGCGTTTTAATCCTGGCCATCCACATCCACTTAAACCTCTCGCCTCGCCTGCAGCTGCCTGATCCAGATCTGATAGCTGATCAAGATCCGGCTCATGTGTACAGTGTGTGGTTTTATGTGGACTCGGTTCACCGTGGACCGGCGACTATTTAGTATTTAAATTAAATTCTAGAAATTGATTTAAACTTCAAAAATTCACAACTTCTTCAAATTAACTCCAAATTTTACCATTCAAATTTTAGAAAATTCACCATTTTATTCTCTACATTCTGGACCAATTTACTTGACATGTTTGTACTGTTTATTATCCAAAAATAAAACCAAAAGAAATGTTTTAATCTTTAAAAATTCATGTTTACCCCATTTTAACTCCAAAATTCCTCATTTCAATTTTAGGAAGTTTCTCTTCTGTTTTTCCACAACTTTAGCCAATTTAAATGAAATGATTGTATTGTTTATCTTTGTATGTTTAAATTGATTGTTGTTCTCGTTTTATGTGCTGCGAAGACTACGACGCCGTCGAAGAGCCGGAATACTACCCGGAAGTCATACCATCACCATTTTCTGAAAAAGGCAAAAGTCACCGAACATAATTTTTGAGCATATTGAACCTAGTTTTCTTAAAATATCGCTAAAACCCATAGGTTATAAATGCATTAGTCAAATTGAGAGCCTTACATTATATTTATTTAGATCCCCGACCTTGAAGTGCAAACCCAAGCCATGCTATTGAGCCTAAACTCCTTGTCATCATAATAATAGTATTATTAGATAGTGTTCAATGTATTGACACGACCGCTATAGGATAAAAATGAGTCGTAGATACTTTGATTATATTATATGATCCCCATGATTTTTCTCACCCCTAGAATTCTATTGGATGTGGAGATATGGTTTAATATGTTAGCATGGTGGGTTCTGGGTGCAAGGGAGGACATTGGTTAGTCACACCCGAGTCACTATAAGGACCGGTCTGCGGGATCCATTGCAATACACTTCCATACTAACCACAAATCTAGTGGGTAAGTCCTAACTAAGGTATGGGGTAGTCCAACTCGAGGCATCACTTGGAGATGGTTCAAGCAGCACCTGCGGGTGGCTTGTACCGATGTGGCGCAAAAGGGGGTGCGACATTGTACAGTGCGCTGACGCGCCGGTGAAACCTAGAGCGGGTGTTATCGGATTGGAGCATCTCATGCTAAGGTTTTGGCACGAGTTCTTGTGGTATGGGTCATCTTGTTACACTTTGGTGTGGGGTATTAGTGTGTGCCTTGTGGGTACAGTAGTACACCTCTGATTAGAGTTTAAATCTTTTCGAAAAGCCCAGCCGACAGTCAAGGGCAAGTTGCGTGACATCTCGCAATTAGTTTACTATTACGAGTGCTGCATGATGATTTGGCATGTAAGGACTGTTGAGCGGGGAGGGCCAACTGGGCTCCTAGAGTTAGAAGATGTTGCATTGTTCATGTTTATTATTCTGTACAATTAAAGTTGACTACACTAAATGTTGTAACTTGAAAATGTACTTTTCCGCACTTTGAACCCTTATCATTCCTTTGTTATTACCCTACATTACTATTGCATTCTCGATGGCTTGTTGAGTACTTCTGTACTCATACCCATTGGAAAACACTTTGGAGACTGCGTACTATGTGGAGGATGGTCTGGAGTAGGGACCCAGTCAAGAACATGAGACTGTCAAAGATGTTCATCGCATAGTTTTATTTTCATAGTTTCTTTTAATTCTACACTTATGTAATAATGTGGTCTGCGAACCACGGATGATTGACCGTATGTACGTTGTCGCATGATGGACATCTTGTTATTATTCTTTTCAATGGAAATTCAGAATGCCCCGATTTTATTAGATCCGGGCGGCCCACAGTTTACCTACTGCAACACTTGGTAAATTCGATCTCCAGGCCGAATTGGCACTTGAACTCTATTCTGTTGCAGGTTTTCACGCTCGGACCCCTTCGCCGAAGGTGTCCGGAGCCAGGAGACTGGTTTTGGAGGCTGCCAGTACACCCTTCGGCGGAACCCTGCTTTCACTACTCGTGCCGGATCCGTCACGCTGTTGTCGGTCTGGTCAAGTCCTGTGTACCGGAGCTGCTCCGCACCAGGCTTTTTCGCATCAAGCTTTGTCACGCTAGTACTCCGCACCAAATGAAGTCGTGCCAACACGTTGCGTTGGAGTATTTTTGTCGTGTCAGAGACTTCGCACCGGACTCCGTTGTTCGAAGGTGATTTCGTGTCATAGATCTTTTCGGAGCCTGTTTCAGGCTAGATTGATTCGAACGCTGTAGACTACCTTCGGCGAACCCTTCGCAATAGACGTTGAAGGCCCCTTCGGTGGCCCCTTCGCACGGTACACTTCAAACTAGTCAAGCTCCATTCAGCTTGCTGGTTTATTTTACTTATATATTTCTTTCGAATAATTGGATAGTTTCTGTGTGATCTGATTACCAGGCGACTCCACCCCCCTTGCCACTGTTAAGGGTAGTCAGAACATGACGTCAGTGTTGTGTTACGCTTAGGCTTGTCCCTAAGTATCCGCACACTTTTGGATCGTCGAACTGACCCAAGTGCAGGGGCACGTTTCCGCGTCAACAACATGTTTCCCTTCTTTATTATAAACAAGAAGTGGATTGTAGGGCTTTAGTTCCACATGATGTTGATGTATATATCCTAGATTAGTTCTAGTAGTTTTCATTGATGTTTGTATGCATCTTGTTTTTGAAATGTGTTTGAATTTGTGTGCCCTAACAAAAATAACAATAAAATATGTGCTCCAAGATACTACTGCTATATCTATTTTGACATATTTGAAAATAGTACACACAACCCTATTAACAGATGCAACAAATAGCACTTTGATGTAGAACTGAAATGATAAATCATGAGCATTTGGTAGAACCTGGGGAGGCCGGGATGAATCCTAGAGGCATGTCCATCGTGTCTTTGGTTGCAGGTCATGAATGAGGCATCGAGTGGATCGACGGGGTGGATGGCGGGCGGGGTGGAGGGCAGGCAGGGTGTATGGTGGGCGGGGTAGGTGGAGGGCGGCGTAGGTGGAGGGCGGGCAGGGTGGATGGCGACAGGGTAGATGGTGACGGGTTGGAGGGCACGCTGGGTGGAGGACGTAGCTAGGTTTTGGTTGAGTGGAAGGCGCATGTAGGTTTTGGCTCTGAGTGGGGCGGAGGACTAATAGGTTTCTGAAATACCTATTTTGTGCCTAGTAATGTGATTGAGGATACATATGCTAGGGGCAGTATAGGGCTTTTGCGGGTTCCAAAATTTGGGTGAGGGAAGCGCGGCAAAGGCAGGCGGGCGCTAGAAAAGGAATTTCTTTTATCTTAAAAAAAGAAAATTATATAATAATTATAAATTATGTTCATAAGAATTAAATTAAATTCCACTTATTTCAATTTAAATCCTAGAAAAACACTTAATGAAGTAAAAATAATAAACTGAGACAAAAAAATTACAATTAGAATAGTTGTGTTGTATTTTGATTGTACAAAATGTTTTATGTTCAAATGAGAATTCAACTATCGATTTTCTTTCAAACCTAACTCATTTCATCTCTAAACCCTAATTTATCCTCGGAGAACATCGTGGTTCTCAACATCTTTCATGTCAATGTTTTCGAAACAATTTTAATTTTTTATCACAGCATCATTATATCATATCATAATAACATGTGAAGTCTCCTCTTTTTTAGACTTCATTTGATTTAAATTTATTGGATAATAACTAAAAACAAACTCAAAAACATGAATTAGATTTTTCTAATCAATTTGGAATATTATTTCAGACACATTTAATGAAATAAAAATAGTAAAAGAAAAGCACTAAAAAATAAAAATAACAAAAAATTTTGGGGCGGAAGAGGTCGAAGCCACGACCCCTTAGCTCAAACAATCATCTAGCCACCACTAGTCTATGCACACTTACTAAATAGATATTGCACTTCGGCCTATTTCTCCCCATCGCCTCTCCATTTCCCTAAACTATTGCCCTTCGCCCTTCCCCACATCACCTCTCAATTTCCCCCTAGTCCCACACCCCCGACGACCCGCCTCCCCCAATCCCCCACTGCTCAGCCGCCGCCCCAATCCCCCGGTGCCCCGCCTCACCCAATCCCCCACCGCTTCGCTGTCTCCCCAATCGCCCACCGCACCCCTGACCACACTGTCGCTAGCCTGCCTCCCCCAATCCCCCACCGCTCTGCCGCCTCCACCAATCCCCCACCACACCCCCGACCGAACTGACACCTACCCATCTCCCCCAATCCCCCACTGCTCCATCGCTGCTCCCAATCTCCCATCGCTCTGTCGCCACCACCAATCACCCGGTGCCCCGCCGCCTCCACTAATCCCCTATCGCACCCTCGACCGCACCGCCGCCGCCCCTAATCCCCCACTGCACCCCACCGCACACCGCACCACCGCACCACACCTTATGGCTGCCCGAAAGTGAGCCATGGTGCAAAACCTCAAGCGCGATGCGCATGGTAGGTTTCGGTCTTTGAACCGGTGGGAGCGCTCCGGCACCTCGTCATCAAGTGGTGACTACACCTCGTCAGAGACGGAGAGCATCACCGTGATAGAGGTGTGCCCCATGTTTCATGGCCCTATTAAGCATGGCCATAAAATGTGAGTCCTCATTCACACGTATGAAAATCGTCATTGACTCGATGGAGTCCGATGATGACACCAAGCGTGTTGCGACAAGCGGCTCCGGCACCAAGCGTGTTGTGGCAAGCAGCTATGGCACCAAGAGTGCTGTGACAAGTGGCTCAGGCAGAAAGCGTGTTGCTGTGGCAAGCGGCTACGGCACCAAGCGTGTGGCGGCAAGCGGCTTTGGCACTAAGTGGCAGAAAGCGATGGCAGCAAGCAGTCTAACACAAAGCTTGACGTTGTGAAAGAGATGTTGCAATATGTGATTGAGAATATGCATGTCCTCAAGGAGAAAATTGATGCACTAATTGAGAAGGGCTTGAAGAAGTGATTGCATGCAGCGCGATAGTTAGGTAGCTTTTGGGCAGTGACATTTAGTGCAACAACATTTTGGGCAGCTACATTTTGGGCACCAATCCTATGTGTATGGCTTTGACTTGAAAATATTGATTTATGGTTATGACCTAAAAAAATGGATACATGTCTATGTGTAATGCAATCATGCAATTGGCCTAGATTTCAGTTCTGTGATTGTGTTGTGATGATGTGCTGCTGTGTAACCTTTAATTTCCATTCTTGTTCACTTTGTTGTGCAACTGCGATTGTATATGTCTATGTGTATGGCTTTGTGATTGTGCAACTTCCGTTGGCTAGATTGTGGATGTATTGTGGTGTGATATAACAATGTAGCATCAGTTGCCTTTGTACTAGGCTGCTAGGCTACATAGAGCCAAATTACACTGCATACTACATAAATGCTATTCTTCTGGTGTGTGGCTTGTTTCAAAGGAAAGCTACAAAATCCAACCATATTTGCAGTTGTCAAAATTTGCATTCGGGTTTCCTATATAAAAAGAAATTAGTAACTTGTATCAACCAGACTGTCCAAAAAAAGACAATATAACAAATCAACTGTCACATAGTCACTAGGCCAACTTATATGACAATATTGTTGTATAATCTCAATATAGCTGAATATTTATAGATGTTCAAGTCACAAATAAAAGATCACATAAGAGATAAACTCAAGCTAAACTGAAAATAATGTATTTAAACTGCTCTATTTCTGAAGTTCTTAGTATCATTCTGAATATACTCAAAATGTAATATTTTCCAACATAAATTCAGAACCACACAACCTAGTCATCATCATTACATTTCATTGTATCTCTATCATTTTCACTAAAATACTCTAAAACAATGTCATCTTCAGAACCTTCACAATCACTATCATCTACCAAGTCTGCTTCCCTTCTAATAATAAGAACTTGCAAGTCACCAGCAATTGTAGATATTTCTCCATCTACACGCTGGTACACTGGTGCAGCCTTGTCTAAGCCATCATCATCAATTTCTTCCCCTTGATCTAGATCATCTACCTCATGTTCATTATCAAAACTAGTTTCATCTTGGTGTACATTGCTCAAATCTGTTTTATTGACATCGTATATGCTCCTATATTCAAATTTTTGGACAACACGTCAGTTTTGGCCAAACAGTGTGTCCTCCACATAGAAGACCTTTCTTTATTGAGTTGCTAATATAAATGGATCTGCCTTGTACCAAAACCTCTCAATATTGATGGATCTAAAATGGCAATCATCTCTATTGGTTCTAGCTTTGTCATATTTACTAAACCACTCACCGAAAAAGTACCACCGTTCGATGGAATTCCAAATTGGAGTTGTAGTTCAACTCAAGTATCTGTTTCAGCTGACCATAAAATTCAGTGAACACTCCGTTATGTGATCCATCCACCAGCACACCACTATTTTGTGTCTTCCTCCGTTTTTCACGGTTGACAGTGTTGTACCGAACACCAATCACATACATGATGCCCACACTTTTACTCTAAGGTCAAGATTACATGATAATGCATATGGCCCTTCAATAACCTCTTCACAACTATCCTTCCATACTGTCTTGATCTAATAAAGTAGAATTAGTGAAAATTTGAAAAAAAAATCAAGATGACATTACATGATCAGGTTCGGTAACCATTTACATGACTCCTAAACCAAGAAGGAAATTCATTTTCTAACCTTTTCTCAACATCATGGGTGCCTTATTTATGTAATTCTTCTCTAAAAATTCTGCACAAAGTTCATAATATGTATTGGTCATGAATGTTATCCAAAAATACAATGACACAATTAGACATTCATGTTATACAAAAAAACACACCCCAAATATGGCTCTAACTATTCATAATTGTTTAGCACATACCAACAAAGCTTGTCAAATTCTTTGTCCTCGAGATATGTAACCCTATTGGCTCCTAAGAGTTTAACACCATGCTAAAGAATAGAGAGTTCACCATCTGATGCTCCCTCCCATTTGTCATCATCCCAATTAAATCTAGTGGCAACATCTTCCATATACCTTGAGCAAAAGGTCAAAGACTCATTAGTTATGTACTCCTCGGCGATGGATCCTTCAGGTCTGGCCCTATTCCTCACATATCCCTTCAAAGTGCCCATTTGACATTCTATCGGGTACATCCACCCATATTGCATAGGACCTCTTAGGAGTGCTTCATCAGGTAGATGAATTGCCAAGTGGACTATCACATCGAAAAAGGCAGGAGGTAATATTTTTTCCTAGCTTACATAGGATCACAAGGATTTGTACTTTCAGACATTTGATCGCATCAACCTTTAGTTTTCTACTGCATATCTCCCGAAAAAAATTACCCAACTCTGCCACTTCTTCATATATGTCATTTTGCACTAGCCCCCAAATCCTGATAGGTAAAATTTTTTGGAGGAGGACGTGACAATCATGTGTTTTGAGGCCTTGCACCTTGGAACAATCTGCACTAATGCATCTTAGCAGGTTGGAAGCGTATCCATATGGAAACCGTATATTTAGAAATCCACAAAATGCAACCTTTTCTTCTTTTTTCAAGGCATACCATGCGTCCAGATTGGAAACTGAATTGCCATATTGTTCTAAATGCAAGTCAGCTCGTATGCCCATATCCTGCAAATAAAGTATCGCATTAACGGTATCCTTATTCTTGCCCTCTAGACGGAGTATTATGACCAAAAGGGAATCACATTCATTTTTCTCTATATGCATCACATCAAGATTATGTGGAAACTTTAGTAATTCACCCAAATAAAACTCCTAAAGCTGTATAATCATGGATACACCATAGTACCACACCACAAAGGTCAAAATTCGCACCACTCAATGCATCATAAGTTCTCACACCCTCCCAGAGTTTTAACAAATCCTCTATAAGTGGTTCTAAGAATATTTCAAAGTCCTTGCCTGGAGACTTTGGTCCTGGGATAAGCAATGCCATGATACAATTGGATGCATCGGTGCATGACCATGGTGGTAGATTGTATACTTTTACAAGTACATGCCACATACTATACGATGTGTTCATGTTGCCAAATGGATTGAACCCATATGTAGATAAATGAAGCATTAGGTTTCTTGCATCGGCAGCAAAGCTTGGATACACATCATCAAAGTCATTCCAAGCATCGCCATCGGCTGGATGACTCATTTCATTGTCGACATGAACTCTCTTCTTGTGCCACTGGGTCTCCTCAGATGTTGCTTTGGATGAAAACATCCTCTTTAGCCTAGGTATAAGAGGAAAATGTCTCAAAACCTTTTTAGGAAGTCGTTTGCCACCATCTGAATCTATCCACCTACTTTCCTTGCATTTTTGGGAATTATCATGCTTTGCAAATTCCTTTGAAAACAACACACATTTATTCTCACAAACATGGATTAACTCATATCCAAGGCCCAATTCTTTGAGATACTTTTTTGCTTTGTCGTATGATTCTGGAAGATCACAATTCAAGAATGACCCTAACAATAACTTCAATAATGCGGTAAATGTTGTGTTGTTGGTCTTATAGAATGACTTTATATGAAGCAATCTAACTAGAAAAGAGAACCTTGACTGCATAGAACCCGGAAAAAGAACATGTTTTGAATCTTCAAGAACTTTAATAAACTTAGGCGGTTGTCCATCTTCTTCTGTAGTAGTACATAGGCCTGCAAGCATCTTTGTCATACCCTCATCTTCATTGTCATGATCATCCAAATCCAACACACCTACCTGATTAGATTCATTTGTATCATCAGCATATTCTACAATGTCAACATCAAATCCTTCTCCATGGTAAACCCACCGATTATATGCAGCTGACATCCCAAAGATATGTATATGGTCATGCACTTCAAGCTGACTCCTTGAAGACCAATTCATACATCTACAACATGGGCAACATATAACATCATCTTCATGATATCTATCTCGAACAAAAGACATGAATTGTGCAATGCCCTCCATGATTGTAGCACTGAACCGAGTAGCATTAATCCATGACATGTCCATCTACTGAATACAATAACCAAAACCAGCTACAAATCATTATTTCCTTTATACGGCAAAAAATCGAAGTATTATGAAAATCTATCAAGAGTAAAAGAGTAATTAAACCATGCAGTACAGAATTCAACTCCAATTCACTCAAATTTATTTTGAATCAATCAATTTATGGCACTAATTAAAGACTAATAGTAGAGAACTAAACTTGATGGTGCCCTTCAAATGCGATCAAGCCAATCGTACCTCCCTTGTTGCGGCCACCTTCAGCTTTCCATGGCGGCGATCGGGCTACAGACCTCGGCGGTGATCGGGCTACAAACCTCGGCGGCGGTGGATGAACACGATGGCGGCAGTGGTTACTACACACGACGGTGGCGGTGGCTACATAACAAGGCACATCGGGACCCGAAAAAATTTTAATGGGCCAAACATCTCAATGTTTCTCGATTTATATTATCACACAGATTGCTATTTCCAACAATAAGTGACCATTGGCGTAGTGGTTAGGGGGGACATTGCTTTTTGTTGTTTTTCTCGTGGGAATAAGCATAACACTTCAAAAATTAATAGAAATTTCAGAATACTTTAAAATTTCAGAAATTTCAAAATTCATATTATAGATTTTAATTTTCATATTTTAGATTCTTAGATTTCTAGAATTCATAGAAAATTTGAAAAAAAACATTCAAAACACTTCTAAGAAATTGTACAAATTTGAAAAAAACATTCAAAACACTTCTAAAAATTTGTATAAATTCAAAGGTTTCAAAAATTATTTCAATTCCGATGTTATTTCGTCAAAGTTTAAAATATTCAATACTGTTTTCTTATTTATTTTATCCAAAAAATACTAATAAAATATTAACTTTATTTGAAACAAGTTGTATAGTTCAACTCCGAGGCTGCACATTTTTAATGACGAAAAACATATTCTAACAGGTGGGGTCTACACAGTCAAAATGTATAGTTGCACTTTTTATGACGAATTTTTGTTAATTTCCATGACGAATATTTTCACTTCATCATAAATGTACGAAGTGGCTGACGCCCACATCCAACATCCATGACGAATATGTTATAATCGTCATTAATATACCTTCTTCTGTGACCAAAATTTCTATCATCATTCTCAAATTGTCATAGATGTAAGGATTTCTAGTAGTGGTTGATACAAGAATTTGCTTTGATGATTTCCATGATATTGCAGTTCCACCACATAGGAAAACATAGCCATTCTGTGATTTGCCAGTGTGTGGATCTGACTCGTAACCGACTTCTACAAATCCGACCAGACTTAGGTCCTGTTTCTTTCTGTAGAACATGCCTATATCCTTGCTTCCTTGCAAGTAATGCAGAATGTCCTTAATGCATTTCCAATGTCATTTGGTAGGTTATGCGCTATATCGTGCTAGTAGGTTTACTATGAATGCAATGTTTGGCCTATTGCAATTAGCCAAGTATATTAGTGCACCTACAACACTTAAGTACGGGAATTTTGGTCCCAATACTTCATCCCCCTCTTCTTTGGGTCTGCATGGATCTTGGTCTACTTGCAATGACCTACCGACCATAGGGGTTTTAGAAGGAAATGACTTGTCAAAATCAAATCGTTCTAACAACTTGTGAGTGTATGTGGACTGATGTACTAAAATTCCATTTGGTTTTTCTTAAGTCTTTCATTTCAAATTCAGATTTTATGTATGAGCCAGCTTCCTCAATTTCTTCTTCAGTGTTGTTGACGCTAAGATTTAGTAAAGCCTAGGTCCATTTAGAGTGTCGCATGGTCAACAAAGTCAAAGGAGTCCGATCAAAGGTTGGTCAAAGAAGCCCATCAACATTGTTATATGTGGCCGGATATGAAGGAACCAGTAAAAATAAAGAAGACGGAGATAAATCTAGAATCAGTTATAATTATCGTAGCAGACGACAAGTATTTGGACTATAAATATGTACATATTAGCTAGGTTAAAAATATAGAAAAACACAACTACAAACTACTCTAGGCACATCACCACCCTTGGTTTCGAAGGTTAATCCCAACAGGACTTGGCACTCGGAGCTAGGCTGTATCAATTTGATCTCTGATAAATAGGTGAGCTCCGACATCCCGATGATCGTATCAGCTAGATCGGTATCTTTCGAGGCTACATCATTTTCGATCTCTAGAAGCATTGGTTTGATTAGTACGATCGTCAGTTTATCTTGGTGTACTTGCTAGATCTAAGGCTGCATCGTTACGATATTTGAGATTGAACTAAGTTGAGTATCGTGTTCGAGGCTTCATCGGTTGAGACTGACATCTTGATCTGTTGTACTTAATTTATGTTGTGCGCCATTCATCTGAATAAAGCATGCCTAATGTGTTAAAGTACTATTAATTAATCATGATTTAGCAACTATCTTGGTTAAGTCCGATCTTGCTGTTATGGTGATTTGATAGTGTGGATACATTCTCTCGTATGTTGGATTTAGTTTCTTTCAGAGTACAAGCCAATAGGTTATCTTTAATTCCACATTACATCTCATTGACGTCGGGGGTTATTCATTGGTCCTTGTGCATGGCGCGCTACCTCCACATCCATTGTCCCGATTGGCGTGTTATATCCATCGGCCAATGGCATAATCGATGTCGATGGTCTGGCTTTTGCTATCGTCCGAGTAGCCGATAAGCACCAGTTTTCACGGTTATTTCTTATCATCATGGTCATCGGCTCGATAGGCGATTAGCATTGCTACTATTGCTTTCATTTTCCCTTATCAGTTATAGGATCAAACTGATTGGCACGCTAGGAACCTTCATAGATTGTAGGACCTGCATTGGAGTTAAGAAGACTAACTAGGCCACGCGTGTAACCAAAATGAGACCAACACGCTTTTTGGCATGCCCGGTGGGACATACTTCAAACAACTCATACATGGCAGGTGAAATCTGTAGGACTGAAAGTAGCGACCAGAGGGGGGTGAATGGGCGCCTAAAAATTCTTTCGAATCTATGGCCTGCTCCCGACACCCAACACACCTCAAAAGACAAAGCAGCAAAACGTAACAGATCACCAAAGCCTAAAAGTATCTAGCCTAGAAACGACCGGTGTCCTAGACAAGGAAACACCAATACAATGCTAGTAGGCAGAATAACAAGACATTCAAAACATGGCAGATCAAACTTCACAGAAACAGATCATCACAGAAATTGATCTAGGTATACGTAAAAAGAGATGAGAAGTTACTGTTCAAGATTTGCCTCCTGTTCGAAACTTGGCGAAGCCTGCGTGATGTTAAGCCTGTAATGTCGAAGCCTGCTTCGAAGTGTCGAAGCCTGCTTCGAAGTGTCAAAGTCTCCCTTGAAGCAGATGTGAGAAGGTTGTGTAGAGCACGTGCCAAAGGTGTGCTTCAAAGATGTTGTGCGAAGGTGTATACTATGAGGTTAGCTTCGACAATGTAGATCGAAGCCTGCAGTCGAGGTACCTTTGCATAGTGCAAGAAGAACCAGCAAGGTATTCGAACACAAGAAAGACTGACTTCAACTCGACCAGTACTTCGCTTGTGAAGTAAAAGGAAGTTCGAAGCTTCAAACAAACAGAGATTTTGAAGACTATCAACGAAGTACCTTTGGAACCTCAATTTCGAAACCTGTACTCCGAACGAAGAGCTTCGAACAGTGTTCAAAGTTAAAGCAAGCTTCAAAAGAAAGAGAGAAGCCAAACACAGCAGCAAGACCAAATTGAAGCCTACAACGCTTACCTTCGAAGCAAGCAAGATCGAAGTATGACTACCGGAAGGGTAACCTTCGAATCACAGACTAACTTCGAATCGGAGTCTGCTGATGCTCTCACAAGAAATCGAAGCCTAGACACATACTTCGAATGACAAACTTCGAACCCACAAACTGAGATCCACGAAAAAGACAATAGCAGAAAAAAATTCTCAGAAAACACACTTCCGAGCTAAGGGTGAAATCGGATCGGATATTATCCGATCCGATCCGATCCGAATCCGGTCAGAATGACGATACGGTAGTAATTTTTTGAAATCCAACGGATTCAGATCCGGATTCGTATTTTTTTATGCGGATGCGGATACGGATACGGTAATAGTAAAATCTGAAGGATTTGGATTATCCGATAATTAATTTGGATTATCCGACTGTTTAAAAATCGGATAATCCGATTTTCTTGGGCCAGTAAGCTAGTCCAAATCCCAATAGCCAGTAAGCTAGTCCATCTCGCCGGCTCCTGCCTTCTGGATGGATTTTCTTGGGCTGCAGCCCGCATGAACATTCAAGGCATGGATGGCCATGCCGCTATGGCCTTCTGGCTTCTCCACTTCTGCATTCACCCCGCTGACCCGCTCTGGCTTCTCCTCTCCTACACCGTTGGCAGCTCGACGCCTTCAGCCTCTGGGGCGGGGGCTTCCTCTACCACTGGGGCATCATCGACTACTCTGGCGACTACTATGTTTTACAGTAGCAAACTAAGTTAGTTTAACTAACTGTGTAAATTTTAATTTGTCTAACAGAAGGTAAATCCCAGTGGACTGTGGACTCCTGCGTGTGGAGCTATACTATTTTTCAATTTTGCAAAATTGTTATATTATCCGATAATTTTAATCCGTTTCCGACCCGAGTCCGCTCCTACTCCGCACCGATTCCGATATCCGAAATAATCTGTTCCGTACCCGCATCCGTTTAATATCCGACTCGAATCCGAATCCGCAATACAAAAATGGTTTAGGATACGGTATGAGTATTATCCGCCCGAATCCAATACGATTTCACCCCTACTCCGAGCGAAGCTATCTATCGAAGTATACTTCGCAAAAACTACCGAAGTATGTCAAAACAAAGCCTTAGAACAGAGCACACTTCGAAGCTAGGTTCACAGTTCAAGTTCGTAGTTGATAGTTGCAGCAAAGCCTTTGGAGAAGTCTAGTCGAAGCCTGCTTCACAGTGCAAAGTTTGAGGCTTCGCCAGAAACAACAAAAGACAAGCTAGACCATATCTCCTTGATCAAAAAGCCATCTCAGGAAAAAGCAAAGGCTAGAACACTAGCGCACTGTAGCTACAGGAAACTAGTACTACTTGCAGACAGAGAAGATCTTGGGAATAAAAACAACTATCTCCACAAGAAACAGAAGGCTACAGCCAACCAACACACATAAATCGAAATAAGAGGAAATCTGTGAGATAAAAACACAATTCGATTGACTTAGAGAAGAACAAAAGTACCGTGCGAAGAAACAATAGCAGCAGGAGCACGAACAGGAACAGAGGCAGAAGCCTGTCGGCGCACGCAAGAGAATGAACAGGGAGTAGACAAAAACGTGACCCAATCTCTTGATTAAAAAGTGATTTCAGGAAAGGGTAACCTAACCCTAGGGATTGGGGCCCTATTTATAGGCAGCACAATAGTTAGGAATATTGCACCAGCCCCTTAGGGTTTTTTACAGACGCTGAAATAAAAGGAAAATACTAAACTACCCTTAGGATATTTTTACAGACTCGACTGACTGACTGTGGGCCTAGGGACAAAATAGTAAACTCCTATTTACAGATAACTTATCCGGAAGCTAAGCTTTCATAGCGACTACGGCTTCTCTTCTGGACAGTTCGATGCGAGATCAGCGGTCGTCAGTTTTGCACCGAAATTGACAAAGCCTCCACCGACTTTGCACCAGTTACCCGGATTGGGCCGGCCCGATTCTTCAGCTCTCTCAGCCCGGCAATCACTCACCGCCCGTGTACCTGAGTCAATCCTAGTCAACAGCCTAGTGGATCTTCTGCTACTCCTAGCCCATGTACCCGGATTGGGCCAGCCCGACTTCGCGACCCCTCTGCCCGACAGTCGCTTGCTGCCCGTGTACCTGAGTCACACGAGGCCCAGACGCAGCAGATCTTCTCTGTCTTTTCAGTCCTATTTGACTATCATTGACAATGACTCATCACATCTGGAGCCATGAGGCCCACGCTCTTCAGCATGGCTCCTCAATCTCCCCCTTGATGAGTGCATTGTCAACACTTCAGTTCTTCAGTACCTGCGAACACATGTGGAAACACAAACACAAAACACAAGAAAACAAAGAAGAAGAGAATAAAGTAAAAGTTTAACCCTAATGACCAAAAGCCAAACAAAAGCAAGAAGCGGTCATTATGGTTAACAAAAAGTAAGGACAATTGGGACAAAAAACCCCCTGAAACAAATCCTAGAGAAAGCCAAAACTCCCCCTTAAACTCTTATCCCAAAATTTCTCCCCCTTGTTGACAAGTGAACTCATCAAGCGAGACTAAATGCACTCTGAAGAGACACAGACTCCCCCTGAAATGCAACTCCCCCTCAAAATATGTAATGAATGCAACTGGGGTGCAGGTGGAGTGTAGAAAGCATGCTTCTCAAATATGATTGACTGCAATTACAACATCTAACAAGTATAGCAAAAGACATACTGTCTAAAACACATGGCATGATCAGTGCAACAGATGATATCTAAAGAAAGTCAGTAGCACGCATTTTCAATTTTTGCAAACAAAAGCATCACCACATTTTCCAGTTAACAAGCAAGGTAAAGCATGAGATGCAGAAGCTAACTGATATCTACCAAGATAAGCATTGTCCAAAACAAAGTGCTTTAGCAAACTTGTTGTCTTTTTAATTTTCAGGCATTTTCTTTTCCCCTTTTTTTTATTTTTGCTAGGGGTTATTTGCATGTCAAACCTTATGCTGACCGACCAAGTCAAGCCTAGGCAGTACTAGACCGTCAGAAGCTTAAGACATTGGTCTTGGCATACATTACACTGTCCTAGTTCATACCAAAGTGCTATGGTAAGTAGTCCAGAACAATACAATGTGACAAAGCAAACCCACCTGGATATTTTCAATGCAAGCATAAAAAGGCATGCAATTTTATTTTTCTGAATTTTTATCATTTTTATAGCACATTTTCCATGTTAAAGCATAAAGATATCCAAGTTGCATGTCTGCATCTATGTGAGGAACTAGCTACAAGGCATGTAATAGATAGTAAAAGCACTCAGCCTACACATGCTAGTTACCAGAAGCAATGATGATCATTTTTCAAGTTTAAAGCATAAAAGACATGCATATGACAGATATCAGACATATCAAGTGAACTGAACCAAAGAATGATCATTGACAAGTAATCAAAAGCATGTACCAGCTAGAAAAAGTAAAGCAATTCAATCATATAACAAAAGCAAGCTCAAAAGTGTGATATGTGAATATGCATGATATGAACACACACAAAAAGACTCAAGAAAAGAGTAAAGAAGAAAGAAAATTGACGCAAAATATCCTAGAAAGGATATACAACACCCAAATCCCCTCGTAAACGCTCAAAAGTAGACTGATCTAGAGTTTTGGTGAAAATGTCAGCCAACTGATGATGGGTATAAACATGAACAAGGTCAATGTCACCTTTCTCATATTGATCCCGCAGAAAATGAAAGCGCACATCAATGTGTTTGGTTTTTGAATGGAGACAAGGGTTTTTTCCTACACTAATTGCACTGGTGCTGTCGCAAAACAAAGGAACTCTGGTAGGAAAGAACAACCCAAAATCTCACAATGTAGAAATCATCCAAACTAACTGTGAGCAGCAGCTAGCAGCAGCTACATACTCAGCCTCAGTGGTCGAAAGAGCAACTCCAGACTGCTTTCGAGAAGACCAAGAGACAAGAGAAGAACCAAGAAACTGGCAAGTACCGGAAGTCGACATGCGATCCAACCGGCACCCACCAAAGTCAGCGTCCAAAAAGCCAGATAAATCAAGAGATAATGATGCTGAATAGTAAAGACCAAGATCAGGTGCATAGGTAAGATACCTGAAGATGCGCTTCACAGCCTGCCGATGAGACGCGCGAGGTGAAGACTAGAAGCGCGCGCACAGTCCCACGGTGAACTGTATGTCTGGCCTCGTCACCGTCAAGTACCGCAGCGAACCGATCATCCCTCGAAACTCTCTCTCATTGACCTTGACGCCGCTCTCGTCCTTGTCCAGGCCCCCAGATGTGCCCATTGGGGTTATCTGCGGCTTTAGCTCCCCACCAAAGTCAAATTTTTTCAACATGTCCTGAGTATACTTACCTTGGTGGATGAAGGTGCCGCCCTTGGTCTGCTTGATCTGGAGCCCTAAGAAGTACTTGAGCTCACCCATGAGGCTCATCTCAAACTCGCTGTGCATCTGCACAGAAAACTTGGACACAAGATCATTAGTAGTACCGCCAAAAATAATATTGTCCATGTAAATCTGAGCAACTAAAAAATTTGAAGCATTTCTGAGCAAGATAAGAGTTTTATCCACAGAACCCATCACAAAGCCCTTCCCCAATAAAAACTGCTTTAACTGGTCATACCAAGCCCTGGGGGCTTGCTTCAGACATATAAAGCTTTTTGTAACTTAAAACATGTCGAGGAAACTTAGGGTTCTCAAAACCGGGGGGCTGCCTAACATAAACCTCCTCCTCTATGTACCCGTTCAGAAAAGCACTCTTGACATCAATTTGAAAAAGCTTAAAATCCTTTGAAGTGGCAAAAGCTAAGAGAATGCAAATGGACTCAAGACGGGCAACAGGGGCGAAAGTTTCTTCAAAATCAATACCCTTCTTTTGGCAAAAACCCTGGTCAACTAGTCGAGCTTTGTTGCGCACCACAACCCCATCCTCACCTTGCTTGTTCTTGAACACCCACTTGGTGCCTATGGGGTTGCATCCGGGTGGCGGCTCAACCAGTGTCCAAACCCGATTGCGGACAAAATTCTCAAGCTCTTCTTGCATGGCACTAATCCAGTTCGAGTCAAAATTCAAAAGCAGATTCAGCAAACACAGCAAGAGAGTCAACAGAAGAGCGCAAAGTCCTTGCAGACAAATCACCGATGATGAGCTCTGAGGGGTGATCACGATGAACTGCTCGGGATCGCTGGTGATCTGAAGTCACCTCACTGGAGTCAGCAGCTGGCACCTCTGAACTCGACTGAGGGGGCTCGATCGAAGTGGAAGAAGTGATGAGAGGTCTGCCCTCATCCTAAGTCGAAGTCTCAGAAGGTGTGGGCTCTGCAGGAGGTGCAGAAGGCCCACCCTCATCAGTAGCTGGAGTATCCTCATCTTCCTCGAAGATGGACTCTCCGAGCTCATCATCACTAGAAAGCTCAAAAGAAGGAGTTAAAGAAGGCAAGGACTCATCGAAAGAAACTTCACAAGTCTCGACAAGTAGCAGGGAATCGAGGTTCAAAACATGGAAGCCTCGAGAATGCAAAGCATAGCCCAGAAAAACTCTGTCCCAGCAATGAGACTCAAACTTGTCCAAATGCCCTCCCTTCTTGAGCACAAAGCACTTGCAGCCAAATGCTCGCAAGTGGCTCACTTTGGGCTATTTGCCAAACCGCAACTCGTATGAGGTCTTACCTAGGTAAGCTCTAAGAAAAATGCGGTTGGCCAGAAAGCAAGCCGTGTTCATGGCTTCAGCCCAAAAACGCCTAGGAGTCCTGTGCTCATGGAGCATCGTCCTGGCCATCTCGACTAGCGTGCGGTTCTTTCGTTCCACAACACCATTCTGTGGGGTAGTGTAAGGAGCAGAAAACTGATGGTCAAGACCCTGATCACTACAGAAGCTGACGAACTAAGAGTTCTTGAACTCAGAGCCGTTGTCGGAGCGAATTGCTCGCATCTGACCATTGTTATCATTCTTCAGCTTCAAAATCATGTCATGAACGAAAAGAAAAGTCTCATCCGTAGACTCCAGAAAGAAAACCCACGAGAATCGAGAAAAATCGTCAACGATCACAAGCGCGTACCACTTCCCACCGACTGAGCATACCCGAGGTTGACCGACAGTGTCCATATGTAATAGCTCGCCCGGATACGAAGTCATCACCTGAGTCACAGGTGAGTGAGAAGCGGCAACCATTTTCCCGTGACGATAGGGATGGCAAACTAGATCCTTCTCCATTTTAAGCTTGGGCAATCCTCGGATGAGGTCCATAGAGCTCAACCTGACTAGCAGATCAAAACTCAAATGACCTAACCTCCTATGCCACTCCAGAGCTCAGAGGAGGATCCAGCAATCAAACAGCGAGAAGGGCCAAAAGAACTAGAGAATTCAATCCGAAAAACCTTAGCAAAAGGTAAGATCTGGCAAATTAAAGACCCTCTAGAATCAATCACAGAAGAACTGCCCTTATTAAAACGAACCTCCAACCCATCCTCAAGAAGTTGCGAAACAGAAATCAAATTGAAGTTCAAATTCCCAACCAAAGCAACATTCTTCAAAGAGAAAGGGTCAGAGATGCGGATTGAGCCAATACTATTTACCTTCCCTTGACCACTGTTCCCGAATGTTATGTACTCTTTGGAGCTCGGAGGAGTGAGACTGGAGAACCATATGCGATGTCCCGTCATGTTGCGAGAGCATCCCGAGTCCATGATCCAAACGTCCTCCAGTCCCCGATCCTGCACAATCAGTGGTTGTAAGGGGGACCAAATGGTCCGGCACCGGGTTTAGCAAACGAACTAAACCAGTGTCGAGCCATCTGCTCAAAAAACGGAAAGCAGAAATCATCATGAGAGTTCAGACCAAAACGCGGCTCAAAGCGCGGTCCTCGGTTCTGCCTAAAGCCTCGGCCACGAGGTCCAGGACCGTAGCCAAAATGGCCTGGAGTTCTGCCAGAACAAACACCACCATCTGGACCACGAGCATGAAAGCCATCTCCTCTACCACCACCAACACGACGCGGCCTGGCCTCTAGCCTCTCCCCGCATCGAGGAACTCTCAGTCTACCACCCTACTGGTAGAACTGCTCCTGATCACCATGAGTGCGGTCTGCTCTCTCAACCCGCTTCCTCCTGAAGCAAAACTCCGCAAGATGCCCGTCTCTGACAGTACTCACAATGATAGGTGGGATTCTTGGGATGTGGTTGAGGCTTGGGGTTCTTGAGCTTAGTGGTGTTTGGTGTTGTCTTCTTGGGTTGAGAGGGTCCAGGAAGAGAATCAAGAGAAGTGTGGAGGTGTTTGGGCTTTAGAACCCAGATGGGCTTCTTGGGTGGAGCTTTGGGCTGTTCTTGGATTACTCCATCCTTGGGCTGACTAGCCTGGAAAGACTCAGTGGAGTGAGTCTTGGGATATCTCTGCTCAGGAGTCATTTTACTCCACTCCACTGCCCGGCTAATAGCACTCTCAAAGTCAGGCTTTGTGTAGGTGTAGCCTTCCCCAAACCCATCATGCCTCTTAAACTGCTGGATCATCATGCCGAGCTATGGCTCTTTGGCACTGATCCAACTCAGGATAGAACGAAGGTAAAAGTTCTCATTTTGAGCATCAGCTAGCTCCTCTCTCAAGGAAGCTAGAACCTCCACCTGAGACAAGCAGGTCTCACACTCTCTATCTACATGGACAGACTTCTCGACTTTCAGCTTAATTAACTCCAGTCTAAGAGACAAGTAGTTCTCACAGACAGTGGGTGGAACTTACAGTGTTTCAAGCTCTAGCCTAGTATGTGCCAGCTCAGCTCTCACTCTCTCTGAATCACCCAAATGCTCATCGCCCTTTGCTTTCAGCTCAGCTAAAACAGCTAGATGAGATGGGCAATCAGCACAGGGTACGACGACAGTGGCTTGAGCATCTTTCAGCTCCAGCTGAGCGCTTTCAAGCTCAGTGGCCAAAGCGTCCCTCTCATCAACCCTTTCTGTGTACCTGGACTTCAGAGTCCACAGGTCACACAGAAGCACCTCACACTTTGGGCACTCACTGCTATCACCCAAGCAAGGGGAAGAAGATAGACTCTCAATTCTGCCGTTGGCCACGGCAAGCTCACTCTCTAACTCATCTATCCTCTTCTTAGCCCCTCTAAGCAGTTTTTCCCGATATTTTAACTCCTAACGATTGCTTTCAAGTAAATCAACGATTTCGCGTTCATAAGATGATACCTTTTCATTGTCGTCGTCGTCGGAGTCATCGGAGGAACCCTTCTCTTCCTTATCCCCAATAGCCATTGAGTAGAAGCTCTTGCAAGATCTTCAGGGCTGATGTGAGCGGCTCTTCAGTCTGTCCTCGAAGGCCATGAAGCAAAGACCTGCCGGATCGTCCTTGTCCATCCTCTTCCTGATGACGATCTCCTCATCGCTTGAGCTCGATGAAGAAGAAGACGACGTGGAATGCTTGGAGAAGATCTTCTCCATCTCGGCGAAGAAGGCCTTGTCGTGCTTCTTGTTCTCTCGCCGGTAGTCCTTCATGGCCTTTCTGAAGAATCTGGTCTTTGGCTTGCCCTTGTTGAAGGAAGAGCTGTCATGCTTGCCGGAGTCGTGTAAGCCACCACTGGTGCCCTTCTTGTGAACATTGTGCTTGGGGCAGTCGGCGATGAAGTGTCGTGGGTCACCACACTCAAAGCATCCGGTCTTTGTGCTGTGTCTTTTGAACATCCTTTTGTCATAAACACGACGCACCCGGTTGTTAAAAAGACACAAATCATCATCTCCCAACGACTCAAGTTGGTCCTTAGTGATAGACATCAAATAGAACGCAACACAGCTCACAGAAGTGGGATCAACAGAAGGTGTAGCAAGGGCCAGGGACTTTGATCCAGAGTCAGTGAGATTTGATCTCAGCTGGGTATCAACCTCAGTGGCCTTCAGCCTGCTAAACAACTCAGAAATGGTCAAGGTATCATAAGAAGTGCTCTCAATGATAGAGGATACCTTGATCTCCCACATCTTAGGGTCCAAGGTATGAAGAACCTTGAGCGTCTGCTCGTGATCTGAGACTAACTGAACACCCTCAGCCTTATTTTCCCGAAGCTTGTTTATGATCGATTGAAAACGACCAAACAACGCTTCAACAGATTCACCCGACTTTTGTGTGAAGTTCTCATATTCACGCTGGTAGGTCTGATAGAGCCGAGCCTTGACCTGAGTTGTCCCTTCATGGTGTGCCTGAAGGGTAGCCCAGATCCCTCTCGCAGTGGAGAGATGGCTCACATGCTCAAACTCAGTGGGACCTAAACCAGAAAACAAGATGTTCACAGCTTTGCTATTGTTCACATGCTGGGCGATGATACCAGGAGAATCACGCTCAGCAACTAGCAATATGACGAACGTAGCGTGAACGCAAATGTCCCAGATGTCCGAGATTTGGCTCATGAGATAGGCTCGCATGCGAGTCTTCCAATAATTATAGCCATAAGCTTCCAAGGACGGGACCTTTCCAGGAGACGTCATGATCACTACTGGGGTTAGAACCGGTTAAGGTATGGAAAACCCTAACCAAGCTCTGATACCACTTGTAGGACCGAAAGTAGCGACCAGAGGGGGGTGAATGGGCGCCTAAAAATTCTTTCGAATCTATGGCCTGCTCCCGACAACCAACACACCCATCACCAAAGCCTAAAAGTATCTAGCCTAGAAACGACCGGTGTCCTAGACAAGGAAACACCAATACAGTGCTAGTAGCCAGAATAACAAGACATTCAAAACATGGCAGATCAAACTTCACAGAAACAGATCATCATAGAAATTGATCTAGGTATACGTAAAAAGAGATGAGAAGTTACTGTTCAAGATTTGTCTCCTGTTCGAAACATGGCGAAGCCTGCGTGATGCGAAGCCTGTAATGTCGAAGCCTGCTTCAAAGTGTCAAAGTCTCCCTTAAAGCAGATGTGAGAAGGTTGTGTAGAGCACGTGTCGAAGGTGTGCTTCAAAGACGTTGTGCGAATGTGTATACTGCGAGGTTAGCTTCGACAATGTAGATCGAAGCCTACAGTCGAGGTACCTTCGCACAGTGCAAGAAGAACCAGCAAGGTATTCGAACACATGAAAAACTGACTTCAACTCGACCAGTACTTCGCTTGTGAAGTAAAAGGAAAATTGAAGCTTCGAACAAAGAGAGATTTTGAAGACTGTCAACGAAGTACCTTCGGAACCTCAATTTTGAAACCTGTACTCCGAACGGAGAGCTTCGAACAGTGTTCAAAGTTAAAGCAAGCTTCAAAAGAAAGAGCGAAGCCAAACACAGCAGCAAGACCAAATCGTAGCCTACAATGCTTACCTTCGAAGCAAGCAAGATCGAAGTATGACTACCGGAAGGGTAACCTTCGAATCACAGACTAACTTCGAATCGGAGTCTACTGATACTCTCACAAGAAATCGAAGCCTAGACACATACTTTGAATGACACACTTCGAACCCACAAACTGAGATCCACGAAAAAGACAATAGCAGAAAAAAAACTTCTCAGAAAGCACACTCCGAGCGAAGTCTATCAGAGAGATATGCTTCGAAGCTATCTGTCGAAGTATACTTTGCAAAAACTGCCGAAGTATGTCAAAACAAAGCCTTCTGGATGGATTTTCTTGGGCCGCAGCCCGCATGAACATTCAAGGCATGGATGGCCATGCCGCCATGGCCTTCTGGCTTCTCCGCTTCTGCCTTCACCCCGCTGACCCGCTCTGGCTTCTCCTCTCCCACACCGTTAGCAGCTCGACGCCTTCAGCCTCTTGGGCGGCGGCTTCCTCTACCGCTGGGGCGTCATCGACTACTCCGGCGACTACTATGTTTTACAGTAGCACACTAAGTTAGTTTAACTAACTGTGTAAATTTTAATTTGTCTAACAGAAGGTAAATCCCAGTGGACTGTGGACTCCTGCATGTGGAGCTATACTATTTTTCAATTTTGCAAAATTGTTGTATTATCCGATAATTTTAATCCGTTTCCGACCCGAGTCCGCTCCTACTCCGCACCGATTCCTGATATCCGAAATAATTCATTCAGTACCCGCATCCGTTTAATATCCGACCCGAATCCGAATCTGCAATACAAAAATGGTTTAGGATACGGTATGAGTATTATCCGCCCGAATCCGATCCGATTTCACCCCTACTCCGAGCGAAGCTATCTGTCGAAGTATACTTCACAAAAACTGCCGAAGTATGTCAAAACAAAGCCTTAGAACACAGCACACTTCGAAGCTAGGTTCATAGTTCAAGTTCGTAGTTGATAGTTGCAGCAAAGCCTTTGGAGAAGTCTAGTCGAAGCCTGCTTCACAGTGCAAAGTTTGAGGCTTCGCCAGAAACAACAAAAGACAAGCTAGACCATATCTCCTCGATCAAAAAGCCATCTCAGGAAAAAGCAAAGGCTACAACACTAGCGCACTGTAGCTACAGGAAACTAGTACTACTTGCAGACAGAGAAAATCTTGGGAATAAAAACAACTGTCTCTGCAAGAAACAGAAGGCTACAGCCAACCAACGCACGTAAATCGAAATAAGAGGAAATTTGTGAGATAACAACATAGTTTGATTGACTTAGAGAAGAACAAAAGTACCGTGTGTAAGAAACAATAGCAGCAGGAGCACGAACAGGAACAGAGGCAGAAGCCTGGCGGCGCACGCAGGAGAATGAACAGGGAGTAGACAAAAACGTGACCCAATCTCTTGATTAAAAAGTGATTTCAAGAAAGGGTAACCTAACCCTAGGGATTGGGGCCCTATTTATAGGCAGCCCAATAGCTAGGAATATTCCACCAGCCCCTTAGGGTTTTTTATAGACGCTGAAATAAAAGGAAAAGACTAAACTGCCCTTAGGATATTTTTACAGACTTGACTGACTGACTGTGGGCCTAGGGACAAAATAGTAAACTCCTATTTACATATGACTTATCCGGAAGCTAAGCTTTCGTAGCGACTACGGCTTCTCTTCTGGACAGTCTGATGCGAGATCAGCGGTCGTCAGTTTTATGCCGAAACTGACAAAGCCTCCACCGACTTTGCACCAGGTACCCAGATTGGGCCGGCCCGATTCCGCAGCTCTCTCAGCCCAGCAATAACTCACCGCCCGTGTACCTGAGTCAATCCTGGTCAACAGCCCAGTGGATCTTCTGCTGCTCCTAGCCCATGTACCCGGATTGGGCAAGCCCGACTTCGTGGCCCCTCTGCCCGACAGTCGCTTGCTGCCCATGTACGTGAGTCACACGAGGCCCAGACGCAGCAGATCTTCTCTCTCTTTTCAGTCCTCTTTAACTATCATTGACAATGACTCATCACATCTGGAGCTATGAGGCCCACGCTCTTCAGCATGGCTCCACAAAATCGAAAGTAACATCATTCTGGTTACCCTGGAAGCGTTGACCGATGAGCAAAGGGTAGATATACAGCAGCATGTAGAAAACTACCAGAAGTTGTGCCTCAAATCCTTTGGCATGACCCGATCTGGCCCCATTCACAGAAATCAATTGTCAAAGCCGACCCTGACCAGGGAGATTGTCCAATCAACTGAGAGCCCTCGAATCATTTTTTAGGAAGCCATCAACAACGCGCTCCACCATGCCCTCATCAATCAGTCTGAGGTGTTGGTCAATACACTGCATTGGCTGATTAAGAAGACTGTTGACGGCACAATAGCTCATGAGTCAGCACAAGGTCTGGTGTACTTCCTCGTCAACAATCCCCGTATACTGCAATATCCACAAAACACTCGGCCAGCGCCACTACCACAAGGGCCGATGAGGCAAGATCCACCGAACACCTTGTTCAGTACTGAAGGAGCATGATGACCCTACTACCGACCCCTGCGCTCTAATGGATAGGAAAGCAGGATCCATCATAGAACACGTATGTCCTCAAGAGGGGCACGCCGCCATCCCAGTCATCGGCTGCTCCGTAGGGCCAGCCAGGCAAGAAGTACCCCAACCCACGTATGGAGTCGCAAGAAATATGTTGCCCGATCTCATTCCTCTAAGGGAGCACCTGATGGCATCCCTCAAGGGTACCATCAAACCACGTACTACGGAGCACAACCCTATACCCATGAAGAGCAACATATATACAATGCTATTCGGCTGGACCAGTACCAACAGGTGAGGAGCCATGTTGAAGAGCATGGGCCTCATGGCTCTAGATGTGATGAGTGATTGTCAACAGAAGTCAAGAGTACATGAAGAAAAGAGAAGACCTACTATGTCTGGGCCGCATGTGACTCAAGTACATGGGTAGCGAGCGACTTTCGGGCAGAGGGGCCGTGAAGTCGGGCTAGCCCAATCTGAGTACATGGGCTAGGAGCAGCAGAGGATCCACTAGTCTGTTGACCGGGATTGACTCAGGTACATGGGCGGTGAGCGATTGCCGGGCTGAGGGAACCGTGGAATTAGGCCGGCCCAATCCGAGTACCCGGTGCGAAGATGGTGGACACTTTGTCAGTTTCGGCGCAAAACTGATGACCGCTGATCTCGGATCTGACCGTTTTGAGGCAAAGTCGTAGCTGCTACGAAAGCTCCACATCAGGACAAGTTATCTTTATTTAGGTTTTTACTATTTTGTCTTTAGGACCACAGTATGTCAGTCGAGTCTGGAAAAAATCCTAAGAGCATTTCGGTCTTATCCATTTTTATTTCAGCGTCTATAAAAACCATAGGGGTATTTTTGATTTTTCCAATTTATTGGGTTGCCTATAAAAATGCCTCAATACCTAGGGTTAGGGTTACCCATCCTGTAATCACTTTACCAAATCACAAAACTTTGGGTCTCCTTTTGTGTTCTTCTTCCTGGAGCTTCCACCGCCGTCGGCTGCATTTTTCTCGAGCGCCATTTTTTTCTCTCCGGCAAACTTATTCGTGCGCAACAGCTAAAGGCTAGCGATGTTGCTAGCACCTAGCGCACAGTAGCTACGCACGGTTGCCAACGCTAGCAGCGCAAGGTAGCAGCTACGCAAAGCAGCAAGGACTCACAGGCTAGCTGGCAGGCTAGGCGGCAGCTACGTGCGGTAGTAGTAGTGCCTACGCCAAGGCTTGTGGTCAGACACACGGTAAGCCAAGCCAGGTGCACGTCATTCGGTGCGTGGAGCTCTTGGCGACAGCAGCAGTCGCATCTGGTTGCAACGGCTCACATGGCGGGAGGTCACTCGGCGCTCGGTGTGAGGATCGGTGGATGCCGCATGCAGCAATCAGGACTCGAGCAGCAGAGGGTTCGCGCGTGGACCAGGGCTTCGGCGAGCAGGCATTTTGCACAAGGTGGTGGCTGGAACACTGCAGAAATCGGCAATCTGCAGCATGTCGGTATGTTGCTCTGAAACTGTTCGACTGAATGCACAAACAGGAGCATCGCAGTAATCAACCATACACAGTAATCACTTTTCTTGTTTTACGTGCACATATCTTTTTGATTACTATGATTACTTTGGGACTGTTTTAAATCGTAACAAGCATTTTTGACGAAGACAGAGTAGCTACACATATTTTGGGAAAGCACAAGCACAGTAGAAATATCTTTTCGTTATTCTCATGCATTGTTGCTCTTATTTCTGAATATTCTATAATAGATTGATAAACCGTAAGTTTTTTATTCAGATTGCACTATGAATGTTCATTGATATATTTTTATATATTTAGTTCATCTTGAATCGTTTGTGAGCATAGTTCATCATCTGTACTCATTTTGTTTGATTGAATGCTTATGCTCTGTTGATGATTATACATGTGGTGGTTGAGATGCCTATGAGTTAAATGATTTATTAATCTGCCTTTAAGCACTTTGTTGGTGTCTTTTCGAATAGGACACCAGTCATTTTTAGGCTAGATTATTTTTAGCATTATTTGATCTGGTTTCTTCCGTT
Source organism: Zizania palustris (assembly GCA_019279435.1). Classification (NCBI taxonomy): domain Eukaryota; kingdom Viridiplantae; phylum Streptophyta; class Magnoliopsida; order Poales; family Poaceae; genus Zizania; species Zizania palustris. The sequence goes on along the minus strand of JAAALK010000080.1, from coordinate 42,389,166 downwards.
GATTGTTCTATTGAGGTGCATTGGGTGTTGGGATCAGGCCATTGATTCGCAAGAATTTTTTAGGCACCCATTCACCCTCCTCTGGTCACTACTTTTGGTCCTACAAGTGGTATCAGAGCCTGGTTAGGGTTTTTCCATACCTTAATCGGTTCTAACCCTAGGTAGTGATCATCACTTCTTCTGGAAAGGTCCCATCCCTGGAAGCTTTTGGCTACACTTATTGGAAGACTCGCATGCAAGCCTATCTCATGAGCTAGAGCTCAGACATTTGGGATGTTTGTGTTCATGCTACTTTTACCATACTACCTGTTGCTGATCATACATCCCCCGAGATAATCGCTCAGCATCAGAACAACAACAAAGCAGTGAACATTTTGTTTTTTGGTTTAGGTCCCATTGAGTTTGAGCGCGTGAGCCATCTCAGCACTGCTAGAAAGATCTGGGCTACCCTCCAGGCACCCCATGAGGGGACAGCCCAGGTGAAGGCTCGGCTCTAGCAGACCTACCGGTGTGAATATGAAAGTTTCACACAGAAGCCGGGTGAATCTGTTGAAGCCTTGTTTGGTCATTTTCAAACGATCATAAACAATCTTCGGGCCAACAAGGCCAAGGGAGTTCAACTGGTCTCAGATCATGAGCATGCGCTCAAGGTTCTTCATACCTTGGACCCTAAGATCTGAGAGATCAAGGTATCCTCTATCATTGAGAGCACCTCTTATGATACCTTGACTATCGCAGAGCTTTTCAGCAAGCTCAAGGGCCACAGAGGTTGATATCCAGCTGAGATCAAATCTCACTGGTTCTGGCTCAAAAACCCTGGCCCTTGCGACACCTTCTACTGACTCCTCTTCTTTGAGCTGTGCTGGGTTCTCCTTGATGTCTATTACTAAGGACCAACTTGATTCACTAGGAGATGATGATCTGTGTCTATTTAACAACCAGGTGCGTCGTGTCTATGATAAGCGAATGTTCAAAAGACATGGCACAAAATATGGATGCTTTGAGTGTGGTGATCCAGGTCATTTCATCGCCGACTGCCCCAAGAGGAAGGGTCACAAGAAGGGTACCGGTGGTGGCTCCTATGACTCCGGCAGGCACGACAGCTCCACCTTCACAAAAGGGCAAGCCCAAGACAAGATTCTTTCGAAAGGCCCTGAAGGACTACCGGAGTGAGAACAAGAAGTGAGACAAGGCCTTCTTCGCTGAGATAGAGAGAAGCTACTCCAAGCGGTCTTTGTCTTCTTCCTCTTCATCAAGCTCAAGTGATGAGGAGATCGTGATCAGGAAGGGGAAGGATAAGGATGATCCGGCGGGGCTCTACTTCATGGCCTTCAGAGACAAGCCGAAGAGCCACTCGCATCACCTCCGAAGATCCCACAAGAGCTTCTGTTCAATGGATCTTGGTGATAAGGAAGAGAAGGGATCCCCCGACAACTCTGACGACGACGACGATGAAAAGGTATCCTCCTATGAACAAGAAGTCATTGATTTACTTGAAGAGAACCGTCAGGAGTTGAGGTATCGGGAGAAACTGCTTAGAGGGGCCAAGAAGAGGATAGATGAGCTTGAGAGTGAGCTTGCCGTGGCCAACGACAGGATTGAGAGTCTATCTTCTTCCCCTTGCTTGGGTGGTAGCAGTGAGTGTCCAAACTGTGAGGTGTTGCTGCATGACCTGATGACTCTGAAGTCCAAGTAAACAGAGAGGGTAGATGAGAGAGACACTTTGGCCACTGAGCTTGAGAGCGCACAACTGGAGCTGAAAGATGCTCATGCCACTATCATCATGCCCTGTGTACACTACCCATCCCAACTAGCTAGTTTAGCTGAGCTGAAAGCCAAGGGTGATGAGCAGTTGGGCGAGTTGGAGAGAGTCAGAGCTAAACTAGAGCAGACTAGGCTAGAGCTTGAGACACAGTCAGTTCCACCCACTGTTTGTGAGAACTGCTTGTCTCTTAGATTGGAGTTGATCAAGCTGAAAGATGAGAAGTATGTCCAAGTCGATTGAGAGTGTGAGATCTTCTTGTCTCAGCTGGAGGTGCTAGCTTCCTTGAGAGAGGAGCTAGCTGATGCTCAGAATGAGAACTTTTACCTCCTTCAGATCCTAAGTTGGGTGAGTGCCAAAGAGCCATAGCTCAGCATGATGATCCAGTAGTTCAAGAGGCAGGATGGGTTTGGGGTAGGTTACACCTATACCAAGGCTAATTTTGAGAGTGTTATTAGTCGGGCTATAGAGTGGAGTAAGATGACTCCTCAGCAGAGATATCCCAAGACTCACTCCACGGAGTCTTTCTAGGCTAGTCAGCCCAAGGATGGAGTGTTCCAGAAACAACCTAAAGCTCCACCAAAGAAGCCCATTTGGGTCCCAAAGCCCAAACATCCCCACACTTCTCTATACTCTCTACCCGAACCCTCTCACACCAAAAAGTCTACACCCAACACCACCAAGCCCAAGAACCCCAAGCCTCAACCACATCCCAAGAAGCTCGTGGTAGTGGGTTGAGGGAGTAAAGAGAGCTCGTGGTAGGCAGGAGCAGTTCTACTAGTAGGGTGGTAGACTAAGAGTCCCTCTACATGGGGAGAGGCTAGAGGCCAAGACGCATCGTGTAGGTGGTGGTAGAGGAGACGACTTTCATGCCTGTGCTCCGGAGGGTGGTTTTCGCTTCGGCAGAGCTCTAGGTCATTCTAGATACGGCTTTGGACCTCATGGCCGAGACTTTAGGCAGAACCGAGGACCGCGCTTTGAGCCACATTTTGGTCCGGACTCATATGATTCTTTCTGCTTTCCTTCTGTTGAGCAGATGGCTCGACACTGGTTTAGCTCTTTTGCTAAACTTGGTGCCGAACCATTTGCTCCCACTTATGACCACTGATCGTGTAGGATCGAGGACTGGAGGATGTGTGGATCATGGATTCAGGATTCTCTCGCCACATGACGGGACATCGCATATGGTTCTCTAGCCTCACTTCCCCGAGCTCCAAGGAGTACATCACTTTCGGGAACAATGGTCAAGGGAAGGTACATGGCATTGGCTCAATTCGCATCTTTGATCATTTCTCTTTGAAGAATGTTGCTTTGGTTGGAATCTTGAATTTCAATTTGATCTCTATTTTGCAACTTCTTGAGGATGGTTTGGAGGTTCGATTTAAGAAGGGCATGTCTTCTGTTGTTGATTCTAGAGGATCTTTGGTGTTGGGGGAAAATATCTCATCTTCGGGGTTATTGCTAAAGCAGCATGAAGACAGCCAACTACTTCGAAGATTGTTCGAAGACCTTCTTCGAAGATGCTCGGAACCTGGTTCGAAGCCCGAAGACAGACACTGGTTCGAAGTATGTCTTCGAACCCAAGCCCTTCAGGATCTTTTCTGCCAGCTAAGATGGAAGACTTATCTTCTATCCTATTAGATTAGTCTTTTACCATTTTAGCCCTATTAAGGAAACCAAATAGTTTCCTTAATGTCGGTTGTAATAAAGGGGTAAATAGGTCTTTTCCTTAATGTTCAGGCCTATAAATACCCCCCATTTCATCCTGTAATAAGGACCGATCACAAGTGAATCAATACACACTTTCGAACTATTCTAAGCTATTATCCTTTCGGAGGCTTAGAACAGTTTGCTTCGCAAACACTTCGTTTGTTAGTTTCTTTTCTACAGAAACCTGTTAGCGTAATCTTTTACGCCAACAGTTGGCGCCGTCCGTGGGGAACTTAGTCCAAAAAACTTCGTTCTCTACCAACCTCTTGCATCATGCCTCCTAAGCGGAGCGCACCTCGCAATCCCACTCGGAGGTCCTCTCGGATCTCCGGAGAGATACCCTTCGACACAGTCGAAGTCGGAGGGTCTTCGACTATCCCTCCACCTCTAACTCCGCAAGGGGCTTCTATCCCTCGAGGATACGAAACCTCTCCACCAACCCCTTCTACACTCCGACCGCCCGGAGCCACTCTGCCACCCTCCATTCCGATTCGAACTGATCATACCAGTTCTCAAGACCCGGAAGGTCCTTCCGGAGGAGATGAAGATAGGCTTGGAGACATGGCCATTCAAATGGCCAATCTTCAAGCTGAGGTAGCAAGGTGGCGACAGGAGGCTGCGAACAGGCTTCGCCCTCAAGCCACCCCAGCTATCCCCGAGGTGCACGAAGACGACGATCTTGATTATCCCGAAGCCCCGGAGAACGCTTCTTACGACAATGAATCTCCGTTGCATCCTGAGCTTCAGAAGATTCGCTTCAATCCGAAGTTTAAAACTTCGAAGCTCTGCAAGTATGCTGGAGACGAAGATCCCAGTGAGTTTGTGCGTTCTTATGCCCTAGCGATTGAGGCTAGCGGCGGAGACAGAGAGACTATGGCGAAGTGCTTCCCGTTAGCTCTTCAAGGAGTGGCGTTGCGATGGTTCTGGTCTTTAAAGCCAGGATCAATCGATTCTTGGTCACAGTTAAAGAGGAAGTTCATAAGTAACTTTCAGGGCACCTTCGTGCCCCCCATGACGACAGGAAGCCTTTTCCAAGTGAAACAGCTCCCCGGAGAAACATTGAGGCAGTACTTCAAGCGCTTCGCTCACACGAAGTCGCAAATTCGGGGGCTGTCCACATCCTCGGTGGTTGATGCGGCTCGGGAAGGCGTCAGTCATAAAGGCCTTCTGGATAAATTGCATCGGAAGAGCATCACCACAGTATCACAGTTGATGTCGTACTTCGAGGAGTACTCGAAGTCGGAAGAAGGTTGGCTTCGGAGGACTACTGCTACTTCGACAGTGTTGACAGAAGTTAAAGCAGAGGTGAAGACTTCGGCTCCGCCGCAAGAGCCAGTCCCCGAAGTGCAACATGATAGAAGAAGAGGGCAAAAGCACCCTCGTTCTGAGGTCTTAAACATTGCACCCCCGCAGAAGTTTGCACCAAGAGCTCCACAGCCTGCGGGGAACAAGTCCAGCGGCTGGAGGCCGCCAGGGAAAACGGCTGGCAAGGGCCAGACCCTTTTTTGCTGTATTCATGGAGAGAATCGAAGCCATGCAACTGACACCTGCAAGGCTATTCTTACCCTTCGGGGAGAATACTTGGAGAGAACTTCGGGTCGAGGTAGTACCGACCGAAGTCCAGCAGCAGCAGTGCGCTCGGAGCCGGTCCAGGCTGTGGCGCGGATAGAAAATCTTGATGCTGCAAGGCATCCTCTGGTGGCCAATGTTATGCCACCTCCGAAGCAAGAAGAAGGGCAAGATAGAGGGAAGAGAGTAGTTCTCCCTATCTCCGGAGGAGGTACCCTCGGAAGCATGTCCAAGAGACAGCGAAGAGAGTACGTCCGAGAAGTGGGCCACATTGGAACTTCGTCATCTGCAGCTGCAATGCCGGAGTGGTCTCATGTTCCAATATCTTTCTCTGCGGAGGATGCAGCTGGTATCAAGTTCCCGCATGCAGATCCATTGGTTATCACTACTGATATTGCCGGGACTGAAGTCCGAAGGGTGCTAATTGACGGAGGTAGCTCGGCAGATATTATATTTGTGCAAGCCTTCGATCAGTTATGCATTTCCCGGAAGCATCTCCTCCCAGCGGCTCGTCCTCTGCAAGGCTTCGCAGGACCTCCACTAGATGCACTTGGCCAGATAGGCCTGGAAGTAACCTTCGGAGAAGGTTTACTAGCCCGAACTGAGGAAGTTATCTTTGATGTGGTAGATGCCCCGTATGCTTATAATGTTATCTTTGGGCGAGGCATGTTGAATCAGTTCGGAGCTGTGGCGCATCACAATTACTTGTGCATCAAGATGCCCACACAATCGGGAGTTCTGACAATCTTCGGAGATCAAGCCATAGCTCGGAGAGCAGAATATGGTCATGGTCCTCCTCTTGATCCGAGGCAAGTAAACAGTGTCCAAGATAATGGAGAAATTTTTTCAGCCTCCTCCGAAGCTTCGAAGAAGTCATTTCCAAGACCAAGTCCCGAAGGAGAGATTGCAACGAAGGTCATTGTGAAAGATGGTAAAGAATACACCTTTCAATTTGGTAAAGATTTACCTCCTGAAGTTGCAACTTCCTTGGAAAAGGTCGTAGAAGAAAATTTGGATGTCTTCGCTTGGTCTGACGAAGACATCACCGGAGTCGATCGGGATATTATTGAGCACAGCTTGCTTGTAAACCCGAAGGCCCGGCCTGTTCGACAAGGGCTCCGGAAGATGTCCGCAGAGAGAGCTGCTCTAGCTAAGGACGAAGTTGAAAAACTGTTGAAGGCTGGGATTATCAGAGAAGTGGCCCATACAGAATGGTTAGCAAACCCAGTCTTCGTCAGGAAGAAGTCCTCCGGAAAGTGGCGCATGTGCATTGATTTCACATCTTTGAATAAAGCGTGCCCACGTGACCCCTACCCCATGCCCCGAATTGATCAACTAGTTGACTCCACTGCAGGTTCGGAGTTACTAAGCTTCCTTGACGCATATTCCGGCTATCATCAAATATGGTTGAAACGCGAAGATGAAATCAAGACGAGCTTTGTAACTCCTTCGGGAGTCTTCTGCTATGTAAGAATGCCCTTCGGCCTAAGAAATGCCGGGGCTACTTTTTCAAGATTAGTTGCTAAGGCTCTAGGTCATCAATTAGGTCGCAATGTAGAGGCCTATATGGATGATATTGTAATAAAAGTGCTTTAAAGCACCAACATAGCCTAGACTTAGCAGAAACATTCAATAGCCTTCGGGCATGTGGGATCCGCCTTAACCCCGAAAAATGTATATTCGGAGCTAAGGCTGGAAAGTTGTTAGGGTACTTAGTTTCAAGCAGGGGAATTGAAGCCAGCCCTACTCAAATAACTGCGCTGCAGAAGATGGCTCCTCCGGAGAATATAAAGCAAGTGCAAAAGCTGACCGGACGTCTGGCCGCACTTAGCAGGTTTTTATCAAGATCTGCGGAGAGGAGCTTGCCAATCTTTAAAGCTTTGAAAGGGTCCGAAGATTTTGCATGGACACCGGAGTGTCAGAAAAGCTTCGAAGATATTAAAGATTATCTCAGCAATCTTGCTACACTTACGGTGCCTATTGCGGACGAACCCTACTTCTGTATCTTGCAGCCACAGGCTCAGCAGTCAGCGCAGTCCTTGTCAGAGAAGCTGATATCAATGGGAAGTTGGTCCAAAATCCTGTCTATTTTGTATCCGAAGCATTGTCAGGAGCGAAGACAAGATACTCCGAACTTGAGAAGTTCGTTTATGCTCTGATAATGGCTTCGAGGAAGCTAAGACATTATTTTTTGGCTCACAATGTAATTGTACCAACTTCGTATCCTTTAGGAGATATGCTCCGAAGCAAAGATTCCACTGGAAGAATTGGAAAGTGGGCAGTAGAACTAGCACCCTTCGGCATATCTTTTCTGGCAAGGACAGCTATCAAATCTCAAGTCCTAGCAGACTTCGTAGCAGAGTGGACTCCACCTGCGAAGTTGACTCCGGAGAAATCAGATGACGGAGTCTGGACTATTTACTCCGATGGAGCTTTCCAAGCATCCGGAGCAGGCATTGGGGCAGTATTAATTTCTCCGTCAGGTCAAAGAGCAATGTACTCCGCAAGACTCAACTTTAAGTCTACCAATAATATAGCGGAGTACGAAGGAATTTTATTGGGACTCCGGAAAGCACGTGCTCTAGGGGCTACAAGAATAATTATAAAAACAGATTCTCAGATAGTAGCAGGGCACGTAGACAAAAGTTTTCAAGTCCGACATCCACAGCTTGCAAAGTATTTGGAAGAAATTCGCAAGATCGAAGCACATTTCAAGGGTATTTCCATTCGGAGTATACCAAGAGCTGAAAACGTGCAAGCGGACATTTTAGCGAAGGCTGCTGCCGGAGCTGTGGATGTGCCTGACGAAGCTTTCTATGAGGAGCTCAATATACCTTCGGTGCCACAAGTTGCTTCTGCAGAGATTCTCTGCATTCCTAGTGCAGATTGGAAAGATTCAATCATAGAACTGTTGCAAGGAGGAACGAATTTGCCCGAAGAGCCCCAATTGTCAAGGTTAAAGCTCAGAGCAAGAAACTATCAGTTAATCAACGGTATATTATACAAGGCCGGAGTATGTTCCCCTCTACTCCGATGTATATCTCAAGCCGAAGGCCAAGAAATTCTTCGAGAAATTCACGAAGGCCTTTGTGGAAGTCATTTAGCCCCTAGAGCTCTGGCAGGAAAAACACTTCGCCAGGGGCTTTATTGGCCCACAATAACAGCTGATGCGGAGAGCTTGGTCCGCACTTGCCAAGGATGCCAGTGGATGGGTCGACGGAGTCATCGCCCACCAACAGCTCTTCAAGTCATTGCTCCGGTATGGCCTATGGCCAGATGGGGTATGGATCTAATTGGTCCCTTTCCGTTAGCAAAGGGAAATCTGAAGTTCGCAGTGGTAGCTATTGAATATTTTTCTAAGTGGGTCGAAGCAGAGCCCTTAACAGCTATCACTTCGAATAATGTACAAAAATTCTTCTGGAAAAACATTATTTGTCGGTTCGGAGTGCCTAGATATCTCACAGTTGATAATGGAACACAGTTCGACGCAGAACCCTTCAGGAAGTTTTGCGAAGACCTAGGCATTCAACTATGTTTTGCTGCAGTGAGACATCCTCAGTCAAATGGAGCAGTTGAGCGAGCCAATGGAAATATCTTGTCAGGGCTAAATCGAAGAATAGTAGGACTATCAAAAGGACTGTGGACCGAAGAGCTTCCGAAGATTCTGTGGTCCATTCGGACTACGCAAACAAGGTCCACAGGGTTTACTCCGTTCAGACTGCTATTCGGAGATGAAGCTATGACTCCAACGGAGCTCAAAGGGGGATCACTTCGCAGCACCGAACCAGATATCGAAGAAGAAAGACAAGCTTCGTTAGATTTGTCAGAAGAGACAAGGCTTTGAGCTGTAGCTAATTTATCAAAGTATCATCAGCAGACGAAGACTTGGTATGACCCGAAGGTTAAGCTCAACGAGTTAAGGCCGGGTCATCTTGTTCTACGAAGCATTATAGCACCAGGGAAGTTAGGCAATAAATGGAAGGTCCATATCTAATCGTCCGCTCGGGGCGCCCTGGTTCATTCAAATTAGCTAATTTAGAAGGTGAAGAGTTAGCACATACTTGGCATGCGGAGCACCTAAAGCGATACTTCGCATAAGGGCCCCTTGTAATCTGCTTGTAATCACCTTTAAATTAATAAAACATACACCAGTGGTTTGCCCTTCCCCTTGACACTCCTAGTTTCCCGAGCGGACGCGCTGGGACGGAAGTCGATCGAGAGGGAAGTGTCATCAAGCTGGCTGTATTTCCGGACTTCGTACCCATAAAGTCGAAGCCTCCGGCGTGGTGGCTGAAATCCATCCGGAGCCCAAGCTGATACCTTGTAGGCATCCGTAAAAGAGCCAATACCACATTCTACGGAGTCCAAGCTTCGGCTGGTAGACTTCCGTAAAAAGAGCCGAAGGTGGCCAAAATCTGCGGAGTCCAAGCTGCAGCTTGCAGACTTCCGTAAAAAGAGCCGAAGGTGGCCAAATTCTGCGAAGTCCAAGCTCCGGCTGGTAGACTTCTGCAAAAAAGAGCCCAAGTGGCCAAATTCTGCGAAGTCCAAGCTCTGGTTGGTAGACTTCTGCAAAAATAGCCGAAGGTGGCTACAATTTCTACGAAGTCCAAGCTCCGGCTGGTAGACTTCTGCAAAAATAGCCGAAGGTGGCTACAATTTCTACGAAGTCCAAGCTCCGGCTGGTAGACTTCTGCAAAAATAGCCGAAGGTGGCTAAAGCAAAACAACATTTCAGCCATGAGCTCCGAATGTCTGTTCATATAAGTCCAAAGCGACAAAATTCTTAAGACATTAAAATGTCCTCGAAGTTATCTTAATTGATTTCTTTCGTAAAAGCAAACAAAGGTACCAAGTTACCATTCTTCTGACTGCAAATAGTCGAAGATATTTCATAAGATTTCAAAAGATCTTTAAAAATGACAGAGGGGCTCCGAACCCCCAAGAAAAAATTGTACTCCGAAGTTTTTTCTTTGCGCATAACCATCTTTGAATACAGTTCGAAGTTGCTTATACCCAAAGAGGGGCTAGTAATATGGAGACAATTTTAAAATCGGCATTCATTATCGAAATAATGTATTTACAGATTACATTATGAAAAATTGGTATCTATACCAAGAAGGAATCGGAGACCTCTTCGGTCCCGAGAGCTAGGGGTGGAACGACTAGTTCCAACATCAGAAGTTCTAAGAACTTTACGTTTAACTCTCTTCCTCCCCTTCGAAGCTCTAAAATCCTTCTGTTCTTGTTGAAGCTCGGCCCATGTTCGAAGCCGCTCGGGGCTTCTCTCCCAGCTTCTAAGATCTTCAGATCTTTTATTTTGGGCTTCACCTTCGTCTTCGGACCAATTAGTGTCTTCAGAAGACGAGGTGTTTGCGTCGCTCTCTTTATCTTCCTCTTTAATATAAGACAATATGTCTTTGATTACTTCGGGCGCAATAACGCCAGAGTCATCTCGAGGGATAAGGAATCGAGGACGTTTATAACTCTTTAGAAGTTCGAAGGTGTTCCACAGTGAGCGAAGTTCGCTGTTAAGCTCTAACACTTCGATATCTTCCATAAGAGGCAAAGCCTAAAAATATGACAAACAAGATTTTCATTGATAAATATTTACAGGCATCAGCTTTACATAATCAAAAAAATCCTAAATAATCCTAAACCTGCGGGTCCGGAGGAGGCTGACTGCTCGAAGCTTGACTCCGAACTTGCTTTTGGCGTTGGCCTTCATCAATCCAAGCCTTGATCGCAGATCGACCTTCGGCTCTCCACGAAGTCTGGAAGGCTCGCCAAGCAGCAGCTACACCTTCGGAAGGTTTTAGAAGTCGGTCGTCGTCGAAGATGATAGAGCCCTCTGCGCTCGGAGTGATTGTTCGGCCCAAATCCTCGTAGTAGCGAAGTATTCCAAGGGCAGACACTTGTCCGGAGAGTTCTCCATAACGTATGCCTGCCGTTTTCATTTGCTTCGCTTCTCCTTGGATCCTCTTTAGCCGGCGCAGCAGAGTTACATTGTCATCCGAAGGTAGTGATCCAGTAGTACCGAAGTACTCCAAGACACCTAACATTTGTTCGATGACCTCCGAAGCCACCTTCTCAGACTTAACCTTTTCTTCAATAAGCACATCCTTGGCCGAAGTTGTTTCAGCCAAAACTCCGGAGATTCTAGCGTTCTCCGTAGTCAAAATATTCTTTTGAGTCCGGAGTTGGCCAGCCTCTTCTTGTAGCTTTATAAGTGCGGAGCCCTTCGCAGCATCCTCCGTCCGCAGTCTTTCAATCTCCGCTCGAAGCACAATTCTTTCTGCTTCGAGCTCTTTCTTTGCAGCCTCCAAGCTTTGCCTAGTCCTTCGCTCTGCTAAGATTACATTGTCCATTTGAGCTACTCGACCTTCGGAGAAGTTAAAATTCCTTTGAAGAGTTTCGTTCTCTTCCCGAAGTTGAGCAATTTCGTTTTCGTTTGATAAAGCTGCAGCGCGGGCTAAGACTGCTTGCTAAGAAAAAAGAAAAAATGAAATAAGAAATTATTCATATGTAATTTGCCATTTGGTTCGAAGATGCTTTATACCTGATAAGCTGCTCTTTCCACAGCAAGGTTAAGCTCCGAACCCTTCACTCTGCTTAAGCGGGCTACCAGTTCAGTTTCCCCGACTTGGCGACTGGCTTCACCCAAAGGTTTAACCAAAGTCCCAAGCCCGGTTTTCTCCTCCAAAAAAGGAGTTATGAGAGGAAGCAGTTTTGAAGCTTTCTGGTCAGCCCTGCTTAGCGAAGGTCCGGAGGGCTCTTCCGAGGCCCTTGGAACTTCAGAAGATGGCCCCCCCTCAGTCGATTCACTTTCATCTGTCGATTCAGATGAAGTCGATCCTTGAGCAGGGAGAGGCTCGATGTGTCTTTTTCCTCTTCCAGGCCCCGGTAGAGCAACTCCCGGTTGTGGCCCTGAAGTTGTCGAAGGTCTTTGAATTGTATCTTCGAGGGATACTTCGACAACAGGAGGCTCTGAAAAAACAAAAATATTACACATTGTATAATTTTGCAAAAATTGATAAGAATTAAGTAAAATTTACCTTCGACATTCTCTGGAATATCGAGTACCGGACTGATCGGAGGATCAAAAGTGTAGTCCTCATCCGAATCAGCCGTTAAATCTTGGACTACAGGAGCATCGTCCTGAAGAGTCCTTGTTACTTCTTCGAGAATCGAAGCCATAGTGACTTCGATTCCACCTTCATCCACAGGAACTCCGGGCTGAGTTATGTCTTCCTGAACTACCGAAGTCATTGGTTGATCAGCATTGTCTCCAGACTCCGGTATGTTCGCAGGCACTTCGGCCTCATTCACACCCATAGGGGCTTCGATTTGTTCTCCCTGGGTATCCGGAGCTCTTACTTTTTCGATGTTGGCTTGAGGCTCCGGAATACCTGCAGTATCTTCAATGTGAATACTTCGTTGAGTTGCATCTTCATCAATTAATTTTACTAATAAAATACCTTCATCCTCTTTAGAACCAGAAAGTGAGGTTCTTGAGCTTGAAGGAGCAGGATCCGAAGGTGCGAGATTTTTGGCTTCCGAGCCACTTTTCTTCACCGGAGTCTTTGCTGAACCTGAAGCTCCGGCTTCGGCTACTCTTTTCCTGGGACCTTTCTCCTGAGGCACCCAGTCTGTCAGAGGGGGTGGAGTCAACTCCAACATTCCCCATACTCTGTTAAAACGCTCCCAACTTCCGACTAATTTGATTCGCCATTCTTTTTCTAACGGAGTTGGAGCACCCAAAATCTTCTCCGAAGCCCTTACAATTTGCTCTGAAGTAATAGGGGCTGAAGAAGCTAAAAAATAATTCAAGTTAATCTTTCTTCGAAGTAAATATGTACTATGCATGTTGGTTTCGAAGTTACCTGTAGGACTTGAAGTCAAGTTAATTCTGCGAAGACCACCTTCGGAATCATCTTCGAAGATAATAGGCCAGTCAGCCATCAACGGAGGAATTTGAAGACCGATGAACTCTTCGGCCAAGTCCCGCATACTGAGTCTTCGGCTAACTTTTTCAAGCAAGTTCAGACGGGCTTCGAATTGGCCTTCGTCAGGACGCACCAAAGCTTCTTTTCGGAACTGAATTTCTCTAAGAGGTCCGGCCAAAGGATTGCTTGCCCCGACTTCGGCATAGAACCATTTCAGCACCCAATCAGTATACCATCTAGCATTGATGGCCTTAGCAGGGAATCGCAGAGCGTATTCATCTCGAAGTCTAAAATTGATACTTCCGAAGGCAACCACTACTTTTTCACCTCCGGAGCCTACGAAGGTCTTCGGCTGACAAGTTGCTCTGTGCAATGCTGCGAAGATTTCAGCCCTCCCCTCACAACCTTCGGCTCTCAAAGCCCACTCGAAGATAGCTAATCTAGCTACAGCATTCGGAGACAGCTGGGGGAGGGTTACATGAAACAAGTCGAGGACTTCAGCCAAGAAATCTACAGCGGGGAGGCCCAAGCCTGCTTCGAAAAAAGCTTCGAACACTACGACTTCTCCGAGTCTTGGTGATGGGATTGCTTCTTTCCCTGGTTTTCGAATCATAACTCCCGCACCTATATTTCCTCCTACTGCCATTGCCAGGGAATCTCTTTTGCAGGTTGAAGGTCCTAATCCAAAGGATTGGTCCAGATATTTGGTCGATGGAGGGCACAGACCTTGATCATCGGCGATTTGGGGATTTTTTCCCCTTGTCGCCATGGAAGTTGTCGCCTGCATCGAAGGCGGCGCCGCCACTGTTGCCGCTGCCGCCGCCGCAGCCGCTTGTTGACGAGCCAAGGTCGAAGGAGGTGCAGAGCCTTTGGTCTTCGCCATCACAATTGTTGGATCGATTTGAGAAAATGGAGATTAGGGCTCAAGAACTCAAAGGGCTAAAAAGCTTTTGACTAAGAAGAAGCAGTGAAAAGGTAATCGGTAAAGTTTTGAGGTTCTTTATTTATAGCCTAAACTTTCCGTTTGTTACCGTTTGGGCTCTGCCCTTTCGTATTCCCGCCTGTTATTTTCCTCCGAAAATAACGCTTCATATAACTCCGTTAGAAACAGAAACTAACGGTTATATTTTCTAAGTCTAAAAGGACTTTCGAACTTCCTGAATCGGTTCTAAGGTAGTTCGAAAAGTAATTACCTTATGACTGATTCGAAGTTCATATCTTCATGCATTTCGGAGATAAAACAAAAATTAATAACCCCTATGATTGGTTATCTTTTCTTTCCGTATACTGCTCTCCTAACGTTACAGGTCGAACGGAGAAGCGTATTCGAGGGGCTACTGTTGGGGGAAAATATCTCATCTTCGGGGTTATTGCTAAAGCAGCATGAAGACAGCCAACTACTTCGAAGATTGTTCGAAGACCTTCTTCGAAGATGCTCGGAACCTGGTTCGAAGCCCGAAGACAGACACTGGTTCGAAGTATGTCTTCGAACCCAAGCCCTTCAGGATCTTTTCTGCCAGCTAAGATGGAAGACTTATCTTCTATCCTATTAGATTAGTCTTTTACCATTTTAGCCCTATTAAGGAAACCAAATAGTTTCCTTAATGTCGGTTGTAATAAAGGGGTAAATAGGTCTTTTCCTTAATGTTCAGGCCTATAAATACCCCCCATTTCATCCTGTAATAAGGACCGATCACAAGTGAATCAATACACACTTTCGAACTATTCTAAGCTATTATCCTTTCGGAGGCTTAGAACAGTTTGCTTCGCAAACACTTCGTTTGTTAGTTTCTTTTCTACAGAAACCTGTTAGCGTAATCTTTTACGCCAACATTTGGTTTGCCAGATCTTACCCTTTGGTAAGGTTTTTTGGATTGATTTCTCTTGTTCTTTTGGCCCTTCTCGTTGTTTGATTGGTGGATTCTCCTTTGAGCTCTGGAAGTGGCATAGGAGGTTAGGACATTTGAGCTTTGATCTGCTAGTCAGATTGAGCTCTATGGACCTTATCCGAGGATTGCCCAAGCTTAAGATGGAGAAGGATCTAGTTTGCCATCCCTATCGTCACGGGAAAATGGTTGCTGCTTCTCATGCACCTATGACTCAGGTGATGACTTCGTACCTAGGAGAGCTGTTACACATGGACACTATTGGTCCAGCTCGGGTACGCTCAGTCGGTGGGAAGTGGTACGCACTTGTGATAGTTGACGATTTTTCTCGATTCTCGTGGGTTTTCTTTTTGGAGTCTAAGGATGAGACTTTTCAGTTTGTTCATGACCTGATTTTGAAGCTGAAGAACGAGAACAATGGTCGTATGTGAGCAATTCACTCTGACAATGGCTCTGAGTTTACGAACTCTCAGTTCGTCAGCTTTTGTAGTGATCAGTGTCTTGATTACCAGTTTTATGCCCCTTACACTCCTCCACAGAACGACGTTGTGGAACGAAAGAACCGCACATTGGTCGAGATGGCCAGGATGATGCTCGATGAGCATAGGACTCCTAGGCGCTTTTGGGCTGAAGCCATGAACACGGCTTGCTATCTGGCCAACCGCATTTTTCTTAGAACTTACTTAGGTAAGACTTCATATGAGTTGTGGTTTGGCAGACAACCCAAGGTGAGTCACTTGCGAGCGTTTGGCTGCAAGTGTTTTGTGCGCAAGAAGGGAGGGCATTTGGACAAGTTTGAGTCTCGTTGCTGGGATGGAGTCTTTCTTGGTTATGCTTTGCATTCTTGAGGCTTCCGTGTTTGGAACCTCGACTCCCAGCAGCTTGTCGAGACTTGTGAGGTTTCTTTTGATGAGTCCATACCTTCACTAACTCCTTCTTTTGAGCTTTCTGGAGATTATGAGCTAGGAGAGTCCATCTTCGAGGAAGATGATAACGTTCCTGCTGTTAATGAGGGTGGGCCTTCTATACAGCCTGCATACCCCACACCTTCTGAGACTTCGACTGAGGATAAGGGCGGACCTCTGATCACTTCTTCCACTTCGATCGATCCCCCTTAGTCAAGTCCAGAGGTGCCAGGTGCTGACTCCAGTGAGGTGACTTCAGATCATCTAGGATCCTGAGCGGTTCAGCGTGATCACCCCTCAAAGCTCATCATCCGTGATCTCATTGAGAGAATGTTGCATTCCTCTGTTGACTCGCTTGCTGTGTTTGCTGAATCTGCTTTTGTTGCCTCTTTTGAGCTCAGAGATGTTTCTCATTCTCTTTCTGATTCGAATTGGATAAACGCCATGCATGAAGAGCTTGAGAATTTTGTCTGCAATCGGGTTTGGACACTGGTTGAGCTGCCACCTGGATGCAACCCCATAGGCAACCAAGTGGGTGTTCAAGAACAAGCAAGGTGAAGATGGGGTTGTGGTGCGCAACAAAGCTCGACTAGTTGCCCAGGGTTTTTGCCAGAAAGAGGGTATTGATTTTGAGGAGACTTTCGCCCCTGTTGCCCGTCTTGAGTCCATTCACATTCTTTTGGTATTCACTGCTTCTAAGGGTTTTAAGCTTTTTCAAATGGATGTCAAGAGTGCTTTCTGAACGGGTACATAGAGGAGGAGGTCTATGTTAGGCAGCCCCCCAGTTTTGAGAACCCTAAGTTTCCTCGACATGTTTTTAAGTTGCAGAAAGCTTTATATAGTCTGAAGCAAGCCCCCAGGGCTTGGTATGACCGATTGAAGCAGTTTTTGTTGGGGAACGGCTTTGTGATGGGTTCTGTGGACAAAACTCTTTTCTTGCTCAGAGATGGCTCAGATGTCTTGATTGCTCAGATTTACATGGATGACATTATTTTTGGTGGTTCTACTAATAAGCTTGTGTCCAAGTTTTCTGAGCAGATGCACAACAAGTTTGAGATGAGCCTCATGGGTGACCTCAAGTACTTCCTAGAGCTCCAGATCAAATAGACCAAGGATGGCATCTTCATCCACTAGGGTAAGTACACACGGGACATGCTAAAGAAATTTGACTTCGGTGGAGAGCTGAAGCCTCAGATGACACTAATGGGTACATCGGGGGGCCTAGACAAGGACGAGAGCGGCGTCAAGGTCAATAAGAGAGAGTATCAAGAGATGATCGGATCGTTGCTGTATCTGATGGCGATGAGGCCAGACATTCAGTTCGTTGTAGGACTTTGCGCGCGCTTCTAGTCTTCACCACGCGCGTCTCATCGGCAGGCTGTCAAGCGTATTTTCAAGTACCTTACCTATGCGGCCAATCCAGGCCTTTATTATTCAGCATCATCGTCTCTTGATTTATCTGGTTTTTCTGACACTGACTTTGGTGGGTGCGGCTGGATTGCAAGTCGACTTTCGGTACTTGCCAGTTTCTTGGTTCTTCACTTGTTTCTTGGTCTTCTCGAAAACAATCTGAAGTTGTGCTTTCTACCACTAAGGCTGAGTATGTAGCTACTGCTAGCTGATGCTCACAGTTGGTTTGGATGATTTCCACGTTGCGAGATTTTGGGTTGTTCTTCCCTGCTAGAGTTCCTTTGTTTTGTGATAGCACCAGTGCGATCAGTGTAGGGAAAACCCATGTCTTCATTCAAAAACCAAACATATTGATGTGTGCTTTCACTTTCTTAGGGATCAATATGAGAAAGGTGTCATTGACCTTGTTCATGTTGATACCCATCATCAGTTGGCTGACATTTTCACCAAACCCCTAGATCAGTCTACTTTTGAGCGTTTGCGAGGGGATTTGGGAGTTGTGTATCCCTTTTAGCATACTTTGAGTCATTTTTTTCTTTCTTCCTTACTCTTTTCTTGAGTCTTTTCATGTGTGTTCATATCATGCATATTCACATATCACACTTTGAGCTTGCTTCTATTATATGATTGATCTGCTTTACTTATTCTAGCTGGTACATGCTTTTGATTAACTGTCGATGATCATGCTTTGCTTCAGTTCACATGATATGTCTGATATCTGTCATGTGCATGGCTTTTATGCTTTAAAATTGAAAAATGATCACCATTGTTTCTGGTAACTAGCATGTGTAGGTTGAATGTTTTTGCTATCTTTTACATGCCTGGTAGCTAGTTCCTCAGATGCAGATATGCAACTTGGACATCTATATGCTTTAACATGGAAAATGTGCTATAAAAATGATAAAAAATCAAATAAAATGAAAAATCCATGACTTTTATGCATAATTTGAAAAGATCTAGGTGGGTTTGCCTTGTCGCATTGCATTGTTCTGGACTGCTTACCATAGCACTTTGGTATGAACTAGGACACTGTAATGTATGCCAAGACCAATGTCTTAAGCTTCTGATGGTCTAGTTCTGGCCTAGGATTGACTTGGTTGGTTAGCATAAGGTTGACATGCAAATAACCCCTAGCAAAAATGAAAAAGAAAAAGCCTGAAAATTAAAAAATAACAAGTTTGCTAAAGCACTTTGTTCTGGACAATGCTTATCTTGGTAGATATCAGCTAGCTTTTGCATCTCATGCTTTACTTGCTTGTCAACGGGAAAATGTGGTGATGCTTTTGTTTGCAAAAATTGAAAATGCGTGCCAATGACTTTCTTTAGATATCATCTGTTGCACTGATCATGCCATGTGTCTTAGATAGTATGCCGTTGCTATACCTGCTAGATGCTGTAATTGCAGTCAATCATATCTGAGAAGCATGCTTTCTACACTCCACCTGCACCCTAGTTGCATTCATTGTATATTTTGAGGCGGAGCTACATTTTAGGGGGAGTTTGTGTCTGTGTTTATTTTAGAGTGTATTTAGTCTCGCTTGATGAGTCCAATTGTTAACAAGGGGGAGAAATTTTGGGTTACTTGTTGTTTCAGGGGGAGTTTTTGTCCTATTTGCCCTTACTCTTTGGATATCCCTGTTGATAATTCTGAGATTGCACTCATTTTGAGTTTTTACTTTTGGTTAACCATAATGACCGTTTTTCTTGCTTTTGTTAGCCTTTTGTTCATTAGAGTTAAACTTTTATTTTACTTTCTTCTTTCTATCTTGTTGTGTTTTGTTTTTTGTGTTTCCACATGTGATTGCGGGTACTGGAGAGCTGATAAAGAGGAGTGTTGACAATGCACTCATCAAGGGGAGCTGCATTCATTGTATATTTTGAGGGGGAGCTGCATTTCAGGGGGGTTTGTGTCTGTGTCTCTTTAGAGTGCATTTAGTCTCGCTTGATGAGTCCAATTGTCAACAAGGGGGAGAAATTTTGGGTTACTCGATCTTTTAGAAGAGTTTAGGGGAAGTTTTTGGCTTTCTCTAGGATTTGTTTCAGGGGGAGTTTTAGTCTCTTTTGCCTTTACTCTTTGGATATCCTTGTTGATAATTCTGAGATTGCACTCGTTTTGTGTTTTTAATTTTGGTTAACCGTAATGACCGTTTTCTTGCTTGTGTTCGGCTTTTTGGTCATTAGGGTTAAATTTTTGTTTTATTTTCTTCTTTCTATCTTCTTGTGTTTTGTTTTTGTGTTTCCACATGTGTTTGCAGGTTCTGAAGAGCTGATAAAGAGAGTGTTGACAATGCACTCATCAAGGGGGAGATTGAGGAGCCATGTTGAAGAGCATAGGCCTCATGGCTCCAGATGTGATGAGTGATTGTCAACGGAAGTACAAGAGGACATGAAGAAAAGAGAAGACTTGTTGTGTCTGGGCCGCATGTGACTCAGGTACACGGGCAGCGAGCGACTGTCGGGCAGAGGGGCCACGAAGTCGGGCTGGACCAATCCGAGTACATGGGCTACTAGCAGCAGAGGATCCACTGGTCTGTTGACTGGGATTGACTCAGGTACACGGGTGGCGAGCGATTGCCGGGCTGAGGGAGCCACGGAATCGGACTGGCCCAATCTGGGTACCCGGTGCGAAGACGGTGGACGCTTTTTCAGTTTCGGCGCAAAACTGACAACCACTGATCTCGGATCTGGCCGTTCTGAGGTGAAGTCGTAGCTGCTACGAAAGCTCCACATCAGGACAAGTTATCTTTATTTACGTTTTACTATTTTGCCTTTAGGCCCACAGTCTGTCAGTCGAGTCTGTAAAAAATCCAAAGGGCATTTCGGTCTTTTCCATTTTTATTTCAGTGTCTGACAAAACCCTAGGGGTATTTTTGATTTTTCCCATTTATTCCGCTGCCTATAAAATGCCCGAATACCTAGGGTTAGGGTTACCCATTCTGTAATCACTTTACCAAATCACAAAAGTTTGGGTCTCCTTTTTGTGTTCTTCTTCCTGGAGCTTCCTCCGCCGTCGGCTGCATTTTTCTCAAGCGCTGTTTTTCTTTCTCTCTGGCAGACTTATTCGTGTGCAACAGCTAAAGGCTAGCGCTGCAGCTAGCGCCTAGCGCACAGAAGCTACACACGGTTGCCAAGGCTAGCAGCGCAAGGCAACAGCTATGCAAAGTAGCAAGGACTCGCAGGCTACCGGTAGGCTAGGCTGCAGCTACGTGCGGCAGTAGCAGTGCCTACGCCAAGGCTTGTGGTTAGCCACATGGTAAGCCAAGCCAGGTGCACGTGATTCGGTGTGTGGATCTCTTGGCGAAAGTAGTAGTCGCATCTGGCTGCAACGGCTCACGTGGCGGGAGGTCACTCGGCACTCGGCTGTGAGGATCGGTGGACGCCGCATGCAGCAATCTCGCCTCCAGCGGCAGAGGGTTCGCGCGTGGACCAGGGCTTCGGCTAGCAGGCATTTTGCACAAGGTGGTGGCTGGAACACTACAAAAATCGGCAATCTGAAGCATGTCGGTATGTTGCTCTGAAACTGTTCGACTGAATGCACAAACAGGAGCAACTCAGTAATCAACCATACATAGTAATCACTTTTCTTGTTTTGCGTGCACATATCTTTTTGATTACTGTGATTACTCTAGGACTGTTTTAAATCGTAACAAGCATTTTTGATGAACACAGAGTAGCTGCACATATTTTGGGAAAGCAAAAGCACAGTAGAAATATCATTTCGTTATTCTCATGCACTGTTTCTCTTATTTCTGAATATTCTAGAATAGATTGATAAATAGTAAGTTTTTTATTCAGATTGCACTATGAATGTTCATTGATATATTTTTATATATTTAGTTCATCTTGAATCGTTTGTGATCATAGTTCATCATTTGTACTCATTTTATCTGATTGAATGCTTATGTTCTATTGATGATTATACATGTGGTGGTTGAGATGCATGTGAGTTAAATGGTTTATTAATCTGCCTTTAAGCACTTTGTTGGTGTCTTTACGATTAGGACACTGGTCGTTTTTAGGCTATATTATTTTTAGCACTATTTGATCTGGTTTCTTTCGTTGATTGTTCTGTTGAGGTGCGTTGGGTGTTGGGATGAGGCCATTGATTCGCAAGAATTTTTTAGGCGCCCATTCACCCCCCTTCTGGTCGCTACTTTCGGTCCTACAACAGGCCCCAATGATTGACTGGTATCCCGTGCCGAACAAGAAGGAAGATGATTGGGTGAACCAGATCACTGAAGTTATTCAGGACCAATTTGGGATGAAGCCCAAGGACCAAACGTACGTGTATCGGCGGCCGTACCCAGAGTGGTTCGATCACTGCAACTGCCAAGTTGATACAAGATTCATGACTTCACCAAATTCTGGAGACATGATTCGGTCTCCACGATTGAGAACCTTAGCCATTTTCTCGCCCAGTGCGGGGAGGCATCGGTTGATGAAGCACTTAAGGTCTGTTTCTTCCCGTTATCACTATCGAGATTGGCCTTCACTAGATTTTTCATCATTATCGGCGAACTCTGTTAGAGGATAGGTAGACCTAGAAAAGAAGTTTCACAAGTATTTCTTTGTCAGTATACATGAGATGAAACTCACCGACTTGAAAACAATGAATCAGTGGATGGATGAGTCGGTATAGGATTATGCACAGAGGTTTTGCGACATGAGAAGAAAATGTTACATCTTGAACCTCAGTGATGCACAACTAGCCGAGTTGGCATTCCAAGGACTCCTAAACCCGATATATGAGAGATTTTCATCACAGGAATTCGAGAGCCTCTCACACTTGGTATAGAGGGTATCGGCACATGAGAGCCAGTTCCATAAAGCAAAGAGGGATAAATATCAAAAGAAGGTTGCATATGCTCATGTGTATCCTTTGGAGTCCGATGAGGATAGTGAGTCTGATGCCAAAGTCAGGCAAGTCGAATGGTCTAGACATAAGTAAAGCCAACAAGATATTCGACTTACATCTCAAGGAGAAATAGATCCAACTACTGCCCAATCATGTGATATCGTCCGTCGATGAGCTAAGGAAAAAGAAGTATTGCAAGTGGCAAAATTCCCCATTGCACCACACTAATGAATGCAAATTTGAGAAACCAAGGGTTGGTTTCGGAGTCTGTGATGAGTGATTGACAGATTTTACCCTGTGATTCGAAGGGGTCCCTCCGAAGGGGTTCGGAGGTTGTTTCACCAAAGGGTTCGGTGGGTCTGGTTGCTGCAGCTGTTGCTGCGGAGTGTGCCTGTCGGAGGGGTCCGACAGTACACGATGACTGGTTCGTACCGAAGGTCTCGGTATTTTGGGCGGTACACTGGAGTGTGTGCTGAAGGTTTCTTTCCCGGAGAGGTCTCCGGGGTACTGGATACACTTGTCTGTCTGTGGTGCGCAGATGACTTCGGAGGCGATGGACGGTTCGCAGCAGGTGAACCTAGGGTCAAGCGGGAGGCTCGATGCCAGGCGAGCGGGGAGCTCAGTCACGAAGGCTGCGAAGGGGTCGAGGTCGGACCTCTGGTCGAGGTGCGCCAGGAGAAGGCAGTAAGTGCCGAGTATGGCTCCGGGTGAAGGTACCCCAAGACATAGTCCTCGGAGACGAGGCACTTCTAAGGGTACTCCGAATGGAGTGACTTCTTAGTATGGTGGACAAAGTCCTCAGCAATGAGGCAAGGCATTCGAAGTGTGCTCTGGAGGGAGGCACTCAAAGGTATACCCGACGAAGGTCTCAGATGTCGAGGTGCATCGAAGGCATGGTCTGGGTGAGGTTCGTCGAGGAGTGTGCTCGGGGATAGACACTACGACAAAGTGCTCATGGAATGCTTCATTCGGAGGCCTTGGATGAAGGAGGGACTTCGAAGGGTGGTACTCCGAAGGTGGGGCTTCGGAGTGAGGCTGACTTGAGGTACTTTGGCCATGCATGGCTTCGGTACACGGACTGGCGGAGTTCGAGCTGGGAGAAGCTACGAAGCCTTGGTGGTCCACTCCGGAGGTGTTGGTGCGAAGGCCCAAGGGCTTTGATGGCTTCGGCTCAAAACCGTCACTGTATCGAAGGATGACTTCGGTGAAGCGAAGGCCGTCAGGCTCAAGGCTTCTCACCGAAGCTACCGCACCTCTCGCATGCGAAGGGGGGCTTCAGAAGGTTCCAAAACTACAAAGGCTAACCGTGTCTGCTTTGCAAAACCTGATGCTTTCTCCTCTACGAAGCTGACAAAAGAAGCCTCCAAATAAAGTAGACTACCAGTTGTACCCCCCTGTTCTGATGAGACAAAAATAGTGTAAACCATAGGGGTAAAGTAGTCTATTCATAGGGCTGAATAGTGCCTATAAATAGTGGAAGCTAGCTAGGTCACATCAACACTTTTTGAGCAGCCATTTTTGAGCTCCTGTGCTAGCCACCACATACTTTGTATTCAGTCCGTGAGTTCATTTTGTGTTCCCTGTTCAAGCAATTAAACTTTGATTATGTTTTTATTTATTGTTTGAACTTGTATTCCTACTTTACACTGCATGATTTGATCTCTTTGTGCTTAAATTCTTCCTGTGTTAAGTTTATTGCTTTAGAGTGTTTTGGAGAAGTGTGTGAGAGGTCTATGCGAGTGAAGTGTGTTTTTCAGTGTCTGTTCGCTCTGTGTAAACTGGAGTCTAGACCTCTCTGATTACTAGCGAAGCACTGTCTGGCTTGAGTCGAAGCCCGTTGTTGTTTCCCTTGTCGAAGTCATCGGTGAAGTGTGTTCAGTGTGCGTTTAGACCTTCGAAGTACGAAGCCTAGTACCAGTTGCTAGCACTGAGTGTTTGGTCGAAGTCCACAGAGGGAAGTCTGCTCTTGCGAAGGGTGAAGTGCGAAGCCTGCTCGAAGGCACCCAGTGTGCGGAGTATGCACTGACTTAGCAGAGCTGAATCTTCAGGGTTGTGGGTGGAGCGAAGTCTTCTTGTGAATCCTGATTTCGGAGCTGTAAAATACCTCCGAACCAGAACTTCAAAGGGTGTGTTCGAAGCCTGTTCCGCAGAAGATAGAATTAAAACAGAAGACTATTTTTAGTCTGAAATTTTAAAAGCTCCCATTCACCCCCCTATGGTCGCTGTTTCCGGTCCAACAATTGGTATCAGAGCAGGATAAGATCACCAGTTGACCTTAACCGGTTTTGTGATCTATTGGCGACATGGACAGAGTTACTAAAATACCTCTGTTCGATGGGACAGATTTTGCATACTGGAAGTTGCGCATGGAGGCTTACTTGCTAAGCCAAGGAAATGCAATTTGGGAGATTGTGGACTTCACAATACTCCATCCTTGAAACTCGCACCTCTCAAACAGAGAAGGATCAATATAATGCCAACTCTAAGGCAAGAAATATACTATTCATTGGTTTGAGTAGAAGTGAGTTTGATAGGGTGCACCACTTTAGGAAAGCTAGGGAAATTTGGACTACACTCACTATTTTTCATGAGGGCTCTACAAAGATTAAGGCCAGACGCCAAAGCACATACAATCAATAGTATAAGCTGTTTGTATAGGCACCTGGTGAATCTATAGATGCCATGTTTTCTCGCTTTGATGCGATAGTGAGTAACTTGCGGTCCAACGGGACACTTGCTTACAATTATCATGATAGGACTATCAAGCTTCTCTATGCTCTTGATCGCAGCATATGGGAAGTAAAGATATCCAGCATTGAGGAGTTCGCAGGTTATGACACATTGACCTGTGATGAGCTCTTCAGCAAGCTGAAGTCCATAGAGATTGCCAAGGTATCTCTTGTAGTGCATAGTAACTCTTTGCCATAGCTGTTGGCGTAAAAGATTACACTAACAGGTTTCAGGAGATTAGAAACTGACAAACGAAGTGTTTGTGGAAAAACCATTTCAAGCCTCCGAATAGGATAATAGCTCAGAACAGTTCGAAGATGTGTATTGAATAACTCAGTCCTCCATCCTCATTACAGGGTAAAACGGGGGGTATTTATAGTCCCAAACATTAAGGAAAAGACCCCTTTACCCATATATTATAATCGACATAGTGGAAACTATTCGGTACCCTTGATAGGGCTAAAACGGTAAATGACTAATCTACTAAGAAAGAAGATAAGTCTTCCATCTTAGCTGGCAAAGAGGTTCTCTGAAGAGTCCATGTTCGAAGATATACTTCGAACTAGAGTTCGCCTTCATCCTTCGGACTCGATCCAATACGCTCCCGGAGTTAAACATTAGAAGGCTCTGATTAAATCAACTGCCGTTGTCTTATCGCAGCAATGACTCTGAGGATGAAGTATTTTCCCCCAACAGAAGCCCCTCGAATACGCTTCTCCGCTAGACCTGTGATGTTAGGAGAGCAGTATACGCAAGAAAAATAATCATGCGCAGAGGTTAACATTTTTAATCAACCTTCGAAATATGTGGAGATTCGAAACTTCGAATCAACTTCTAAGAAAATTATGTTCGAACTATTTTAGAATTAACTTAAAAAGTCTGAAAACTCTTTTAGGCTTAGAAGAAATAGCCATTGGCTTTTTCCTCCAACGAAAATTATGTGATGCGTTAACTTCGCAAAGGGATAACGATCAGGAATGCGAAACAGCAAACACAAATGGTAAAAATCGTGGCCTGAGCTATAAATAGGGGACCCAGAACCTTCCCGAATACTCTTCTCACCGCTTTCGTGCAAACAAGCCCTAGCCTCCATCTTTCTTCTTAAGCAATCCGTGCGATTTCATGGCGAAGACAAGCTTCAAGGTCCCCGGGGCGACTTCAGCCCTCGCCCGGCAGCAGGCTGCGGCAGCAGTGGCGGCAGCGGCATCAGTGACGACTGAGGAGCCATGCTGAATAGCGTGGGCCTCATGGCTCCAGATGTGATGAGTCATTGTCAATGATAGTCAAAGAGGACTGAAAAGAGAGAGAAGATCTGCTGTGTCTGGGCCTCGTGTGACTCAGGTACATGGGCAGCAAGCGACTGTCGGGCAGAGGGGCCGTGAAGTCGGGCTGGCCCAATCCGGGTACATGGGCCAGAAGCAGCAGAAGACCCACTGGGCTGTTGACCAGGATTGACTCAGGTACACGGGCGGTGAGTGATTCCCGGGCTGAGAGAGCTGCGGAATCAGGCCGGCCCAATCCGGGTACCTGGTGCAAAGTCGGTGGAGGCTTTGTCAGTTTCAGCGCAAAACTGATGACCGCTGATCTCACATCGGACTGTCCAGAAGAGAAGTCGTAGTCGCTATGAAAGCTTAGCTTCCGGATAAGTCATCTGTAAATAGGAGTTTACTATTTTGTCCCTAGGCCCACAGTCAGTCAGTCGAGTCTGTAAAAAATATCCTAAGGGTAGTTTGGTCTTTTCCATTTATTTCAGCGTCTGTAAAAAACCCTAGGGGTATTTCTGCATTTTCCCCATTTATTGGGCTGCCTATAAATAGGCCCCAATCCCTAGGGTTAGGATATACACACTTTAATCTAAAAAATCAGTGTTCTTTCTGGCGATTTGTCCCACTCCGCCGCCATTAGTTCGTACGCATGGCGTTCCTGTTCATCGCAAGCAATCAGAAACTGCGTTTTATCTCTCAGGTATCTGATCGCTTTGATTTGCATGTGTTTGTCTTACTGTTGCTTTCGTGTATCTCTGCTCTACTCTCAAATAGTCACGCTGTGTATTATTTACTCTGTCGTCTCGATCTGCGTGTCTATTTGGAATTTTTTTTGGTCAGAGATTGCTTCATGAAGTTTCTGTTTCTATAATAGCCTGTTGATAGGATCTGTGTTCTGGCGTGCAAGCTTTCAAATTCCAAATGCTTAGCTGTATGTTTTATTAGTAGTTTTGATCTCAAGGCAGAAAACACTGCACAAATCTTTGACATTGCATATCGTTTTTCCCTGGTTTCTTCACTGGCTTTTGTTAAAAGGCTTAGGGACTGCATAGTTTGTTTTTTAGCTATTTTCTGCATCTTGCAGGAGTAGCTTCATAGGTTGCAGCTAGGCCTCTTTTAGCCAGGGAGTAGACTTGTTTTCCTCTTTCCCTAGCTAGTCTCGTTTTTAGCATGGTGATGTGTATGTTGTGGATACTAGCTGATATCGTGCATAGCTAGGCTGCGCTCTATGCTGTTGAGTGCTAGTTGTTTTTACTGTTCGCCTCGTGATGTTAAATGTGTGGGATGACAGCTAGTCTACTGTAGCTGTTTGCTTTCTCTCTGTTCGGTGTATAAACTGAAGTCCGGTTTTTGTATCTGTGAAACATTTTCTGAAGCAGCAACTGATTAGCTTCGAAGGATGTATTTTTTCAAGAATCCCTACTTTCGTCTTGGTGTTCTTTGAAGCTCACTTTGACACGTAGAAATGCTCAGTTTAAGAAGTCAGTTTCCGAGGCACATTTGCTGGTTTCGAAGTTCAGACCGAGGGTTACAGCGAAGCACACTTCGGTAGTGCTGAATTTTTTTTATTCGTTCTCTCTTGCGAAGCTGCCTGTCCGAAGTCCTTTTCTGAAGTCTTGCGGTGTTCGAAGTCCTGCGAAGCTCAGCTCAAGTCCGTTCTCACCGAGCGGAATTCCAAGCTCGTGCAGGCTTCATTTTCTCTAGTACGTATAGTCTCCGGCTGATGTGTCTGAAAGGCTTCTTTTCAAGGTCTGAGCGTGGGACCTACAATAGCGCAAACTTCGGTGTTTCAGTTTCTTAATTTGAAGTCCACAAAACTCCCTTCGTTGTTATTTGTGCACGTTTTCAGAGTTTCCTTCGGAGTCTTTTGGCTTCGGTAACACAGGAGGTCTGCAGTAGGTTTCGAAGTTGGGTGTGTGGGCTTCGACTGACGAAGTCTGTTTTTCGGAGTATATCCACAGACATCGAAAATCAGTCAATAGACTTCGATACAGAGATTACTTTAAACAGTACTAGTTTTTGTCTCGTTTTACGTACTATTGACTAGTTGACTCTTTTTGATGATGCGTGAACTGCTTATGTTTTAAATGACAAATTAATCTGCCTATTAGCATTGTGTTGGTGTATCTTCATTTAGGACACCGGTCGTTTTTAGGCTAGATTATTTTTAACTCTGTTGATCTGTTTGTTTTACGCTGTTAAGTCTGTTGAGGTGCGTTAGGTGTTGGGAGCAGGCCATTGATTCGAAAGAATTTTTTTAGGCGCCCATTCACCCCCCCTCTGGTCGCTACTTTCGGTCCTACAAGTGGTATCAGAGCCTGGTTAGGGTTTTTCCATACCTTAACCGGTTCTAAAGCCCAGTAGTGATCATGACGTCTCCTGGCAAGGTCCCGTCCTTGGAAGCTTATGGCTATAATTATTGGAAGACTCGCATGCGAGCCTATCTCATGAGCCAAAGCTCGGACATCTGGGACATTTGCGTTCACGCTACGTTTGTCATATTGCCAGTTGCTGAGCGTGATTCTCCTGGTATCATCGCTCAACATGTGAACAATAGCAAAGCTGTGAACATCTTGTTTTCTGGTTTAGGACCCACTGAATTTGAGCGTGTGAGCCATCTCTCCACTGCGAGAGAAATCTGGGCTACCCTCCAGGCACACCATGAGGGGACAGCCCAGGTCAAGGCTCGGCTCTATCAGACCTACCGGCGTGAATATGAGAACTTCACACAAAAGCCGGGTGAATCTGTTGAAGCGTTGTTTGGTCGTTTTCAGTGGATCATAAACAAGCTTCGAGACAACAAGGCTAAGGGTGTTCAGTTAGTCTCAGATCATGAACATGCGCTCAAGGTTCTCCATACCTTGGACCCAAAGATCTAGGAGATCAAGGTATCCTCTATCATTGAGAGCACTTCTTATGATACCTTGACCATTTCTGATTTGTTTAGCAAGCTGAAGGCCACCGAGGTTGATACCCAGTTGAGATCAAATCTCACTGGCTCTGGATCAAAGTCTCTGGCCCTTGCTACACCTTCTGTTGATCCCTCTTCTGTGAGTTGTGTTGGGTTCTCTTTGATGTCTATCACTGAGGACCAGATTGAGTCGTTGGGAGATGATTTGTGTCTTTTTAACAACCGGGTGCATCGTGTTTATGACAACAGAATGTTCAAGAGACACGACACAAAATCTGGATGCTTTGAGTGTGGTGATCCAGGACACTTCATCACCGACTTCCCCAAGCGCAATGGACACAAGAAGGGCACCGGTGGTGGCTTCCATGACTCCAGCAAGCACGACAGCTCCTCCTTCAACAAGGGCAAGCCAAAGACCAGATTCTTCATAAAGGCCCTGAAGGACTACCGGCGAGAGAACAAGAAGCGTGACAAGGCCTTCTTCGCTGAGATGGAAAAGAGCTACTCCAAGAGGTCCATGTCTTCGTCCTCTTCATCGAGCTCAAGCGATGAGGAGATCATCGTCAGGAAGGGGAAGGACAAGGATGATCCAGCAGGCCTTTGCTTCATGGCCTTCGGGGACAGACCGAAGAGCCACTCACATCAACGCCGAAGATCCCGCAAGAGCTTCTGCTCAATGGCTCTTGGGGATAAGAAAGAGAAGAGCTCCTCCGATGACTCCGAAGACGACGACAATGAAAAGGTATCATCTTATGAACGTGAAATTGTTGATTTACTTGAGAGCAATCGTCAGGAGTTAAAATATCGGGAAAAACTGCTTAGGGGGGCTAAGAAGAGGATAGATGAGTTAGAGAGTGAGCTTGCGTGGCCAACGGCAGAATTGAGAGTCTATCTTCTTCCCCTTGCTTGGGTGATAGCAGTGAGTGCCCAAAGTGTGAGGTACTTCTGTGTGACCTGTCGACTCTGAAGTCTAGGTACACAGAAAGGGTTGATGAGAGGGACGCTTTGGCCACTGAGCTTGAAAGCGCTCAGCTGGAGCTGAAAGATGCTCAAGCCACTGTCATCGTACCCTGTGCTGGTTGCCCATCTCATCTTGCTAGTTTAGCTGAGCTGAAAGCCAAGGGCGATGAGCATCTGGGTGATTTGGAGAGAATGAGAGCTGAGCTTGCGCAAACTAGGCTAGAGCTTGAGACATTGTCAGTTCCACCCACTGTCTGTGATAACTGTCTGTCTCTTAGACTTGAGTTGATTAAGCTGAAAGCCGAGAAGTCTGTCCAGGTAGATAGTGAGTGTGAGACCTGCTTGTCTCAGGTGGAGGTACTAGCTTCCTTGAGAGAGGAGCTAGCTGATTCTCAGAATGAGAACTTTTACCTCCGTTCTATCCTGAGTTGGATCAGTGCCAGAGAGCCACAACTCGGCATGATGATCCAGCAGTTCAAGAGGCAGGATGGGTTTGGGGTAGGTTACACCTACACCAAGGCTGACTTTGAGAGTGCTATTAGCCGGGCAGTGGAGTGGAGTAAAATGACTCCTGAGCAAAGATATCCCAAGACTCACTCCACTGAGTCTTCCATGGCTAGTCAGCCCAAGGATGGAGTAATACATGAACAGCCCAAAGCTCCACCCAAGAAGCCCATCTGGGTTCCAAAGCCAAAACACCTCCACAGTTCTCTTGACTCTCTTCCTAGACCCTCTCAACCCAAGAAGTCGACACCAAACACCACTAAGCCCAAGAACACCAAGCCTAAACCACATCCCAAGAAGCCCACCTATCATTGCGAGTATTGTCAGAGAGACGGGCATCTTGCGGAGTTTTGCTTCAGGAGGAAGCGGGTTGAGAGAGCAGAGCGTGCTCATGGTGGTCAGGAGCAGTTCTACTAGCAGGGTGGTAGAATGAGAGTTCCTCGACGGGGGGAGAGGCTGGAGGCCAGGCCGCATCGTGTAGGTGGTGGTAGAGGAGACGGCTTTCTTGGCCGTGCTCTAGATGGTGGTGTTCGTTCCGGCAGAGCTCTAGGCCATTTTGGCTACGGTCCTGGACCTCGTGGCCGAGGTTTTAGGCAGAACCAAGGACCGCGCTTTGAGACGCGTTTTGGTCCAAACTTTTCTAATGATTTCTGCTTTCCGTCTTTTGAGCAGATGGCTCGACACTGGTTTAGCTCTTTTGCTAAACCCGGTACCGGACCATTTGCTCCCACTTACAACCATTGATTGTGCAGGATCCGGGACTGGAGGACGTTTGGATCATGGACTCAGGATGTTCTCGCCACATGACGGGACATCGCGGATGGTTCTCCAGTCTCACTCCCCGAGCTCCAAAGAGTACATCACCTTCGGGAACAGTGGTAAAGGGAAAGTAAGTGGCATTGGCTCAATTCGCATTTCAGACCATTTTTCATTGAAGAACATTGCTTTGGTTGGAAACTTGAACTTCAATTTGATCTCTGTTTCGCAACTTCTTGAGGATGGTTCGGAGGTGCGTTTTAAGAAGGGCAATTCTTCTGTGTTTGATTCTAGAGGGTCTTTTATTTGCCAGATCTTACCTTTCGGTAAAGTTTTTCGAATTGACTTCTCTAGTTCTTTTGGCCCTTCTCGCTGTTTGATTGCTGGATCTTCTTCTGAGCTCTGGAAGTGGCATAGGAGGTTAGGTCATTTGAGTTTTGATCTGCTAGTCAGGTTAAGCTCTATGGACCTCATCCGAGGATTGCCCAAGCTTAAAATTGAGAAAGATCTAGTTGGTCATCACTGTCGTCACGGGAAAATGGTTGCCGCTTCTCACTCACCTGTGACTCAGGTGATGACTTCGTATCCGGGCGAGCTATTACACATGGACACTGTCGGTCCCGCTCGGGTACGCTCAGTCGGTGG
Source organism: Zizania palustris (assembly GCA_019279435.1). Classification (NCBI taxonomy): domain Eukaryota; kingdom Viridiplantae; phylum Streptophyta; class Magnoliopsida; order Poales; family Poaceae; genus Zizania; species Zizania palustris. The sequence goes on along the minus strand of JAAALK010000080.1, from coordinate 42,357,356 downwards.
GAAGTGGTACACACTTGTGATTGTTGACGATTTTTCTCGATTCTCGTGGGTTTTCTTTTTGGAGTCTAAGGATGAGACTTTTCATTTTGTTCATGACCTGATTCTAAAGCTGAAGAATGAGAACAATGGCCGGATGCGAGCAATTCGCTCCGACAATGGCTCTGAGTTCAAGAACTCTCAGTTCGTTAGTTTCTGTAGTGATCAGGGTCTTGACCATCAGTTTTCTGCTCCTTACACTCCCCCACAGAACGACGTTGTGGAACGAAAGAACCGCACGCTAGTCGAGATGGCCAGGATGATGCTCGATGAGCACAGGACTCCTAGGCATTTTTGGGCTGTAGCCATGAACACGGCTTGCTATCTGGCCAACCACATTTTTCTTAGAGCTTACCTTGGTAAGACTTCATATGAGTTGTGGTTTGGTAGACAGCCCAAGGTGAGCCACTTGCGAGCATTTGGCTACAAGTGCTTTGTGCTTAAGAAGGGACGACATTTGGACAAGTTTGAGTCTTGTTGCTGGGACAAAGTTTTTCTTGGTTATGCATTGCATTCTCGAGGTTACCGTGTTTGGAACCTCGAATCCCAGCAGCTTGTCGAGACTTGCGAGGTTTCTTCTGATGAGTCCTTGCCTTCTTTAACTCCTTCTTTTGAGCTTTCTGGTGATGGTGAGCTCGAAGAGTCCATCTTCGAGGAAGATGAGGATACTCCAGCTGCTGATGAGGGTGGGCCTTCTGCACCTCCTGCAGAGCCCACACCTTCTGAGATTTCGACTGAGGATGAGGGCGGACCTCTGATCACTTCTTCCACTTCGATCGAGCCCCCTCAGTCGAGTCCAGAGGTGCCAGCTGCTGACTCCGGTGAGGTGACTTCAGATCACCAGGGATCCCGAGCAGTTCAGCGTGATCACCCCTCAGAGCTCATCATCGGTGATGTGTCTACAAGAACTTTGCGTTCGTCTGTTGACTCTCTTGCTGTGTTTGCTGAATCTGCTTTTGTTGCATCTTTTGAGCCCAGAGACATTTCTCATGCTCTTTCTGATTCAAACTGGATTAATGCCATGCAAGAAGAACTTGAGAATTTTGTCCGCAATCGGGTTTAGACACTAGTTGAGTTGCCACCCGGATGTAACCCCATAGGCACCAAGTGGGTGTTCAAAAACAAGTAAGGTGAAGATGGGGTTGTGGTGCGCAACAAAGCTCGACTAGTTGCATAGGGTTTCTGCCAGAAGGAAGGTATTGATTTTGAAGAAACCTTCGCTCCTGTTGCCCGTCTTGAGTCCATTCGCATTCTTTTAGCTTTTGCCGGTTCGAAGGGTTTTAAGCTTTTTCAAATGGACGTCAAGAGTGCTTTTCTGAACGAGTACATAGAGGAGGAGGTTTATGTTAAGCAGCCCCCCGGTTTTGAGAACCCCAAGTTCCCTCGACATGTTTTTAAATTTCAAAAAGCTTTATACGGGTTAAAGCAAGCCCCTAGGGCTTGGTATGACCGGTTAAAGCAGTTTTTGTTGGGGAAGGGCTTTGTGGTGGGTTCTGTGGATAAGACTCTCTTCTTGCTCAGAGATGCTTCAGATTTTTTAGTCGCTCAGATATACGTGGACGGTATTATCTTTGGCGGTACTACTAATGATCTTGTGTCCAAGTTTTCTGAGCAGATGCACAACGAGTTTGAGATGAGCCTCATGGGTGAGCTCAAGTACTTTCTAGGGCTCCAGATCAAGCAGACCAAGGACGGCACCTTCATCCACCAGGGTAAGTACACTCGGGACATGTTGAAGAAATTTGACGTTGGTGGAGAGCTGAAGCCTCAGATGACCCCAATGGGTACATCTGGGGGCCTGAACAAGGACGAGAGCGGCGTCAAGGTCAATGAGAGAGAGTTTCGAGGGATGATCGGTTCGCTGCTGTACTTTACGGTGACGAGGCCAGACATACAGTTCGCCGTGGGACTGTGCGCGCACTTCCAGTCTTCACCACGCGCGTCTCATCGGCAAGCTGTCAAGCGTATCTTCAGGTATCTTACCTATGCGCCTGATCTTGGTCTTTACTATTCAGCATCATCATCTCTTGATTTATCTGGCTTTTCGGACGCTGACTTTGGTGGGTGCCGGTTGGATCGCAAGTCGACTTCCGGTACTTGCCAGTTTCTTGGTTCTTCTCTTGTCTCTTGGTCTTCCCGAAAGCAATCTGGAGTTGCTCTTTCGACCACAGAGGCTGAGTATGTAGCTGCTGCTAGCTGCTGCTCACAGTTGGTTTGGATGATTTCCACTCTTCGAGATTTTGGGTTGTTCTCTCCTACGAGAGTTCCTTTGTTTTGCGACAGCACCAGTGCAATTAGTGTAGGGAAAAACCCATGTCTCCATTCAAAAACCAAACACATTGATGTGCGCTTTCACTTTTTGCGGGATCAATATGAGAAAGGTGTCATTGACCTTATTCATGTTGATACCCATCATCAGTTGGCTGACATTTTCACCAAACCCCTAGATCAGTCTACCTTTGAACGTTTACGAGGGGATTTGGGTGTTGTGTATCCTTTCTAGGATATTGTGCGTCAGTTTTCTTTCTTCTTTCCTCTTTTCTTGAGTCTTTTTGTGTGTGTTCATAACTTGCATATTCACATATCACACTTTAGAGCTGCTTCTGTTATATGATTGAACTGCTTTACTTATTCTAGCTGGTACATGCTTTTGATTACTTGTCAATGATCATGCTTTGTTTCAGTTCGCTTTATATGTCTGATATCTATCATATGCATGGCTTTTACGCTTTAAACTTAAAAAATGATCACCATTGCTTCTGGTAACTAGCATGGGTAGGCTGAGTGCTTTTGCTATCTGTTACATGCCTTGTAGCTAGTTCATCACATAGATGCAGATATGCAACATGGACATCTTTATGCTTTAACATGGAAAATATGCTATAAAAATGATTAAAATCAAAAATGAATGAAAATTCCATGCCTTTTTATGCTTGAGTTGAAAAGATCCAAGTGGGTTTGCTTTGTCGCATTACATTGTTCTGGACTGCTTACCATGGCACTTTGGTATGAACTAGGACAATGTAGTGTATGCCAAGACCAATGTCTTAAGCTTCCGATGGTCCAGTTCTGGCCTAGGCTTGACTTGGTCGGTTAGCATAAGGTTTGACATGCAAATAACCCTTGGCAAAAATAAAAAAAGGAAAGTGAAAAAGCCTGAAAATTAAAAAGACAACAAGTTTGCTGAAGCACTTTGTTTTGGACAATGCTTATCTTGGTAGATAGTAGTTAGCTTCTGCATCTCATGCTTTACCTTGCTTGTCAACTGGAAAATGTGGTGATGCTTTTGTTTGCAAAAACTGATAAAAATGCGTGCAAATGACTTTCTTTAGATATCATATGTTGCACTGATCATGCCATGTTTCTTAGACAGTATGTCTTTTTGAGAAACCAAGTGTTGGTTTCGGTGCTAGTGCTGAGTGATTGACAGGCTTTTACCCCAAGGTTCGAAGGGGTACCTCCGAAGGGGGTTCGGAGGTTGGACCTCCGAAGGGTGTTCGGAGGTGGTTTCACCGAAGGGTGTTCGGTGGTTTGGTTGCTGCAGCTGTGGCAGCGGAGTGTGCCTGTCGGAGGGGTCCGACAGTACACGATGACTGGGTTTGTACCGAAGGGTTTGGTACTTTGGGCGGTACACCGGAGGGTGTGCCGGAGGTTGCTAAACCGGAGAGGTCTCTGGAGTATTGGATACACTTGTCTGCTTGTCTGTGGTGCGCAGGGACTTCGGAGGCGACGGACAGGTTCGTAGCAGGTGAACCTGGGTCAAGCGGGAGGCTTGATGCCAGGGGAGCGGGGAGCTCTGTCACGGTGGCTGCGAAGGGGTCTGGGTCGGTCCTTGGGTCGAGGTGCGCCAGGTGAAGGCAGAGAGTGCGGAGCGTGGCTCCGGGTGAAGGTACTCCAAGACAAAGTCCTCGGAGGTGAGGCACTTCGAAGGTACTCCAGATGGAGTAACTTCGGAGTTGGATGGATCAAGTCCTCTGCGGAGGCAAGGAGTTCGAAGTGTGCTCCGGAGGGAGACATTCGAAGGTACCCGACGAAGGTCTCAGAAGTCGAGGCGCATCGAAGGCATGGTCCGGGTGAGGCTCGTCGAGGAGTGTGCTCGGGGAGAGACACTGCGACAAGTGCTCATGGAAAGCTTCGTGCGGAGGCCTTGGACGAAGGAGGGACTTCGAAGGGTGGTACTCCGAAGGTGGGGCTTCGGAGTGTGGTTGTCTTGTGGTACTTCGGTCTGCATGACTTCGGTACACGGACTGACGGAGTTCGAGCTGGGCGAAGCTGCGAAGCCGTGGTGGTCCACTCCGGAGGTGTTGGTGCGAAGGCCCAAGGGCTTTGACGGCTTCGGCTCAAAACCGTCACTGTATCGAAGGTTGACTTCGGTGAAGCGAAGGCCATCTGGCTCAAGGCTTCTCACCGAAGCTATCGCACCCCTCGCGTGCGAAGGGGGCTTCAGAAAGGTCAAAGGCTGCAAGTCTGACAGTGTCTGCTCTGCAAAAAGCTGGCGCTGTCCCCTCTGCAAAGGCTGACAGAGAAGCCTCCAATAAAGTTGACTACCTTTTGTACCCCTCAGTTCTGTAGAGACAAAACCAATGTAAACCCTAGGGGTAAAGTAGTCAATTCCTTTGGGTGAACTGTGGGCTATATATATGGGGGCTCGGTAGGTAACATTTAACACTTTGAGCATTTACTGTTGAGCTCCTGTACCAGCCCACACTTCGTTGTATTCATCCAGAGTTCAATTTTATTGTGTTCCTTGTTCAAGTGGCGAAGCCCTGCTTCTGCGTGCTTTTTGCTTGAGCTCGTTTTTCGCACCTCGCTAGTTGTAGTGCACCGAAGCCTGTCTAGGCGAAGGGTGTTTTGTGCGAAGTGTGTTTTACAGTGCACGTTCGCTCTGTGTAACAGGAGGCAAGACCTCGCTGCTTACTAGCGAAGCCCTGATCGAAGCCCGTGCTTTTATCGTGTCTGTGACTCTAGCGAAGTCTGTCAGTGTGCGTTTAGACCTTCGTGTACGAAGCCCAGCACCAGTTGCTGCTGCCAAGTACTTGGTCGAAGTCCTCAGTGGGGTGTCCACTCTTGCGAAGGGTGAAGTGTGAAGCCTGCTCGAAGCACCCTGTGTGCGGAGCCTGCACTGACTTAGCAGAGTAGATTTTCGAGGGTTGTAAGTGGAGCGAAGTCTTCTTGCCTTTGAACTTTTGGTCCTGCGAAGCCTGTGTTCGGAGTTGTCAAAGCACCTCCGAACTAGACCTTCGAAGATAGTGTTCGAAGCCTGTTCCGTAGAAGACAGAACTAAAACCGAAGGCTATCTTTTAGCCCGAAATTTTAAAAGCTCCCATTCACCCCCCCCTCTGGTCGCCGTTTTCGGTCCAACACTTTTGCTATACTTGTTAGATGTTGTAATTGCAGTCAATCATATCTGAGAAGCATGCTTTCTTCACTCCACCTGCACCCCAGTTGCATTCATGGCATATTTTGAGGGGGAGTTGCGTTTCAGGGGGAGTCTGCGTCTTAGAGTGCTTGATGAGTTCACTTGTCAACAAGGGGGAGAATTTTTGGTATAAGAGTTTAAGGGGGAGTTTTGGCTTTCTCTGGGATTTGTTTCAGGGGGAGTTTTTGTCCCGTTTGTCCTTACTCTTTTTATATCCTTGTTGATGTTTCTGAGACTGCACTCGTTTTGAGCTTTTACCTTTGGTTAACCATAATGACAGTTTCTTGCTTTTGTTCGGCTTTTGGTCATTAGGGTTAAACTTTTACTTTATTTTCTTCTTCTCTGTTTTCTTGTGTTTTGTTTTCGTGTTTCCACAATTGTTCACAGGTACTGAAGAGCGGATGAAGTGAAGTGTTGACAATGCACTCATCAAGGGGGAGATTGAGGAGCCATGCTGAATAGCGTGGGCCTCATGGCTCCAGATGTGATGAGTCATTGTCAACGATAGTCAAAGAGGACTAAAAAGAGAGAGAAGATCTGCTGTGTCTGGGCCTCGTGTGACTCAGGTACACGGGCAGCAAGCGACTGTCGAGCAGAGGGGCCGTGAAGTCGGGCTAGCCCAATCCGGGTACATGGGCCAGAAGCAGCACAAGACCCACTGGGCTGTTGACTAGGATTGACTAAGGTACATGGGCGGTGAGTGATTGCCGGGCTGAGAGAGCTGTAGAATCAGGCCGGCCCAATCCGGGTACCTGGTGCAAAGTCGGTGGAGGCTTTGTCAGTTTCGGCGCAAAACTGATGACCGCTGATCTCGCATCGGACTGTCCAGAAGAGAAGTCGTAGTCGCTACGAAAGCTTAGCTTCCGGATAAGTCATCTGTAAATAGGAGTTTACTATTTTTTCCCTAGGCCCACAGTCAGTCAGTCGAGTCTGTAAAAAATATCCTAAGGGCAGTTTGGTCTTTTCCATTTATTTCAGCGTCTGTAAAAAACCCTAGGGGTATTTCTGCATTTTCCCCATTTATTGGGCTGCCTATAAATAGGCCCCAATCCCTAGGGTTAGGATATACACACTTTAATCTAAAAAATCAGTGTTCTTTCTGGCGATTTGTCCCACTCCGCCGCCATTAGTTCGTACGCATGGCGTTCCTGTTCATCGCAAGCAAATCAAAAACTGTGTTTTATCTGTCAGGTATCTGATCGCTTTGATTTGCGTGTGTTTGTCTTACTGTTGCTTTCGTGTATCTCTGCTCTACTCTCAAATAGTCACGCTGTGTATTATTTACTCTGTCGTCTCGATCTGCGTGTCTATTTGGAATTTTTTTTGGTCAGAGATTGCTTCATGAAGTTTCTGTTTCTATAATAGCCTGTTGATAGGATCTGTGTTCTGGCGTGCAAGCTTTCAAACTCCAAATGCTTAGCCGTATGTTTTATTAGTAGTTTTGATCTCAAGGCAGAAAACACTGCACAAATCCTTGACATTGCATATCGTTTTTCCCTGGTTTCTTCACTAGCTTTTGTTAAAAGGCTTAGGGACTGCATAGTTTGTTTTTTAGCTATTTTCTGCATCTTGCATGAGTAGCTTCATAGGTTGCAGCTAGGCCTCTTTTAGCCAGGGAGTAGGCTTGTTTTCTCTTTCCCTAGCTAGTCTCGTTTTTAGCATGGTGATGTGTATGCTGTGGATACTAGCTGATATCGCGCATAGCTAGGCTGCGCTCTATGCTGTTGAGTGCTAGTTGTTTTTACTGTTCGCCTCGTGATGTTAAATGTGTGGGATGACAACTATTCTGCTGTAGCTGTTTGCTTTCTCTCTGTTCTGTGTATAAACTGAAGTCCGGTTTTTGTATCTGTGAAACATTTTCTAAAGCAGCAGCAGATTGGCTTCGAAGGATGTATTTTTTCAAGAATCCCTACTTTCGTCTTGGTGTTCTTCGAAGCTCACTTTGACACGTAGAAATGCTCAGTTTAAGAAGTCAGTTTCCGAGGCACATTTGCTGGTTTCGAAGTTCAGACCGAGGGTTACAGCGAAGCACACTTCGCTAGTGCTGAATTTTTTTTATTCGTGCGCTCTTGCGATGCTGCCTGTCCGAAGTCCTTTTCTGAAGTCTTGCGTTGTTCGAAGTCCTGCGAAGCACAGCTCAAGTCCGTTCTCACCGAGCGGAATTCCAAGCTCGTGCAGGCTTCGTTTTCTCTAGTACGTATAGTCTCCGGCTGATGTGTCAGAAAGGCTGCTTTTCAAAGTCTGAGCGTGGGACCTACAATAGCGCAAACTTCGGTGTTTCAGTGTCTTAATTTGAAGTCCACAAAACTCCCTTCGTTGTTATTTGTGCACGTTTTCAGAGTTTCCTCCGGAGTCTTTTGGCTTCGGTAACACAGGAGGTCTGCAGTAGGTTTCGAAGTTGGGTGTGTGGGCTTCGACTGACGAAGTCTATTTTTCGGAGTATATCCACAAACTTCGAACATCAGTCAATAGACTTCGATACAGAGATTACTTTAAACAGTACTAGTTTTTGTCTCGTTTTACGTACTGTTGACTAGTTGACTCTTTTTGATGATGCGTTAACTTCTTATGTTTTAAATGACAAATTAATCTGCCTATTAGCACTGTGTTGGTGTATCTTCATTTAGGACACCGGTCGTTTTTAGGCTAGATTATTTTTAACTCTGTTGATCTGTTTGTTTTACCGCTGTTAAGTCTGTTGAGGTGCGTTGGGTGTTGGGAGCAGGCCATTGATTCGAAAGAATTTTTTTTAGGCGCCCATTCACCCCCCTCTGGTCGCTACTTTCGGTCCTACAACGACGACTCCGGCAGCAGCAGTAGCAGCGCAAATGGCGGCACTAGGAAGAAATCCCCAACATGATGGTCCTCATGATCTCCTTCCAATATCGTCGAAGTATGCAGACCAATCTTACCAGCTGGGACCATCAACCTACAAGAGGGAGTCGCTCACAGCAACAATAGAAGGAAAGATTAGCTCGGAGATTGTGATCCGCAAACCTAGAAAAAAATCTATTCCTTCGCCAAGGCCCGGAGAAGTGGTTGTCTTCGAAGCCTTTTTCGAAGCAGGATTAGGGCTTCCGGCAGTCGACTTCCTAGCTGAGGTACTAGATTTAGTCCATGTTACTCTCCCCCAACTCTCTCCGAACGCGATAGCACGCCTTGCCATCTTCGAATGGGTGTTGCGAGCCGAAGGCTGTGAAGGAAGAGCAGAGATCTTCGCAGCCCTGCACCGAGCTTCTTGCCAACCAAAGACCTTCGTAGGCCCCGGAGGTGAAAAAATGGTGGTGGCCTTCGGGAGCATTAACTTCTGGCTTCGGGATGAATACGCTCTTCGGTTTCCAACAAAGGCCATCAACGCTAGGTGGTCTACAGATTGGATCCTCTGGTGGTTTTATGCCGAAGTTGGGGCAGGGAGCTGTCTGGCCGGACCTCTGCAAGACATAAACTTCCGAAGGGAAGCCCTCGTTCACCCAGATCCAGGCCAACTCGAAGCTCACCTTAGCCTACTTGAGCGAATCAGCCCCCGCTTGAGTATGCGGGACCTGGCAGAAGAGTTCCTCGGACTGCAGATCCCTCCTCTGATGGCCAACTGGCCTATCACCTTCGAGGAAGATCCGGAGGGCGGCCTCGGAAAGATCTCTTCGAACTCGAGCCCTACAGGTAACTTCGAAAACAACATGTTTTATATATATTTATTTGAAGAAATAACTAATGTCAACTTATCTCTCAGCTTCTCTAGCTCCCATGACTTCGGAGCAAATTGTGCGAGCTTCGGAGAAAATTCTGGGAATTCCAACTCCAGCAGAGAAGGAGTGGAGAAAGAAGCTAGTGGGAACTTGGGAACGGTTCAACCGAGTATGGGGGGTACTCGGACTTGTTCCCCCTCCTCTTCTGGATTGGGTGCCTTCAGAACAAGGGCCGAAGAAAAGGAAAGCGGAGGCTGGTACCTCAGCCCCTGCCAAAACTTCGTCAAAGAAGGTAGCTCGGAAACCAAGAACTGCAGCGCCTTCAAGTTTGGTGGCTTCGGTCTCTGAATCCTCGGAAGATGAAGGAAGAATTCTCGTCGACCTGATTGATGGGGATGAAGACCAGGCAGATGCAAACACTGGCGCCACCGCAAACGTGCCAGATGTTCCAAGCAGCTCTAGGCAAGCTGGGACTTCGGCTACCCTGCCGGACTTGCCGCGCGAAGGAGCCCCTGTGACCGAAGACGGAGTCGAAGTTTCTGCAGAGCCAGCTCCGATTCCGGATGAAGCAACAACTGCAGAGCCTAGAGAGGCTCTGACAATCGAAGCTTCAGTCCTGAATTTTGACTCCGACGAAGACTTTGGGGTAGCTTTTGACCCTCCAAGCAGCCCGATGCTGTAGGACCGAAAGTAGCGACTAGAGGGGGGGTGAATGGGCGCCTTAAAAATTCTTTCGAATATATGGCCTGTTCCCAACACCCAACGCACCTCAAAAGACTAAGCAGCAGAATATGAACAGATAGCCTAAGTCTAAAGGTATCTATCCTAGAAGCAACTAATGTGAATCAGAGAACTACCAAAGCAGTGCAACTAGGCAGATAAACAAAGTATACAAGACATGTCAGGCCAAACTTCTCAATGAATGATCTAAGTATATATAAAGTGAGATGAGAAGTTACTGTTAAGATTTGTCTCCTGTTCAGAACTTGGTGAAGCCTGCTCTACTGTATCGAAGCCTGCTTCGGAGGTCGGTGTCGAAGCCTGCTTCGGAGGTCAGTGTCGAAGCCTGCTTCGGAGGTCAGTGTCGAAGTCTGTCGAAGGCTGTTGTGAAAATGCCGAAGGTGTGTTTGGTCTAGCCTAGTTCGAAGTGGCAGGGAGCGAAGTATGCATCGAAGCGAAGTATGGAAGTATCGAAGCTAGCTTCGAACCGAGTGCTTCGAAGCCTATCCTTCGAACAGAATGCTTCGAACACAACGCACAGACAAACAACCTTCGAAAAGAGAAGCGAAGGCTCACACGCGACAGAGAAACCAAAACGAAGCCTACACTCTACCTTCGAACAAACACATCGAGGACCTTCGGAGAAGACGGATGCAAACACTGAGCAAAGTCTATCAGTGGGATTAGCTTCGAAGCTAACTCCGAAGCCTGATGAAGTATTGACTTCGAACAGCTCGAGACTGAGAACACCTTCGCTAATACTATCGATGTATGTGAAGCTGACAGAGTGCAAAACATACTGCGAAGGTAGATAAACAGCACGCAAATGAAGCCGATGTTCGAGTGAAGCCTTCGAGGATGTCAGATCGAAGCCTACCTCACGAAGCTGAGGGACTTCGAATAGAGAGAAGGGGCTTCGCCAGAAACAGGCAGAAAAGGTAATCAGTCTTGACTGCTTCGATCAAAAAGCTATGCAGAAAAAGCAAAGCCTGAGTACTAGTGTACTGTTGCTACAGTGTAGTAGTACTACTTGCAACCAGTATGAACTAGTACTCCTCGTGAAGAACAGAAGCAACCAAAAACACAATCGCTCTATGCATGTGAACCGAAGCTATAAACACTGCTGCAGATTTGCTGCGCATGAAGAGAATAGAAGCTTCATTGCATCAAACAAAAGCAAAATAAATGCAAGCCAAACACACATGAACAGCAACCTGGGGGCGCACAACAGAAGAGAGAGACAAGCACACAGGAACAAAATGACCCAAAGAATGATTGAAAAAGTGATTTCTAGAAGGGTAGTCCAACCTTAGGGATTGGGGCCCTATTTATAGGCTACCCAATGGCCTAGAATATACCACCAGCCCCTTAGGGTTTTACAGACGCAAAAATAAAGGAAAAGACTCTACTGCCCTTAGGAATTTTTACAGACACGACTTACTAACTGTGGGCCTAGAGATACAGATGACTTATCCGGAAGCTAAGCTTTTGTAATGACTACGGCTTCTCTTCTGGACAGTCCAATACAGAATCAACGGTTGTCAGTTTTGCGCCGAAACTGACAAAGCCTCCACCGACTTTGCACAAGGTACCCGGATTGGGCCGGCCCGATTCCGCAGCTCTCTCAGCCAGGCAATCACTCACCGCCCGTGTACCTGAGTCAACCCTGGTCAACAGCCCAGTGGGTCTTCTGCTGCTTCTGGCCCATGTACCCGGATTGGGCCAGCCCGACTTCGCAGCCTCCTCTGCCCGACAGTCGCTTGCTGCCCGTGTACCTGAGTCACACGCGGCCCATGAAACAACAGATCTTCATTCTTCTCAGTCCTTTTTGACTACCGTTGACAATGACTCATCACATCTGGAGCCATGAGGCCCACGCTATTCAGCATGGCTCCTCATATGCTCACTCGTCGACGAGACTTCGGAGGTCAACTTCACACAATCCCTTTGTTCTTTTTCCCTGCAAAAGTATGCAATATATAATACCTTTGTCTCAGTAGGGTCCGCACCTATGGAAGTGATCCCCCCCCCGAAGATACAGTTCCTGGGACCTCAGCAACTCCGGAGCTAGTTCCAGAAGTCACCCAAATGGGACCTGGAAAAGGTAAAGGAGAAATGGACCCCTTCCCTGCTCCAAATTCAGGATTAACTCCGTCTGAATCAACAGACGGGGGTCAATCTATGGAGGGGGGCCAATCTACCGAAGTTTCTGAGGATGCAGCCCAGCGCTCCGACCCCTCGCCGAACGAAGATGACTAGATGGCTTTATCTATGCTCCCTCTTCTAGCTCCTTTCTTGGAGCGAAGGACCGGACTTCGGACTTTGCTCGAGCCTTTGGATCGAGCTAACCGCGAAGTCGGGGAGATGGACTTGATAGCCATCCTGAGCGAAGCTGAGGGTTCGGAGCTCAACGCCGCCATAGAGCGTGCAGCGTACCAGGTACGAAGTATCTGCAAAACAAAATTAAACTCACCTACAAATAATTTCTCACCTTGCTTTTTCCTCTTTGCAGCAAATAGTCTTGGCCCGTGCTACGGCTGTCTCAAACGAGCGCGGAAGCCTTCGCCTTCGAGAGGAAATTACTGCTCTTCAACAAAATCTTAACATCTCCGAAGGTTAGGTTTCCCACTTAGACGACATGGTTTCAGCGGAGTGGAGGGCCAGACAAAGCTTGGAAACTGCGAATAGAAAACTCGAAGCAGAACAAATTGTGCTTCGGGCAGAGATAGAAAAGATGCGGATAGAACATGCTACGGCGGGAGCTGAACTTGTCAAGCTCCAGGAGAAAAAGGCCAAAGCTGCAGAAGAGGCTAACAACCTGCTTAGCCAGAAAAGTTCTCTAGCTACGGAGGCAGCTAGGCTCTCTGCTGTGGTGGATGAGTTGGCTTCATCGAAGGACGCTTTACTTGAAGATAAGCTGAAATCGGAGAAGGTAGCTGCGGAAGTCATGAACCAACTTGTAGGTGTTCTAGAGTACTTCGGTACTATTGGGACACTTCCTTCAAATGACAACGTCTCCCTACTGCGATGGCTAAAAAGGATCCAAGGAGCTGCGAAAACGATGAAGATAGCAGGCATTCGGTATGGAGAGATCTCTGGCCAAGTGGCTGCTCTTGGAGTACTTCGCTACTACGAAGATCTAGGATTATCGATAACGCCAGATTCAGGGGCGGCTCCAATTACCTTCGATGAAAATCGGCTTCTCAATCCTTCTGAAGACGTGACCGCAGCTTGGCAAGCCTTTCAAGCTTCCTGGAGAGCCGAAGGTCGCACTGCGATCAAGGCTTGGATCGATGAAGGGCAACACCAGAAGCAAGCTCGGTTGCAAGCCTTGAGCAGCCAGCCTCCGCCGAACCCATAGGTCTAGCTTCGTTCTAGGATCCAACTATGTAAAAAATCATGCTTTAATACATTATGAATCTGGCGAAAGGCTTCATGGAGAGCCCGAAATGTGTAAAGATATACTATCTTATATTAAGGAGGAAGAAAAAGAGGTTAACTTAGAAACTTCATCTTCTGAAGACATTGCATGGTCTGAGGATGAAGATAATGCTGAAGATCAAGGGAAAAAACGTGAAGAACTTCGAAGCTGGGAAAGGAGCCCCGAGCGACTTCAAACTTGGGCTGAACTTCAACAAGAACAGAAAGATTTTAGAGCTTCGAAGGGAGGTAGGAGAGTTAAACGCAAAGTTATTAGAACTCCCGGCTCTGGAACTAGTCGTTCCAACCTTAGTAGTAGCTCTAGAGATCGAAGGGGTCTTCGATTCCTTCTCGGCATAGACACCGATTTTTCGTGATGTAATTGTAATTTGTTCGAATGATAAATATCGATTTTTTAAAATTGTCTCCCTACTTCTCAGCCCCTCTTTGGGCGTAAGCAACTTCGCACTATACTCGAAGATGGTTAGGCGCAAAGAAAAACTTAGGAGTACAATTTTGGGGGTTCGGAGCCCCTCTTCTACTTAAAGATTAATTAAAACCTTACAAAACGTTTTCGACTACTTGGAGTCTGAAAACTGGTAACTTAGTACCTTTTGTTTTTTAAAAGAAGTCTCTCCGGACAACTTTTTGGACATTTTAGTGTCCCAAATGATTGGTCACTTTGGACTCTTTTTACAGATATTCGAAGCTTATCAACTCAAACTCTGTTTTGTTTTGGCCTCCTTCGGCTCTTTTTGAGAATGCTATCAAACCAGTGGTTTGGAATTTACAGTGGTCTCCTTGGACTCTTTTTACGGATGCTTTCAAGCCGGAGCTTGGAATCCACATTATTTGGTCTCCTTCGACTCTTTTTACTGATGCTTTCAAGCTGGTGGCTTGGAATCCATTTTCAGTGACTTTCCCAACTCATCGGAAGCTTCGAACCAGTGGTCCGAAGTCCGAAAAAATGATTCAAATTAATGACACTTCCGTCCCAGCCAACTTCGTCCTTCCAGTGCGTCCACTAGAAGTAAGAAATGTTTGAGAGGTAGGCATTATCTGAACCATGAACTTTATTAATTCGGAAGGTTTTTACAAATGATTACAAGGAGCCCCTATGCGAAATATCGCTTTAAGTGCTCCGCATGCCATGTATGCGTTAGCTCTTCACCTTCTGAAGTAGCTAACTTAAAAGAACCAGGGCGCCCTGAGCGGACAATTATGTATGGACCTTCCCACTTATTTCCTAATTTCCCTAGCGCTATAATACTTCGCAGAACAAGATGACCTGGCTTAAGCTCATTAATCTTGACTTTCAGGTCGAACCAAGTCTTCGTCTGCTGCTGATACTTTGTCAAATTGGCGACAGCTCAAAGTCTTGTCTCTTCTGTTAAATCCAGCGAAGTTTGTCTTTCTGCTTCTATTTCTGGTTCGGTGCTGCGAAGGGATCCTCCTTTGAGCTCTGTTGGTGTCATAGCTTCATCTCCGAATAATAGTCTGAAGGGAGTGAAACCCGTGGACCTCGTTTGAGTGGTCCGAATGGACCATAAAATCTTTGGAAGCTCTTCAGTCCACAATCCTTTTGCCAATCCCACTATTCTTCGATTCAGCCCTGACAAAATATTACCATTGGCTCTTTCCACAGCAAAGCATAATTGGATGCCTAGATCTTCACAAAATTTCTTGAAAGGTTCTGCATCGAATTGTGTTCCATTGTCAACTGTGAGTTGTCTAGGCACTCCGAACCGGCAAATGATATTTTTCAAGAAAAATTTCTATACATTGTTCGAGGTGATAGCTGTTAGGGGCTCTGCTTCAACCCACTTAGAAAAATACTCAATTACTACCACTGCGAATTTCAAATTTCCTTTTGCTACTAGGAAGGGACCAATCAGATCCATGCCCCATCTGGCCATGGGCCATACTGGAGCAATGACTTGAAGAGTTGTTGGTGGGCAATGACTTCTTCGTCCCATCCACTGACATCCTTGGCAGGTGCGGACTAGGTTCTCCGCATCAGCTACTATTGTAGGCCAATAGAGCCCCTGGCGAAGTGTTTTTTCCTGCCAAAGCTCGAGGGGCCAAATGGCTGCCGCAAAGTCCTTCATGAATTTCCCGAAGAATTTCTTGACCCTTGGCTTGAGATATACATCGGAGCAGAGGGGAACATACTCCGTCCTTGTACAAAATACCGTTGATTATATGATAATTCCAAATTCTAAGTTTCAACCTTGAAAGTTGTGGCTCTTCAGACGAACTTGCTTCTCCTTGCATCAATTCCATAATTGAACTTCACCAATCTGTACATGGAATGCAAAGGATTTCCGCAGAAGGAATTTGTGGCACCGAAGGTGTACTGAGTTCTTCATAAAAAGCCTCTTCTGGTATGTCCATAGCTCCGGCTGCAGCTTTTGCTAAGATATCAGCTTGCACATTTTCTGCTCTAGGTATACTCCGAATGGAAATCCCTTTAAATGCTGCTTCAATCTTACGGATTTCTTCCAAGTATTTTGCAAGTTGTGTGTTGTAGCAATTGTGTTAGCTACAACACATGTTTTGTATGTGTGTATATGATAGGTAGAATGAACCTCGATGGGTTCTCTCAGAGGGAGAAAGAGTTTATACTGGTTCTGGCCTCCCCTAGGGAATAATAGCCCTACGTCTAGTTTGTGGTGGATTTGGCATGCTATGCCTTGGTGTGGAGAAAGAACTCCAGGGTCTCATGGCCCCTGGAGCATGTGTCCCTGTTACAAGGGCTTGGCCCTGCTTTTATTGGAATGCAGGCTAAATGAAAAGACCGGGATGCCCCCTATGAGCCCTAGGCTCATAGGGGCAGAGAGGGGAAAAGGAGCTAGCTACGGTACAAAAGTGCTTTATAGCCTTACAAACGTGTCAGGTAACGTCACATCTTGACCAGCTAGACGACAAACTACGGGCCGAAGGGGCCCCTGGTATGGCTTCTACACTGTAGCGGGGCGTAAATATCTTTTGGGTTCGGAGCTAGGACCTCCGAACTGGGGCTCCGAACCAGGGCTCTGAACTGGGGGGCCTCTGAACTGGGGGCCTTCGAACTGGGCCCTCCGAACTGGGGGCCTCCGAACTGGGGCCTCTGAACTGTGAGCCTCCGAACCGGGGCCTCCGAACCGGGGGCCTCCAAACTCGGAGCCTCTGAACCGGGGGCCTCCGAACTCGGAGCCTCCGAACCGGGGGCCTCCGAACTGGGGGCTTCCGAACGGGTCGGAGAGGGTCTGGAGACTAGCTCTGAGGAGCTCCGAAGGGAGCTCTAAGGCTAACTCCGGACAGGGCTCGAGGGCTAACTCCGAAGAAGGCCTGGAGGCTGGCTTCGAAGTTAGCCTGAGACTTAGCTTCTGGCGGTCTTCAGGGGATCTCGAGGGCTTAGCCTCGGAGGGCTCCGAAGGACCTCGCTCCAGGGGGCTTCGACGGGGCCCTGGGGCTTCGCCCTTACAAGCTCCAGCATAAACCTTGAGACTTGGGAACAGTTCATGGGGAGGAAACAGGCTTCGACAGTGTTGGGTTCCGGGCCGAAGGCTGTCGGAGGCTGACGTCATTTGGCCCCTGTTCAGGGGAAACATATTCCCCCAACACTGTGAATGCCAAACTTGAAAGCTCTTGTCTATGTGCCCTGCTACAATCTGAGAATATGTCTTAATAACAACTCTTGTAGCCCCTAGAGCACGTGCCTTTCGAAGTCCCAATAAAATTTTTGCAGAATTGACGAAGTTGCTGCACTTAAAATTTCTATCTTAATAAAAGCTCTTGCAGAATTGACGGAGTTGCTGCAGTTCTCCGAAGCCACACCTCTTCTGACCTTGCATACTCTTCGAAGTAAGACATCAACTGAGCAACAGAAGATATCTGCTTCCTGTGAAGTTTATCAAGGAGGCCTGCGTTGGTAACTCCCTCTCGAGCTGCGTCAACTATGGAAGATGTAGTTAACCCTCGAATTTGCGACTTCGTATTTGCGAAGTGCTTAAAATACTGTCTTAAAGTCTCTCCAGGGAGCTGCTTCACCTGGAAAAGACTTCCTATTGACATTGGGGGTACGAAGGTATCCTGAAAATTGCTTATAAACTTCTTCCTTAATTGCTCCCAGGTTCTGATTGACCCTGGCTTCTAAGACCAGAACCACCACAACGCCACTCCTTCAAGAGCTAGAGGAAAGCATTTGGCCATGGTGTCTCGCACCCCTCCGCTGGCCTCAATTGCTAATGTATAAGAACGGGAGAACTCCCCAGGGTCCTTGTCTCCAGCATACTTGCAAAGTTTCGAAGTTTTAAACTTCGGATCAAAGCACACTTTCTGTAGCTCTGGATGCAGCGGAGATTCAGTGTCGAAGGAGGCGTTCTCCGGGGCTTCGGGATAATGAACTTCGTTGTCTTCGGGCACATCAGGAATGACTGGGGTGGCCTGAGGGTGAAGCCTATCTATGGCTTCTTGCCGCCACCTTGCTACTTCAGCTTGGAGACTGGCCATTTGAGCGGCCATATCTCTAAGACCATCTTCATCTCCTCCGGAAGGGCCTTCCGGTCTTGAGACCTGTATGCATCAGTCCGAAGTGGAACTTGAGGTGAAAGAGGAACTCTGGGTGGTCGAAGTATGGATGGATTCGGGTAAGGAACTCCGTATGCTCGGGGAAGGGGAGTTCCTTTCGGAGTCTGAGGTGGAGGAAAAGTCGAAGGTCCTCCGGCCTCAACTGTGTCTAAAGATCTTGCTCTAGAGGTCCGAGGGGACCTCTGAATATTGAGGAGCCATGCTGAATAGCGTGGGCCTCATGGCTCTAGAAGTGATGAGTCATTGTCAACGATAGTCAAAGAGAACAGAAGAAGAAAGGAGATCTGCTGTTTCATGGGCCGCGTGTGACTTAGGTACACAGGCAGCAAGCGACTGTCGAGCAGAGGAGGGTGCGAAGTCGGGCTGGCCCAATCCGGGTACATGGGCCAGAAGCAGTAGAAGACCCACTGGGCTGTTGACCAGGACTGACTCAGGTACACGGGCGGTGAGCGATTTCCGGGCTGAGAGAGCTGCGGAGTCGGGCCGGCCCAATCCGGGTACCTGGGGCAAAGCCGGTGGAGGCTTTGTCAGTTTCGGCGCAAAACTGACAACCGTCGATCTTGTATCCGACTGTCCAGAAGAGAAGCCGTAGTCGCTATGAAAACTTAGCTTCCGGATAAGTCATCTGTATCTCTAGGCCCACAGTCAGTCAGTCATGTCTGTAAAAATACCTAAGGGCAGTAGAGTCTTTTCCTTTATTCTTGCGTCTGTAAAAAACTCTAAGGGGCTGGTGGAATATTCCTAGTGTTGGGCAGCCTATAAATAGGACCCCAATCCTAGGGTTAGGTCACCCTTTTGGCTGAAATCAATTCATAATCCTTTGGGTCATTTTTGTCTCTTACTCTCTCTCTCTTGTTTGTGCGCCGCCAGGCATTTTGCCCCTATTTCTTGTCTTGCATTTATTTCATTCTTACTGTTGTAGTGAAGCTTCTATTCTCTAATCGGCGCAGCAACTGCAGCGTTTTAATGGCTTCATTTCACTCGCACAACAAGTTTTTTCATGGATTTTAAGGCTTCGGTTGCTTCTGTTGCGTGTGTTCTTCACGCAAGTAGTACTAGTTCTTGCTGTTGCAAGTAGTACTACTACACTGTCGCAACAGTACACTAGTACCAGCTTTTTGCTGTTACTGCTCAACTTTTTGATCGAAGTAGACAGAGCTGAATCACTTTCTGACTGCTTCCTTGCGAAGGATCCCTTCTTTGTTCGAAGCCCCTCAGCTCCGTGAGGCAGGCTTCGATCTAACAGTCTTGAGGGCTTCGTCTTTGACTTCACTCTGTGCTGCTAGCTTTGAAGTACGTTTTTGTATGGACAGCGTGACATACTTCGAACGACCATGCGAAGGTACTCTGACAGGTTTCGAAGTTGGCTTCGAAGCTTGTCTTTCTGTTAGACTTCACTCAGTGTTTGCATACGTCCTCTTCGAAGGTCCTTGTTGTGTTCTGTTCAAAGGTAGAGTGTAGGCTACGTTTTGGTCTCTATCGCGTGTCAGCCTTCGCTTTTTCCCTTTCGAAGGTTGTTTGCTTTGTGTGCGTGTTCGAAGCTGTGTTCGAAGCTGTGTTCGAAGCCTTGCCTTCGAAGTACACACTTCGAAGCAGGCTCCGACTTTGTCATACTTCGCTCTCATTCACACTCGACCTAGGGTAGACAACACACCTTCGACAGACTTCGACCAACGAAGTAGACCTCGACCTCCGAAGCAGGCTTTGACCCCACGAAGCAGGCTTCGATACTGCGAAGCAGGCCTTGACCATCGAAGCAGGCTTCGCCAAGTTTCAAACAGGGGACAGATTTTGAAAGGTAACTTCTCATTTCACTCTTTGTGCATTTATTACTGAGAAGCTTATCTTGCCTTGTCTTTTGTATACTGTTTATCTGTCTATTAGCACTGCATTGGCATTTCTCTGTTTATCAACAGTTGCTTCTAGGCTAGATACCTTTAGACTTAGGTGATCTGTTCCTTCTGTGCTGTTTAGTCTTTAGAGGTGCGTTGGGTATTGGGAGCAGGCCATTGATTCGAAAGATTTTTTTAGGCGCCCATTCACCCCCCTCTGGTCGCTACTTTCGGTCCTACAAGTGGTATCAGAGCAAGGTTAGTGTTTTTCCATACCTTAACCGGTTCTAAACCCCAGTAGTGACCATGACGTCTCCTGGCAAGGTCTCGTCCTTGGAAGCATATGGCTATAACTATTGGAAGACTCGCATGCGAGCCTATCTCATGAGCCAAGGTTCGGACATTTGGGACATTTGCGTTCACACCACGTTTGTCATATTGCCAGTCGCTGAGCATGGTACTGTTGGTATCATTGCTCAGCATCTGAGCAACAGTAAGGCTGTGAACATTCTTTTTCTCTGGTTTAGGTCGCACTGATTTTGAGCGTGTGAGCCATCTCTCCACTGCGAGAGAGATCTGGGCTACCCTCAAGGCACACCATGAGGGAACAGCTCAGGTCAAGGCTCGGCTCTATCAGACCTACCGGCGTGAGTACGAGAACTTCACACAAAAGCTGGGTGAATCAGTTGAAGCTTTGTTTGGTCGCTTTCAATCGATCATTAACAAGCTTCGGGACAACAAGGCTGAGGGTGCTCAGTTAGTCTCAGATCACGAGCAGGCGCTCAAGGTTCTCCATACCTTGGACCCAAAGATCTGGGAGATCAAGGTATCCTCTATCGTTGAGAGCACTTCTTACGATACCTTGACCATTTCTGAGTTGTTTAGCAAGCTGAAGGCCACTGAGGTAGATATCCAGCTGAGATCAAATCTCACTAGTTCTGGATCAAAATCCCTGGCCCTTGCTACACCTTCTGTTGATCCTTCTTCTGTGAGCTGTGCTGGGTTCTCTTTGATGTCTATCACTGAGGACCAGCTTGAGTTGTTGGGAGATGATCATTTGTGTCTCTTTAACAACCGGGTGCGTCGTGTCTATGACAAGAGAATGTTCAAAAGACACGGCACAAAATTCGGGTGCTTTGAGTGTGGTGATCCAGGACACTTCATCGCCGACTGGCCCAAGCGCAATGGTCACAAGAAGGGCACCGGTGGTGGCTTCCACGACTCCGGCAAGCACGAGAGCTCATCCTTCAACAAGGGCAAGCCGAAGACCAGATTCTTCAAGAAGGCCCTGAAGAATTACCGGCGAGAGAACAAGAAGTGCGACAAGGCCTTCTTCACCGAGATGGAGAAGAACTACTCCAAGCGGTCCACGTCTTCTTCCTCTTCATCGAGCTCAAGCAATGAGGAGATCGCCATCAGGAAGGGGAAGGGACAAGGACGATCTGGCAGGGTCTCTGCTTCATGTCCCTCGGAGACAAGCCGAAGAGCCGCTCACACCAGCGCCGAAGATCCCGCAAGAGCTTCTGTTCAATGGCTCTTGGGGATAAGGAAGAAAAGAGCTCCTCCGATGACTCCGACGATGACGACAATGAAAAGGTATCATCCTATGAGCGCGAAATCATTGATTTACTTGAGAGCAATCGTCAAGAGTTGAAATATCGGGAAAAACTGCTTAGGAGGGCCAAGAAGAGGATAGATGAGTTAGAGAGTGAGCTTGTCGTAGCCAACGACAGAATTGAGAGTCTATCTTCTTCCCCTTGCTTGGGTGATAGCAGTGAGTGCCCGAAGTGTGAGGTGCTTCTGTGTGACCTGTTGACTCTGAAGTCCAGGTACATAGAAAGGGTTGATGAGAGGGACGCTTTGGCCACTGAGCTTGAAAGCGCTCAGCTGGAGCTGAAAGATGCTCAAGCCACTGTCGTTGCACCCTGTGTTGATTGCCCATCTCATCTAGCTGCCTTAGCTGAACTGAAATCCAAGGGCGATGAACATTTGGGTGATTTGGAGAGGTTGAGAGCTGAGCTTGCGCAGACTAGGCTAGAGCTTGAGACATTGTCAGTTCCACCCACTGTCTGTGAGAACTGCCTGTCTCTTAGAATGGAATTGATTAAGCTGAAAGCCGAGAAGTCTGTCCAAGTAGAAAGTGAGTGTGAGACCTGCTTGTCTCAGGTGGAGGTTCTAGCTTCCTTGAGAGAGGAGCTAGCTGATTCTCAGAATGAGAACTTTTACCTCCGTTCTATCCTGAGTTGGATCAGTGCCAGAGAGCTACAGCTCGGCATGATGATCCAGCAGTTCAAGAGGCAGGATGGGTTTGGGGTAGGTTACACCTACACCAAGGCTGACTTTGAGAGTGCCATTAGCCGGGCAGTGGAGTGGAGTAAAATGACTCCTGAGCAGAGATACCCCAAGACTCACTCCACTGAGTCTTCCCAGGATTGTCAGCCCAAGGATGGAGTGATCCATGAACCACCTAAAGCTCCACCCAGAAACCTATCTGGGTTCCAAAGCCCAAACATCTCCACACTTCTCTAGACTCTCTTCCTGGACCCTCTCAGCCCAAGAAGACTACACCTAACACCACCAAGCCCAAACATCCCAAGCCTCACCACATCCCAAGAAGCCCACCTATCATTGTGAGTACTGTCAGAGAGACGGGCATCTTGCAGAGTTTTGCTTCAGGAGAGCGGGTTGAGAGAGCAGAGAGAGCTTATGGTGGTCAGGAGCAGTTCTACCAGTAGGGTGGTAGACTGCGTGTTCCTTGACGCGGGGAGAGGCTGGAGGCCAGCCCGCGTCGGTAGGTGGTGGTAGAGGAGACGGATTTCTTGCACGTGCTCCAGTTGGTGGTGTTCGTTCCGGCAGAGCTCCAGGCCGTGTTGGCTACGGTCATGGACCTCGTGGCCGAGGTTTTAGGAAGAACCGAGGACCGCGCTTTGAGCCACGTTTTGGTCCAAACTCTTTTGATGGTTTTCGCTTTCCATCTTTTGAGCAGATGGCTCGACACTGGTTTAGCTCTTTTGCTAAACCTGGTGCCAGACCATTTGCTCCCACTTACAGCCACTGATTGTGCAGGATCGGTGACTGGAGGACGTTTGGATCATGGACTCAGGATGCTCTCACCACATGACGGGACATCGCAGATGGTTCTCCAGTCTCACTCCCCCGAGCTCCAAAGAATACATCACCTTCAGAAACAGTGGTCAAGGGAAAGTAAGTGGCATTGGCTCAATTCACATTTCAGATCATTTCTCTTTGAAGAATGTTGCTTTGGTTAAAAATTTGAATTTCAATTTGATTTATGTTTCGCAACTTCTTGAGGATGGTTTGGAAGTGCGTTTTAAGAAGGGCAATTCTTCTGTGTTTGATTCTAGAGGGTCTTTGATTTTCCAGATTTTACCATTCGGTAAAGTTTTTCGAATTGACTTCTCTAGTTCTTTTGGCCCTTCTCGCTGTTTGATTGCTGGATCCTCCTCTGAGCTCTGGAAGTGGCATAGGAGGTTAGGTCATTTGAGTTTTGATCTGCTAGTCAGGTTGAGCTCTATGGACCTCATCCGAGGATTGCCCAAGCTTAAGATGGAGAAGGATCTAGTTTGTCATCCCTGTCATCATGGGAAAATGGTTGCCGCTTCTCACTCACCTGTGACTCAGGTGATGACTTCGTATCCTGGCGAGCTTTTACACTTGGACACTGTTGGTCCAGCTCGGGTACGTTCAGTCGGTGGGAAGTGGTACGCACTTGTGATTGTTGACAACTTCTCTCGATTCTCGTGGGTTTTTTTTGGAGTCTAAGGATGAAACTTTTCAATTTGTTCATGACCTGATTTTGAAGCTGGAGAATGAGAACAATGGTCGGATGTGAGCAATTCGCTCCGACAACGGCTCTGAGTTCAAGAACTCTCAGTTCGTCAGCTTCTGTAGTGATCAGGGTCTGGACCATCAGTTTTCTTCTCCTTATACTCCCCCATAGAACGGCGTTGTGGAACGAAAGAAACCGCACGCTAGTCGAGATGGCCAGGACGATGCTCGATGAGCACAGGACTCCTAGGCGTTTTTGGGCTGAAGCCATGAACATGGCTTGCTATCTGGCCAACCGCATTTTTCTTCGAGCTTACTTAGGTAAGACTTCGTATGAGTTGCGGTTTGGCAAACAGCCCAAGGTGAGCCACTTGCGAGCGTTTGGCTGCAAGTGCTTTGTGCTCAAGAAGGGAGGGCATTTGGACAAGTTTGAGTCTCATTGCTGGGATGGTGTTTTTTCTTGGTTATGCATTGCATTCTCGAGGCTTCCGTGTTTGGAACCTCGAATCCCAGCTGCTTGTCGAGACTTGTGAGGTTTCATTTGATGAGTCCTTGCCTTCTTTGACTCCTTCTTTTGAGCCTTCTGATGGTGAGCTCGGAGAGTCCATCTTCGAGGAAGATGATGACACTCCAGCCGCTAATGAGGATGGGCCTTCTGCACCCCCCGCAGAGCCCACACCTTCTGAGACTTCGACTGAGGATGAGGGCGGACCTCTGATCACTTCTTCCACTACGATCGAGCCCCCTCAGTCGAGTCCAGAGGTGCCAGCTGCTGACTCTGGTGAGTTGACTTCAGATCACCAGGGAACCCGAGCAGTTCAGCGTGACCATCCCTCAGAGCTCATCCTAGGTGATCTGACTGAGAGAACTTTACGTTCATCAAATGCCTCTCTTGCTGTGTTTGCTGAATCTACTTTTGTTGCATCTTTTGAGCCCAGAGATGTTTCTCATGCTCTTTCTGACTCTAATTGTATTAATGCTATGCAAGAAGAGCTTGAGAACTTTGTCCGTAATCGGGTTTGGACACTAGTTGAGCCGCCACCAGGATGCAACCCCATAGGCACCAAGTGGGTGTTCAAGAACAAACAAGGTGAAGATGGGGTTGTGGTGCGCAACAAAGCTCGACTAGTTGCCCAGGGTTTTTGCCAGAAAAAGGGTATTGATTTTGAAGAAACTTTCGCCCCTGTTGCCCGTCTTGAGTCCATTCGCATTCTCTTAGCTTTTTCCGCTTCGAAGGGTTTTAAGCTTTTTCAAATGGACGTTAAGAGTGCTTTTCTGAACGGGTTCATAGAGGAGGAAGTTATGTTAGGCAGCCCCCCTGTTTTGAGAACCCTAAGTTTCCTCGACATGTTTTTAAGCTGCAAAAGGCTTATACGGGTTGAAGCAAGCCCACAGGGCTTGGTATGACCGGTTGAAGCAGTTTTTGTTGGGGAAGGGCTTTGTGATGGGTTCAGTGGATAAAACTCTCTTCTTGCTCAAAGTTTCTTCAGATTTCTTAGTTGCTCAGATTTACGTGGACGATATTATTTTGGCGGTACTACTGATTCTCTTGTGTTCAAGTTCTCTGAGCAGATGCACAGTGAGTTTGAGATGAGCCTCATGGGTGAGCTCAAGTACTTCTTAGGACTCCAGATCAAGCAGACCAAGGACGGCACCTTCATCCAACAAGGTAAGTACACTCACGATATGCTTAAGAAATTTGACTTTGGTGGGGAGTTGAAGCCGCAGATGACCCCGATGGGCACATCTGGGGGTCTGGACAAGGACGAGAGCGGCGGTCAAGGTCAATGAAGGGATTTTCGAGGGATGATCGGCTCGCTGCTGTACTTGACGGCGACCAGACCGGACATTCAGTTCGCCGTGAGACTGTGCGCGCACTTCCAGTCTTCACCACGCGCGTCTCACCAGCAGGATGTCAAGCGCATCTTCAGGTATCTCACTTATGCGCCCGATCTTGGTCTTTTCTATTCAGCATCATCTTCTCTCGATTTATTTGGATTTTCGGATGCCGACTTTGGTGTGTGCCGGTTGGATCGCAAGTCGACTTCTGGTACTTGCTAGTTTCTTGGTTCTTCCCTTGTTTCTTGGTCTTCTCGAAAGCAATCTGGAGTTGCTCTTTCGACCACAGAGGCTGAGTATGTAGCTGCTGCTCACAGTTTGTTTGGATGATTTCCACTCTGCGAGATTTTGGGTTGTTCTTTCCTACCAGTGCAATTAGTGTAGGGAAAAACCCATGTCTCCATTCAAAAACCAAACACATTGATGTGCGCTTTCACTTTCTGCGGGATCAATATGAGAAAGGTGTCATTGACCTTGTTCATGTTGATACCCATCATCAGTTGGCTGATATTTTCACCAAACCCCTAGATCAGTCTACATTTGAGCGTTTACGAGAGGATTTGGGTGTTGTGTATCCTTTCTAGGATATTTTGCGTCAGTTTTCTTTCTTCTTTACTCTTTTCTTGAGTCCTTTTTGTGTGTGTTCATATCTTGCATATTCACATATCACACTTAAGAGTTGCTTCTGTTATATGATTGAACTGCTTTACTTATTCTAGCTGGTACATGCTTTTGATTGCTTGTCAATGATCATGTCTTGTCTCAGTTCGCTTGATAAGTCTGATATTTGTCATATGCATGGCTTTTATGCTTTAAAATTGAAAAATGATCACCATTGCTTCTGGTAACTAGCATGCGTAGGCTGAATGTTCTTGCTATCTGATACATACCTTGTAGCTTGCTCCTTAGATGCAAATACACAACTTGGACATCTTTATGCTTTTGAACATGGAAAATGTGCTATAAAATAATGAAAAACTAGAAAAATGACAATTCCATGTCTTTTTATGCTTAAAATTGAAAAGATTCAGTTGGGTTTGTCTTGTCACATTGCATTGTTCTGGACTGCGTACCATAGCACTTTGGTATGAACTAGGACACTGTAGTGTATGCCAAGACCAATGTCTTAAGCTTCTGATGGTCCAGTTCTGGCCTAGGCTTGACTTGGTCGGTCAGCATAAGGTTTGACATACAAATAACCCCTGGCAAAAATGAAAAAGGAAAAAGAAAAAGCCTGAAAATTGAAATGATAACAAGTTTGCTGAAGCACTTTGTTTTGGACAATGCTTATTTTGGTAGATATATGTTAGCTTCTACATCTCATGTTTACCTTGCTGTCAACCGGAAAATGTGGTGATGTTTTTGTTTTGCAAAAATTGAAATATGCGTGCTAATGACTTTCCTTAGATATCATCTATTGCACTGATCATGCCATGTGTCTTAGACAGTATGTCTTTTGCTATACTTGTTAGATGTTGTATTTGCAGTCAATCATATTTGAGAAGCACGCTTTTTACATTCCACATGCACTCCAGTTGAATTCACTGCATATTTTGAGGGGGAGTTGCATTTCAGGGGGAGTCTGTGTCTCTATTGAGTGCTTGATGAGTTCACTTGTCAACAAGGGGGAGAAAATTTGGGATCAGAGTTTAAGGGGGAGTTTTTGTCTCGCTCTCGCTTGTTTCTTACTCTGTTGATACCTTTGTTGTTCTGAAATCGCACTCACTTTTGAGCTTTTTATGTTTTGGTTAACCATAATGACCGCTCCTTGCTGTTGTTCGGCTTTTGGTCATTAGGGTTACACTTTTACCTTATTTTCTTCTTCTTTGTTTTCTTGTGCTTTGTTTTCGTGTTTCCACATTTGCTCGCAGGTTCTGAAGAGCTGAAAAAGAGGAGTGTTGACAATGCACTGATCAAGAGGGAGATTGAGGAGCCATGCTGAATAGCGTGGGCCTCATGGCTCTAGAAGTGATGAGTCATTGTCAACGATAGTCAAAGAGAACAGAAGAAGAAAGGAGATCTGCTGTTTCATGGGCCGCGTGTGACTCAGGTACACGGGCAGCAAGCGACTGTAGGGCAGAGGAGGCTATGAAGTCGGGCTGGCCCAATCCGGGTACATGGGCCAGAAGCAGTAGAAGACCCACTAGGCAGTTGACCAGGACTGACTCAGGTACACGGGCGATGAGCGATTGCCGGGCTAAGAGAGCTGCGGAGTCGGGCCATCCCAATCCGGGTACCTGGGGCAAAGCCGGTGGAGGCTTTGTCAGTTTCGGCGCAAAACTGACAACTGTCGATCTTGTATCCGACTGTTTAGAAGAGAAGCCATAGTCGCTACGAAAACTTAGCTTCCGGATAAGTCATCTGTATCTCTAGGCCCACAGTCAGTCAGTCGTGTCTGTAAAAATACCTAAGGGCAGTAGAGTCTTTTCCTTTATTCCTGCATCTGTAAAAAACCCTAAAGGGCTGGTGGAATATTCCTAGTGTTGGGCAGCTTATAAATAGGACCCCAATCCTTAGGGTTAGGTCACCCTTTTGGCTGAAATCAATTCATACTCCTTTGGGTCATTTTTGTCTCTTACTCTCTCTCTCTTGTTTGTGCGCCGCCAGGCATTTTGCCCCTGTTTCTTGTCTTGCATTTATTTCATTCTTACTGTTGCAGTGAAGCTTCTATTCTCTAATCGTGTGCAGCAACTGCAGCGTTTTAATGGCTTCATTTCACTCGCACAGCAAGTTTTTTCATGGATTTTAAGGCTTCGGTTGCTTCTGTTGCGTGTGTTCTTCACGCAAGTAGTACTAGTTCTTGCTGTTGCAAGTAGTACTACTACACTGTCGCAACAGTACACTAGTACCAGCTTTTTGCTGTTACTGCTCAACTTTTTGATCGAAGTAGACAGAGCTGAATCACTTTTCTGGCTGCTTCCTTGTGAAGGATCCCTTCTTTGTTCGAAGCCCCTCAGCTCCGTGAGGCAGGCTTCGATCTGACAGTCTTGAGGGCTTCGTCTTTGACTTCACTCTGTGCTGCTAGCTTTGAAGTATGTTTTTGTATGGACAGCGTGACATACTTCGAACGACCGTGCGAAGGTACTCTGACTTGAGATCTTCGAAGTCCATACTTCGACAGGTTTCGAAGTTGGCTTCGAAGCTTGTCTTTCTGTTAGACTTCGCTCAGTGTTTGCATCCGTCCTCTTCGAAGGTCCTTGTTGTGTTCTGTTCAAAGGTAGAGTGTAGGCTACGTTTTGGTCTCTATCGCGTGTCAGCCTTTGCTTTTCCCTTTTGAAGGTTGTTTGCTTTGTGTGCGTGTTCGAAGCTGTGTTCGAAGCTGTGTTCGAAGCCTTGCCTTCGAAGTACACACTTCGAAGCAGGCTCTGACTTTGTCATACTTCGCTCTCATTCACACTCGACCTAGGGTAGACAACACACCTTCGACAGACTTCGACCAATGAAGTAGACCTCGACCTCCGAAGCAGGCTTCGACCCCGCGAAGCAGGCTTCGATACTGCGAAGCAGGCCTCGACCAGCGAAGCAGGCTTCGCCAAGTTTCAAACAGGAGACAGATTTTGAAAGGTAACTTCTCATTTCACTCCTTGTGCAGTTATTACTGAGAAGCTTATCTTGCCTTGTCTTTTGTATACTGTTTATCTGTCTATTAGCACTGCATTGGCATTTCTCTGTTTATCAACAGTTGCTTCTAGGCTAGATACCTTTAGACTTAGGTGATCTGTTCCTTCTGTGCTATTTAGTCTTTAGAGGTGCGTTGGGTATTGGGAGCAGGCCATTGATTCCAAAGAATTTTTTAGGCGCCCATTCACCCTCCCCTCTGGTCGCTACTTTTGGTCCTACAAATAGGGCTACCACCTGAACTCCGCTTGGGATGCATGGTTTGAAAACTTGGTAGAGAACGAAGTTGTTTGGACTAAGTTCCCCACGGACGGCGCCAACTATTGGCGTAAAAGATTACACTAACAGGTTTTAGGAGTTTAGAAACTGACAAACGAAGTGTTTGTGGAAAAACTGTTTCAAGCCTCCGAATAGGATAATAGCTCAAAACAGTTCGAAGATGTGTATTGAATAACTCAGTCCTCCATCCTCATTACAGGGTAAAACAGGGGGGTATTTATAGGCCCAAACATTAAGGAAAAGACCCCTTTACCCCTATATTACAACCGACACAGTGGAAACTATTCGGTACCCTTGATAGGGCTAAAACGGTAAAAGACTAATCTACTAAGAAAGAAGATAAGTCTTCCATCTTAGCTGGCAAAGAGGTGCTCTAAAGAGTCCATGTTCGAAGATATACTTCGAACTAGAGTTCGCCTTCATCCTTCGAACTCGATCCAATACGCTCCCAGAGTTAGACATTAAAAGACTCTGATTAAATCAACTGTCGTTGTCTTGTCATAGCAATGACTCCGAGGATGATGTATTTTCCCCCAACAACAGCCATTGGCATTGGTTTCTAGTACTAGCCGTGGCACCCCTGTAGAACAAGCACATCAAGCACTTGTGTTTTTGCATATGGTTTTGCTTTATCCTCCATGGTTTCCATCACTAAGGAGCAGGTGGACACTCTAGATGATGATTAGCTTGCTCTCATTGCTAGAAGGTTCACCCGTTTTCACCATGAGAGATGGGATCAGAGGAGAAGTGGTTTTAGTGGTTGTTTTGAGTGTGGCGACACTTCTCACATCAAGGCAAATTGCCCTAAACTCAAGAAGAGAGTTGAGAGTGAGCGCCTCAAATACCACAAAAAGGAGAGGAAACCCTTTGTGAAGGGCAAGCGCAGCAAGGTGGCTAAGAGGGAAGCCAAAGCCGCTTCCAGAGCATTTGTTGCTGCTCTCAGCGACATCGACACTTCCTCAACTGAGGAGTCGAGCTCTGAGGAGGAGTCTCCAAGGAAGGAGGAAAAGAAGGACAAGAAGGGACGAGATTTCACCGACCTTTGCTTCATGGCCGACAGCGATCACAGCGGCGATGAGCTTGACTCATCTGAGGTACCTATATCCTATGACCAGCTTTCAATTAAACTAGATGAACTAAATGAAGTAGTTCTTGGTCAGGATAGGTTGCTTGTGCAAGCCGCTAGAGATAGAAAAGACCTTAGACTTAGGCTAGAATCTGTTTCTATTGATTATGCCATGCTTAAGTCTAGGGTTAATGATGCTGAATGTGAATATTGCACTGTTGTCATGGGTGAGCTTGCTCAGTTGCGTTCAGTGCATGCTCAAACTCTTTCTGAGCTTGATACTGCATAGAAGCAGCTTTTGATGGTTAATTCTAGTCCTCATGATATAATTGAATGCATGAACTGCCCCTTATTACGTGAGAGCATTAATTTACGTGATAAGCATGTTCAGGATTTAGAGGCTAGATTGGAGAGGGCCGGTAGTTCTAAGAATGTGCAACATGTATGTGACACTTGCATAACCCTCAAGGACCAGCTAGGCACTGTTAGAGAGCGAGCTAAGAACCTCATGACTGAAAATGAATTCCTTCTTTCTGTGGTTAACAAATGCACTGAGGGAAATGGTAGGATGAATTTGCTCTTGGGCAAGACCAAGATGTGTGCTGACAGAGCAGCGTTAGCTCTAGGATTGGGTTTTGAGAGAATTCCTTCAGACAGTGAGAACAAAACTGTTTTACTTCACCCACTACCTTAGAGAAAGAAAGAGCCCTCTTAGGCACACCATCAGCCAAAAAGCCTACCCAAACCCCAAAGAAAACCACTCCTCCTGCAAAGGGAATTCCTCCCAAGAAAACCAATCTGTAGAAGCCCAAGGATCCTGTAAGAGTTGCTCCTATGACCCATGAGAGTGCCCCTAGGAGAGTTTTTCATTGTTCCTACTATCAGTGGGTGGGTCATCTGGTTGGGTTCTGTTTTCGTCGCATCAAGGATGAGCGACGCTCTCAGGCGATGAGTTTCCAGGACATGCATTACCCATCTCGAGGTATGCATGAGTTTGAGTTGTACTCACGTCCTGTTTTCGAGGCTCCTCGTACTTCTCAGAGAGGTTTTGCTCCTCGAGGTGTTCACCATGTTCCATATGGTGGTAGACACCGGGCGAGTAGCTTTGTACCTCGTCAGAGTAGGAGACCACGTCATGCATTTGGGACACAGCATGTAGGTAGACCTCGCACTTTGCATCATTCTAATTATCCTGTGCGTAGACGGTCTATTTTTACTATGCCTACTGCTCGTATCACTCAGTGCTAGATGCAACGTCATATATTCACTCACCCCGGCACTGAGCGATCAAGATTTTCTTATCATGTGTAGGTGCCAGACCAAGGATTGGAGGGCACGTGGATCATGGACTCCGATTGTTTGTGCCACATGACCGGAGATGCAGCATGGTTCTCCAGCCTCACCACAACCAACCAAAAGGAACATATCACCTTCGGCAACAATCAAAGGAGTAGAGTGAAAGGTAAAGGTGTGGTAAGAATCAACTCGAATTTCACTCTCAAAAATGTTGCTTTGGTTGAAAACTTGGGATACAATTTGCTTTCTGTATCTCAATTGCTTGATGAGGGCTTCGAAGTGCGATTCCATCGCGATACTTCACAAGTACTCAATTCTGATGGCGTTGTGGTCTGTACGATCTTTAGAGTTGGGAGAGTTTTTGAAGCTGATTTTTGAGTCATCTGGTTCTTCTCATTGTCTTGTTGCACATTCTACTTCTGAGCTTTGGAAGTGGCATAGGAGACTAGGGCATATGAGCTTTGAGTTTCTCGCTCGTCTGAGTGCCCTAGGTCTGATCCGAGGATTGCCCAAGCTCAAGTTTGAGAAGAATTTTGTTTGCGCTCCTTGTCGACATGGAAAAATGATTGCCGCTTCGCATTCGCCAGTCACCACAGTGATGACTGAACAACCCGGAGAACTTCTCCACATGGACACTGTAGGTCCTTCTCAGGTTAGTTCTTTAGGCGGCAAGTGGTATGTGTTAGTCATTTTCGACTATTTCTCTCGCTACTCTTGGGTCTTCTTTCTTGCCAGCAAGGATGAAGTGTTTTCACACTTTCGGAGCTTGGCTTTGAGACTTTTCACTGAACTCCCAAGTACATTGAAATTCATTCGAAGTGATAATGGCACTGAGTTCAAGAACAGTCTCTTTGTTGACTTTTGCATGGAGCATGGCATAGAACATCAATTCTCTGCTCCGTGGGTTCCTCAAAAGAATGGTGTTGTTGAGAGGAAGAACCACACTTTGGTTGAGATGGCTAGCACGATGCTCAATGAGCACAAGTGTTGGGCCAAATGACGTCAGCCTCCGATAGCCTTCGGCCCAGAGCCCAACATTATCGGATCATGTTCCTAGCTGGTGAAGTAATTTCTAAGTCTCAAGGTTCTCTTCGGAGCTCCCTGGAGCGAGGCCTCCGAACCCCTTCGGAGCCCTCCGGAGCGAAGCCCCCAAGATCCTTATGAAGTTTGCAGAAGCTAAGTCTCAGGCTAATTTCAGAGTTATCCTCCGGGCTAACTTCGGAGTTAACTTTTGAGATCTGTTCGGAGATAACCTTCGAGCTCCTTTCGGAGCTCCTCAGAGCCAGTCTCCGGACCCTTTCCAGCCAATTCAAAGCTAAGTCTCCGAGAACCCAGTTCGGAGTTCAGTTCGGAGTATACTTCCAAGCCCACTTCGGAGTGTACTTCGAAGCCTTCCTTGCGGCCTCCGCCTGAAGAGCTCCGGCCCCTACTCTGAGCCCAGAAATATCCGCACCTCGCTACAGTAGAAGCCATACCAGGGGCCCCTCTGCCCCAAGTATGTCGTTTAGTTGGTCAAGAAGTGATGTTTATCTGACACGTCTGTAAAGTTGTAAAGCACTTTGTACAGTAGCTAGCTCCTTTTCCCTTTTTGCCCCTATGAGCCTATGACTTATAGAGGGCATTTTGGTCTTTTCCTTTGGCCTACGTGCCTATAAAAGCAGGGCCAAGCCCTTGTAACAGGTTAGCTTGTCCAGGGCCATGAGAACCCTGGAACTCACTACATTACACCGAGGCATATTATGCCAAATCCACCATAAACTGGACGTAGGGCTATTATACCATAGGGGAGGTCCAAACCAGTATAAATCTTTTCTCCTTCTAAGAGGACCCTTCGAGGTTCATTTTACACACATACAAAACCTGTGCTGTAGCTAACACAATTGCTACAACAGTTGGCACCATCCGTGGGGACCTTAGTCCTAAAAGCTAAGTTCTCTAGCACTGTCTACAATTCGAAGTGCGCTTGAGGGGGGAGCTTCAAAGTTTTCTTGCTTCGCGCACCCTCCGGCAAGGGGCTTCGGGTGCAGTTCGAAGGCCTTCTTCGCCTTCCTCCATCCTTCGTGCTTCGGAGCTCACTCTCCAACAAGGGGCTTCGCTTCGTGTGTCGAAGGCTGTCAAAGCCCTAGGGGCTACGAGGCAAATTTCCACCCACTTTACGAGGTATGTACACATTCCGAAGTACCACTTCGATGTACAATTTTGAAATTACTTTAGTATGAAATCGAAGCCCTACTTCGTTTTAAAAGCGAAGCTTTGCTTCACTTTAAAGCAAAAATTTGTTCAATCTTATTGAAAAATCGAAGCCTTGCTTCGCTTTACAAAATATGGAGTACCCCTCTGAAGGATACACAGTGCCTCCGGGCCCGTAGTAGTGGGCTAAAGGACTCCGGGCCATTGGCCCGATGCGTCCAAGGACTCTAGGTCATCGACCTATTGCGTCCGGGATACGAAGGCCACCAGCTTAACGTATCCTAGAATCCCGAGATCCGTTCTTGGTATTCAGAGTCGAAGGTGGCTCAGAGCGAAGGCAGCTCACAATCACAGGTTCGGTGAATCCACACCAATTATCAATTCTCAGTACAGAATCAAGCTCTGAATCCTTGCTTCGCTATCTAAACGCACTTCGAAGCCTTGCTTCCCGTGTCAATCTAATCTAAAATTTAAGCATCTAGAAGTCATACTTCGCTTAAAATCTAAGTGCGTTTCGGAGCTTCGCTCACGCAAAACATCTAAATCCAAGCATGCGAAGCATGCGAAGCATGCTTCGCTTAATTTGGCTGCGCTGAAGCCTTGCTTCACTCCAAATTAATGTGTTCGAAGCCCAAAAGAGGCCTTCGCTAGATGCGATATAAGTTCGGAGCCGCCAAAAAGGTGCACCCCTTCGCATTTTTAATTGCCCGCACCAACAATGACTAAGTCCCTAGCTACCACGAGCAAGGGGGAAGTATGTGTAGGACCGAAAGTAGCGACCAGAGGGGGGGTGAATGGGCGCCTAAAAATTTCTTTCTAAACTTTATCCTAATCCCAACACCCAAATAAGATTAACCAGACAAATTATATTGGCAAAGAAAATTACTAGAATTAAAGTTGACTAGACAAAAAATAACCGGTGACCTAATTAAAATGATATCTAAAGATAAACTAAATAAAAATACAGCAGTAAATATAACACCTAGATATATCACAAAATATTTATATTGCAGTCTAGAAATAAAATACTAATCAATTGAGTAAAAACATGAATCATCCAGAAATTAATTTAGAAATAAACCT
Organism: Zizania palustris; assembly: GCA_019279435.1. NCBI lineage: Eukaryota > Viridiplantae > Streptophyta > Magnoliopsida > Poales > Poaceae > Zizania > Zizania palustris. The sequence goes on along the minus strand of JAAALK010000080.1, from coordinate 42,322,511 downwards.
AAAATATTTCATGTAAATCTAGAATGAAAATATTACTTCGACTAATAATAATTTTTCTTTTTATACGAGCAGATTAAAAAATATTTTAATAAAAATAATCGAGTACTAAAAATATTTTGACAGATTAAATTACCCACGAAATTTCTAGACAAATTTTCAGCTAATTTATTAATAGATGATTATCTCTAAAACTGATCTACCAAAAAATAGTAGATTAAAACGTACCTGCGTATCGTCGCCGCTGCTCACTGCATGCCATCGCCGCTGCACATCGTGAACTGCTGCTGCGTTCCTCGACGGCCACGCAGGTGTGCGCATCTTGCTGCCGTGCTTCTGCTTGCCTCTGTTGCACGCAAAAACGCTATCGCACGCAAGCCATAATAGGCTGCATGTTGTGACTGCAGCTACCTAGTTGCTAGCAGTAGGAATTCGTGACAATGAACAACACAGCCAGAGGAAAAAGCCAAATTGATTTCCTCAAATGAAATGTTTTGGATTAGTTGTGTCGTGTAGCACTTGTGAACTTGCATGGAAAGTCGTGCCAGCGAAAGGGATTGATGGCTGCAAAGCTGCTGTCGGCTAAAAGATTTGCGCCTGCGCGCCGAACGCTGCGGCCTTGACAGCACCAACAAAAACACGCGCCACGAAGCTTTCCGCCGCACGGAGCTCTGTGGACCTCGGCTCAGGAAAAATGTGATGAAGCAGTTTACCATGGAGGATACATACAGGTGATAATTTTGACGGGATCCCTGGCCGCGCAGTAAGAGGTGAACATCAATAGATGAAAAGTAGTTGCCGGTGGCGAAAAAAAACTTTCGGTGAAACTCAACGAAAAGATGAACTGTAGATTGATCTACTGGAAAAACAGTCATCTATCCCAAGGAGGGATAGGGGCCTATTTATAGCCGACTCCTAATACATGAAAAGACTAATTTAACCCTAGGGTAAATTAAAACTGACTCTAAAATAAATTCCGAAAATTACTAAAATATTCTTAGAAAAATTACCTGACTCAAATAAAAATATTCTAAACTTAAAAACTAATTATTAATATCCTAAAAACGAAATAATCATAGGTTGTCAGTTTTGCGCCGAAACTGACAAAGCGTCCACCGTCTTCGCACCGGGTACCCAGATTGGGCCGACCTGACCCCACAGCTTCCTCAGCCCGGCAATTGCTCGCCGCCCGTATACCTGAGTCAAACCCAGTCAACAGAACAGTGGATCATTTGCCGCTCCTAGCCATGTATCCGGATTGGGCCAGCCCTACTCCGCGGCTCCTCTACCCGGCTGTCGCTCGCTGCCCGTGTACCTGAGTCACACACGCCTCAGACTCGGCAGGTCTTCATTTCTCTTCCTTTAACTTCCGTTGACAATCACTCATCACATCTGGAGTATCAAAACCATATTCTTCAACATGGTTTCTCAATCTCCCCCTTGATGAGTGCATTGTCAACATCCTCTTCAGCTCATCTTCAGAACCTGCAAAACATGTGGAAACAGGAAAACAAAGACAAAAGAAAATAGAAGAAAGAAAATAAAAGTTTAACCCTAATGACCAAAAGCCAAATAGAAGCAAGAAAATGGTTATTATGGTTAACCAAAAATAAAGACTCAAAAACAGGTGCAAATCTCAGAATTACCAACAAGTAACTCCCCCTGAAATAAATACCAGAGAAAGCTAAAAAATGTTCCCTAGACTCCAAAATTTCTCCCCCTTGTTGACAAACTCCCCCTGAAACGTAGCCCCCCTCAGAATATGCCATGAATGCAAATGGGGTGCGGGTGGAGTGTGAAAAGCATGCTTCTTAGATATGATTGACTGCAATTATAACATCTAACAGGTATAGAAAAAGATATACTGTCTAAGATACATGACATGATCAGTGCAATAGATGATATCTAAAGGGAGTCATTAGCACGCATTTTTTGATTTTTTGTAAACAAAAGCATCACCACATTTTCTAGTTGACAAGCAAGGTAAAACATGAGATGCAAAAGCTAATTGATATCTACCAAGATAAGCATTGTCCAAATCAAAGTACTTCAGCAAACTTGTCATCTTTTAAAATTTTTAGACTATTTTTTCCTTTTATTTTTCCATCTCTGCCAGGGGTTATTTGCATGTCAAACCTTATGCTAACCGACCAAGTCAAGCCTAGTCTAGAACTGCACCATCAGAAGCTTGAAACATTGGTCTTGGCATACATTACATCATCCTAGTTCATACCAAAGTGCTATGGTAAGCAGTCCAGAATAATGCAATGCGACAAAGCAAACCCACCTGGATCTTTTCTAATAATCATAAAAATGCATAAATTTTTCATTTTTCAGAATTTTTATCATTTTTATAGCAATTTTTTAATATTTAAAGCATATAGATGTCCAAGTTGCATATCTGCATCTAAGTAAGGATCTAGCTATAAGGCATGTAAAAGATAGCGAAAGCATTCAGCCTACACATGCTAGTTACCATAAGTAATGGTGATCATTTTTCAATTTTAAAACATAAAAGCCATGCATATGACAAAAATCAGATATATCATGTGAACTGAAACAGAACATGATCATCGACAGGTAATAAAAAACATATACAACCTAGAGAAAGTAAAATAGATTAATCATATAACAGAAACAAGCTCAAAATGTGATTGATGATTATGCATGATATGAACGCACACAAAAAGACGCAAAAAAGAAGAAAGTAAAAAACTGACTCAAAGTTCCCCAAAAAGGATACACAACTCCCAAATCAAGATCAGTAATTATGAGTGGGAGCAAATGGTCCAATGCCAGGTTTAGCAAAAGTGCTAAACCATTATCGAGCCATCTGCTCATATGTAGGGAAGCAAAAAGAATCATATGAGTCTGGACCGAAACGCGGATCAAAGCGCGGTCCTCTATTCTTCCTAAAATCACGGCCACGAGGTCCAAAGTCATATCCATAACGATCTGGAACTCTGCCGGAATGAAAACCACCCTCCGGAGCACGATCATAAAAACCGTCTCCTCTACCACCACCTACACGACGTGGCCTGGCCTCTAGCTTCTCTCTACGTCAAGGAACTCTCTGTCTACCATCCTGCTGGTAGAACTGCTCCTGCCCACCATGAGCTCTCTCTGCTCGCTCAACCCGCTTCCTCCTGAAGCAAAACTCCTCAAGATGCCCGTCTCTCTGACAAAACTCACAATGATAGGTAGGCTTCTTGGGATGTTGTTGAGGCTTACGATTCTTAGGCTTGGTGGTGTTGGGTGTAGCATCTTCGGTGTGAGAGGGTCCAGGTAAAGAATCAAGAGAAGTGTGGAGAGTTTTAGGCTTTGGGTCCCAGATTTGCTTCTTAGGTGGAGCTTTAGGTTGTTCTTGGAACACTCCATCCTTGGGGAGACTATCCTTAAAGGACTCAGTGGAGTGAGTCTTGGAATATCTCTGTTCGGGAGTCATCTTGCTCCACTCCACTGCTCGGCTAATGGCGCTCTCAAAATCAGCCTTGGTATAGGTGTAACCTACCCCAAACCCATCCTGTCTCTTGAACTGCTGGATCATCATGCCGAGCTGTGTCTCTCTGGAACTAATCCAACTCAGGATCTGACGGAGGTAAAAGTTCTCGTTCTGAACATCAGCTAGCTCCTCTCTCAAGGAAGCTAACACCTCCACCTGAGACAAGCAGATCTCACACTCTTTATCAACTTCTACATACTTCTCAGCTTTTAGCTTGATCAACTCCATTCTAATGGACAAGCAGTTCTCACAAACCGTGGGAGGAACTGACAAGGTCTCAAGCTCTATATTAGTCTGCTCCAACTCACCTCTCACTCTAGCTAACTCGCTCAACTGCTCATCTCTCTTGGCTCTCAGCTCAGCTATACTAGCTAAATGGGATGGGCAGTCTACACAAGGTGCGACGATAGTGGCATGAGCATCTTTTAGCTCCTGCTGAGCGCTTTCAAGCTCAGTGGCTAAAGCGTCTCTCTCATCTACTCTCTCTGTGTACCTGGACTTAAGAGTCGTCAGGTCACACAACAACACCTCACAGTTAGGGCACTCACCACTATCACCCAAGCAAGGAGAAGACGATAGACTCTCAATCTTGCCATTCGCCATGGCAAGCTCACTCTCAAGCTCATCTATCCTCTTATTAGCCCCCATAAACAATTTCTCCCGATACTTCAACTCCTGACGGTTCTGTTCTAATAAATTAACAACTTCTTGTTCATAGGAAGATGCCTTCTCATTGTCGTCGTCATCGGAGTCGTCAGAGGAGTGGTTTCTTTCTTCTCCCCAAGAGCCATTGAGCAGAAGGTCTTGTGGGGTCTTCTGCTGTGACGTGAGCGACTCTTCGGCTTGTCCCCGAAGGTCATGAAACAAAGGCCCACTAGATTGTCCCTGTCCTTCCCCTTCCTGATCATGGTCTCTTCGTCACTTGAACTTGAAGACGAGGAGGAAGACGAGGATCTCTTGGAGTATCTTTTCTCCATCTCGGCGAAGAAGGTCTTGTCTCGCTTCTTGTTCTCACGCCTGTAATCTTTCAGAGCCTTTCTAAAGAATCTTGTCTTGGGCTTGCCCTTTGTGGAAGTGGAGTTGTCATACTTGCCGGAGTTGTAGGAGTTGTCGCCGGTTCCCTTCTTGTAATTCTTCTTCTTGGGGCAGTCGGCGATGAAATGACCTGAGTCACCACACTCAAAGCATCCAGATTTTGTGCCGTGTCTTTTAAACATTCGCTTATCATAGACAAGTCGCACCCGGTTGTTAAACAAACACAGATCATCGTCTCCTAGTGAACCAAGTTTTTCCTCGGAGATAGACATCAAGGAAAAAGCAGTACAGCTCATGGCAGTAGGATCAGCAGACGGTGTCGCAAGAGCCAGTCTCTTTTGAGCCAGAACCAGTGAGATTTGATCTCAACTGGATATCGACCGCTGAGGTCTTGAGCTTACTAAAAAGCTCTACGACGGTCAAGGTATCATAAGACATGCTCTCAACAATAGAAGAAACCTTGACCTCCCAGATCTTAGGGTCCAAGGTATGGAGTACCTTAAGCGCCTGTTCATGATCCGAGACCAGCTGATCATGCTCGGCCTTGTTGACGCGAAGCGCCTTGATTCATGACGATGAACAACACAACCAGAGGAAAAAGCCAAATTGATTTCCTCAAATGAAATGTTCTGGATTAGTTGTGTCGTGCAACACTTGTGAACTTGCATGGAAAGTCGTGCCAGCGAAAGGGATTGATGGCTACAAAGCTGCTGCCGACTAAAAGATTTGCGCCTGCGCGCCAAACGCTGTGGCCTTGACAGCACCAACAAAAACACGCGCCATGAAGCTTTCCGCCGCACGGAGCTCTACAGACCTCGACTCAATAAAAATGTGATGAAGCAGTTTGCCATGGAGGACACATGCAGGTTATAATTTTGATGGGATCCCTAGGCACGCAGTAAGAGATGAACAGCAATAGATGAAAAGTAGTTGCCGGCAGGCAAAAAAAAACTTTCGGTGAAACTCAATGAAAAGATGGACTGTAGATTGATCTACTGGAAAAACAGTCATCTATCCCCAGGAGGGATAGGGGCCTATTTATAGGCGACTCCTAATACATGAAAATGCTAATTTACCCCTAGGGTAAATTAACACTGACTCTAAAATAAATTCCGAAAATTACTAAAATATTCTTAGAAAAATCACCCGTCTCAAATAAAAATATTCTAAACTTAAAAACTAATTATTAATATCCTAAAAACGAAATAATCATAGGTTGTTAGTTTTACGCCGAAACTGACAAAGCGTCCACCGTCTTCGCACTAGGTAGCCGGATTGGGCCGACCCGACCCCGCAGCTTCCTCAGCCCGGCAATCGCTCGCCGCCCGTATACCTGAGTCAAACACAGTGAACAGACCAGTGGATCATCTGCCGCTCCTGGCCATGTACCCAGATTGGGCCATCCTGACTCCGTGGCTCCTCTGCCCGGCTGTCGCTCGCTGCCCGTGTACCTGAGTCACACGTGCCTCAGACTCGGCAGGTCTTCATTTCTCTTCCTTTGACTTCCGTTGACAATCACTCATCACATCTGGAGTATCAAAACCATATTCTTCAACATGGTTTCTCAGTATGTATGCGAAGTGTGCGAATGTAATGCGCAGTACGAGCGTGACAAGCTAAAAATGTTCGAAGCCATCAAACCATGTGAAGCATGCAGACGAAGTATGCAAATACAACAAATCTCATTCATTGAATGATAATTGAAAAGTGTGTTACAAATATAGTTCGAAAACAAAATTATGGGTGGTCTCTGTCTAAGCCTAAGAAAAAGCGAGCTCGAGGCCCCAACCCTCGCTTTCCCTTCTTTCGGCCAGGGCCCCCTCGGCTGGACGAAGCCTCGTCGGAGCCTGCTCTCCCACGTCCGATTCGTCCATGCCCCGAAGCACGCAGACCTCGTCTTCCACTTTGTAGGTTTGTCCAAGTCTGCGAGGCAGGCGACGCCGTGTCGAAGGCAGAAAAGTATAAGGCTTCATCGCCTGCTAGGGCCATTCACAATGGCTGTACCCCCTCGCTACGTGAGTCTACTGCGAAGTAGCTTAAGTCTAGCGAGGAGGAAGAACTCCGAAGGCGCTCCGTCTTCATGGTAGCCAGCAGCTCCTGAGCTACTTCGGGGATGGCTTCGCTGTTAGGCCCCCTCGGAAGTTTAAACTGAGGGGGGCCTTCGGACCTAGCTACCTCGAGGACCACCCACAACTGGCGAAGTTCTTCAGAGTCCTCAAGTACTTCGAAGTCAACATTCGGAGGCTGAGCCTGGGTAGGTATAAAGTACCCCCGCATTTATATTAATAAACTGATAAGTTTTTACAAGCCTATAGCTAAGAATTACAAGGAGCCTAAGGAGATCTACACCTTCGAAGGCGGAGGTGCCGACGTCGAAGGCTGAGCTGGCGAGGCATGTGCCCTGGCTCGGCGAAGACGGATGGCCTTCTGGAGTTCGAGGACTGCTTCGCAGCATTGGGCTTTCCAAGGCTCCTGAAGGCGGTTCTAGGCTCCGCGGACGCCGGCCAGAGGTGTCACCAGGTGCTAGCCTCCAAAGGCCACCGGAGTCGCCGAGGTTGCTGCTTTGAGGTGGTTGCACCCCGCGTCGTGGAGCATTTGCAACACCCCTTGACCCGCCACTCGGCCGACCATCAAGGCGAAGCCCTTCAAGGATTGCTCCGTCATCGTAGCCACCACCTTCAAAAAGTCGACGCGGTCCCCAATTGGATCCTGACTTCCGAAGTCTGGAGCCCGACATTCGGTCCCTATTTGTTCTAGGACCTCGGTCAGGCTCAGAGTGGCTTCATCGATATTGACAACGACGAAGTTTTCAAGGCAGTGGCCCGCTTGGCGAAGCTTGGAGTTCTCCTCTGCCAGCTGGGCTCTGGCATCCTTCGCAGCTTGAAGCTCCGCTCGGAGCCTGTCGGTCTCCGAGGCGAAGGCTTCCCTAGCCTTGCCGGCCTTGGCCCTCGCCGCCTCGGTTGGGGCTTCGGCCCGCCTTCTCTTCTCGGCTTCCACCGAGACTTCACGTCGGAGGGCGTTCCTTTCCTCTACCAAGCGCATCATCCGCCTGTCCGCAGAGGTTGACGCTAAAGCGTTCATTGCGAAGGCCTGAAAGAGTTCAAGAAAATCATAAGTGTTGATCAAAGACCAAAGTACGACTCGAAGGCTGCATAGTACTTCGCTCACCTAGATGAGGGCTTCATTTACGTTGATGAAGAGGTCCATTGGGCTCGAGTGGCTGAGTTGAGCCACCAAGCCTCCTGCCTCCACAGCCGCGTAGCCCTCACGGAAGTCATGGATGGCCGCCTCCATCATGGCCCCCTTCGGCAGCAAAGGCCGGACAATTTCCTCCACCTCAACCTCTTGCAAAAGCTTCGGCGGAGTTGGGCTTTGGTCCACCACCTCGATGTGCTCATCGTCTCAGGGGTCCCCTTCATCATGACCGCTGCCTCCATCTTCTTCAGACGAGGAGCTGTCGGACTCCGAACTACTGCTGCTGCTGCCTGAGGCCTCCGCTGGCTTCAGTGCAGTGGGCCTCGCACCGACATCATCTTCTGCAAAAAAGTTCAAGTCAATATCCACATATAAAAGAGAAGTATGTTTAAAGTGTTTAGCTTCGTCAGAGATGTCTTCGAAGGTAGAGGGGTCGATGTGTGCCCCCCAATCCTTTTGCTGCGAAGTTGGCGCATCAACCTCCGCACCCGAAGTCATCGTCATCGAGGTCTTCGCTACCACCTCGATAGCTACTGCCGGAGCCCCTGCTGGCTCTGCTTCTGTTTGAGGGTTCGTGATCGTTGCCTCCTCCGAGGTAGGGGCTTTGGTCGCAGGGACCTCCGACCGAACCCTCAAAGCTTCGGGCTCGTCGTCGTCCCCCCTTTTCCTCTTGGAGCCAGCTGTCGAAGGTATAAGGTGGGAGAAGTCTGGTAGAGCCTAGACCTCATCGATGCTGAGCAGGGTCCACACCCTGTTCCAGTGCTCCCAGGTCCCCACCAGAGCAAGCTGTTGGGCTTGCTCCTCAGGTGTCGATTCCCCGACAATACGCTCCGCCGCCATGATGGCCTCCTCTAGAGTCCTCACTTCAAGAGCGGCTTCATCAAGATTCCAAGTTAGAGTAAAGTTTTTTGGTGAAGTATGAAAGTGGAAAGGCTTCGAAGTCTTACCAAGGCATTCTGTTGCCACTTCGTTTAGGCCCCCTCGGCCCGAAGGTTGGAAGAGGCCCTCCCGCTAACAGCGCGCAAGGGGGCTGAGCCGGAGGGTGATAAAATCCACCGCGAGGTCACACATGCTCATCTTCGAAGCCACCTTCCGAAGGAGCAGGATCCTCGAGCGAAGGGTGTCGGGGCTCGTCTTCACCACGCCTTCGTGCCGGTAAGAGATAAGTGCATTGGTACTCCGAAGGGGAGAGTTCGCGCCGATGGAGGCATAGAACCACTCTTGATCCCACCTCGAGTACCATTTGCTGTTGGTGGCCCTCGCTAGGAAGGCATCCTGATACTCCCTCCGAAGCTGGAAGTTAGCACTTCCGAAGGCAAAAGCCCTCTTGACATGGTCTGCACCCTCCCTCGGCTTCGGTTGGCAGTTGGCGTCGTGAAGAGCAACGAAGACGTCAGCGCAGCCCTCACAGCCTTTGGCCCTCATGGCCCATTCAAACACTACAAGCCTCGCCACGGCGTTGGGCAACAGTTGAGGGAGCTCAAGGTTGTAAGCCTTCAAGACTTCACTCAACATCCCCACGGCTGGCAGTCCGAGGCTGGCTTCGAAGAAGCCCTCGAAAAGCACCACTTCGTCAGCCCGAGGCCTCGGTATGGCCTCCGACTTCTCCGGCACTCGAAGTTAGATCTTCGGCGAGATCTTCCCCGCGCAGGCCCTTCAGGCAGACTCCTCTGTCGAGATCGAGGCCCTCATCTCCAAGGTTTGCTCGAACTTATCTGATGGCGATCAGAGATCCTTCTACGCCAACCGCCTCGCTGCAAGCTTCGCTGCCGCTACTGCCGCTACTTGCGCTTGGGCGGAGCTCAAGCTCGAGCCCAAGGCCAAAGCCTTCGAAGCAACTTTCTTCGGCATTTCCGTGGAGCTTCGGCGCGAAGGGTGCTTCACGCAAAGCTAAGGAGGAGAAGAGAGCGAAGGATGCAAGGCGTTGAGAAGAAAGCAAATGAGAGGTGTGTGGAAGCCGTGTGCGGTAAACCCCTATTTATAGGCAGTAAAAATCCCGACAGTTCACGTGCCGAAGCCACTGACAGGTGGGCCTCCTGCAAAGCTGAAGCGAACTGGCGCACTGTAACGGTCAATTTTATAGCCGTTGCGAAGTCAATTGATCTCCCAGAGGTCATTCTGATAGCTGACGCAGGCAATTATTACCTGCGCAATTCGAAGCCGTCTTCGGTCCAAGCTCCGAAGGCCTATTTTCTCTAAAGTTGCAATTTTTACTGTCATTTGTCCCAAGGGCGCATGCACCCCTTCATCCCGAAGGTCTGCAAGCGAGGGGCTACTATTGGGGGAATAAGTTTTCCCTTGAACAGGGGCCAAATAACGTCAGCCTCCGACAGCCTTCGGCCCGAAGCCCAACACTATCGGAGCATGTTCCTATCTAGTGAAGTAATTTCTAAGTCTCAAGGTTCTCTTCGGAGCTCCCTAGAGCGAGGCCTCTGAACCCCTTTGGAGCCCTCCGGAGCAAATCCCCCAAGATCCCTATGAAGTTTGCAGGAGCTAAGTCTCAGGCTAATTTCGGAGTTATCCTCCGGGCTAACTTCGGAGTTAACTTTTGAGCTCTATTCGGAGTTAACCTTCGAGCTCCTTTCGGAGCTCCTCAGAGCCAGTCTCCGAGAACCTAGTTCGGAGTTCAGTTCGGGGTATACTTCGAATCCCACTTCGGAGTGTACTTCGAAGCCTTCTTTGTGGCCTCCGCCTGAAGAGCTCTGGCCCCTACTCCGAGCCTAGGAATATCTGCACCTCGCTATAGTGTAGAAGTCATACCAGGGGCCCCTCTGCCCCTAGTATGACATTTAGTTGGTCAAGAAGTGACGTTTATCTGACACGTCTGTAAAGCTGTAAAGCACTTTGTACAGTAGCTAGCTCCTTTTTCCCTTTTTGCCCCTATGAGCGTATGACTTATAGAGGTCATTTTGGTCTTTTCCTTTGGCCTGCGTGCCTATAAAAGCAGGGCCAAGCCTTGGTAACAGGTTAGCTTGTCTAGGGCCATGAGAACCCTGGAACTCACTACATTACACCGAGGCATATTATGCCAAATCCACAACAAACTGGACGTAGGGCTATTATCCCATAGGGGAGATCCGAACCAGTATAAATCTTTTCTTCTTCTGAGAGGACCCTTCGAGGTTCATTTTACACACATACAAAACATGTGATGTAGCTAACACAATTGCTACAACAACAGGACTCCTAGAAAATTCTGGGCTGAGGCCATGAATACTGCATGTTACATCTCAAACCGAATCTTCTTGCGCTCAATTTTGAACTTGACATCTTATGAGCTACATTTTGGGAGACAGCCCAAGGTTATTCATCTCTGAGTTTTTGGTTGTCGTTGCTTTATCCTAAAATGTGGTAATTTGGACAAATTTGAGTCGCGTTCTTCTGATGGGATCTTTTTGGGTCACATGGTCATTCTTATCGTGTTTACAATTTGGAGACTAACACTGTCATCGAGTCATGTGATGTGACTTTTGATGAACCAACCCCCTCTGTTAGTCCACTTTTGAACAGGCAAATGAACACGACATGGAGCAGACCATCTTCGAAGAAGTAGATCCCGGAGATTTCGAGGATGAACCCCTACTACCCTCGACATCGACCCCCGAAGCCGACCCCGCTTCGACTACTTCGGCACAAGGTCCTGAAGCAACTACCTCGACATCGGTCATCTTGGACCACTCCAACGCACAAGTTGAGGGGGAGATTGCATCCCACCGCGAGGCTCCACATCATGTTCAAAGGATGCATCCTCCCGAGTAGATCATTGGTGAGCTTGGTCAAAGGGTAACACGTTCTCATGCTCATTTCATTGATTCCGCTTTTGTTGCTTCTTTCGAGCCCTTAGATGTTAGTCATGCACTTTCTGATTCTAGTTGGATCAATGCCATGCATGAAGAACTTGAAAATTTTGAGAGAAACCAAGTCTGGACTTTAGTTGATCCTCCACCAAATGTTCATTTCATTGGAACAAAATGGATTTTCAAAAACAAACAAGGGGTGGATTGGATTGTAGTTGGAAACAAGGCTAGACTTGTAGCTCGGTCACGAAGGCTGTGAAGGGGTCGAGGTCGGACCTCGGGTCGAGGTGCGCCAGGAGAAGGCAGTAAGTGCGGAGTATGGCTCCTGGTGAAGGTACCCCGAGATGAAGTCCTCGGAGATGAGGCACTTCGAAGGGTACTCCGAATGGAGTGACTTCGGAGTATGGTGGACAAAGTCCTCAGCAATGAGGCAATGCGTTTGAATTGTGCTCCGGAGGGAGGCACTCGAAGGTATACCCGACGAAGGTCTCAGAAGTCGAGGTGCATCGAAGGCATGGTCCGGGTGAGGTTCGTCGAGGAGTGTGCTCGGGGAGAGACACTGCGATGAAGTGCTCATGGAATGCTTCATGCGGAGGCCTTGGACAAAGGAGGGACTTTGAAGGGTGGTACTCTGAAGGTGGGGCTTCGGAGTGAGGCTGACTTGAGGTACTTTGGCCATGCATGGCTTCGGTACATGGACTGACGGAGTTCGAGCTGGGAGAAGCTGCGAAGCCATGCTGGTCCACTCTAGAGGTGTTGGTGCGAAGGCCCAAGGGCTTTGACGTCTTCGGCTCAAAACCATCACTGTATCGAAGGCTGACTTCGGTGAAGCGAAGGCCGTCAGGCTCAAGGCTTCTCACCGAAGCTACCACACCCCTCGCGTGCGAAGGGGAGCTTTAGAAGGCTCCAAAACTGCAAAGGCTGACCGTGTCTGCTCTGCAAAAGCTGATGCTATCTCCTCTGCGAAGCTGACAAAAGAAGCCTCCAAATAAAGTAGACTACCAGCTGTACCCCCCGTTCTAATGAGACAAAAACAGTGTAAACCCTAGGGGTAAAGTAGTCTATTCACAGGGCTGAATAGTGCCTATAAATAGTGGAAGCTAGCTAGGTCACATCAACACTTTTTGAGCAGCCATTTTTGAGCTCCTGTGCTAGCCGCCACATACTTTGTATTCGGTCTGTGAGTTCATTTTGTGTTCCCTGTTCAAGCAATCAAACTTTGATTCTGTTTTCATTTATTGTTTGAACTTGTATTCCTACTTTACACTGCATGCTTTGATCTCTTTGTGATTCAATTCTTCGTGTGTGAAGTTTATTGCTTTAGAGTGTTTTGGAGAAGTGTGTGAGAGGTCTGTGCGAGTGAAGTGTGTTTTTTAGTGTCTGTTCGCTCTGTGTAAACTGGAGGCTAGACCTCTCTGATTACTAGTGAAGCACTGTCTGGCTTGAGTCGAAGCCCGTTGTTGTTTCCCTTGTCGAAGTCCTCGGCGAAGTGTGTTCAGTGCGCGTTTAGACCTTCGAAGTACGAAGCCTAGTACCAGTTGCTAGCAATAAGTGTTTGGTTGAAGTCCACAGAGGGAAGTTTGCTCTTGTGAAGGGTGAAGTGTGAAGCCTGCTCAAAGGCAACCAATGTGCGGAGTCTGCACTGACTTAGCAGAGCTGAATCTTCGGGGTTGTGGGTGGAGCAAAGTCTTCTTGGCTTCGAACTTTTGCTCCTTGCGAAGCTTGATTTCAGAGTTGTAAAATACCTCCGAACCAAAACTTCGAAGGGTGTGTTCGAAGCCTGTTCCGCAGAAGACAGAATTAAAACAGAAGGCTATTTTTAGTCTGAAATTTTAAAAGCTCCCATTCACCCCCCCCTCTGGTCGTTGTTTCTGGTCCAACAAAATTGTTCAAGTAGTAGATTCAGTCGGCCGTGGAGCAAGACCGGATCAAGTTTGACGATGGGAAGAAGTTGATGAATATCGACGGGCATCCTTTCTCAGTCAACATGGTGCATGCTCATTGTGCCAGTCATCTGCACATAAAGAGGGACATGCGTATCAGCAAGGACCGAGTCTCTTCGTTGAACTTGACTGATAAGTACAAAAGTAAGTCAAGGGAAGAAATAGTCAATGAATATGACCTAGACCACTCACGATTCAGCTCCACTGGAATTGTGAGTTCTTTAGGTTTTACTGGAATGAAAGATTGCGACTACCATCATTGGATAATTGTCCTGAGTGTGGTGACAACATAGGTATGTGGACAAGTAATCATAGTTCCCACAACAATAGGACGAAGTCGTGCGATCAGGGAAGGATGAGCCTTCATCAGAAGATATCACCACAAAAGCCATCGGTACTTGAAAGGCTCGGCCCCATCAATGCCAAAGAGATGACCGATCGGTCGATGATTGTACCACGATAGGAAAGCCACAATGGTTCCCTAGTGGAATCTTCATGAAGAATTAGAAGAGAAGGGTGCAACAGTTGTGGCAAAAAGATCTGAAGGAACTAAATCATGAGGCTAAGTTTGATCGTCCAAGGATCAAGAGCGAATGGTGAATTAAAGAGAAGGTCAATCACGGTGATAAGAGAGACGCGGGGATTAACATGGTGTTCTTTCTTCCTATGGAATATCAGGCCACTCCTGATAATAATGACGAACAAGCCGAGGCGATGGCTTAGTTGGTGCTAATGCCCCAATCAATAACATTCGACAAGCCATAAGATCTTGGGCATCGGCACATGAGACCTCTCTATGTTAAAGGACTGGTCAATGGAAAGGCGATGTCCAAATTGATGGTAGACAGAGGAGCAGCCGTCAACTTGATGCAATATGCCACCTTCCGAAAGTTGTGGAAAGGGCCGAAGGACCTCATTAAAACCAATATGGTGTTGAGGGACTTCGATAGTAGCTCGTCAGAAATTATGGGGTGCTGAATGCAAAATTGATGGTTGGAAGTAAAACAGTGTCGACCACGTTCTTCGTCATAGAGGGAAAATATCCTACATCTTATTGTTGGGGCATGATTGGATTCATGCCAATTGTTGCATCCCATCAAAAATGCATCAAAGCCTCATGTAGTGGGTCGACGATCAAGTGGAAATCATCCCCGTCAATAAATCGGTTAACGTGACAATAGCAGATTTATCGGTAGGGGAAATGGAAGGAGTCGATTGTCTATAGAGAAAATCCTAGGACGGTGACTATCTTGAGGTTTCAAGTGATGGAGTCAAAATAGTTAGCAATGAACATCCCAAGCTCACCCTATAAATATGCCATCGATGAAATAGACGGTAAACTCGGCCAGGGCTTCGTTGCATCCGATGAAGTACAGGAGGTAGACATTGGACCCGGCGATAGCCAAAGGCCAACTTTTGTAAGTGCTCAACTTCATGATAAAATAAAAGATGAATTAATTACATTATTATGAGAATATGAAGATTGTTTTGCATGAAAATATCATGAAATATCAGGTTTAAGTCGATTGATTGTACAACATCGGCTCCTAATAAAGCAGGGATATCGGCCCTTTATGCAGTCACCTCGGTGATTCAAGGGGGAGATATATCCATATATCTGGCCCAATGTAATAAGATTGTATGATGCAGGATTCATAATGCCATGCCGATATACAGAATGAGTATCAAATATTGCGCCCATTTGGAAGAAAAGTGGGAAGCTTAGGATAAGCGTTGACTTCAGAGATCTAAACAAGGCGACCCCAAAAGACGAATACCCGATGCCAATCATGGACCTATTGGTGGATGCCGCATCAGTCCACAAGATTATCAGTTTCATGGATGGAAATGCAAGGTATAATTAGATTTTCATGGCGTATGGAGATATCCACAAGATAGTTTTTCAGTGCCTAGGCACCATCGAACTTTATGAGTGGCTGGTGATGACCTTCGACTTGAAAAATGCCAGAGCTACTTACCAAAGATCCAAGAACTACATCTTCCAAGATGTAATTGGCCTATTGGTAGAAATATATATAGATGATGTCGTGGTAAAATCAAGTGATACACAAAACCATGTGGCCGATCTACGTCAAGTTTTGGAAAGGGCTAGCAAGTATAGATTAAGGATGAACCCGTAGAAGTGTGCTTTTGGTGTATCGGTGGGCAAATTTCTGGGCTTTATTGTACATGAGAGAGGGATTGAGATAAGCCAGTGCAGCATTGAAGAAATCAAAAACACTTAGCCCCCTGCCGATACAACCAAGATACAATCACTAATCAGGAAGATAAACTTTTTGAGAATATTCATATCTAACCTTTCAAGGAGAATGGATTCGTTCACACCACTACTTAAGTTAAAGCCTGACCAGGAATTCATATGGGGTGAAAATCAGCAAAGGGAATTTGATGAAATCAAGGAATATTTGAGCTCACCACTAGTACTGATGCCGCCACAGAAGGCGATGTCATTTAGGTTGTACCTATTGGCCGATGATAAATCCATTAGGTTGGTCCTGGTATAGGAAATGGTGATGTTCTATCTCAATAGAAGACTATTGGATGCTGAAACCCTATACCCCATAATGGAAAACCTCTATTTATGTTTGGACTTCTCATGCGCCAAGTTGAGGCATTACTTTCTATCAACAGGATGCACCATAGTATGTAATGCCGATGTCATCAAGTACATGCTATCGGTCCCAGTATTAAAAGGGCGTAACGGAAAATGGGTGCTCGCTCTTACTAAACCTACGATATGAATCGACTAAGGCAATAAAAGGGCAGGCGATAACCGATTTCATAGACTAGCACAAAGATGAGGCAATAACTTATGTCGAGCCGGCACCATGGACTTTATTCTTTGACGGATCGGTGTGCCGACACGGAAGCAGTATAGGACTGGTAATCATTTCTCCTCGGGGGGCATCATTTGAGTTCACATACACCATCAAGTCTTTCTCCACTAATAATCAAGATGAATACGAAGCAGTATTAAAAGGTTTGCAGCTATTGGAGGAAGTCGGCACCGGTATGGTGATGAGACAACTGTCAAGTGAATACGAGTGTAAAGATCATGTGCTAAAAGGTTACCATGACCAATGTCAAGAGATGATGGCAAGTTTCAGAAACATAACCCTTACACATGTCCAGAGGGAGTAGAACGCAGAAGCAAACGATTTGGCCCAGACAGCATCAGGATACGAGCCGATGACTAGGTCAATCGAGGTGGAAATCATAGAACTATAAGCCGACGATTGGAGGTATTCCATTGTTACTTATTTAAAGAATCCTTAAACATCGCACCGAGAAATCTCAGGTACCAGACTACAACGTATGTGTTGCTCAATGAGAATTTATATTATAGGACGACGTATGGAGTCCTACTCAACTGTATAAATGCTGAAGAAACCAAAGTGGTGATGTGCAAGGTACACGATGGCATATATAGAACACACCAATCGGCCTAGAAAATGAAGTGGTTGCTCTGGATGTAGGTTACTTTTGGCTAACCATGGTGGAAGACTGCATAAAGTATTATAGGCGGTGTCAATATTGTTAGAAGTTTGGAGCCATTCAAAGGGCACCTACATCGGCGATGAACCCTATAGTTAAGCTTTGGCCTTTCAGAGGATGGGCTATTGACATGAAGGACCAAATCTACCCGGCATCAAGTAAGGGACATAAGTTCATATTGGCAGCCACTTATTACTTCACAAAATGGGTAGAGGCTGTTCCACTCAAGAAGGTAACTTCGGCCGATGCTATTGAATTCATCAAGGAGCACATAGTGTACTGGTTCGGGAATCCGTAGACTATCACAATGGACCAAGGGACAATTTTCATATCTGAAGAGTTCTAGCAGTTCATAGATGGCATAGGAATCAAGCTTTTAAATTCATCACCATATTATTCACAAGCTAATGGACAGGCTGAAGCATCCAACAAGAGTTTGATCAAGTTGATAAAGCGGAAGATTAACAAGTAGATGAAGTGTTGGCATCGATATCTATTAGAGGCACTTTGGGCTTATTGGATGCCGCCATATCAGCTAGTCTATGGTCATGAAGCAGTACTACCATGGGAAAATAATATCAGCTCAATAAGGACAGCTCTATAGAACCAACTCACAGCCGATGATTATTATAACTTAATGATAGATAGCCTAGTCGACTTAGCGCAGATCCGATTGAGAGCCCTCGAGAGGATTGAGAAGAACAAAGCAAGATCCTCTCGGTACTATAAAAAGAATGTTGTGCCCATGTTGTTTGAAGAAGGAGATCTCATATGAAAACTTATCATGCCGATCATGTTAAAAGACAATTGGTTCAGTAAGTGGTCACCTAATTGGGAAGGACCCTTCCAGGTACATCGAGTTGTTCCTGGTGGTGCCTATTTGCTTGAAGGTTTATATGGAGAAGTGTTCAGGAAGATATTGAATGGAAAGTATCTAAAGAAGTATTTCCCGATCGTTTGGATAAATGCCTAAGGATCTACACAGAATGCAGAAATAGCCGATATCGAGGGTATCACCTTTAGATGGCCGATGGTAAAACATCATCCTTAGACGCGAGAAAGATACAAGACAAGATCTAGAATCAATAGCAATATGTTAAAAAGTATGGTAGTTCAAAGATTACACAGCATTCAGAAGCACAGTACAAAATAGTTCAAAGAAGGGAGCAACGGATCGCCTCGATTGCTCGACACCAAATGGCATCGACACTTTGGAGTACAGCCTGATCCTCAACATCCAAACCAGGGACAACTTTGATGGCGCGATAACGACATTGTGCGTGGTGGATAGCACCAGCAAGGCGACGCTCTTGGGCTTGGATCAGGTTGGGAAAAGAGGCAAGCACATTTTCTTCATTAGCTATCCTCACCTAGACCCCATCCATCCCTGAGGCCAAGTCAGCCTCCTCATCCCTCAGCTTGTCAAGGCCTAGAAACGTGGCTGATGACTCACCGCGAAGACTATTCTAGAGAGTACCTTCGGCAAGTTTCGCTTCATCATGCGTCTTGGCCACCTCCAGTTGCGACGCGTGACTCACACGATCGTCCATCTACTGTAGAGCTCGCTAAACCTCCAGTCGATGGTACTCTAGTAATGCGGCTAGCATGAGGGCATCAACTAGCTTGGGGGAGAGGGAATCCAAGATATCATTGAAGTGATCCCTTATCGGACCTAAATCATTGACCAGGGCTTCTACTAGATCATCCAGACGGCGTAGCAGATCTGATAGAACCCCTCTCACTTTCGGAGATAGTTGAGTCACAATTGGATGAGGGATGTTGGTGACTTCTTCATATTCAAGATATGGGCCGATATAAAAAGGGAATATCTAGAAAAAGGACTAAAATGAAGGAAAGTTAGACAAATGAAGGGCAATCACATTGGGATATCAAATACAAAGGATACTTACATCCACCGGCCTGACACAATTAGCCGATTATGAGGCACCATCGGCGGGGGAAGTTATGGCATCACTTTCTACCTTGGTGATGGGAAGGGTGTGTGTGCTCCCTTTGTCAAGGTTAGCTTGGGGGCAGGCGAGGCAATAGAGACAGACGCCGACTTTATCCAAAGCCGATATGAGTCCCATGAAAAAAACTAATAGTGTCGAAATAGAAGAAGGTACCTGGTAAGAGGCATCGGTAGTAGGAAAGATTGAAGGCTAACCGATGGCGGCAGAGTTGAAGCTAGCGGGATTACTTGACCAACCCGTGCCCTAGTGGATCAGTGCACAACTGAGTCTGACGCACTGTGTTTGTGCTGGAGTTTTGACCCTCCTCTTGTTGAGCCATTCCGTCAGAGTAGGGGCATTAATGCCAAGATTAGTAACCACCATTACAGGTCCATTTCATAACGGCCGACCACTTTGCCTCTCAGAAGGGGCATCAAGGTCATCCTCCTGTATATACAAAAATGAGCAAGAAATAGGGAGGTAAGCGGAGTAAACAAAGGGACAGGTCAAAATGTTTACCTCGGAGGTCGCAACATCAAAGCTGGGGTGTAGCCGCTGGCAATACATATTTGAAGGACGATTAAAAAGGTGTCTTTTCCACTTGCCCCACCATTGAGCAAAATCAGCGGAGTTCGTTGTTTATAGAAAAAAATGGCATTAATGGTTAAGATTGTCAAAATACCAATTTTGGCAATTTGGGCCGAAAATACACGTGTCCTAGGTTGGGCCGAAGCCCTAAGGTTGAATAGGCTATGGGCTTCGGAAGCTTCTAGTCAGCCCACCGCCTTCGGCCCGGAGGCCTTCAGAGGCCAACTACGCCGAAGCTTCGGCCCGAGGAGCAGACTTCGGCGGGCCTGACCGAAGGCCCACTTCGGGCAAGAGTTAGAGATTGAGTCTGATTTTTGACTAAGTCTTTTACGCGTGATCAAAAAGAATTCCACCAGATTAGGCTTAGAGATTAGAAGTCTAGCCCCTATAAATATAGGCGTGAGGCCGGTTCAGAAGGCTCCCAACACAAATCAACCACAAAGCCCTAGCTTTGAACCATACATTACCTTATCTTTATTTTCTGTATTCCTCATGGGTTTGCCTGGAAGCCCTCCGACGGCCACTTCGGAACAGTGGTAATCCTTGTTACTTCACTCGTGAAGTATAAGTTAATCTACGTAATAGATTGCTATCGCCTTGTTACTTCACATGTGAAGTATCCATTAATCTACGTAATAGATTTATATCGCCTTGTTACTTCGCTTGTGAAGTATCCGCTAATCTGTGTAACAGATTGTTACCTTTGCCACTAGTCCAACACTTAGCAGAATTCAGTCCTCATGCCGAATTGGTACTTCGAATCTACTCTGTTGTAGGTTTCCATATTTGGAGCTACTTAGTCGGAGGTTTCCAGAGCTGAGAGATCGGTTTCAGAGGTTGCTAGAACACCCTTCGGCGAGACTGCTGCTTCGACCATACGCCAACACGCTTTGCTAGCAGACTTTGCCACGACAGGCTTTGCCACGCTTGTATCCTGCTCCGGATAATGTCACACTCGCGCGTTGCACCTAAGTCATTCCTCTGTATCTCACTATATCGGAGACTTTACGCCGAACCCCATTGTTCGGAGGTGATTGTCGCATCCAGATCGGTTCGGAGTTTATGTCCAACCAGATCAGTCCGAACACCGAAGACCCCCTTTGGCGGAACACTCTGCACCAGACGCCGAAGGTACGCTTCAGCGACACCCTTTGCACCATACTTCGAACCAGCCAGGCTCCATCCAATTTCTGACTTGTTCTGTTTAATACATTTCTTTCGGCTAATTGCATTATTTCTGTGGGATCTGATTACCTGGTGACTCCACCCCCCTTACCATGGCTAAGGGAAGTTGGAACACGATGTCGGTGTTGTGCTACACTTAGGCTTGTCCCTAAGTATCCACACACTTTTGGATCGTTGAACTGACCCAAGTGAGGGGGCACATTTTTGTGTCAACACACTTTTTGGCGACTCCACTAGGGAGAAGCTACGCCAACATGACGGGTACATCTACATCGGCCATTGGTATATCTACAACGACTACTACGTCTACACCGCCGATGGACGTCGTGGGAGGAACGGATATCGACAACCGCAACATCCTGACACCTACTCTTGAAGATATTTCCGCAGAACACTGAGCAGAGATCGAGGCAAAGATGAAGGTGCTCCAAGACATGATGCTTGGGAGCTACGTCAAGACGTGAATGGGCTTCATCAAGCACGACATCATCGTCCCCGACCTTGCTTGGATCTAGGTAACACCCGTATCGCCTCGTTTATCTTCTTTAGATATTGAGAAAAAAATAGTTGCATCGGTAGATCAAGCCATTATTGCTTCGCTAGCCAACCGTTTAGATTCGGCAGTTAGCTCCCAAGTAGAGGTGACGTTTAGAAGGTTCGGCTCTACTAAGGCCATACCATCAGCCCCTATTGCTAGTATACCTCTGATAAATCATGTTTATAGCAGAACTGACGGAAGTACTGACAAAATCGTTATGTCTCCGGGTGAGAAACCATGTTGGAGAATATGGTTTTGATATTCCAGATGTGATGAGTGATTGTCAATAAAAGTCAAAGGAAGGGAGATATGAAGACCTACTGAGTCTGAGGCGCATGTGACTCAGGTACATGGGCAGTGAGCGACGGCCGGGCAGAGGAGCCAGGCAATCGAGCTGGCCCAATCCGGGTACATGGCTAGGAGCGGCAGATGATCCACTGGTCTGTTGACTAGGTTTGACTCAGGTACACGGGCGGTGAGCGATTGCCGGGCTAAGGAAGCTGCGGGGTCGGGTCGGCCCAATCCGGGTACCCAGTGCGAAGACGGTGGATGCTTTGTCAGTTTCGGCGTAAAACTGACAATCTATGTTTAATTCGTTTTTAGGACATTAATATTTAGTCTTTAAGTTTAGAATATTTTTATTTGAGTCAGGTGATTTTTCTAATAATTTTTTAGTAATTTTCGGAATTTATTTTAGAGTCAGTTTATTTTACCCAAGGGTAATTAGTCTTTTCATGTATTAGGATTTGCCTATAAATAGGCCTCTATCGCCTTGGGGATAGTTGACTGTTTCCTAATAGATCAATATGCAGTCCACTTTTCCGTCGCAAGTTTTTGATCCCCAAATTTTTTCTATCGCCGCCGTCATGCCAGTGCCTGGCTGTTTCATTTCTGCCGGAGGCCTTCGCATGTGTCTGTTAGCTAGCGCATAGGCGGTGACCAGGGCTGGCAGCCGCCCGGCGTAGGTTTTCTCGGGAGAAAAGCACCGATGCAGTCCTCTCACCGGCGTAAAGAAAGAGACAAAAAAAAGCTCTCTGCACTTCTTTTCCTATGCGGGCCCCACGATGTGTCAGCCATAGTGTTGCTTTTTCTCCTCTCCAGGCAGCATCATCAGCGTTGAAAATTGAAGCGTGTCGCTTGCTTTCTCCGTCGACGAGGCGTGCGGCAAGGGTATAGACGAACGACATGCGGTGAGCAGCTGCGACGATGACTCAGGTAGTTTAATCTACTATTTTTAGGCAGATCAATTTTATAGATAACTATCTATTAATAAATGAGCTGAGAATCTATTTAGAAATTCGTTGTTAATTTAATCTGTTAATTTTTATTTGTTATCTCATATTATGTCTTTACCAGTTTAATCTACTCATATAAAAAGTAAAGAAAAATTTATTAGTCGCAGTTAGATTTTTATTTCTATTCTTTACCTGCAATATTTTAGGTTTAGTTCTGAATTAATTTTTGGATGATCCATATTTTATTCAGTTAATTAGTATTTTATTTTTAGCCTGCAATCTGAACATTTTATTAAGATAGTTAGTGTTCTTTATTATGTCATTAAAATATTTCTAGTACCCATTTTCATTTACTGCGGTGATTCTTTTTAGTTTAGCTTTAATATCATTTTAATTAGGCCACCGGTCCTTTTTAGGCTAGACAACTATAGTGTCAGTAATTTACTTTACTAATATTATTTGTCTGGTTAAATTCATTTGGGTGTTGGGTTTAAAATATAGTTTAGCAAGAACTTTTAGGCGCCCATTCACCCCCTCTGGTCGCTACTTTTGGTCCTACAAGTGGTATCAGAGCAAGGTTAGGTTTTTTTCTAATATCTTAACCGATTCAAAACCTAGGTAGTGACCATGACGTCTTCTGGTAAAATCCCATCCCTAGAAGCTTTTGGCTACACTTATTGGAAGACTCGCATGCGAGCATACCTTATGAGCTGGAGCTCGGACATATGGGAGATTTGTGTTCATCCTAACTTCACCATAAGGACTTTTGTTGCGGATACTGATGCTGATGTAATTACTCAGCATCAAAATAATAGTAAGGCGGTGAATATTTTATTTTCTGGTCTAGGTCCTAGTGAGTTTGAGCGTGTTAGCCATCTCACCACTGCTCGAGAGATCTGGGCTACCCTCCAGGCACACCATGAAGGGACATCTCAAGTCAAGGCTAGGCTATATCAGACCTACCGGCGTGAGTATGAAAATTTCTCACAGAAGTCGGGTGAGACTGTTGAGGCTTTGTTTGGTCATTTTCAATCGATCATTAACAAGCTTCGTGTTAACAAGGCCGAGGGTGATCAGCTGGTCTCGGATCATGAACAGGTGCTTAAGGTACTCCATACCTTGGACCCTAAGATCTGGGAGATCAAGGTTTCTTCTATTGTTGAGAGCGCGTCCTATGATACCTTGACCATCGCAGAGCTTTTTAGTAAGCTCAAGGCCTCAGAGGTCGATATTCAGTTGAGATCAAATCTCACTGATTCTGGATCAAAGACTCTGGCGCTTGCGACACCATCTACTGAACCTAATGCCATGAGTTGTACTTCTTTTTCCTTGATGTTTATCTCCGAGGAACAACTTGATACTCTAGGAGATGATGATCTGTGCTTGTTTAACAACCGGGTGCGACGTGTCTAGGATAAGCGAATGTTTAAGAGACACGGCATAAAATCCGGATGCTTTGAGTGTGGTGACCTAGGTCATTTCATCGCCGACTGCCCCAAGCAGAAGAATTACAAGAAGGGCATAGGCGGCAACTCCTACAACTCCGGCAAGTATGACAACTCCACAAAGGGCAAGCCCAAGACAAGATTTTTTCGAAAGGCTCTAAAGGATTATAGGCGTGAGAACAAGAAGCGAGACAAGACCTTCTTCGTCGATATGGAGAAAAGATACTCCAAGAGATCCTCGTCTTCCTCCTCTTCTTCAAGTTCAAGTGATGAAGAGATCATGATCAGGAAGGGGAAGGACAGGGACAATCCAGCGGGCCTCTTTTTCATGACCTTCGGGAACAAGCCGAAGAGTCGCTCAGGTCACAGCCGAAGACCCCACAAGAGTTTCTGCTCAATGGCTCTTGGGGAGAAGAAAGAGAAGGACTCCTCCGATGACTCCGATGACGACGACGATGAGAAGGCATCTTCCTATGAACAAGAAGTTGTCAATTTACTAGAACAGAATAGTTAGGAGTTTAAGTATAGGGAGAAACTGCATAGAGGGGCTAAGAAGAGGATAGATGAGCTTGAGAGTGAGCTTGCCACAGCAAATGGTAAGATTGAGAGTCTGTCTTCCTCCCCTTGCTTGGGTGATAGTGGTGAATGCCCCAACTGTGAGGTGTTGTTGTGTGACCTGACGACTCTTAAGTCTAGGTACACAGAGAGAGTAGATGAGAGAGATGCATTGGCCACTGAGTTTGAGAGTGCTCAGCAGGAGCTGAAAGATGCTCATGCCACTATCGTCACACATTGTGCAGACTGCCCATCTCATTTAGCTAGTATAGCCGAGCTGAGAGCCAATAGTGATGAGAAGTTGAGCGAGTTAGCTGGAGTGAGAGCTAAGTTGGAACAGACTAAGCTAGAGCTTGAGACCTTGTCGATTCCATCCACTGTTTGTGAGAACTGCTTATCCATTAGAATGGAGTTGATTAAGCTAAAAGCTCAGAAGTCTGTCGAAGTTGATAAAGAGTTTGAGATCTGCTTGTCTCAGGTGGAGGTGTTAGCTTCTTTGAGAGAGGAGCTAGCTGATGTTCAGAATGAGAACTTTTACCTCCGTTCAATCCTGAGTTGGATCAGTGCTAAAGAGCCACAGCTCAGCATGATGATCCAGCAGTTCAAGAGACATGATGGGTTTGGGGTAGGTTACACCTATACCAAGGCTGATTTTGAGAGTGCCATTAGCCGTGCAGTGGAGTGGAGTAAGATGACTCCCGAACAGAGATATCCCAAGACTCACTCCACTGAGTCTTTAAGGATAGTCAGCCCAAGGATGGAGTGATCCAAGAACAACCTAAAGCTCCACCTAAGAAGCAGATCTGGGTCCCAAAGCCTAAAACTCTTCACACTTCTCTTGATTTTTTACCTAGACCCTCTCACACAAAAGATGGTACACCAAACACCACCAAGCCTAAGGATCCCAAGCCTCAACCGCATACCAAGAAGCCTACCTATCACTGTGAGTTTTGTCAGAGAGACGGGCATCTTGAGGAGTTTTGCTTCAGGAGGAAGCGGGTTGAGCGAGCAGAGAGAGCTCGAGGTGTGCAGGAGCAGTTCTACCAACAGGGTGGTAGACAGAGAGTTCCTCGACGTAGAGAGAGGCTAGAGGCCAGGCCACGTCGTGTAGGTGGTGGTAGGGGAGACGATTTTTATGATCGTGCTCCGGAGGGTGGTTTCCGTTCCGGCAGAATTCCAGATCGTTACGGATACGATTTTGGACCTCGTGACCGTGATTTTAGGCAGAACATAGGACCGCGCTTTGATCCGCGTTTCGGTCCAGACTCATATGATTCCTTTTGCTTTCCTACATACGAGCAGATGAGTCGACACTGGTTTAAAACCTTTGCCAAACCCAGTGTTGGACCGTTTGTTCCCACTCATGATGATTGATCTTGATTTGGGAGTTGTGTATCCTTTTTTTGATACTTTTGAGTCAGTTTTTTCTTTTCTTCTTTATTTTTATTGAGTCTTTTTGTGTGCGTTCATATCATGCATAATCATTAGTCACATTTTGAGCTTGCTTCTGCTATATGATTAATCTGCTTTACTTTCTCTAGCTAGTATATGTTTTGATTACTTGTCGATGATCATGTTCTGGTTCAGTTGACATGATATATCTGCTATTTGTCATATGCATGGATTTTGTATTTTAAAATTGAGAAATGATCACCATTACTTCTGGTAACTAGCATGTGTAGGCTGAATGCGTTTGCTATCTTTTACATGCCTTGTAGCTAGATCCTTACCTATATGTAGATACACAACTTGGACATTTATATGCTTTAAATATGAAAAATGTGCTATAAAAATGATAATAATTCAGAAAAATGAAAAATTTATGCATTTTTATGATTATCAGAAAAGATCCAGGTGGGTTTGCTTTGTCGCATTGCATTGTTCTGGACTGCTTACCATAGCACATTGGTTTGAACTAGGACGGTGTAATGTATGCCAAGACCAATGTCTTAAGCTTCTGATGGTCCAGTTCTGGCCTAGGCTTGACTTGGTCGGTTAGCATAAGGTTAGACATGCAAATAACCCCTGGCAGAAATGAAAAATAAAAAGGAAAAATAAATAGCCTGAACAATTTAAAAAGATGACAAGTTTGCTGAAGCACTTTGATTTGGACAACGCTTATCTTGGTAGATATCAGTTAGCTTTTGCATCTCATGCTTTACTTTGCTTCTCTACTAGAAAATGTGGTGATGCTTTTGTTTGCAAAAGTTGAAAAATGCGTGCTAATGACCCTCTTTAGATATCATCTGTTGCACTGATCATGTCATGTATCTTAGACAGTATATCTTTTGCTATACCTGTTAGACGTTGTAATAGCAGTCAATCATATCTAAGAAGCATGCTTTTTACACTCCACCTGCACCCCATCTGCATTCATGGCATATTTTGAGGGGGAGCTGCATTTTAGGGGGAGTTTTATGTCTATGTCTCTTTAGAGTGCATTTAGTCTCACTTGATGAGTCCAATTGTCAACAAGGGGGAGAAATTTTGGATATATTTTTGGCTTTCTCTCAGATTTATTTCAGGGGGAGTTTATTCTTGTTGGTAATTCTAAGATTTGCACTTGTTTTTGAGGTTTTAATTTTGATTAACTATAATGACCGTTTTCGTGCTTTTGTTTGGCTTTTGGTCATTAGGGTTAAACCTTTATTTTCTTTCTTCTATTTTCTCTTGTCTTTGTTTTCCTGTTTCCACGTGTTTTGCAGGTTCTGGAGATGAGCTGAAAAGGGTGTTGACAATGCACTCATCAAGGGGGAGATTGAGAAACCATGTTCAATGTTTTAATGGCTTGTTAAACGGCTACTTGGATAAGTGCCTAGACATAGTTTCTACTATTGATGACTTCAAAATTTCTCATGTGTCAAGAGAGGCCAATTCAGTTGCAAATGATTTGCCTCAGCAAGCATCTGGTTACCAGTCGGGAGAGGAAATTTTTTTGTACAGGAGAAGCCGATGTTTGGTCTCACTGCCGAAGCCAGTGACTTCGGACGGGCGCACCCTCCCGGTCGGACCCCTCGAGCTGCCGGAGACTATGAGAAAACATGTTGAAGAATATGGTTTTGATATTCCAGATGTGATGAGTGATTGTCAACGGAAGTCAAAATAAGGGAGAGATGAAGACCTACCGAGTCTGAGGCGCATGTGACTCAGGTACACGGGTAGTGAGCAAAGGCCGGGCAGAGGAGCCGCAGAGTCGGGCTGGCCCAATCCGGGTACATGGCTAGGAGCGGCAGATGATCCACTGGTCCGTTGACTGGGTTTGACTCAGGTACACGGGTGTTGGCGTAAAAGATTACGCTAACAGGTTTCTGAAGGTTACAAACTAACAAACGAAGCGTTTGTGAAGTAAACTGTTTCAAGCCTCCGAATTGGATAATAGCTTAAAATAGTTCGAAGATGTGTATTGAATAACTTGTATTCAGTCCGTATTACATGGTAAAACGGGGGGTATTTATAGGCCCAAATATTAAGGAAAAGACCCTTTTACCCCTCTATTACAACCGACATAGTGTTCCATCTTAATAGGGCTAAAATGGTAAAAGACTAATCTAATGAGAAAGAAGATAAGTGTTCCATCTTAGCTGGCAAAGAAACTCCCGGAAGGGTCCAAGTTCGAAGATATACTCCGAACTAGAATTTGTCTCCATACTTCGAACTTGATCTACTGTATCCCCGGAGTTATATGCTGGAAAACTTTGACTTAATCATCGGCCTTTGTCCTATTACTGCAATAACCCTGAAGATGGAATATTTTCCCCCAACAGTAGCCCCTCGAATACGCTTCTCTGTTAAATCTGTAATGTTAGGAGAGCAGTATACGCAAGAAAAATATTCATGCGTAGGGGTTAGCAGATTTAATCCATCTCCGAAATACGTGGAAATGTAAAACTTCGAATCAGCTTCTAAGAAAATTACATTCGAACTATCTTAGAATTAACTCGAGAAGCCCGAAAGCCTTTTTAGACTTGGAAGAAATAGCCGTTGGCTTTTTCCTTCTAACGGAAGTTACGCGATGCGTTAACTCCGCAACAAAATAACGGTTAAGAATGCGAAACGGTAGATGCAGACGGTAAAAAATCGTGGTCTCGGCTACAAATAGAGGGGGCCCAGACCCTTCTCGAGTACCTTTCCACCGCTTTCGTGCAAACAAGCCATCAGACAAACCCTTGCCTCTGTTTTTCCTCTGAAGCAATCCGTGCGATCCCATGGCGAAAACCAGTTTCAAGGTTCCTGGAGCGGCTTCAGCCTTGGCTCAGTAGCAGGCTGCGGCAGCAGCTGCGGCTGCAACATCGGCGACGGCAACTCCGACACCAGCAGTGGCAGCGATGGCGGTGCCAGGGAGAAATCCCCAACGCGACGATCCTCATGATCTCTTCCCGGCGTCGATGAAGTACGCGAATCAGTCCTATCAGTTGGGGCCCTCAACCTACAAGAGGGAATCGCTCGCGGCTGCAATAGAAGGCAAAATCAGTTCTGGGATCATGATTCGCAAACCTGGGAAAGAAGTTATTCCATCGCCAAGGCCTGGAGAAGTGGTTGTCTTCGAAGCCTTCTTCGAAGCTGGATTAGGGCTTCCAGCTGTTGACTTACTGGCCGAGGTACTGGATTTATTCCACGTTACTCTCCCCCATCTCTCTCCCAATGCGATAGCACGCCTTTCTATCTTCGAGTGGGCGTTGCGAGCCGAAGGATGTGAAGGCAGAGCGGAAATCTTCGCAGCTTTACATCGAGCTTCGTGCCAGCCCAAGACCTTCGTAGGCCCCGGAGGTGAGAAGATAGTGGTGGCCTTCGGAAGTATTAACTTCCGACTTCGAGACGAATATGCCCTTCGGTTTCCAGCCAAAGCCATCAACGCCAGATGGTACACGGATTGGATCCTTCGCTAGTTTTACGCCGAAGTTGGGGCAGGAAGCCAACTAGCGGGACCTCTTCGGGACATAAACTTCTGGAAGGAAGCCCTTGTCAACCCGGACCCAGGCCAGCTTGAAGCCCAGCTTAGCCTTCTTCAACGCATCAGCCATTGCCTGAGTATGAGGGATCTGGCAGAGGAGTTCATCGGACTCCAAATCCCTCCTCTGATGGCCAACTGGCCAATCACCTTCGAGGAAGATCCAGAGGGCGGCCTTCGCAAGATTTCTTCGAACTCGAGCCCTGCAGGTAACTTCGAAAACAACATATGTCACGTATATTCATTCGAAGAAATAACCAACTTAACTCGTTTTTTAGCCTCTTTAGCCCCTATAACTTCAGAGCAGATTGTACGAGCTTCGGAGAAGATTCTGGGCATCCCGACTCCGGATGAGAAGGAATGGAGGATTAAATTGGTTGGTACTTGGGAGCGGTCCAACCGAGTATGGGGGCTACTCGAAGTTGTTTCGCCCCCTCTTTTGGATTGGGTACCTTCGGAGAAAGGGCCCAAAAAGAGAAAAGCCGAAGTTGGAGCTTCGAGCTCTGCCAAGACTCTATCAAAAAAGATAGCTCGAAAGCCAAGAGTTGTTGCACCTCCAAGCCCAATAGCTTCGGTCTCCGGTTCCTCGCAGGATGAAGGCAGGATGCTTGTTGACCTAATCGACAAGGATGCAGCCCAAACAGATGCAAATATTGATGATGCTGTGAGCGTGCCGGAGTCTCAAGACAACCTTGAGCAAATGAGGACTCCGGCTGCTCAAGAGAATTTACCGCAGGATGGAGCCCCTATGAACGAAAGCAGTGTCGAAGTTGCTACAGAATCAACTTCGATTCTAGGCGAAGCAACAACGGCCGTTCCCGAAGATGCTCCAACAGTCGAAGATTTGACTGTAGACTCCGATGAAGACTTTGGAGTAGCCTTCGACCCGCCAAGCAATCCAATGCTCACCCGTCGACAAGACGTCGGAGGTAAACTTCACCTAATTCTTTTGTTCTTTTTTCCTGCAAAATTATACAATGTATAATACCTTTGTTTCAACAGGATCTACTCCCGTGGAAGAGGGTCGTCTAGAAGATACGATTCCTGGGCCTTCGACAACTTCGGAGCCGATTCCAGAAGTCGCTCAAATGGGACCTGGAAAAGGCAAAGGCAAGATGGACCACCTTCCTGTTCTGAGCTCAGGATCAACTTCGTCTGAATCGACAGACGGAAGCTAATCTACGGAGGGGGTTAGTCTACCAAAGTTCCAAAAGATACGGCCCCGCGCTCCGGCTCCTCGCCGAATGAAGATGACTAGCAGGCCTTGAGTATGCTCCCTCTTCTAGCTCCTTTCTTGGAGCGAAAAACCGGACTTCAGACTTTGCTCGAGCCTTTGGATCGAGCTAGCCGCGAAGTCGGGGAGACAGACTTGGTAGCTATCTTGAGCGAGGCTGAGAATTTGGAGCTCAACGCTGCTATGGAACGTGCAGCGTACCAGGTATGAAGTATCTGCAAAGCAAAATTAATCTTATATACAAATAATTTCTCACCTTGGTTTTTTCTCTTTGTAGCAAATAGTCTTCGCCCGAGCTGCGAACATTTCAAATGAACGCGGAAGCCTTCGCCTTCGAGAGGAAATTACCACGCTTCAGCGAAATCTTAATATCTCCGAAGGTCGGGTTTCCCACTTAGACAACATGGTTTCAGCGGAGCGCAGGGCCAGACAAAGCTTGGAAACTGCGAATAAAGAGCTCGAAGAAGAACAAATTGTGCTTCGAGCGGAAATTGAAAAGATGCAGGCGGAGCATGCTATGGTGGGAGCTGAGCTTGTCAGGCTCTGAGATGAAAAAGCCAAAGCTGCCGAGGAAGCTAGCCACCTACTCAACCAGAAAAATTCTTTAGCTACGGAGGCAGGTAGGCTCTCTGGAGTGGTAGAAGAATTAACTTCGGCGAAGGATGCCTTAATCGAAGACAAGCTAAAGTCAGAGAAGGTAGCTGCGGAGGTTATGAACCAACTGCTAGGTGTTCTAGAGTACTTTGGTACTACTGGGATGGTTCCTTCAGATGACAACATCCCCCTGCTACGATGGCTGAAGAGGATCCAAGGAGTAGCGAAGCAAATGAAGATAGCAGGCATTCGGTACGGAGAAATCTCCGGACAAGTGGCTGCTATCGGCATACTTCGTTACTACGAAGATCTGGGCATATCGATAACTCCGAACGCAGGGGCGACTCCCATTACCTTTGACGACAATCAGCTTCTTACTCCTTCCGAAGGTGTGGCCCCTGCTTGGCAAGCCTTCCAAACTTCATGGAGAGCCGAAGGTCGCTCTGCGATCAAGGCTTGGATTGATGAAGGGCAACGCCAGAAGCAAGCTCGGTCACAAGCTTCGACTATGTAAAGCATCATGCTTTTGTACATTTATGAATGAAAATTTGCTTATCATGTTTTTAGGCTTTGCCTCATATGGAAGATGTCGAAGTGTTAGACGTTAACGAAGAACTCCGCCTACTATAGGCTACCTTCGATATTTTAAAACTTCACAAGCGCCCTCGATTTTTAGTTCCTCGGGATAGCTCCGGTGCGATTACGCCCAAAGTAAGCAAAGACATACTGTCTTATATTAAAGAGGAAGAAAAAGAAGTTAACTTGGAAACTTCATCTTCCGAAGACATTGCATGGTCCGAAGACGAAGATGAAGCTCAAGGTAAAAATCCTGAAGAACTTGGAAGGTGTGAAAGGAGCCCCGAACGACTTCGAACTTGGGCCAAGCTTCAACAAGAACAGAAAGACTTTAGAGCTTCCAAGGGAGGTAGGAGAGTTAAACGCAAAGTTGTTAGAACTCCTGGCTCTAGAACTAGTCGTTCCAACCTTAGCTCTAGAGATCGAAGAGGTCTTCGATTCCTTCTTGGTATAGATACCGATTTTTCATGATGTAATCATATTTGTTCGAATAATAAATATCGATTTAAAATTGTCTCCCTATTTACCAGCCCCTCTTTGGGCGTAAGCAACTTCGAACTATATTCAAAGATGGTTAGGCACAAAGAAAAACTTAGGAGTACAATTTTGGGGATTCGAAGCCCCTCAGCAATTTAAAGATTGGTTAAAATCTTATAAAATGTCTTCGACTATTTGGAGTCTGAAGATTGGTAACTTAGTACCTTATGTTTTGAAAGAAATCACTTTGGACAACTTTCCGGACACTTTAGTGTCCTAAATGATTTGTCACTTTGGACTTTTTTAACAGACATTTGAAGCTCATGAGCTCAAACTCTGTTTTGTTTTGGCCTCCTTCGGCTTTTTTTGTGAATTCTATCAAACCAATGGTTTGGAGTTCGCAGTGGTCTCCTTGGACTCTTTTTACGGATGCCTACAAGCCGGTGGCTTGGACTCCGCATCATTTGGTCTCCTTGGACTCTTTTTACGGATTTCTACCAGTCGGTGGCTTGGACTCCGCATTCTGTGGTCTCGGGCTCTTTTTACAGATGCCTACAAGCCAGTGGCTTGGACTCCAGATTATTTCAGCCCACCACGTCGGAAACTTCAGACCAGTGGTCCGAAGTCCGAAAAATATGATTCAAATTAATGACACTTCCCTCCCGATCAACTCCGCTATTCCAGTGCGTCCACTCGGAAGTGGGAAGTTTATGGGGCGTAGGCATTATCTGAACCATATGCTTTATTGATTCGGAAAGTGTTTACAAGTGATTACAAGGAGCCCCTATGCGAAATATCGCTTTAGGTGCTCCGCATGCCATGTATGCGCTAACTCTTCACCTTCCAAATTAGCTAACTTAAAAGAACCAGGACGCCCTGAGCGAACAATTAAGTATGGACCTTCCCACTTATTTCCTAATTTCCCTGGCGCTATGATACTTCGCAAAACGAGATGACCCAGCCTAAGTTCATTAATCTTGACCTTCGGGTCAAACCAAGTCTTCGTCTGCTGTTGATACTTTGACAAATTTGCAACAGCTTGAAGTCTTGTCTCTTCTGTTAAATCAAGTGAAGTTTGTCTTTCTGCTTCTATTTCCGGTTCGGTGCTACGAAGTGATCCTCCTTTGAGCTCTGTTGGTGTCATAGCTTCATCTCCGAATAATAGTCTGAATGGAGTGAAACCCGTGGACCTTGTTTGAGTGGTCCGAATGGACCACAAAATCTTCGGAAGTTCTTCGGTCTAGAGTCCTTTTGCCAATCCTACTATCCTTCGATTTAGCCCTGACAAAATATTACCATTGGCTCTTTCTACAGCTCCGTTAGACTGAGGATGTCGCACTGCAGCAAAGCATAGCTGAATGCCTAGGTCTTCGCAAAATTTCCTGAAGGGTTTTGCATCAAATTGTGTTCCATTGTCAACTGTGAGTTGTCTAGGCACTCCGAACCGGCAAATGATATTTTTCCAGAAAAATTTCTGTACATTATTGGAAGTGATAGCTGTTAGTGGCTCTGCTTCGACCCACTTTGAAAAGTATTCAATTGCTACTACTGCGAACTTCAAATTTCCTTTTGCTACTGGGAAGGGACCAATAAGATCCATGCCCCATCTGGCCATGGGCCATACTGAAGCAATGAATTGAAGAGCTGTTGGTGGGCGATGACTCCTTCGTCCCATCCACTGACATCCTTGGCAAGTGCGGACCAAGCTCTCCGCATCAGCTACTATTGTAGGCCAATAAAGCCCCTGGCGAAGTGTTTTTCCTACCAAAGCTCGAGGGGCCAGATGGCTACCGCAAAGTCCATCATGAATTTCTCGAAGAATTTCTTGACCTTCGGCTTGAGATATACATCGAAGCAGAGGGGAACATACTCCGGCCTTGTATAGAATACCATTTATTATGTGATAATTCCGAGTTCTGAGCTTTAACCTCGAAAGTTGTGGCCCTTCGGACATATTTGCTTCTCCTTGCAACAATTCCATGATTGAACTTTGCCAATCTGTACTTGGAATGCAAAGGACTTCCGCAGCAGGAATTTGTGCCACCGAAGGTGTACTAAGTTCTTCATAAAAAGCTTCTTCTGGTATGTCCATAGCTCCGGCTACAGCTTTTGCTAAGGTGTCAGCTTGCATATTTTCTGCTCTAGGTATACTCCGAATGGAAATCCCTTTAAATGCTTCTTCGATCTTTCAGATTTCTTCTAAGTACTTTGCAAGCTGTGGATGTCGAACTTGGAAACTCTTGTCTACGTGCCCTGCTACAATCTGAGAATCTGTCTTAATAACAACTCTTGTAGCCCCTAGAGCACGTGCCTTTCGAAGTCCCAATAAAATTCCCTCATACTCCGCTGTATTATTGGTAGACTTAAAGTTGAGCCTTGCGGAGTACATTGCCTTTTGCCCTGAAGGCGAGATTATCATAGCTCCGACACCTGCTCCAGATGCTTGGAATGATCCATCAGAGTAAATAGTCCAAATCCCTTCACTTGGCTTCTCTAGAGCCCATGCTGCAGGGGGAGTCCACTCTGCCATGAAGTCCGCCAACACTTGTGACTTAATTGCTGTTCTTGCCACAAAGGATATACCAAAGGGTGCTAACTCAACAGCCCACTTCCCAATTCTTCCAGTGGAATCCTTACTTCGGAGCATATCTCCCAAAGGATACGAAGTTGGTACAATTACATTATGTGCCAAGAAATAATGTCTTAGCTTCCTCGAAGCCATTATCAGAGCATAAGTGAATTTCTCAAGCTCGGAATATCTTGTTTTTGCTCCAGACAATGCTTCGGACACAAAATAAACTGGATTCTATACCAACTTCCCGTTGAAATCAACCTCTCTGACGAGAACTACACTGATAGCAGAGCCAGTAGCTGCAAGGTAGAGGAGTAGGGTTTCGGACCGTGAGTGTAGCGAGGTTACTGAGATAATTCTTAATATCTTCGAAGCTCTTTTGACACTCCGGTGTCCATGCAAAATCTTCGAACCCCTTCAATGATTTAAAAATGGGCAAACTTCTCTCCGCAGACCTTGCCAGGAATCTGCTAAGTCATAGTGACCGGTCAGCTTTTGCACTTGCTTTAAATTCTCTGGGGGAGACATCCTCTGCAACGCAATTATCTGAGTGGGGCTAGCTTCGATCCCTCTGCTTGAAACTAGATACCCTAACAATTTTCCAGCCTGCACCCCGAAGATACATTTTTCGGGGTTAAGACGGATCCCACATGCCCGAAGGCTATTGAATGTTTCTGCTAAGTCTAGGCTATGTTGGTGCTTTAAAGCACTCTTTATTAAAATATCATCCATATAGGCCTCTACATTGCGACCTAATTGGTGACCTAGAGCCTTAGCAATTAACCTCGAAAAAGTAGCCCCGGCATTTCTTAAGCCAAAGGGCATTCTTACATAACAAAAAACTCCTGAAGGGGTTACGAAGCTTGTCTTGATTTCATCTTCGCGCTTTAACCATATTTGATGATAGCCGGAGTACGCATCGAGGAAGCTTAATAACTCCGAACCGGCAGTGGAGTAAACCAATTGATCAATTCGGGGCATGGGGTAGGGGTCGCGGGGGCATGCTTTATTCAGGGATGTAAAATCAATACACATGCGCCACTTCTCGGAAGATTTCTTCTTAAGGAAGACTAGGTTGGCTAACCACTCCGTATGGGCCACTTCTCTGATAATCCTAGCCTTTAGCAACTTCTCAACTTCGTCTTTAGTGAGGATAGCTCTCTCCGTAGACAGCTTCCAGAGTCCTTGTCAAACAAGCCGGGCCTTCGAGTTCACAAGCAGACTGTGTTCAATAATATCCTGACTGACTCCGGTGATGTCTTCATCAGACCAAGCAAAGACATCTAAATTCTCCTCAACTACTTTCTCTAACGAAGTAGCAACTTCTGAAGGCAAGTCTTTGCCAAATTGAAATGAATATTCCTTGCCATCTTTGACAATAACCTTCGTTGCAATCTCTCCTTCGGGGCTTGGCCTTGGGAAGGATTTATTCGAAGATTCATTGGGAGCAGGGAAATCCTCTGGGTTATCTTGCACGCTATTCACCTGTCTCGGATCCGCTTTTCGCGCAATGGCCTGATCTCCGAAAACAGTGAGCACTCCCGCCTGTGTGGGCATCTGCATACATAGGTAATTATGATGTGCCACAGCTCCGAATTGATTCAACATGCCTCTTCCGAAGATGACATTGTATGCATATGGAGCATCCACAACATCGAAGATCACTTCCTCTGTCTTGGCCAGTGGCCCCTGCTCCAAAAGTAACTTCCAGGCCAATTTGGCCGAGGGCATCAAGAGGGGGTCCTGCAAAGCCTTGTAAAGGACAGGCTGCTGGGACAAGATGCTTTCTGGAGATGCAGAGTTGATCAAAAGCTTGGACAGAAATAATGTCTACTGAACTCCCTCCGTCAATTAGCACTCTCCGAACCTCAGTTCCTGGTATGTCGGCAGTCATGACGAGTGGGTCTGCATGTGGAAATTTTATACCAGCTGCATCATCTGCGGAAAAAGATATTGGCTCATGGGACCATTCGGGCATATCAGCTACAGACGAAGAGGTTCCAATATGGCCCACTTCTCTAACATATTCTCTCCTCTGCCTCTTCGACATACTTCCGAGGGTCCCTCCTCCAGAGATGGGGAGGACTACTCTTTTCCCTCGATCTTGTCCCTCTTCTTGCTTTGTAGGTGGCATAACATTGATCAGCGGAGGTCGTCTTGCAGGGTTGAAGTTCTCTATTCGCGCCACAGCCTGGACAGGCTCCGGACGCACTTCAACCAGAACTCGGTCAGTAGTGCCTCGACCCGAAGTTCTTTCCAAATACTCTCCTCTTAAAGCAAGTATAGACTTGCACGCATCAGTTGCGTGACTCCGATTTTCGCCATGGATGCAGCAGAAAAAGGCCTGGGCTTTGCCAGCCGGTTTCCCTAGCGGCCTCCAGCCGCTGGTCTTGCTTCCTGAAGGCTGCAGAGCTCTTGGGGCAAACTTCTGCGAGGGTGCAATGTTCAAAACTTATGAACGAGGATGTTTTTGCCCCCTACGCCTATCGTGTTGGGCTTCGAAGCTAGGCTCTTGCGGCTGCGTTGAAGTTTTCACTTCCAACTTAACTTCTTGCAGTATCGACGAAGTTGCGGTAGTTCTCCGAAGCCATCCCTCTTCTGACCTTGCATACTCTTCGAAATAAGACATCAACTGAGAGACAGAAGATATATTTTTCCGGTGAAGTTCATCAAGGAGGCCTGCATGAATAACTCCCTCTCGAGCTGCGTCAACTACAGAAGACGTAGTTAACCCTCGAATTTGCGACTTTGTATGAGCGAAGCGCTTAAAATACTGTCTTAAAGTCTCTCCGGGGAGCTGCTTCACCTGGAAAAGGCTTCCTGTTGACATTGGGGGTACGAAGGTACCCTGAAAGTTACTCATGAACTTCTTCTTCAACTGCCCCCATGAACTGATTGATCCTGGCTTCAGAGTCCAGAACCACCACAATGCCACTCCCTAGAGAGCTAGGGGGAAACATTTGGCCATAGTATCTCGCACTCCTCCGCTGGCTTCAATTGCTAATGCATAAGAACAGGACGAATTCTCCAGGAACTTCATCTCCGGCATACTTGTAAAGCTTTGAAGTTTTGAACTTAGGGTCGAAGCGTACTTTCTGCAACTCAGGATGTAGCGGAGACTCGGTGTCGAAGGAAGCGTTCTCCGGGGCTTCGGGATAAATAAGTTCGTCGTCTTCGGGCACTTCGGGGATGACTGGGGTGGCTTGAGAACGAAGCCTATCTGCGGCTTCTTACCGCCACCTTGCTACTTCAGCTTGGAGATTGGCCATTTGAGCGGCCATATCACCAAGACCGTCTTCATCTCCTCTAGAAGGATCTTTCGGGTCTCGAGAACTATAGGCATCAGTTCGAAGTGGAACTTGAGGTGGAAGAGAGACTCCGGCTGGCCGAAGTATAGATGGAGTTGGCGGAGGAACTCCGTATGCTCGAGGAAGGGGAATCCCTTCCGGAGTTTGAGGTGGAGGAAACGTCGAAGGTCCTCCGACCTCGACTGTGTTTGAAGATCTTGCTCCGAAGGTCCGAGGAGACCTCCGAACAGGACTACCACCTACACTCCGCTTGGGAGGCATGGTTTAAAACTCGGTAGAGAACGAAGTTTTTTGGACTAGGTTCCCCACGGATGGCGCCAACTGTTGGCGTAAAAGATTACGCTAACAGGTTTCTGAAGGTTACAAACTAATAAACGAAGTGTTTGTGAAGTAAACTGTTTCAAGCCTCCGAATTGGATAATAGCTTAAAATAGTTCGAAGATGTGTATTGAATAACTTGTATTCGGTCCGTATTACAGGGTAAAACGGGGGGTATTCATAGCCCCAAACATTAAGGAAAAGACCTTTTACCCCTCTATTACAACCGACATAGTGGAAACTATTCGGTACCCTTAATAGGGCTAAAATGGTAAAAGACTAATCTAATGAGAAAGAAGATAAGTCTTCCATCTTAGCTGGCAAAGAAACTCCCGGAAGGGTCCAAGTTCGAAGATATACTCCGAACTAGAATCCATCTCCATACTTCGAACTTGATCTACTGTATCCCCGGAGTTATATGCTGGAAACCTTTGACTTAATCACCGGCCTTTGTCCTGTTACTGCAATAACCCTGAAGATGGAATATTTTCCCCGAACAACGGGCGGCGAGCGATTGCCGGGCTGAGGAAGCTGCGGGGTCGGGTCGGCCCAATCTGGGTACCCGGTGCGAAGACGGTGGATGCTTTGTCAGTTTCAGCGTAAAACTGACAATCTATGTTTAATTCGTTTTTAGGATATTAATGTTTAGTTTTCAAGTTTAGAATATTTTTATTTGAGTCATGTGATTTTTCTAAGAATATTTTAGTAATTTTCGGAATTTATTTTAGAGTCAGTTTATTTTACCCGAGGGTAAATTAGTCTTTTCATGTATTAGGATTTGCCTATAAATAGGCCTCTATCCCCTTAGGGATAGTTGACTGTTTCCTAATAGATCAATCTGCAGTCCACTTTTCCGTCGCAAGTTTTTGATCCCCAAATTTTTTCTTTCGCCGCCGTCGTGCCGGTGCCTAGCTGTTTCATTTCTGCC
Organism: Zizania palustris; assembly: GCA_019279435.1. Lineage (NCBI taxonomy): Eukaryota > Viridiplantae > Streptophyta > Magnoliopsida > Poales > Poaceae > Zizania > Zizania palustris. The sequence goes on along the minus strand of JAAALK010000080.1, from coordinate 42,283,073 downwards.
GGAGGCCTTCGCATGCGTCTGTTAGCTAGCGCATAGGCGGTGACCAGGGCTAGTATCCGCCTGGCGCGGGTTTTCTCGAGAGAAAAGCACCGATGCAGTCCTCTCGCCGGCGTGAAGAAAGAGAGAAAAAAAGCTCTCAGCACTTCTTTTCCCGTGCGGGCCCCACGATGTGTCAGCCATAGTGTTTCTTTTTCTCCTCTGCAGGCAGCATCATCAGCGTTGAAAATTGAAGTGCGGTGCTTGTTTTCTCCATCGGTGAGGCGTGCGGCAAGGCTATAGACGAACGGCATGCGGTGAGCAGCTGCGACTGATGACTCAAGTAGTTTAATCTACTATTTTTAGGCAGATCAATTTTATAGATAATCATCTATTAATAAATGAGCTGAGAATCTATTTAGAAATTCGTTGTTAATTTAATCTGTTAATTTTTATTTGTTATCTCATATTATTTCTTTACCAGTTTAATCTGCTCATATAAAAAGTAAAGAAAAATTTATTAGTCGCAGTTAGATTTTTATTTCTATTCTTTACCTGCAATATTTTAGGTTTAGTTGTGAATTAATTTTTGGATGATCCATATTTTATTCAGTTAATTAGTATTTTATTTTTAGCCTGCAATCTGAACATTTTATTAAGATAGTTAGTGTTCTTTATTGCGTCATTAAAATATTTCTAGTACCCATTTTCATTTACTGCAGTGATTCTTTTTAGTTTAGCTTTAATATCATTTTAGTTAGGACACCGGTCCTTTTTAGTCTAGACAACTATAGTGTCAGTAATTTACTTTACTAATATTATTTGTCCGGTTAAATTCATTTGGGTGTTGGGTTTAAAATATAGTTTAGCAAGAAATTTTAGGCGCCCACTCACCCCCCTCTGGTCGCTACTTTCGGTCCTACAGACTACCGCGCGCCGAGGTCCCGGGACCGGAGTACTCTGCCCACCGAAGGGTCTGGCACGCCGGAGACCATGAGCCGAAGTCCTCGGGATAGTGAGGGCTTCCGGGAGCCCGGACCCTCCGGTAGGGGGCTTCGGCTTGATGCGCTCCGCACAGCTAGTCCAGCCAGGCTTCGGCAGAAGCAAGAAGGTCTCGGGGGACACCCCGAAATCAGTAGCCTAGATATTTTTTTAGGGAGTGAGATAGCGAGACCCTCATAAGTCCATAAGGACGATTGGAGAACTCCAATCGTCCAGTATTTGAGAGACCCTAGCCAAAGGGTTGATCAAAAAGTTTGGCGACAAGCATTTAAATTTGTGTTGCGAGACAACACACTGTATCGCCGAACCATTGACGGAGTACTTTTAAAGTGTCTAGACCATGAACGATCCTAGGTGGCTATGGGAGAAGTCCATGAAGGACTTTGTGGCACTCATTAGTCGGCCCAGAAAATGAGTTGGATGCTCAAAAGAGCGGGTTTCTACTAGCGACTATGACTGAGGATTGTTTTAAGTATTATAGAGGGTGTGAAGCATGTCAGAGGTTTGGCAATATTAATTTGGCTCCTGCTTCATTACTTAACCATATTGTCAAGCCATGGCCATTCTGAGGTTGGTGTTTAGACTTCATCGGCCAAATTCACCCTCCTTCTTCAAAGGGGCATCGGTTCATATTGATGGCGATGGATTAGTTCACCAAGTGGATCGAGGCCGTGCCTCTCAAGAACATGACTCACAATGAGGTACTTGACTTTATCTTGAAGCATATCATACATAGATGCGGCATTCCTTAAACTCTCACTACAGATCAATGTAGTTCATTTGTTTCTAAAGAAGTGAGAGACTTTGCCAAATATTATGGTATTAAGTTGATAAACTCTTCACCATACTATGCTCAGACCAATGGTCAGGCCGAATCTAGTAATAAAATGGTGATTAAGCTCATTAAGAAGAAAATTGAAGAGTTCCCTAAAAGGTGGCATGAAGTGCTCTACGAGGCGCTATGGGCCTATAGAATTGCAAAGCACGGTGCTACCAAAGTCAGTCCATACGAGTTGGTATATGGACAAGAAGTCATCCTACCTATAGAAGTAGATCTTGGCTCTTTAAGAGTGTTAAAGCAAGATGACTTGTCGGTCGATGAGTATGAGACTCTTAAAAGACAATCTAGAAGAAGTGACCGATAAGAGATTGAGGGCTTTAGAAGCTATAGAAATAGACAAGAGGAGAGTAGCTAAAGCCTACAATAAGAAGGTTAAACCAAAATCGTTTCAAGTAGGTGACTTGGTTTGGAAGACTATTTTACCCTTAGGCACTAAGAGTCCCGAATTTGGTAAATGGTCACCTAGTTGGGAAGGTCGTTTCAAAATAGCCGAAATCGCTCCTAGCAATGCATATGTGTTAGAATCTCTACAAGGAGAGTGGTTTCGAACACCTTTGAATGGTAGATACTTGAAAAGGTATTTCCCAAGTGTGTGGCAAACACCTTGAAAGGTGTCGAAAGGCTGATATGGAAGATATCATCTTTAGCCCATTATGCTTTTAGTTCTCTTAGTTCACTAAAAGGTAGGGGGGCATGTGTTGATAGCAAAAAATGGCATTAATGGTTAAGATTGTCAAAATACCAATTTTGACAATTTGAGCCAAAAATACACGTGTCCTAGGTTGGGCCAAAGCCCTATAGGGCTGAAGGTCCAATAGGCTACGGGATTCGGAAGCTTCCAGCCAGCCCACCGCCTTCGGCCCGGAGGCCTTCGGAGGCCCACTCCGCCGAAGCTTCGGCCCGAGGAGCAGACTTCGGTGGGCCTGGCCGAAGGCCCACTTCGAGCAAGAGTTAGAGATTGAGTCCGATTTTTGACTAAGTCTTTTACGCGTGATCAAACAGAATTGCACCAGATTAGGCTTAGAGATTAGAAGTCTAGCCCCTATAAATATAGGGGTGAGGCCGGTTCAGAAGTCCCCTAACACAAATCAACCACAAAGCCCTAGCTTTGAACCGTACTTTACCTTATCTTTATTTTCTGTATTCTTCGTGGGTTTTCCTGGAAGCCCTGTGACGGCAACTTCGGAACAGTGGTAATCCTTGTTACTTCGCTCCTGAAGTATCCGTTAATCTACGTAATAGATTGCTATCACCTTGTTACTTTGCCTGTGAAGTATCCGTTAATCTACATAATAGATTAATATCCCCTTGTTACTTCGCCTGTGAAGTATCCGCTAATCTGCGTAACAGATTTTTACCTTCGCCACTAGTGCAACACTTAGTAGAATTTGATCCTCAGGCTGAATTGGTACTTCAAATCTACCCTGTTGCAGGTTTCCATGTTCAGAGCTACTTCGTCGGAGGTGTTTAGAGCTGAGAGATCAGTTTCGGAGGTTGCCAGAACACCCTTCAGCGAGACTGCTGCTTCGACCGTACGCCAACACGCTTTGCTAGCGGACTTCGCCACGCTTGTACCCTGCTCTGGACGAAGTTGCGCTCGCGCGTTGCACCTAAGTCATTCCTATGTATCTCACTGTATTGGAGACTTTACACCGAACCCTGCTGTTTGGAGGTGATTGTCGCATCCAGATCGGTTCAGAGTTTATCTCTAGCTAGATCAGTCCGAACGCTAAAGATCCCCTTCGGTGGAACACTCCGCACCAAACGTCTAAGGTACGCTTCGGCGACACCCTTCGCACCATACTTCGAATCAGTCTGGCTCCGTCCAGTTTCTGACTTGTTCTGTTTAATACATTTCTTTCGGCTAATTGGATTATTTCTGTGTGATCTGATTACCTAGTGACTCCACCCCCTTACCACGGCTAAGGGAAGTCAGAACGCGACATCGGTGTTGTGTTACACTTAGGCTTGTCCCTAAGTATCCGCACACTTTTGTATCATCAAACTGACCCATGTGCGGGGGCACATTTCTGTGTCAACAGTCGTGCAATAAGCCGACCAGAAAGAAAGATCACTGTTTGGGGAAAATACTTCACCCTCAGGACTTTAGAGATTGACAGTCAAAGATAACTTATCGGCTTCGAAGCTCCATGCTTATGCTCGAAGGAGGTGAAGTTTCTAGGCCAAAAGGTGCTTCGTCTTACAATTCAAAGGTACCCTCCGCAGGTTATGAAGCTTCAGTGGAAAACAGCAAGTCCGATAAGATGTTTGCCTTATCTTCCTACTCTGGGTAGATTTTACCATTTTAACCCTGTTCAGGGTACCAAATAGTTTCCACTATGTCGGTTGTAATTGAGGGGTAAATAGGTCTTTTCCTTAGACTTTTTGCCTATAAATACCCTCCTTCTTACCCTGTAATAGGCATCGAATACTCAGCTATTCAATATATAATTTCAGACTACTTAAGCTATTATCCAATTCGGAGGCTTGACATAGTTCTCAACACAAATCCACTGTTTGTGAGTTCTTAATCTTAGAGAACCTGTTAGTGTAATATTTTACGCCAACAGTTGGCGCCGTCCGTGGGGACCCTAGTTCTAAAAGCTAGTTCTCTACTGCTGACTGTACTTCGAAGGGCACTTGCGGAGGGAGCTTCGAAGTCTCAAGATTCTGCACACACTTCGGTAAGGGGCTTCTTAGTGCAGTTCGAAGGCCTTTCGTCGCCTTCCCAAACCAATCAAAGTCCTCGTTATTCGGACCTATTCTTCATTAGCTATGCCTCCCAAGCGGAGCCTAGCCTCGGATCCTCCCCGAAGGTCCCCTCGGACCAATGGAGAAGGACCTTCAGCTATCCCAACAACCCCCGAAGATGTTGCCAGACGTCAAGCACCCAGAGGCCCTCGGGCTACTCCTATGGTGCTCCAAACCGACTACGCTAGTTCCCGAGACCCGGAGCTCCCCTCCGAAGGAGATGAAGACCTTCTTGAGGACGAGGCTACTCAAGTAGCATGACTTAAGGAGGAAGTGCCTAGGTGGAGGCAAGATGCCGCTGATCGACTCCACTCTCAAGCTTCCACCCAGGCTCCAGAAGGGCCCCAAGACGGTGGTGCTCGCAACCTTCCTGAAGCTGTCCAAGTCCCGGAGGAGGCTGAGAATGCATCCTTTGATGACGAGTCTCCGCTGCATTCAGACTTGCAAAAGGTGCCCCTCGATCCCAGGTTCAAAGCCTCGAAGTTGCACAAGTATTCCGGTGGGTCTGAGCCCGGAGAATTCGCTCGCTCATATGCCCTAGCGATAGAAGCAAGCGGAGGGGTGCGTAACACTATGGCGAAGTGTTTTCCCCTCACTCTCAAAGGTGTGGCTCTCCGATGGTTCTGGTCTCTGAGGCCAGGATCGATCAAATCCTGGGAGCAGTTGAAGAGGAAGTTTGTAAGCAACTTCCAAGGTACGTTTGTGGCCCAAATGTCAACGGGGAGTTTATTTCAGGTGAAGCAGCGAGCAGGGGAGATGCTTTGGGAATACTTCACACGCTTCGCCCACACCAAATCGCAGATCAAGGGCTTGTCTACCTCTTCGGTAGTCGATGCCGCCCGCGAAGGGGTGTTGAACCTAAATCTCCTTAGCAAGGTTCATCGGAAACCAGTGTCATCCGTGTCATAGTTGATGGCATACTTCAAAACGTATGCCAAGGCGAAGGAAGGCTGCCTCCGAAGAGCCGCAACACCTACACCAGCCCTTCCGGAAGTGAAGACGGAGCCCAACGCCTCAACCTCTCTGCAACCCCATCACGACAACCACTTCAACGATCACATGCGGGGAAAGAAGCACTTCCGCTCGGAGGTGTTGAACATTGCACCCTCCATTCCGAAGGCACCTGCCAACTTTCAGCAGGCGCAAGGCTTCAAGGCTGGAGCTCCGAAGCCCCAAGAAAGAATACCTGGCAGGCGCCAGAGTTTTTTTCTGTTGCGTGCATGTCGAGAATAGAAGCCATGACATGAAGGATTGTAAGGCGGTATTAACCCTTCGAGGTGAATACCTGGGACAAAGTATAGGGCGAGGTTCTTAGGATCGAGCCCCCCAGCGGCACGGTCAGAGCCTGTGCAAATCATGGCCCGAGCGGGTGTCCCCGAAGCCCCCATGCAGCTACCAGTGGCCAACATTATGCCACCACCGAAGCAGGAAGACCCCAAGACCACGGCAAGCGAGTGGTCCTCCCCATCTCCGAAGGGGGGACCCTCGGTAACATGTCCAAAAGGCAGCGGTGAGAATACGTCCGCTAAGTAGGACACATAGGGACCTCAAATTCCGCAGAAGGAATGCCCAAATGGTCACATGTACCTATTTCCTTTACTGCCAATGATGTTGCGGGGGTGAAGTTCCCCCATGCTGACCTCTTGGTCATTTCAGCAGATATAGCTAGGGTGGAACTTCGAAGGATCCTGGTGGACGGCGGGAGCTCCGCAGACATACTTTTCGTCTAGGCCTTTGATCAGATGTGCATTCCTCAGAGGCATTTACTTCCGGCGGCCCGGCCACTTCAAGGTTTTGCAGGTCTGGCTCTTGATGCCCTCGGCCAAATAGGCCTCGAGGTTGCCTTTGGAGAGGGGCCCTTGGCCAGGGTGGAAGAGGTGATATTCGACGTCGTCGACGCCCCATATGCCTACAATGCAATTTTCGGACGGCGGATGCTAAACCAGTTTGGGGCTATAGCACATCACAACTACCTATGTCTCAAGATGCCCATGCAAGGTGGAGTTCTCACTATTTCAGGAGACCAAGCTGTAGCCTGAAGAACGGAGTATGGCCACGGCCAGCCATTGGACCCTCGGCAAGTACACAGGGTGACTGAGCACACGGAGGAGGTTCTAGAGTCTTCAAACTCCTCGAAGGGTCTTTCCTCAAGCCAAGCCCAGAAGGTGATGTTGTCACGAAAATAATTCTAAAGGATGGCAAAGAATACCCAATACAGTTTGGCAAGGGGCTATCTCCGGAGATAGCTTCCTCGTTGGAAGAAGTAGTCAATCAAAATTTAGACATCTTTGCCTGGACTGGCGAAGACATCATTGGGGTTGACTGGAGTATCATCGAGCATAGCCTGCTTGTCAACCCGAAGGCTAGGCCAGCACGCCAGGGGCTCCGTAAGCTGTCTGCAGAGAGGGCAGGCCTCGCCAAGATAGAAGTGGAAAAATTGTTAAGGGTTGGCATCATCAGGGAAGTAGCCCACACGGAGTGGTTGGCTAACCCTGTTTTTGTCAGGAAAAAGGGCTTTGGCAAATGGCGCATGTGCATTGATTTTACATCATTAAATAAAGCATGCCTGTGAGACCCCTACCCTATGCCCCGAATAGACCAACTGGTGGATACTACGGCTGGCTCCGAATTTCTGAGTTTCTTGGATGCTTACCCCGGTTATCATCAAGTCTGGCTAAAGCACGAGGACGAAGCTAAGACAAGTTTCATAACCCCACCCGGAGTATTTTGTTATGTAAGAATGCCTTTTGGCTTGCGGAATGCTGGAGCCACATTTTCACGTTTGATAGCTAAGGCCCTAGGTCACCAAATAGGCCGAAATGTCAAAGCCTATATGGATGATGTTGGTGGAATAGTTTTCCCTTGAATAGGGGCCAAATGACGTCAGCCTCCGACAGCCTTCGGCCCGGAGCCCAACACTGTCAAAGCCTGTATCTTCCCAAAGAAGCTGTTTCCAAACCTCAAGGTTCAGTTCGGAGCCTGCTAGGGTGAAGCCCCCGAGCCCCATCGAAGCCCTCTAGAGCGAGGTCCCTCGGAGCCCTCCGAAGCGAAGCCCTCAAGATTCCTTGAAGATTGCCAGAAGCTAAGTCTCAGGCTAACTTCGAAGCCAGGCTCCGGGCCTTGTTCGGAGTTAGCATTCGAGCCTTGCTCGGAGTTAACCTTCGGGCTCTGTTCGGAGTTAGCCTTCGAGCCCCCCTTGGAGCTCCTCAGAGCTAGTCTCCGAGACCCCAGTTCGGAGCCCAGTTCGGAGTATGCTTCGAAACTCCCTTCGGAGTGTACTTCGAAGCCTCCTTCGCAGCCTCCGCCAGAAGAGCTCCGGCCCCTATTCCGAAGCTCAAGAAATATCTACGCCTCGCTACAGTGTAGAAGCCATACAGGGGGCCCCTCCACCCCTGGTATGTCGTTTAGCTGGTCAAAGTGTGACGTTATTTGACACGTCTGTAAAGCTGTTGATGGGGGATTGGTCCCGATCTTCCGCTAGGTAAAGGATAACTTGGGTTGGTGGAGAATCTCGACGTTGGCGATCCAAGGCTCCGGTCCGGCGGATCAAAACCTTGCAATCGTTACACCACTGTCTCCGTTGGTTATCAACCACGCAGGACGCGATTGACCTCGCCACGAAGGCTAATTCCTACAAGCGAACCCAAGAACACAAGAAAGAATAGGAAGGATACAAGTCGAATGCCAAATCACAGACAAACGATGAAAAGGTGAGGTTTCACAAACGCCTATGCTGCAGCCAATCGGTCCGGTGCAAGGGGCGGGATCTAAACACACAAGTGTAGATGCAAACAAAGCAAAACCTAACCCTAAAGGCGGCTGGCGAGAATATATAGGGCGTGGGCAGCCTGTGGAAGGCGAATAGACTCAGACTATGGGCTAGAAGGCGAACAGACTTGGACTATGGGCCAACACGGCCCAGTTCTGTCACGCAGGACTGTTTTAAACACACAGGACGACTCGAGACTCCAAATGAGATGAAACCAACGGCAAAAGATCCGTCTTCTCCTTAGCTTTCCAAAAAGTCCAAGAACGTGCTAATCGGACTTCGTATGAGGAAGTTACGCCCATTTTGGTGCAGGGTGGTTGATGTAGTCCGAACCAGCGAATTCTTGACTTCAAATCATCCGTGCGACTCCGTATTCAACTCCAATTCTTCTATTCCATCTTCCATGTTCCTAAGCAACAAAATATCACTAGTATTCAGTAGCATCCCATCCAAACAAATATTAACATAGTTGCTAAGGAAAGAATTAACCTCATGGTTCAAGCGACGGGCACGGGCGCGTGTGATTGGTCCTTGTAGTTGAATTGTAGGTGGAGGCTCCATGTGTGTATCATGTGAAGTGATGTCCTCATCATCCTCCCCCTCTTGAATTGGAGTCGTCCTCGACTCAAGCTCATTGTCACGGGGCATCAATTTAGACTTTCTCAAATGAGGAAAATGATCCTTGCGCAAGTGCAACCAAACAAGATCTCCTGGTTTCAAAAACATCTTCTTTCTTCCTTTATTTGCCTTTTGAGCAAAATAGCGTGCCTTCTTTTCTATAACTTCCTTGGTCTTCAGATGCATAGCTTTCACAAACTCTGCACGCTTTGTTGCCTCCATGTTTGCTCTCTCTTGAAAAGGAAGTGGCAGCAAATCAAGTGGTGTGATTGGCTTAAAACCATACACCACTTCAGACTGGCACAATTGTGTTGTTGAGTGAACAGCTCTATTGTATGCAAATTCAACATGTGGAAGGCAGTCCTCCCATTCTTTCAAGTTCTTCTTAATCATTGTTCGCAGCAACATGGAGAGTGTACGGTTTACCAGCTCTGTTTGACCATCAGTTTGCGGGTGACAAGTTGTTGAAAATAGCAATTTTGTGCCAAGCTTGGCCCACATTGTCGTCCAAAAGTAACTCATAAACTTCACATCACGATCTGAAATAATGGTTCTAGGCATCCCGTGCAATCTCACAATTTCCCTAAAAAATAAATCAGCAATATGTGAAGCATCATTGGTCTTGTGACAGGGAATAAAGTGTGCCATTTTAGAAAACCTATCCACTCTTACAAATATGGAGTCTCTCCCCCTCTTTGTCCTAAGCAATCCCACAATAAAGTCCATGCTAATATCTTCCCAAGGTGCACTAAAAACAGGAAGTGGAGTATACAAACCATATGGGTTAAGTTTGGACTTAGCTTTATGGTATGTGGCACAACGCTGCACAAATCGTTCAACATCTCTCTGCATCTTTAGCCAATAAAAATTATTGGACAGCAGGGCCAAAGTCTTTTCAATCCCAAAAGGTTCCATTAATCCACCGCCATGTGATTCCTGCAACAACAGCAAACGTACGGACGAATCTGGAACACATAGCTTGTTAGCATGGAACAAGAACCCGTCATAAACATGAATTTTTTTCCAGCCTTTCCCATCATTACATTTAGTGTATGGTTCAACAAATTCTTTATCTACAACATACAAATCTTTCAAACTTTCCAAATCTGGAACGTTGATATCAAGTTGAGATAAAAGAACAACCCTACGAGACAATGCATCAGCAACCACATTTTCCTTGCCATTCTTGTATTTCACAATGTATGGGAAAGGTTCAATAAATTCAACCCATTTAACATGTCTATGGTTCAGTTTAGCTTGCCCTCTCAAATATTTTAGTGCTTCATGATCAGAATGTATAATAAACTCTTTAGGCAAAAGGTAATGTTGCCAAGTTTCAAGCACACGCACTAAGGCATATAATTCCTTATCATAGGTAGAATAATTCAACTGTGGACCATGCAATTTCTCACTAAAAGAGGCCACGGGTTTACCTCCTTGTAGCAGCACACCTCCTATTCCAAAACCACTAGCATCACATTCTAACTCAAAAGGCTTACTGAAGTCGGGTAGCTGAAGTAGAGGTGCACGTGTAAGGCAATCCTTGAGTGTGGCAAAAACTTGTGCTTGTGCTGGTTTCCAAGTAAAAGTGACTCCCTTCTTGGTCAACTCAGGTAAAGGACCGGCTATGGTGCTGAAATCTTTCACAAAATGCCAGTAGAAACCTGCAAGACCAAGAAAACTACGTACTGCAAGGTTAGTTTTAGTTGCAAGCATGACACGTCCTTTCAGATTGATAACTTGTGATGAGGAAGGAGAAACAACTTTATCTTTTTGTTGCCTCGAAAGCGTTTTAGCTACTTGCTGATTTTCAGAAAGTTGTTTGCTCTTTTGTGCGTCCCTAGCACGTTTTTCTTGTTCAAATTTCACAATTTCAGCAGGAGTCATAGGAAGCAATGTAACTTTCTTTCCTTTATACATAAATGTGTACTTATTGCTCCTACCATGGCGTGTAGCATCAGTATCATACTCCCAAGGTCTACCAAGTAATAGAGAACATGCTTGCATTGGTACTACATCAAAATCAACAACTCCGAAGTATGTACCAATGGAAAATTCGATGTGAGCAATTTGTGTTACCTCGACCTTACCGCTATTGTTGAACCATTGTACGTGGTAAGGGTGTGGATGTGCACGTGTGGGAAGTTGAAGCTTAGTTACCATGTCGAGGCTCACCAAATTGTTGCAACTACCGCTGTCGATGATGACACGTACACGACGGTTACTGACGATGAAGAAGGTCTGAAACAGATTATTCCGTTGTGCCCGATCGTCCTGGTCCATGTGAATGCTCAAGTCACGTTGTACAATAAGTGCTGCCATGTTAGTGAAAGACAAAACAACAAAGAATAATCCTTATGTTAAACAGCTAGGTGGGGTGGTGGGTGTGTGGTGGAAGCAATCCGCCAAGCGCCTTACCCACGCTTGCAAGTGTTCTTACCACGCTGCAGTGAGGTCACCGGCCTACAGGTGATCAACCAAGTGGAGGGTGGTGTGCAATTGCAAGAAATGATCCTGTCCTGACCAAGAGAAAGGTGTATCTTGGAAGGCAAAGTGAGTAGCAAGGATTAGCGATAGTAATAACAGTTAAACCAAGTTCAATAAGTATTCCCTAGTACTCGTCAAAGTTGCTGGCCTTAGTGCTCCCAATGTGAAAATTCAAGCAATTGAGGGAAACTATGTGCCCAAAACTCAAATGGAAGCAAAAACAGGCCAAATTCAGCTCTCTGCAGATCAGACAAGGGATCGGACAAGAGATCGGACAAGCAGAATCTGTTAGCGCCGCTGATAATCTGTTACTGCCGCTGATCGGACAAGGGGTCGGACAAGAGTTCGGACAAGGAGAATCTGTTACCGCCGCTGATAATCTGTTACTGCCGCTGATCGGACAAGGGATCGGACAAGAGTTCGGACAAGCAGAATCTGTTATCCGCCGCTGATAATCTGTTACTACCGCAGACAGGACCGCTTCTTCTTTTTTTTTCTTTTTCTTTTTTTTCTTCTTTTTTTTCACTCTATTTTTTTTTGAACAAGGATGACCAGAGATGCAACCACAAAAATTAGCACCTAGAACTGAGGTGGGATGTGGCTCACAGAAAATCAACAAGTTCGCTGACCGGCGAGCAAAAACATTGACCAATTTTTTCTTTATCTTCCTGATTTTTTTGGCGATTCTGATGAGGGCTAACAAGGTAGCACTGTTAGGGTACCCACCCAAATTGGGTCAGGAACACGCTCAAAAAATTTCAAAGTTTTCTGCCAAACGAGCGAAAAGTTATGCCTGTTTTACTGAAGGGGGGTCACAAAGACTCGATGTGGAAAACGAATAGGGTTGTGGGGGGGTTTCGGGTGGGGATTTTTTTCTGAGACACAAGACCAACTACTACTCAAACGATACAGAGGGATGACTAAACCAGCAACAAGACTCGACCAAGAACACAAACTCAACAAGGTTAAAAACTGAAATTAAAATCGCAAGGCACAAAGGGGTTTTCGGTGGGAATTTTTTTTGAGGGTTTTCTGGACTCTAGGTAGAAATAAAAGCAGATCGAGATTACCTAACGGGAAATCTGTGCTCTGATACCAACTGATGGGAGATTTGGTCCCGATCTTCCGCTAGGTAAAGGATAACTTGGGTTGGTGGAGAATCTCGACGTTGGCGATCCAAGGCTCCGGTCCGGCGGATCAAAACCTTGCAATCGTTACACCACTGTCTCCATTGGTTATCAACCACGCAGGACACGATTGACCTTGCCACGAAGGCTAATTCCTGCAAGCGAACCCAAGAACACAAGCAAGAATAGGAAGGATACAAGTCGAATGCCAAATCACAGACAAACGATGAAAAGGTGAGGTTTCACAAATGCCTATGCAGCAGCCAATCGGTCCGGTGCAAGGGGCGGGATCTAAACACACAAGTGTAGATGCAAACAAAGCAAAACCTAACCCTAAAGGTGGCTGGCGAGAATATATAAGGCGTGGGCAGCCTGTGGAAGGCGAACAGACTCATACTATGGGCTAGAAGGCGAACAGACGGACTATGGGCCAACACGGCCCAGTTCTGTCACGCGGGACTGTTTTAAACACACAGGACGAATCGAGACTCCAAATGAGACGAAACCAACGGCAAAAGATCCGTCTTCTCCTTAGCTTTCCAAAAAGTCCAAGAACGCGCCAATCAAACTTCGTATGAGGAAGTTACGCCCATTTTGGTGCAGGGTGATTGATGTAGTCCGAACCAGCGAATTCTTGACTTCAAATCATCCGTGCGACTCCGTCTTCAACTCCAATTCTTCTATTCCATCTCCCATGTTCCTAAGCAACAAAATATCACTAGTATTCAGTAGCATCCCGTCCAAACAAATATTAACATAGTTGCTAAGGAAAGAATTAACCTCATGGTTCAAGCGACGGGCACGGGCGCGTGTGATTGGTCCTTGCAGTTGAATTGTAGGTGGAGGCTCCATGTGTGTATCATGTGAAGTGATGTCCTCATCAGCTGTAAAGCACTTTTGTACAGTAGCTAGCTCCTTTTTCCCTTTTTACCCCTATGAGCCTAGGGCTTATAGAGGGCATTTTGGTCTTTTCCTTAAGGCCTGCGTGTCTATAAAAGCAGGGCCAAGCCCTTGTAGCAAGGTACCTTCTCTAGGGGCCATGAGACCCTGGAGCTTACCACTTCGTACCGAGGCATACCATGCCAAATCCACCACAAACTGGACGTAGGGCTATTATCTCCTAGGGGAGGCCCGAACCAGTATAAATCCTTTCTCCTTCTGAGAGAACCCTTCGAGGTTCATTTTACACTCCGTATCCACACATACTAAACCTATGCTGTAGCTAACGAAATTGCTACAACAGTTGGCGACATCCTGTGGGGAACTTAGTCCTAAAAGCTAAGTTCTCTCCCACTGTCTGCAACTCGAAGTACGCTTGAGGGGGAGCTTCGAAGCTTTCTTGCTTCGCGCACCCTTCGACAAGGGGCTTCGGGTGCAGTTCGAAGGCCATCTACGCCTTTCCCTACCCTTCGCATGTCGGGGCTCACCCTCTAGCAAGGGGCTCCGCTCCGTGCGTCGAAGGCCGTCGAAGCCCGAGGGGCTACGAGGCAAACTTTCAGCCACTTTATGAGGTATGTACACTATCCGAAGTACCACTTCGATGTACAATTTCGCAATCACTTTGATATAAATTCGAAGCCCTGCTTCGCCTTGAATTCGAAGCCTTGCTTCGCCTTTAAAGCAAACTTTTGATCCATCTTATTGGAAAAATTCGAAGCCTCGCTTCGCCTTATCAAAAACCCGAAGCTTCGCTTCGCCTTGTTTAAAATCTGAAGCTTCGCTTCGCTTTACAAAATCCGGAGTACCCCTCTGAAGGCTACACGGTGCCTCCAGGCCCGTAGCAGTGGGCTAGAAGGACTCCGGGCCACTGCCCCGATGCGTCCAAGGACTCCAGGCCATCGGCCTGATGCGTCCGGGATCCGAAGGCCACCGGCTGGAGGTATCCCTGAATTCCGAGATCCGTTCTTGGTATTCAGAGTAGAAGGTGGCTCAAAGTCGAAGGTGGCTCAAAATCAAAGGTTCAGTGAAATCCACACCAAATATCCTTTTCACTACAGGACCAAGCTCAAGAAGCCTTGCTTCGCTATCTGAACACGCGTCGAGGCCTCGCTTCGCGCGACGTGATACAATCTAAAAAATTAAAACATTTCGAAGTCATATTTCTCTTAAAATCTAAGTGCGTTTCGGAGCCTTGCTCATGCACAACATCCAAATCCTAGCATGTCGAAGCATGCTTTGCTTAATTTGGCTACGCTGAAGCCTTGCTTCACTCCAAATTAATGCATTCGAAGCCCAAAAGAGGCCTTCGCTCAATGTATTCCAAGCATCCGAAGCCGCCAAAAAGGCGCAACCCTTCGCATTTTTATTACCCGCACCAGCAATGGATAAGTCCCTAGCTGCCACGAGCAAGGGGGGAAGCATGTATGCGAGGTGTGCGAATGTAATACGCAGTACGAGCGTGACAAGCTAAAATGTTCGAAGTCATCAGATAATGCGAAGCATGCATATGAAGTATGCAAATAAAATAAACTCCATTCATTGAATAAATAATCAAGAAGTATGTTACAAATGTACTTCGAAAAAAAACTACGAGTAGTCTGTATCTAAGCCTAAGAAAAATCGAGTGCGAGGCCCCAACCCTCGCTTGCCTTTCTTTCGGCCAGGGCCCCCTCGGCTGGACGAAGCCTCGTCGGAGCCTGATCTCCCACGTCTGGCTCGTCTAGGCTCCGAAGCCCGCAGACCTCATCTTCCACTTTGCAGGTCACTCCATGTCTGCGAGGCAGAGAAGTCTAAAGCTTCATCGCCTGCTAAGACCATTTGCGAAGGCAAAAACGAAGAACTCCGAAGGGACTCCGTCTTCACAATGGCTAGCAGATCCTGAGCTACTTCGGGGATGGCTTCGCCGTTAGGACCCCTCGGAAGCTTAAACCGAGGGGGCCTTCAGACCTAGCTACCTCGAGGACTGCCCACAACTGGCGAAGTTCTCCAGAGTCCTCAAGTACTTCGAAGTCAACATTCGGAGGCTGAGCCTAGGCAGGTATAAAGAACCCCTACATTCATATTAATAGACTGATAATTTTTTACAAAGCCTACAGCTAAGAATTACAAGGAGCCTAAGGAGATCTACACCTTCGGAGACGGAGGTGTCGAGGTCGAAGGATGATTGGGCGAAGCAAGCGCTTTGGCTCAGCGAAGGCGGAGGGCCTTCTGAAGGTCGAGGACTGCTTCGCAGCCTTGTTCCTTCCAAGGCTCTTGAAGTCGCCGCCAAGCTCCGTGGACGCCAGCCGGAGGTGTCACCAAGTGTTGGCCTCCGAAGGCCACTGGAGTCGTGGAGGTTGCTGCTTCGAGGTGGTTGCACCCCGCGTCGTGAAGCATTTTCAACACTCCTTGGCCCGCCACCTGGCCGGCCATCAGGGCGAAACCCTTCAGAGACTGCTCCGCCGTCAAAGCCACCACCTTCAAGAACGTGGCGCGGTCCCCAATCGGATCCTGGTCGCCGAAGTCCAGAGCCCGGCATTCGGTCCCTATCTGTTAAAGGACTTCGGTCAGACTCTGAGTGGCTTCAGCCGAGGTTGTCAACGATGAAGTTCTCAAGTGATTGAGCCCATTGGCGGAGTTCGGAGTTCTCCTTCGCCTGCCGGGCTTCAGCGTCCTTTGCAGCTTTGAGCTCCGCGGGAGCCTATCCATCTCCGAGGCCAAGGCTTCCTTAGCCTTGCCAACCTCGGCCTTCGTCGCCTCTGCCTCAGCCCTCGCCATCTCGGCCTTGCCCCTCGCCGCATCGGCTGAAGCTTCGGCCCGCCTTCGCTTCTAGGCTTCCACCGAGACTTCGCGTCGGAGGGCCTCCTTCTCCTCTACCAGGCGCATCATCTGCCTGTCCGCAGAAGTCGAAGCTGCTGCATTCAGTGCAAAGGCCTGGAAGAATTCAAGAAATCACAAGTGTTGATCGAAGATGAAGGCATAACTTGAAGGCTGTGTAGGACTTCGCTCACATGCATAAGGGCTTCGTTCGCGTTGATGAAGAGGTCCTTGGGGTTCGAGCGGCTAAGTTGAGCCACCAAGGCCCCTGCCTCCGCAGCTGCACAGCCCTCGCGGAAGCTGTTGATGGCCGCCTCCGTCACGGCCCCCTTCAGCTGAAGAGGCTGGACAATGTCCTCCGCCGCAACTTCCTACACAGGCTTCGGCAAAGCTGGGCTTAGGTTCACCACATCGACTTCCTCGTCACTTTGGGGGTCCCCTTCGCCACGGCCGCTGCCTCCGTCTTCTTCAGATGAGGAGTTGTCAGACTCCGAGCCACTGCCGCCGCTGCCACTGCTGTCGATGCTGCTGCTGCTGCCGGAGGCCTCTGCTGGCTTCGCCACGGTGGACCTCGCTCCGGCATCATCCTCTGCAGGCTTCGCCGTGGTGGGCCTCGCACTGGCATCATCCTCTGCAAAAAAGTCCAAGTCAAAATCCACATATTGAAGAGAAGTATGTTTGAAGTGTTTACCTTCGTCAGAGATTTCTTCGAAAGAAGAGGGGTCAATGTGTGCCCCCCAACCCTTTTGCAGCGAAGCCGATGCTTCGACCTTCATGCTCGAAGTCGTCACCGTTGAGGCCTTCACTACCTTCTTGGTAGCCGGAGCACTTGTGGGCTCCGCCGAATTTGGAGGGTTTGATGCCGCTGCCTCCTCCGGAGTAGAGGCCTCGGTCGCGGGGACCTCCGGCCGAGCCCTCGAGGTTTCGGGCTCATCGTCGTCCCCTCTCTTCCTCTTGGAGCCGGTTGTCGAAGCTATGAGGTGGGAGAAGTCTGGCAGGGCTAGGACCTCTTCGAAGCCAAGCAGAGTCCACACCCTGTTCCAGTGCTCCCAGGACCCCACCGAAGCAAGCCGCTGGGCTTGCTCCTCCGGTGTCGGAGCCCCAACAACACGCTCCACCGCCGCGATGGCCTCCTCCGGAGTCCTCACTTCGAGATGGGCTTCATAAAAGTTCAATTCAGAGTGAAGTTTTTGAGAAATATGAAATTGGAAGGGTTTCGAAGTCTTACAGAGGCGCTCGAAGGCCAACTCATTTAGGGCCCCTCAGCCCGAAGCTTGGAAGAGCCCCTCCGGCCAAGAGCGCTCAAGGGGGCTAAGCCGGAGGGTGATGAACTCCTCCGCGAGGTCCCTCATGCTACATCTTCGCGGCAACCCTTCGAAGGAGCGAGATCCATGAGCGGAGGGTGTCCTGGCTGGTCTTCACCACCCCTTCACGCCGATATGAGATAAGGGCATTGGTACTCCGAAGGGGAGAGTTCGCGCCGACGGAGGCATAGAACCACTCTTGATCCCACTTCAAGTACCATTTGCTGTTGACAGCCCTCACCGGGAAGGCGTCTTGGAACTCCCTCTGAAGCTGGAAGTTCACGCTGCCGAAGGCTAAAGCCCTCTTGACGCGGTATGCGCCCTTCCTCGGCTTCGGCTGGCAGTTGGCGTCGTGAAGGGCGACGAAGACATCTGCGCGGCCCTCGCAACCTTCAGCCCTCACGGCCCATTCGAAGACAGCAAGCCTCGCCACGGTGTTGGGCGAAAGCTAAGGAAGCTCGAGGTTGTAGGCCTTGAGGACTTCGCTCAGCATCCCCACTTGTGGCAGCCCGAGGCTGGCTTTGAAGAAGGCTTCGAACACTACTACTTCGTCGGCCCGAGGCCTCGGTACGGCCTCCGACTTCTCTGGGACTCTGAGTTGGATCTTCGCTGCAATCCTTCCTTCGCAGGCCCTCTGGACAAATTCCTCTGTCGAGATCGAGGCCCTCATCTCTAGCGTTTTCTCAAATTTGTCGAAAGGCGTCCGAAGGTCCCTCGGCCCCAGCCACCTCGGTGCAACCTTCGCTGCCGCAGCCGCCACTGCCTGCAGTTGGGCGAAGCTCGAGCTCGGGCCCAAGGCCAAGGCCTTCGAAGCTGCCTTCTTCGCATCTTTGTGGGACTTCGGCGTGAAGGGCTAAAAGCTAGCGAGGGGTGCTTCGCGCGAAGCCAAGGAGGAGAAGAGAGCGAAGGATGTAAGGCACTGAGAAGAAAGCAAATGAGAGCGTGCCGAAGCCGCACGCGGTAAACCCCTATTTATAGGCGGTAAGAATTCTGACGGTCGTGGGCCGAACCCACTGGCAGGTGGGCCTCCAGCGAAGGCGAAGCGGCCCAGCGCAGGGTAACGGTCAATTTTCTAGCCGTTGCGGAGCCAGTTGATCTCCCCGAAGTCATTCTGATAGCTGACGCAGGCAGTTATTACCTGCGAATTTCGAAGTCACCTTCGGTCCAAGCTCCGAAGGCATGTTTTCTCTGAAGTTATAATTTTTGGGTCATTTGTCCCAAGGGCGCGCACACCCCTTCGTCCCGAAGGCCTGCACGCGAGGGGCTACTGTTGGGGGAATAGTTTTCCCTTGAACAGGGGCCAAATGACGTCAGCCTCCGACAGCCTTTGGCCCGGAGCCCAACACTATTGAAGACTGTATCTTCCCAAAGAAGTTGTTTCCAAACCTCAAGGTTCAGTTCGAAGCCTGCTAGGGCGAAGCCCCCGAGCCCCGTTGAAGCCCTCTGGAGCGAGGTCCCTCCGAGCCCTCCGGAGCGAAGCCCTCAAGATTCCTTGAAGATTGCCAGAAGCTAAGTCTCAGGCTAACTTCGAAGCCAGCCTCTGGGCCTTGTTCGGAGTTAGCCTTCGAGCCTTGCTCGGAGTTAACCTTCGGGCTCTGTTCGGAGTTAGCCTTCGAGCCCCCCCTCGGAGCTCCTTAGAGCTAGTCTCAGAGACCGCAGTTCGGAGCCCAGTTCGGAGTATGCTTCGAAGCCCCCTTCGGAGTGTACTTCGAAGCCTCCTTCACAGCCTCCGCCAGAAGAGCTCTGGCCCCTATTCCGAAGCTCAAGAAATATCTACGCCTCGCTACAATGTAGAAGCCATACCGGGTGTTGGGGAAATATGCTTCCCTTAAACAGAGGCCAAATGACGTCAGCCTCCGACAGCCTCCGTCCCAGAGTCAGGTACTGTCGGAGCCTGCTTTCTCCCTGAGTATTGTTTGCAGGTCCCAGTATACCCTCCGGGAACCAAGTCCGGAGGCCACCCTCCGGGAACCAAGTCTGGAGGCCACCCTCCGGGAGCCAAGCCCGGAGGCCACCCTCCGGGAGCCAAGCCCGGAGGCCACCCTCCGGGAACCAAGTCCGGAGGCCACCCTCCGGGAGCCAAGCCCGGAGGCCACCCTCCGGAGTCCAGTTCGGAGGCCAGCCTCCGGGAGCCAAGCCCGGAGGCCGCCCTCCGGAGCCAAGTCCATACCGGGGGCCCCCCGCCCCTGGAATGTCGTTTAGCTGGTCAAAGCCTGGCGCAGCCTGACACGCCAGTAAAGCTGTAAAGTTGTCTGGCACCTTTTGTACCGTAGCTAAGCTCCTTTTCCCTCTCTGCCCCTATGAACCAAGGGCTCATAAGGGGGCATTCCAGCCTTTTCCTCTGGCCTGCGTGCCTATAAAAGCAGGGCCAAGCCCTTGTAATGGGGGGCATGCTCCAGGGGGCCATGAGACCCTGGAGTTATCCTCTCCACATCAAGGCACACCATGCCAAATCCACTACAAACTGGACGTAGGGTTATTATCCCCTAGGGGAGGCCCGAACCAGTATAAACCCTATCTCTCCCTGTGGGAACCCATCGAGGTTCATTCTCCATATCATACTCCACCACAGAAAAACCTGCTGGAACTAATGCAATTGTTCCAACAGTTGGCGCCGTCCGTGGGGACCTTAGTCCTAGAAGCTAAGTTCTCTACCACTGCCTGCAACCCGAAGTGCGCCCGAGGGGGGAGCATCGAGGCTTTCTCGCTTCGCGCACCCTCCGGCAAGGGGCTTCGAGGGCAGATCGAAGGCCACCTTCGCCTTCCTCAAACCTCCGCATACCGGAGCCCACTCTCCGGCAAGGGGCTCCGCTCCACGTTTCAAAGGTCATCGGAGCCCGAGGGCTACAAGGTAAGTACCGCCCGAAGCCTTACTTCGATGCACCAATCTGCAGTTACATTAACATAAGCTCGAAGCCATGCTTCGCTTTACTTAAAAACCGAAGCCATGCTTCGCCGTGTTCAAAAACCGAAGCCATGCTTCGCCTTATTTAAAACCGAAGCCATGCTTCGCCGTGTTCAAAAACCGAAGCCACGCTTCGCCGTGTTCAAAAACCGAAGCCATGCTTCGCCTTATTTAAAACCGAAGCCACGCTTCGCCTTGTTCAAAAACCGAAGCCATGCTTCGTCTTATTTAAACCCGAAGCCACGCTTCGCCTTATTTAAAACCGAAGCCATGCTTCGTCTTATTTAAACCCGAAGCCACGCTTCGCCTTATTTAAAACCGAAGTCTTGCTTCGCTTTATAAAACCCGGAGTACCCCTCCGAAGGCTACACAGTGCCCCCGGGCCCGTAGCAGTGGGCTAAAAGGACTCCGGGCCACTGGCCCGACGCGTCCAGGGATTCCGGGCTCTGCGCCCGAAGCATCCCAGGGATTCCGGGCTCCGCGCCCGAAGCATCCCAGGGTCGAAGGTGACCCAGAGTCGAAGGTGGCTCAGAGTCGAAGGGGGCTCACATTATCACAGGTTCGGTGAATCCACACCAAATATCCTTCTCATTACAGGACCAAGTTCTGAAGCCTTGCTTCGGTATCCAAACACGCTCCGAAGCCTGGCTTCGCGTGCTCATATACTATACGCCTAAGCGTCTCGAAGTCATACTTCGCCATAATCTAAGTGCGTTTTAGAGCCCCGCTCGCGCACAGCATCCAAACCCCGGCATGCCGAAGCATGCTTCACTCGAATTGGGTATGCAGAAGCCTTGCTTCGCACCAAATTGATGCGTTCGGAGCCCGTAAGAGGCCCTCGCTCGATACAAATCCAAATATCCGAAGCCGCCGAAAAGGCGCACCCCTTCGCATGTTTATTTTTTGCCCGCACCAGCAACGGTTGAGTCCCTAACTGCCGCGAGCAAAAGGGGGGAAGAATGTATGCGAGGTGTGCGAGTGTAATGCGCAGTACGAGCGTAGCAAGCTAAAACGTTCGAAGCCAAACAACACGAAGCATACAGACAAAGTGTGCGAAGATAACAAGCTCAATTCATTGTATGTTGAGAGGTGTGTTACAAACATACTTCGGAAAACAAACTACGTGTAATCTGTATCTAAGCCTAAGAAGAATCGTGTGCGAGCCCCCGACCCTCGCTTGCCCCTTCTTCGGCCAGGGCCACCTCGGCTGGACGTTGCCTCGTCGGAGCCCGCTCTCCCTCGACCGGCCCGTCCAGGCTCCGAAGCCCACAGGCTTCGACTTCCGCTTTGCAGGTTGCTCCAAGTTCGCGAAGCAGGCGGGGCCGTGTCGAAGGCAGAAAAGTCTAGGGCTTCGTCGCTCGCTAACACCGTTCGCGAAGGCAAAGGTAAGGGGTTCTGAAGGGGCTCCGCCTTCACAGCGGCTAGCAAGTCCTGAGCTATTTCGGAGATGGCTTCGCCCCTAGGCCCCCTCGGAAGCTTAAACCGAGGGGGGCCTTCGGACCTAGCTACTTCAAGAATCGCCCACAGTTGTCGAAGCCCTTCAGAGTCCTCGAGGACTTCGAGGTCTATGCTCGAAGGCTGAGCCTGGGCAGGTATAAAAAACCCCCGCATTCATATTAATAAACTGATAAGTTTTTACAAAGCCTACAGCTAGGTATTACAAGAAAGCCTAAGGAGATCTACACCTTCGGAGGCGGAGTCGTCGAGGTCGAAGGCTTGTCCGAGTCGACGGGCCCCTTGAACCGGCGTTGTCGAAGGGCCTTCATGAGGTCAAGGACTGCCTCGCAGCCTTGCTCCTTCCAAGGTTCCTGCAGCCGCCGCCAGGCCCCTCGGACTTCGCCCGGAGGCGTCACCAAGTACGGACCTCCGAAGGCCACCGGGGTCACGGAGGTCGCAGCCCGAAGATGGTCGCACCCCGCGGCATGAAGCATATGCAGCACCCCTTGGCCTGCGACGCGACCGGCCATAAGAGCGAAGCCCGTCAGCGCTTCGTCCGCTACCGAAGCCGCAGTCTTCAAGAAATCGGCGCGGTCCCCAATCGGGTCCTGATCGCCAAATTCCGGAGTCCGGCACTCGGTCCCTATCCTTTCAAGGACCTCAGTCAGGCTCTGGGTGGCCTCGCCAAGATTAGCCACGACAAAGCTTTCAAGATCCCGAGCTCGCTGGCGGAGCTCCTCGTTCTCCTTCGCCTGACGGGCCTCGGCGTCCTTCGAAGCTTGGAGCTCCGCGCGAAGCCGAGCCGTCTCCGAGGCCAAGGCTTCCTTCGCCTCAGCAGCCGAAGCCTCGGCCCGCCTCCGCTTCTCGGCCTCCTCCAAGACCTCGCGGCGAAGGGCCTCCTTCTCTTCTGCAAGGCGCTCCATCCGGCGGTCAGCAGCAGTCGAAGCTGCCGCGTTCAGTGCGAGGGCCTGCAGAAATTCAAGAAACCTTAAGTATTAACCAAGAGGCAAAGTATAGCTCGAAGCTGCAAGGGGCTCCGCTCACCCGCATGAGGACTTCGTTCGAGCTAACGAAGAGCTCCGTGGGATCTCGGTGGCTAAGCTGGGCCACCAAGTCCCCCTCCTCCGCAGAAGCGCAGGCCTCGCGGAAGCCGAGGATCGCCGCCGCCGTCACGCCCCCCCTCGGCTTGAAGGGGTGAATCACCGCCATGGTGGTCTCCGCGGACTCCGGCAAGGCGGGGCTCAGGCCCACCACGTCGACATCTTCTGCCTCGAGGGTCCGCACGATCTCCGCCGCCCTCGCCGTCAGACGAAGTGCTTTCGGACTCTGACCCGCTACCGCTGCCGCTGCCGCTGCCGCTGCTGCTGCTGCTCGAAGCCTCTGAGGGCTTCGCTTCGGCGGGCTTCGACCCACCTTCGCCTGCCGGCTTCGCCACAGTGGGCCTCGCATCATCTTCGCCCTCTGCAAAAGCCAAGTCAAAACCTGCATATTGAAGAGAAGCATGCGAAAAGAAAAAAGGATTTACCATCATCAGAGATCTCCTGGAAGGAGCCAGGGGCTAAGTGCGTCCTCCAGCTCCCTCGCTGCGAAGATGGCGCATCCGCCTTCGCGCCCGAAGCTGGTTCCGCCGGGGCATCCGTGGCCTCCTTGGCAGCCGGAGTGCGCGCATCGACCTCCTCCTCCGAAGCCCTCGCCGCCAGGGGCTTCGCGGCCTTCTTGGGGGTCGGAGTAGCTGCGGGCTTCGCCGCAGCCTCCCCCGAAGCGTCCGCTTCGTCCTCGTCCCCCCTCTTCCTCTTGGCTCCGGCCGACGAGGCAGCCAGGTGGGCGAAGTCCGGCAGAGCGGGGAGCCCTCCGAGGTCAAGCGCGGTCCACACCCTGTTCCAGCGCTCCCAGGACCCCACCAGGGCAAGGCGCTGGTTCTGCTCCTCGGGGGTCGGAGTCCCGACGACCCGGTCCGCCGCCGCGATGGCCTCCTCCGGGGTCCTCATGTCGAGGTCGGCTGCGCGAAAAGGTTGAAGTCAGGAGCAAGCATTCGACATATTAAAAGCAAGAAGAGCGCGAAGCCTTACAGAAGCGGTCGAAGGCCAGCTCGCTGAGTTCTCCCTGACCCGAAGCCTGGAAGAGACCCTCCGGCCAGGAGCGCGCGAGGGGGCTAAGCCGAAGGGTAATAAATTCTTCGGCAAGGTCCCTCATACTCATCTTCGCTGCCACCCTCCGGAGCAGCGAGATCCTCGATTGAAGAAGGCCTTCGCTGGTCTTCACCACCCCTTCGCGCCGGTACAGTATGTGAGCGTTGGTGCTCCGAAGGGGTGAGTTCGCGCCGACGGAGGCGTAGAACCATTCCTGGTCCCATCTCGAATACCATTTGTTGTTTACAGCCCTCGCAGGGAAGGCGTCCTGGAACTCCTTCCGGAGCTGGAAGTTGGCGCTGCCGAAGGCCAGCGCCCTCTTGACGCGGTCCGTCCCCTCCCTGGGCTTCGGCTGGCAGTTGGCATCATGAAGAGCAACGAAGACGTCCGCGCGGCCCTCGCAGCCTTCGGCCCTCATGGCCCACTCAAAAACAGCTAGCCTCGCCACTGCGTTGGGCGAAAGCTGAGGGAGCTCAAGGTTGTAGGCCTTGAGGACTTCGCTCAGCATCCCCACCGCAGGCAGTCCGAGGCCGGCCTCGAAGAAGGCTTCAAACACCACCACTTCATCAGCACGGGGCTTCGGTACGGCCTCCGACTTCTCTGGGACCCTTAACTGGATTTTCGCTGCAATCTTCCCCTCGCAGGCTTTCCGGACCGACTCCTCCGTAGAAATCGAAGCCCTCATCTCTAGGGTCTGCTCAAATCTGTCGGAGGGCGTCCGAAGGTCCCTCGGCCCCAGTCGCCTAGCTGCGGGCTTCGCTGCCGCGGCCGCTGCCGCCGCCGCCTGCACTTGGGCGGAGCCCGAGCTCGAGCCCAAAACCAGGGGCTTCGCCACTCCCTTCTTCGGCATTCTGACCGGACTTCGGCTCGAAGGACTAAAGGATGGCGAAGGGCTAGAAGCTCGCGAAGGTCGCTCTGCGAGGCTAGGAGGAAGAAGAGAGCGAAGGTGGTAAGGCGGTAAGAAAGAAGTGAATGAAAGAGTGCCGGGGCTGCACGCGGTAAGTCTCTATTTATAGGCGCGGTAAGAATTCCAACCGTCACGGGCCGGGCCCGCCGCCAGATGGGCCTCCGGCGAAAGCAAATCAGGCCCAAGCAAGGTAACGGTAACTTTTCTGACCGTTGCGGAGCCGTTCGGGCTCCCCGAGGCCGCTCTGGCACGAGCATTTATTACCCCCAGGAATCGAGGTCTCCTTCGGTCCTGGCTCCGGAGGTGTGTTTCCTCCGAAGTGTTTTCAGGTCATTTGCCCTAAGGGCGCGTGCACCCCTTCGTTCCGAAGGCCTACACGCGAGGGGCTACTGTTGGGGAAATATGCTTCCCTTAAACAGAGGCCAAATGACGTCAGCCTCCGACAGCCTCCGTCCCAGAGTCAGGTACTGTCGGAGCCTGCTTTCCTCCCTGAGTATTGTTTGCAGGTCCCAGTATACCCTCCGGGAACCAAGTCCGGAGGCCACCCTCCGGGAACCAAGTCTGGAGGCCACCCTCCGGGAGCCAAGCCCGGAGGCCACCCTCCGGGAACCAAGTCCGGAGGCCACCCTCCGGGAGCCAAGCCCGGAG
Organism: Zizania palustris; assembly: GCA_019279435.1. Lineage (NCBI taxonomy): Eukaryota > Viridiplantae > Streptophyta > Magnoliopsida > Poales > Poaceae > Zizania > Zizania palustris. The sequence continues at coordinate 42,257,437 of JAAALK010000080.1, read as the reverse complement.
GCCACCCTCCGGAGTCTAGTTCGAAGGCCAGCCTCCGGGAGCCAAGCCCGGAGGCCGCCCTCCGGAGCCAAGTCCATACCGGGGGCCCCCCGCCCCTGGAATGTCGTTTAGCTGGTCAAAGCCTGGCGCAGCCTGACACGCCAGTAAAGCTGTAAAGTTGTCTGGCACCTTTTGTACCGTAGCTAAGCTCCTTTTCCCTCTCTGCCCCTATAACCAAGGGCTCATAAGGGGGCATTCCAGTCTTTTCCTCTGGCCTGCGTGCCTATAAAAGCAGGGCCAAGCCCTTGTAATGGGGGGCATGCTCCAGGGGGCCATGAGACCCTGGAGTTATCCTCTCCACATCAAGGCACACCATGCCAAATCCACTACAAACTGGACGTAGGGTTATTATCCCCTAGGGGAGGCCCGAACCAGTATAAACCCTATCTCTCCCTGTGGGAACCCATCGAGGTTCATTCTCCATATCATACTCCACCACAGAAAAACCTGCTGGAACTAATGCAATTGTTCCAACACCGGGGGCCCCTCCGCCCCTAGTATGTCGTTTAGATTGTCAAAGTGTGACGTTGTTTGACACGTCTGTAAAGCTGTAAAGCACTTTTGTACAGTATCTAGCTCCTTTTCCCCTTTTTACCCCTATGAGCCTAGGGCTTATAGAGGGCATTTTGGTCTTTTCCTTAAGGCCTGCGTGCCTATAAAAGCAGGGCCAAGCCCTTGTAGCAAGGTACCTTCTCCAAGGGCCATGAGACCCTGGAGCTTACCACTCCGTACCGAGGCATACCATGCCAAATCCACCACAAACTGGACGTAGGGCTATTATCTCCTAGGGGAGGCCCGAACCGGTATAAATCCTTTCTCCTTCTGAGAGAACCCTTCGAGGTTCATTTTACACTCCGTATCCACACATACTAAACCTGTGCTGTAGCTAACAAAATTGCTACAACAGATGACATTGTAATAAAGAGTGCTATAAAGCACCATCATAGCCTAGACTTAGCTGAAACATTTGAGAGCCTCCGAGCATGTGGAGTCCGCCTCAACCCTGAAAAATGTATATTCAGGGCGCAAGCAGGAAAACTGCTAGGGTACTTAGTTTCGAGTAGGGGAATCGAAGCTAGCCCAACGCAGATAAGTGCATTACAAAGAATGGCTCCACCAGACAATTTGAAGCAAGTCCAGAAGCTAACAGTACGGCTCGCAGCTCTCAGCAGATTCTTGGCCAGATCAGCCGAACGAAGCCTTCCAATTTTCAAAGCCCTAAAGGGGTCCGAAAGTTTCAACTGGACGCTGGAGTGCCAGAAGAGCTTCGATGATATTAAAGAGTACCTAGGAAGCCTGTCGACACTTACTGTGCCCCTCCCGGAAGAAACTCTCCTTCTTTATCTTGTAGCAACGAGCTCCGCAGTAAGTGCAGTATTGGTTAGAGAAGTTGAGCTTAAGGGAAAGCTGGTGCAAAACCCAATTTATTTCGTCTCAGATGCTTTGTCCGGAGCAAAGACAAGATACTCTGAGCTCGAGAAATTTTCTTATGCTTTAGTAATGGCCTCGCATAAGCTAAGGCATTACTTTCTAGCACATAACCTAATCATTCCTACCTCGTATCCTTTTGGTGATATGCTTCGGAGCAAAGATTCTATGGGTAGGATCGGAAAATGGGCTGTCGAGCTAACCCCCTTTGAAATTTCCTTCACGGCGAGAACAGCTATCAAATCCCAGATCATAGTTGACTTCGTACCAGAATGGACTCCATCTGCAGTTTGGGCTCCGGAAGAACCCTCGGAAGGTCTATGGACATTTTTTTCTGATGGAGCTTACCAGGCATCTGGTGCCGGAGCTGGAGCTGTGATAATATCGCCGTCAGGGAAAAAGGCCATGTATTCTGCGAGGCTCAACTTTAAGACCACCAATAATATCGCAAAGTACGAAGGAATCCTGCTAGGCCTCCAAAAAGCAAAGGCACTTGGAGCAGCAAAGATAATAATTAAAACAGATTCCCATGTCATCGCAGGGCATGTTGACAAAAGCTTTCAAGCAAGGAACCCGCATTTGGCAAAGTATCTGGAAGAAATCCACAAGACAGAAGCAATATTCAAAGGATTTTCTATTCGAAGTATCCCTCGAGTAGATAATCAACTTGCAGACATTCTAGCGAAGGCTGCAGCCGGAGCATTGGACCTCCCGGAGGGTGCATTGTATGAAGAAGCCCTTTGCATCCCAGCTACAGATTGGCGGGCTCCGATAATGGATGTCTTGAAGAGCAGCGTAGTTTCGTCAGAAGGTCCGGATTTCCGAAGGTTGCAAGTAAGGGCTCGAAATTATAAGCTTGTCAATGGAATGTTATACAAAGCCAGAGCTTGTTCTCCCCTACTCCGGTGCATCTCACAACCCGAAGGCCAAGATATACTTTGGGACATTCTCGAAGGTTTATGTGGAAGACACCTAGCCCCCCGTGCTCTAGCAGGAAAGACACTTCGGCAAGGGCTCTACTAGCCGACAATTGTAAGAGATGCGGAGGAGTTGGTGTGAACCTATCAAAAATGCCAGTGGATGGGAAGACGGAGCCACCGTTCACCAGTACCACTTCAAGTTATTGCCCCGGTGTGGCCAATGACACAATGGGGAATGGATCTCATCGGCCCTTTTCCAATGGCAAAGGGCATCTTGAAGTTTGCAGTGGTAGCAATTGAATATTTTTCTAAGTGGGTCGAAGCAGAACCCCTAACTGCTATCACTTCAAGAAATGTGCAAAAATTCTTCTGGCAAAATATCATATGCAGGTTTGGAGTGCCAAGGGAGCTAACTGTGGATAATGGAACCCAGTTCGAAGCTGAAACAATTAAAGAATTTTGTGAAGAACTAGGCATCCAGTTATGCTTCACGGTAGTTCGCCACCCACAATCCAACGGAGCCATCGAGCGAGCCAACGGGAATATTCTCTCCAGTCTGAATCGAAGGATTGTCGGGTTGGCCAAGGGGTTGTGGACCGAAGAACTCCCTAAGATTTTATGGTCCATTTGGACCACTCAAGCCAGTTCCAAAGGCTTCGCCCCATTCAGGCTACTATTCAGAGATGAGGCATGACTCCTACGGAGCTCAAGGGTGGATCCCTTCGCGTAGTAGAACCTGGAGATGAAGATGAGAGAAACACTTCGCTGGACTTGTCAGAAGAAACAAGGCTTCGAGCTGTCGCCAATCTGACGAAGTACCAAGACCAAACAAAAACATGGTATGACCCGAAGATAAAGCTGAGCGAGCTTAAGCCAGGTCATTTAGTTTTGCGAAGTGTAATAGCTCCGGGGAAGCTAGGAAATAAATGGGAAGGACCATATATTATCCTACGCTCAGGGCGCCCCGGCTCATTTAAATTAGATAATTTAGAAGGGGAAGAGTTGAAGCATGCATGGCATGCGGAGCACCTTAAGCGTTATTACGCTTAGGGGCTCCTTGTAATCAATTGTAAAAGTTCCTTTCTAAATAAAAGTGGAGGTTCGAATCTTGTTTGCTCTTCGAATATCCCTTACTCCTGATGGACGCATCAGGAGAACGGAGATGCTTGTGGAGTCAAGCATCTTTCCAAGAACCCAGACAATGGGCTTCGAACCATTGGTTCAAGGACTCCATTGCCAGCCTACGGATTCCAGGCTTCAGCTTGTTAGGATCCGTAGAAGAGTCTAAGGACTTTAAAAGAACAGATTTCTGGCCTCTAGGTTCGAAGCATCTGTAAAAGAGCCGAAGGTGGCTAGCCTGCGGATTCTAGGCTCCGGCTTGTTAGGATCCGTAGAAGAGTCTAAGGACTTTAAACGAACAGATTTCTGACCTTCGGGTTCGAAGCATCTGTAAAAGAGCCGAAGGTCGCCATCTTGCGGATTCCAGGCTCCAGCTTGTTAGGATCCGTAGAAGAGTCTAAGGACTTTAAAAGAACAGATTTCCGGCCTCCGGGTTAGAAGCATCTGTAAAAGAGCCGAAGGTGGCTAGCCTGCGGATTCTAGGCTCCGGCTAGTTAGGATCCGTAGAAGAGTCTAAGGAATTTAAAAGAACAGATTTCCGGCCTCCGGGTTTGAAGCATCTGTAAAAGAGTCAAAGGTGACCAAGCAATACGGTTTCAAGGCTCTGGCCAATGAAACAATTTTAACGTCCTAAGCGACTAATATGGGAGCTTACAAGTATAAATTGAGCTCCGAAACTTACAAACATCATAGTATGAAGGTATAGTTCTAAGAACTCTACGAAAAAGCAAAGTATGATTACTAAGTGTTGTGCGAAGCATCAGGTTGTTGTGCAAATCATTGTGTCCGGCGGACCCTATCACAACATGTACAGTCCCCCATCCACAAGGAGGGGCAAGAGAGTAAGGACCAACAAGATGCTTTGGAAGCAATTCATATTAATTGAATAGTCATACTTTTACATCAAGAGAAACTTTGGTCTAAGCCTAGATAAAATCGGAGACCCATCCGGCTTCTAGAACTACTTCTAAGGCTACTTCGACCTTTGGAGCTCGAAGCCGTCGGGACTGTCTTCTTAGTTCAAATGCTTCTCTTCTTCTTCGAAGCTCATAGTTTTTTCTGCTCCTCTTGAAGTTCGGCCCAAGTTAGAAGCCTTTCGGAGCTAGCCTCTGCATGGTCTTCGGCCTAGTACTCCGAGTCAGACCAATCCATGTACTCAGAAGATGAAGATGTTTTTTCCTTTTCCTCTTCTTTGATATAAGCTAAGACGTTGTGGTGAACTTCGGGTGCTATCTCCCCTTGATGTCCGCGAGGAACAGAGAAGCGTGAACGTGGGTAAGGCCTTAAGCTTTCGAGGACTGTCCACTGCCGACGGAGCCCTTCGTTAATTTCCAATACTTCGAAGTCAGGCTCCGAAGAACATGGCAAAACCTAAAAGAATAAACATCCAAACAAGTTCCTCGTTTATAAACTTTTCATTCATTAATGCGAGGGGCTTTACAAGATTTCTTATACACATTTAAGTTCCCTATAGGACTAGACCTGTGGGTCGGTTGGCGGAGCAGGAGGTGTCGGAGCTGGCGAAGCTGGAAGCGGAGGCCTTGTTTGCACTTGCTTTTGCCAGCGAGCCTCGTTGATCCAAGTTTTGGCGGCAGCCTTGTGGTCTGTTTTCCAAACTAACCAGAAAGCTTCCCCTACGAAGGATGCAACAAGCCCTCGTCGGCAAAGCCTGCGAGCGTCGAACACCCAACCGGAGCGACTAAAATTCCAAGAGCTTCGAGGCGATGGAGGACTCCGATTCCAGCAACTTGTCTGGAGATCTCTCCGTACCGGACGCCAGAGCCCATCATCTTCAGCTTCCGGTCGAGGGGCTCGCTCGCCGCAGTAGATGATGAAGGGCACATGGTGCCGAAGTATTCCAAGGTACCCTGAAGGGCATCCAAGGTACGCTCCGCTATTTCAGTATTCTTCGTCTCTGCCACCTCCAGCCCCGTAGCAATAGCAGACCCCTTAGCCATTTTGGACAGCAAGGTGCTCTTCTAAGCCATCGCATGTTTGAGCAAACCTTGGAGTTCTACATGTTGAGCGCTTGAAGTACCTGCCACTTGCCGGAGCTTTTCTACCTCCGCTCGGAGCACCACGCATTCGGCTTCGGCTTCTTGGGCCAAAGTTCGGAGTGCACTGCTGCTCTGCCGTTCGATTCGTTGGGCTTCGTCGATGGCGGCCCTAGCCCTCCGTTCTTCAAGGAGCTCTTCCTCCAGTCGAAGTGTTTTGTCTTCAGAGTTTTTGAGTGTGGACTGGAGGGTTGTAACCTTCCTCTTGAGCCGATTGGTTTTGACTTCGTTGGAATTCGCCGCCGCTCTAGCAAGGACAAATTGCTACAAAAAGAGAGCAAGTAAGTGAAGTAATTCCATTTGTTAATTAAAGGCACTTGTGGTATTTGCTATACCTGAAGGGCATCCCTTTCGAGGGCTAGATTAAGCTTCGGGGCTCTGGCCTCGCTCAAGATGGAGACCAAGTCGGAGTTTACGACTTCTTGGCCTTTCTGCGCCAAGGGCTCCAGAAGCGCCCGGAGTCCCGTTCGTTGCTCCAAGAAGGGAGCCAACAAAGGGAGCCAGGACAAGGCCTGGCGGTCATCTACGGACGCTGTAGGACCGAAAGTAGCGACCAGAGGGGGGTGAATGGGCGCCTAAAAAATTCTTGCGAATCAATGACCTTTTCCAAACACCCAACGCACCTCGACAAACAACTTAGCTGAAGCTAGCAGATCTATACCAGAAAAAATAATCTAGCCTAAAAACAACAGGTGTCCTAAGAGACAAGACACCAACACAGTGTTCGAAGGCCGATTAACAGATCAATCAAGACAAGAGTATTCCAGCTCTATGAAAATAAATCATCACAGGCATTTAAATTCAAGTGCACGTGAAACAAGAAATCTTACTGTTCAACGTTGTCTCTAGTTTGATACTTGACGAAGCCTGTGTGATGTGAACGTGCGAAGCCTGAAGTTGTCGAAGCCAGTGCAGTACATAGAACGAAGTGTGTAGATGTCAAAGCCTGCTTCGAAACGCACAGGACCAAAGCCGAAGGCTAGACTTCGAACCGTGCGGTGTGCAGTGCTAGCTGTCGAAGTCTGTCCTTGCTGACGAAGTGTACCATGCGAAGTATACTTCGAACAACCGAAGCCTAATCAACCAGAAGACACAAACCAAAAACTTCACACTCTTACGAGTAGACTTCGCTGCGAAGCCTACAATCACGTAGAATTTGTTGTACAGAAATGACCTCGGGCAAAGTCCCTGAGCTGGCTTCGACTTCGTTAAAAAGCAACCAAAGCTTGCTTGAGAGCTTCGAACGAGATAGCGAACAGTGCAAGAAAGGTTTCGCATGAAGATCAAAAACTTAACGTCTAGCTACTAGGCTAGAATGCAGAAACTGCAGCTACAAAGTGTATAAGACCTCACGCCAAGTAGTACTTCTGGTGGGACCCACACCAAGAAACTGCCGGAAATGACCACTCACACCTGCTGCTAGTTCTTGGGAGCTGCAGGCTATTTCCTAGCCAAGGTCTAGCAACACGGCTGAGGAAAACAAACTAAAACAGCTATACACAGAAAACTGCTGCCTGTCAGACGCGACTAAGAGCACTGCTGAGTGCTACTTGCTTCTAGGGAGAAATAATGAGCAGCAGCAAAGCTATGCGAAAGACAAGTGCCTAGACCGGCCAGTCCAAGCTGCGGGCTACTACACCATAGGCAATAGTACTCTGTTTCCTGTTCAGCCAAACAGCTACTAGCTGGAGGTCTATGACAAGAGGAAGGCTAGCTAGCCACTAGAGATCCAACAAAAAATACAACTACTCGAAGCAAAGAAACAGCCGAGGAACAGAACCGAATAAAATAATCTCAGTGCACAGAACGCAGCCTAAACCATCGCATACAAAAGAACACAGTAAGCACGCAAATTGATGAAACGATTAAATGCGTACAAAGCGAAGTCGGATGGTTGAGAATCAAGGAAAAAAAACCTGACGAGATGATTTCTGAGCGTGTGCGCAAAGAACATGGTGACGGCGGATAAAAACAAGCAGCCGGAAGATGAACAAAAAGTGACCCAATCTCTTGGATTAGTAAAGTGATTTCAGAAAGGGTAACCCTAACCTTGGGGATTGGGGCCCTATTTATAGGCAGCCCAATAGCCTAAGAAAATACCAAAAGACCCTTAGGGTTTTTACAAACGCTGAAATAAAATGGAAAAGACCAAACTGCCCTTAGGATATTTTTATAGACTCGACTGACTGACTGTGGGCCTAAGGACAAAATAGTAAACTCCTAATTACAGATGACTTATCCTGAAGCGGAGCTTTCGTAGCGACTACGGCTTCGCCTCAGAACGGTCCGATCCGAGATCAGCGGTCATTAGTTTTGCGCCGAAACTGACAAAGCATCCACCGACTTTGCACCAGGTACCCAGATTGGGCTGGCCAGATTCCACATCTCTCTCAGCCCAGCAATCGCTCGCCGCCCATGTACCTAAGTCAATCCTGGTCAACAACCCAGTGGATCCTCTGCTTCTCCTAGCCCATGTACCCGGATTGGGCAATCCCATCTTCGCGGCCCCTCTGCCCGACAGTCGCTCGCTGCCCGTGTACCTGAGTCACATGCGGCCTAGATGCAACAGGTCTTCTCTCCTCTTCTTGTCCTCTTTGACTTCCGTTGACAATGACTCATCACATCTGGAGTCATGAGGCCCACACTCTTCAGCATGGTTCCTCAATCTCCCCCTTGATGAGTGCATTATCAACACTTCTCTTCATCAGCTCCCTAGTACATGCGAGCACATGATGTGGAAACATGAAAACAAAACACAATAAAAACAGAGAAGAAGAAAATAAAATAAAATAAAAGTTTAACCCTACTGACCAAAAGCCAAACAAAAGCAAGAAAGTGGTCATTATGGTTAACCAAAAAGTAAAGACTCAAAATGAGTGCAATCTCAGAATTGTCAACAAGGATATCCAAAGAGTAAGGACAAACGGGACAAAAAACTCCCCCTGAAACAAATCCCAGAGAAAGCCAAAACTCCCCCTTAAACTCTTCTCCCAAAATTTCTCCCCCTTGTTGACAATTGGACTCATCAAACGAGACTAAATGCACTCTAAAGAGACACAGACTCCCCCCTGAAATGCAACTCCCCCTCAAAATATGCAATGAATGCAACTGGGGTGCAGGTGGAGTGTACAAAGCATGCTTCTCAGATATGATTGACTTCAGTTACAATATCTAGCAGGTATAGCAAAAGACATACTGTCTAAGACACATGGCACGATCAGTGCAACATATGATATCTAAAGAAAGTCATTGCACACATTTTTCAATTTTTGCAAACAACAGCATCACCACATTTTCTAGTTGACAAGCAAGGTAAAGCATGAGATGCAAAAGCTAACTTATATCTACCAAGATAAGCTTTGTCCAAAACTGAGTGCTTCAGCAAACTTGTTATCATTTTAATTTTCAGGCTTTTTCTTTTTCCTTTTTCATTTTTGCCAGGGGTTATTTGCATGTCAAACCTTATGCTAACCGACCAAGTCAAGCCTAGGCCAGAACTGGACCATTAGAAGCTTAAGACATTGGTCTTGGCATACACTACACTGTCCTAGTTCATACCAAAGTGCTATGGTAAGCAGTCCAGAACAATGCAATGTGACAAAGCAAACCCACCTGGATCTTTTCAACTCAAGCACAAAAGGCATGGAATTTTCATTTTTCTGATTTTTCATCATTTTTAGAGCACATTTTCCATGTTTAAAGCATATAGATGACCAAGTTGCATATCTACATCTAAGTAAGGATCTAGCTACAAGGCATGTAACAGAGGGGAAAAGCATTCAGCCTACACATGCTAGTTACCAGAAGCAATGGTGATCATTTTTCAATTTTAAAGCATAAAAGCCATGCATATGACAGATATCAGACATATCAAGTGAACTGAAGCAAAGCATGATCATCGACAAGTAATCAAAAGCATGTACCAGCTAGAATAAGTAAAGCAGTTCAATCATATAACAGAAGCAAGCTCAAAGTGTGATATGTGAATATGCATGATATGAATACACACAAACAAACTCAAGAAAAGAGTAAAGAAGAAAGAAAACTGACCCAAAATATCCTAGAAAGGATACACAACACCCAAATCCCCTCGTAAACGCTAAAAAGTAGACTGATCTAGGGGTTTGGTGAAGATGTCAGCCAACTGATGATGGGTATCAACATGAACAAGGTCAATGACACCTTTCTCATATTGATCCCTCAGAAAGTGAAAGCGCACATCAATGTGTTTGGTTTTTGAATGGAGACAAGGGTTTTTCCCTACACTAATTGCACTGGTGCTGTCACAAAACAGAGGAACTCTGGTAGGAAAGAACAACCCAAAGTCTCGCAATGTGGAAATCATCCAAACCAACTGTGAGCAGCAGCTAGCAGCAGCTACATACTCAGCCTCAGTGGTCGAAAGTGCAACTCCAGATTGCTTTCGAGAAGACCAAGAGGCAAGAGAAGAACCAAGAAACTGGCAAGTACCGGAAGTTGACTTGCGGTCCAACCGGCACCCACCAAAGTTAGTGTCCGAATAGACAGATAAATCAAGAGATGATGTTTCTGAATAATAAAGACCAAGATCGGGCGCATAGGTAAGATACCTGAAAATGCACTTGACAGCCTGCCAATGAGACGCGCGTGGTGAAGACTAGAAGCACGCGCACAGTCCCACGACGAACTGTATGTCTGGCCTCGTCGCCATCAAGTACAGCAGTGAACCGATCATCCCTCGAAACTCTCTCTCGTTGACCTTGACACCGCTCTCGTCCTTGTCCAGGCCCCCAGATGTACCCATTGGGGTCATCTGAGGCTTCAGCTCTCCACCAAAGTCGAACTTCTTCAACATGTCCCGCGTATACTTACTCTGGTGGATGAAAGTGCTGTCCTTGGTCTGCTTGATCTGGAGCCCTAGGAAATACTTGAGCTCACCCATGAGGCTCATCTCAAACTCACTATGCATCTGCTCAGAAAACTTGGACACAAGAGCATCAGTAGTACCACCAAAAATGATATCGTCCATGTATATCTAAGCAACCAAGAAATCTGATGCATCTCTAAGCAAGAAAAGAGTTTTATCCTTAGAACCCATCACAAAGCTCTTCCCCAACAAAAACTGCTTCAACCGGTCATACCAAGCCTTGGGGGCTTGCTTCAGACCATATAAAGCTTTTTGCAGCTCAAAAACATGTTGAGGAAACTTTGGGTTTTCAAAACCAGGGGCTGCCTAACATAGATTTCCTCCTCTATCTACCCGTTCAGAAAAGCACTCTTGACATCCATTTTAAAAAGCTTAAAACCCTTCGAAGTGGCAAAAGCTAAGAGAATGCGAATGGACTCAAGACGGGCAACAGGGGCAAAAGTCTCTTCAAAGTCAATACTCTCCTTCTGGCAAAAACCCTGGGCAACTAGTCAAGCTTTGTTTCGCACCACAACCCCATATTCACCTTGCTTGTTTTTGAACACCCACATGGTGCCTATGGGGTTGCATCCGGGTGGCAGCTTAACCAGTGTCAAAACCCGATTGCGGACAAAATTCTCAAGCTCTTCTTGCATAGCGTTAATCCAATTCGAATCAGAAAGAGCATGAGAAACGTCTCTGGGCTCAAAAGATGCAACAAACGCAGACTCAGCAAACACAGCAAGCGAGTCAACAGAAGAACACAAAGTTCTTTCAGACAAATCACTGATGATGAGCTCTGAGGGGTGATCACGCTGAACTGCTCGGGATCCCTGGTGATCTGAAGTCACCTCACCAGAGTCAGCAGCTGGCACCTGTAGACTCGACTGAGGGGGCTCGATCGAAGTGGAAGAAGTGAACAGAGGTCCGCCCTCGTCCTCAGTCAAAGTCTCAAAAGGTGTTGGTTCTGCAGGCTGTGTAGAAGGCCCACCCTCATCAACAGCTGGAGCGTCATCATCTTCCTCGAAGATGGACTCTCCGAGCTCACCATCTCTAGACAGCTCAAAAAAAGGGGTCAAAGAAGGCAAGGACTCATCAAAAGAAACCTCACAAGTATCGACTAGCTGCTGGGAGTCGAGGTTCCAAACACGAAAGCCTCGAGAATGCAAAGCATAACCAAGAAAAACTCCATCCTAGCAACGAGACTCAAACTTGTCCAAATGCCCTCCCTTCTTGAGCACAAAGCACTTGCAGCCAAACGCTTGCAAGTGACTCACCTTGGGTTGTCTGCCATACCACAACTCATATGAAGTCTTACCTAGGTAAGCTCTAAGAAAAATGCGGTTGGCCAGATAGCAAGCCGTGTTCATGGCTTCAGCCCAAAAACACCTAGGAGTCTTGTGCTCATCGAGCATCATCCTGGCCATCTCGACTAGCGTGCGGTTCTTTCGTTCCACAACGCTGTTCTGTGGGGGAGTGTAAGGAGCAGAAAACTGATGATCAAGACCCTCATGACTACAGAAGCTGACGAACTGAGAGTTCTTAAACTCAGAGCAGTTGTCAGAGTGAATTGCTCACATCCGACCATTGTTCTCATTCTTCAGCTTCAAAATCAAGTCATGAACAAAATGAAAAGTCTCATCCTTAGACTCCAAGAAGAAAACCCACGAAAATCGAGAAAAATCGTCAACAATAACAAGCGCATACCATTTCCCACCTACTAAGCGTACCCGAGCTGGACCAACAGTGTCCATGTGTAACAGCTCTCCTAGGTACGAAGTAATCACCTGAGTCACAGGAGAGTGAGAAGCGGCAACCATTTTCCCGTGATGACAGGGATGGCAAACTAGATCCTTCTCAATCTTAAGCTTGGGCAATCCTCAGATGAGGTCCATAGAGCTCAATCTGACTAGCAGATCAAAACTCAAATGGCCCAACCTCCTATGCCACTTCCAGAGCTCAGAGGAGGATCCAACAATCAAACAGCGAGAAGGGCCAAAAGAACTAGAGAAGTCAATCCGAAAAACCTTACCAAAAGGTAAGATCTGGCAAATCAAACACCCTCTACAATCAACCACAGAAGAACTGCCCTTCTTAAAACGAACCTCCAAACCATCCTCAAGAAGTTGCGAAACAGAAATCAAATTGACGTTTAAATTTCCAACAAAAGCAACGTTCTTCAAAGAGAAATGGTCAGAGATACGAATTGAGCCAATGCCATGTACCTTCCCTTGACCACTGTTCCCGAAGGTGATATATTCCTTGGAGCTCAGGGGAGAGAGATTGGAGAACCATCTGCGATGTCCTGTCATGTGGCGAGAGCATCCTGAGTCCATGATCCAAACGTCCTCTAGTCCCTGATCCTGCACAATCAGTGGTTGTAAGGGGGAGGAAATGGTCCGGCACCAGGTTTAGCAAAAGAACTAAACCAGTGTTGAGCCATCTTCTCAAAAGATGGAAAGCAGAAATCATCATAAGAATTTCGACCAAAACGCGGCTCAAAGCGCGGTCCTCGGTTCTGCCTAATGTCTCGGCCACGAGGTCTAGGGCCATATCGAAAATGACCTAGAGCTCTGCCGGATCGAACACCACCCTCCGGAGCATGGGCATGAAAGCCGTCTCCACTACCACCACCTACACGACGCGGCATGGCCTCTAGCCTCTGAGGAGCCATGCTGAATAGCATGGGCCTCATGGCTCCAGATGTGATGAGTCATTATCAACAATAGTCAAAGAGGACAGATGAAGAGAGGAGATCTGCTGTTTCATGGGCCGCGTGTGACTCAGGTACACGGGCAGTGAGCGACTGTCGGGCTGAGAGAGCTGCGAAGTCGGGCTGGCCCAATCCGGGTACATGGGCCAGAAGTAGTAGAAGACCCACTGGGCTGTTGACCAGGGTTGACTCAGGTACACGGGCGGTGAGTGATTGCTAGGCTGAGAGAGCTGTGGAATCGGGCCAGCCCAATCCTGGTACCTGGTGCAAAGTCGGTGGAGGCTTTGTCAGTTTCGGCGCAAAACTGACAACCGTTGATCTTGTATCAGACTGTCCAAAAGAGAAGTCGTAGTCGCTACGAAAGCTTAGCTTCCGGATAAGTCATCTGTATCTCTAGGCCCACAGTCAGTCAGTCGTGTCTGTAAAAATTCCTAAGGGAAGTTGAGTCTTTTCCTTTATTTTAGCGTCTATAAAAACCCTAAGGGGCTGGTGGTATATTCTAGGCCATTGGGCAGCCTATAAATAGGGCCCCAATCCCTAGGGTTGGACTACCCTTTTGGCTGAAATCAATACTTACTCCTTTGGGTCATTTTGTCTCTTGCACCTTCTCTCTCCTTTCCTGTTCATGCGTGCGCCGCCAGAGTTTTTGTGTTGTTCGTTGTGCAAGTTTATCACGTTTTTGCTCTGGTTTTGATGAGTTTATTCCTGCTGATTGTGTGTGCAGCAGTTCATTTATAGCTCTGCAATTTTCCTTGCACGTGTGATTGATTTATTCCTGGCAGAAGCTTCGATTGCTTCATTCTGTTCTTCACGCAAGTAGGAGTAGTTCTTGCTGTTGCAAGTAGTACTATTACACTGTAGCAACAGTACACTAGTACTCTGGCCTTGCTTTTACTGCATAGCTTTTTGATCGAGTTGACAGGACTAAAGTCCCTTTTCTGGCTATTCTCTGGCGAAGCCCCCTCTCTATTCAAAGCCCCTCAGCTCCGTGAGGCAGGCTTCGATCTGACATCCTCGAGGGCTTCAGTTTGAACCTCAAACTTTATTTCGTGTTCTGAGTTGGTAGCTTCGAAGTACTATTTAAACTGTCAGCGTATCATACTTCGAACGTCTGTGCGAAGGTACTCCGACTTGAGCTCTTCGAAGTCCATACTTCGACAGGATTCAAAGTTGGTTTCGAAGCTTGTCTTTCTGTTAAACCTCGCTCGACGTGAGTTCCTTCTTGCTGTCATTTTCGAAGGTCTTGATGTGTTTTGTTCGAAGGTAGAGTGTAGGCTTCGATTTTAGATTCTTTGTTGCGTGTCAGGCCTCGCTATCCTTTCGAAGGTTGTTTGCTCTGTGTGTGTTCGAAGCTGTGTTCGAAACCTTGCCTTCGAAGTACACTCTTCGAAGCAGGCTCTGACTTTGTCATACTTCGCTCTCTTTCACACTCGACTTAGGATAGACAACACACCTTCGACAGACTCCAACTACTACCTCTGAACTAGACTTCGACCAGCAAAGCAGGCCTCGACCTCCGAAGCAGGCTTCGACCCAGCGAAGCAGACTTCGACCAGCGAAGCAGGCTTCGCCAAGTTTCGAACAGGAGACAGATTTCGAACGGTAACTTCTCATTTCACTCTTTGTGCCTTTATACTGAGAAGTTTATCTTGCCTTGTCTTTTGTATACTGTTTATCTGCTTATTAGCACTGTAGTGGTATTTCTCTGTTTTACACATCAGTTGCTTCTAGATTGATACCTTTAGACTTAGGCAATCTGTTCGTTCTTTGCTGCTTAGTCTTTGAGGTGCGTTGGGTATTGGGAGCAGGCCATTGATTCGAAAAATTTTTTAAGGCGCCCATTCACCCCCCTCTGGTCGCTACTTTCGGTCCTACAAGTGGTATCAGAGCGAGGTTAGGGTTTTTCCATATCTTAACCGATTCTAAACCCCAGTAGTGATCATGACTTCTCCTGGCAAGGTCCCGTCCTTGGAAGCCTATAGCTATAACAATTGGAAGACTCGCATGCGAGCCTATCTCATGAGCCAGGGTTCGGACATTTGGGACATTTGCGTTCACACCATGTTTGTCATATTGCCAGTCGTTGAGCATGGTACTGCTGGTATCATTGCTCTGCATCTGAGCAACAGTAAGGCTGTGAACATTCTTTTCTCTAGTTTAGGTCCCACTGAGTTTGAGCGTGTGAGCCATCTCTCCACTGCGAGAGAGATCTGGGCTACCCTCAAGGCACACCATGAGGGAACATCCCAGGTCAAGGCTCGGCTCTATCATACCTACCGGCGTGAATATGAGAATTTCACACAGAAGCCGGGTAAATCTATTGAGGCTTTGTTTGGTCGTTTTCAGTCCATCATAAACAAGCTTCGGGACAACAAGGCTGAGGGTGCTCAGTTAGTCTCAGATCATGAGCAGGCGCTCAAGGTTCTCCATACTTTGGACCCAAAGATCTGGGAGATCAAGGTATCTTCTATCATTGAGAGTACTTCTTATGATACCTTGACCATTTCTGAGTTGTTTAGCAAGCTGAAGGCTACAGAGATTGATCTCTAGCTGAGATCAAATCTCACTGGCTCTGGATCAAAATCTCTGGCCCTTGCTACACCTTCTGTTGATCCCTCTTCTATGAGCTGTGCTGGGTTTTCTTTGATGTCTATCACTGAGGACCAGCTTGAGTATTTGGGAGATGATGATTTGTGTCTTTTTAACAACCGGGTGCGTCATGTTTATGACAAGAGAATGTTCAAAAGACACAGCACAAAATCCGGGTGCTTTGAGTGTGGTGATCCAGGACACTTCATCACCGACTGCCCCAAGCGAAATGGACACAAGAAGGGCACCGGTGGTGGCTTCCACGACTCCGGCAAGCACGACAGCTCTTCCTTCAACAAGGGCAAGCCGAAGACTAGATTCTTCAAGAAGGCCCTGAAGGACTACCGGCGAGAGAACAAGAAGCGCGACAAGGCCTTCTTCGCCGAGATGGAGAAGAGCTACTCCAAGCAGTCCGCGTCTTCTTCCTCTTCATCAAGCTCAAGCGATGAGGAGATCGTCATCAGGAAGGGGAAGGACAAGGATGATCCGGCGGGCCTCTGCTTCATGGCTTTCGGGGACAGACTGAAGAGCCACTCACACCAGCGCCGAAGATCCCGCAAGAGCTTCTGCTCAATGGCTCTTGGGGATAAGGAAGAAAAGAGCTCCTTCGATGACTCCGACGATGACAACAAAAAGGTATCATCTTATGAGCGTGAAATTGTTGATTTACTTGAGAGCAATCGTCAGGAGTTAAAGTATCGGGAAAAACTGCTTAGGGGGCTAAGAAGAGGATAGATGAGTTAGAGAGTGAGCTTGCTGTGGCCAACGGCAGAATTGAGAGTCTATCTTCTTCCCCTTGCTTGGGTGATAGCAGTGAGTGCCCAAAATGTGAAGTGCTTCTGTTTGACCTGTCGTCTTTAAAGTCCAGGTACACAGAAAGGGTTGATGAGAGGGATGCTTTGGCCACTGAGCTTGAAAGCGCTCAGGTGGAGCTGAAAGATGCTCAAGCCACTGTCGTCGCACCCTGTGCTGATTGCCCATCTCATCTAGCTGTCTTAGCTGAGCTGAAAGACAAGGGCGATGTGCATTTGGGTGATTTGGAGAGAGTGAGAGCTGAGCTTGCGCATACTAGGCTAGAGCTTGAGACACTATCAGTTCCACCCACTGTCTGTGAGAACTGTTTGTCTCTTAGAATGGAATTGATCAAGCTGAAAGCCGAAAAGTCTGTCCAAGTAGAGAGTGAGTGTGAGACCTGCTTGTCTCAGGTGGAAGTTCTAGCTTCCTTGAGAGAGGAGCTAGCTGATTCTCAGAATGAGAACTTTTACCTCCATTCTATCCTGAGTTGGATCAGTGCCAGAGAGCCACAGCTCGGCATGATGATTCAACAGTTCAAGAGGCAGGATGGGTTTGGAGTAGGTTACACCTACACCAAGGTTGACTTTGAGAGTGCCATTAGCCGGGCAGTGGAGTGGAGTAAAATGACTCCTGAGTAGAGATATCCTAAGACTCACTCCACTGAGTCCTCCCAAGCTTGTCAGCCCAAGGATGGAGTGATCCATGAGCCACCCAAAGCTCCACCCAAAAAGCCTATCTGGGTTCCAAAGCCCAAACACCTCCACTCTTCTCTGAATTCTCTTCCTGGACCCTCTCAACCCAAAAAGTCTACACCGAACATCACTAAGACCAAGAATCCCAAGCCTCAACCACACCCCAAGAAGCCCACCTATCATTGTGAGTACTGTCAGAGAGACGGGCATCTTGCAGAGTTTTGCTTCAGGAGGAAGCGGGTTGAGAGAGCAGAGAGGGCTCATGGTGGTCAGGAGCAGTTCTACCAGCTGGGTGGTAGACTGCATGTTCCTCGACGCGGGGAGAGGCTGGAGGCTAGGCCGCGTTGTGTAGGTGGTGGTAGAGGAGACGGCTTTGTTGCCCGTGCTCCAGTTGGTGGTGGTCGTTCCAGCAGAGCGCCAGGCCGTTTTGGCTACGGTTCTGGACCTCGTAGCCGAGGCTTTAGGCAGAACCGAGGACCGCGCTTTGAGCCGCGTTTTAGTCCGAACTTTCAAGATGATTTCTGCTTTCCGTCTTTTGAGCAGATGGCTCGACACTGGTTTAGCTCCTTTGCAAAATCTGGTGCCGGACCATTTGCTCCCACTTACAGCCACTGATTGTGCAGGATCGGGGACTGGAGGACATTTGGATCATGGACTCAGGATGTTCTCGCCACATGACGGGACATCGCAGATGGTTCTCCAGTCTCACTCCCCCGAGCTCCAAAGAGTACATCACATTCGGGAACAGTGGTCAAGGGAAAGTAAGTGGCATTGGCTCAATTCGCATTTCAGATCATTTCTCATTGAAGAATGTTGCTTTGGTTAAAAATTTGAACTTTAACTTGATTTCTGTTTCGCAACTTCTTGAGGATGGTTTGGAAGTGCGTTTTAAGATGGGCAATTCTTTTGTGTTTGATTCTAGAGGGTCTTTGATTTGCCAGATCTTACCATTTGGTAAAGTTTTTCGAATTGACTTCTCTAGTTCTTTTGGCCCTTCTTGTTGTTTGATTGCTGGATCCTCCTCTGACCTCTCGAAGTGGCATAGGAGGTTAGGTCATTTGAGTTTTGATCTGCTAGTCAGGTTGAGCTCTATGGACCTCATCCGAGGATTGCCCAAGTTTAAGATGGTGAAGGATCTAGTTTGTCATCCCTGTCGTCATGGGAAAATGGTTGCCGCTTCTCACTCACCTGTGACTCAAGTGATGACTTCGTATCCGGGCGAGCTTTTACACTTGGACACTGTTGGTCCAGCTTGGGTACGTTCAGTCGGTGGAAAGTGGTACGCACTTGTCATTGTTGACGACTTTTCTCGATTCTCGTGGGTTTTCTTTTTGGAGTCTAAGGATGAAACATTCTAGTTTGTTCATGACCTGATTTTGAAGCTGAAGAATGAGAACAATGGTCGGATGCGAGCAATTCGCTCCGACAACGGCTCTGAGTTCAAGAACTCTCAGTTCGTCAGCTTTTGTAGTGATCAGGGTCTGGACCATCAGTTTTCTTCTCCTTACACTCCCCTACAGAACGGCGTTGTGGAACGAAAGAACCGCACGCTAGTCGAGATGGCTAGGACGATGCTCGATGAGCACAAGACTCCTAGGCGTTTTTGGGCTGAAGCCATGAACACGGCTTGCTATCTGGCCAATCGCATTTTTCTTAGAGCTTACCTAGGTAAGACCTCATATGAGTTGCGGTTTGGCAGACAGCCCAAGGTGAGCCACTTGCGAGCGTTTGGCTGCAAGTGCTTTGTGCTCAAGAAGGGTGGGCATTTGGACAAGTTTGAGTCTCGTTGCTGGGACAGTGTTTTTCTTGGTTACGCTTTGCATTCTCGAGGCTTCCGTGTTTGGAAGCTCGACTCCCAGCAGCTTGTCGAGACTTGTGAAGTTTCATTTGACGAGTCATTGCCTTCTTTAACTCCTTCTTTTGAGCTTTCTGGTGATGATGAGCTCGGAGAGTCCATCTTCGAGGAAGATGAGGATACTCCAGCTGCTGATGAGGGTGGGCCTTCTGCACCCCCTATAGAGCCCACACCTTCTGAGACTTCGACTGAGGATGAGGGTGGACCTCTGATCACTTCTTCCACTACGATCGAGCCCCCTCAGTCGAGTCCAGAGGTGCCAGCTGCTGACTCCGGTGAGGTGACTTCAGATCACCAGGGAACCCGAGCAGTTCAGCATGATCACCCCTCAGAGCTCATCATCGGTGATTTGACTGAGAGAACTTTGCGTTCATCTACCTCTCTTGCTGCGTTTGCTGAATCTGCTTTTGTTGCATCTTTTGAGCCCAGAGATGTTTCTCATGCTCTTTATGATTCAAATTGGATTAATGCTATGCAAGAAGAGCTTGAGAATTTTGTCCGTAATCGGGTTTGGACACTAGTTGAGCTGCCACCAGGATGCAACCCCATAGGCACCAAATGGGTGTTCAAGAACAAACAAGGTGAAGATGGGGTTGTGGTGCGCAACAAAGCTCCACTAGTTGCCCAGGGTTTTTGCCAGAAAGAGGGTATTGATTTTGAAGAAACTTTCACCCCTGTTGCCCGTCTTGAGTCCATTCGTATTCTCTTAGCTTTTGCCGCTTCGAAGGGTTTTAAGCTTTTTCAAATGGACGTTAAGAGTGCTTTTCTGAACGGGTTCATAGTGGAGGAAGTTTATGTTAGGCAGCCCCCCGGTTTTGAGAACCCTAAGTTTCCTCGACATGTTTTTAAGCTGCAAAAGGCTTTATACGGGTTGAAGCAAGCCCCCAGGGCTTGGTATGACCGGTTGAAGCAATTTTTGTTGGGGAAGGGCTTTGTGATGGGTTCGGTGGATAAAACTCTTTTCTTGCTCAGAGATGCTTTAGATTTCTTGCTTGCTCAGATTTATGTGGACGATATTATTTTGGCGGTACTACTGATTCTCTTGTGTCCAAGTTCTCTGAGCAGATGCACAGCGAGTTTGAGATGAGCCTCATGGGTGAGCTTAAGTACTTCTTAGGGCTCCAGATCAAGCAGACTGGACATTCAGTTTGCTGCTGGGACTTTGCGCGCGTTTTTAGTCTTCACCACGCGCGTCTCATCGGCAGGTTGTCAAGCGCATCTTCAGGTACCTTACTTATGCGCCTGATCTTGGTCTTTACTATTCAGCATCATCATCTCTTGATTTATTTGGCTTTTCGGACGCTGACTTTGGTGGGTGCCAGTTGGATCGCAAGTCGATTTCCGGTACTTGCTAGTTTCTTGGTTCGTCTCTTGTCTCTTGGTCTTCTCGAAAGCAATCTGGAGTTGCTCTTTCGACCACTGAGGCTGACTATGTAGCTGCTGCTCACAGTTAGTTTGGATGATTTCCACCTTGCGAGATTTTGGGTTGTTCTTTCCTACCAGGGTTCCATTGTTTTGCGACAGCACAAGTGCTATTAGTGTAGGGAAAAACCCTTGTCTCCATTCAAAAACCAAACATATTGATGTGCGCTTTCATTTTCCGCGGGATCAATATGAGAAAGGTGTCATTGACCTTGTTCATGTTGATACCCATCATCAGTTGGCTGACATTTTCACCAAACCCCTAGATCAGTCTACCTTTGAGCATTTACGAGGGGATTTGGGTGTTGTGTATCCTTTCTAGGATATTTTGCGTCAGTTTTCTTTCTTCTTTACTCTTTTATTGAGTCTTTTTGTGTGTGTTCATATCTTGCATATTCACATATCACACTTTTGAGCTGCTTCTGTTATATGATTGAACTGCTTTACTTATTCTAGCTGGTACATGCTTTTGAATATTTGTCAATGATCATGCTTTGGTTCGGTTCACTTGATATGTCTGATATCTGTCATATGCATGGCTTTTATGCTTTAAAATTGAAAAATGATCACCATTGCTTCTGGTAACTAGCAGTGCGTAGGCTGAATGTTCTTGCTATCTGTTACCTGCCTTGTAGCTAGTTCCTGACTTAGATGCAAACAAGCAACTTGGACATCGTTCTACTTTAAAACATGGAAATGTGCGTTAAAAATGATGAAAAATCAAGAAAAATGTAATTTCCATACCTTTTTATGCATAACTTGAAAAGATCTAGGTGGGTTTGCTTTGTCGCATTACTCTGTTCTGGACTGCGTACCATAGCACTTTGGTATGAACTAGGACAGTGTAGTGTATGCCAAGACCAATGTCTTAAGCTTCTGATGGTCCAGTTCTGGCCTAGGCTTGACTTGGTTGGTGTTGGGGGAGATAATCCCAATGGCTGAAGGGGGCCCATGACCAGGGGGCCCGAGGCCTAGTGCTGGAGGGGGCCAGGACCTACGGGCGAAAGAAGCCGGAGGCCACCCTCCGGCTTAAAGATGCCGCCCTCCGGCATAAAGATGCCGGAGGCCACCCCCCGGCTTGAAGATGTCGGAGGCCACTCCCCGGCTTGAGGATGCCGGAGGCCACTCTCTGGCTTGAGGATGCCTGAGGCCACCCTCCGGGAGGAAGATGCCGGAGGCCGCCCTCCAGGAGAAAGATGCCGGAGGCCACCCTCCGGGAGAAGGTTGCCGGGGGCCACCCTCGGCCCGCGGTAGCGAATCCGGAGGGAGTGCTGACGGGAAAAGGACTGGACGAATATACAGGGAGACAGAATCGTGATCCTCTGAGCTGTGTCGGGCGGCGCATGCAGCGTCCGACACGACTGATACGCTGTCAGAGTCGAATTTTCTTGTCTGTACTATGTATAGTCTATTTTGTCGGTACTACCGACCGGCGTCAGGCCATGTAACCATTGGCGGTCCAGAGGCACTTGGTCCTCTGGATGGGGCGCCTTATAAATACCCCTCAGCTGTAGTTGTAAGGGACAGGCTCAAGGAGCATTGAATACACTACGCTCATTCTCACTAAGAAAACCTGTTGGTCCGATCCGTCGTTCCAACAGTTGGTGCCGTCCGTGGGGACCTTAGTTCAAGAAGCTAGCGTCCTCTACACCCACTCACCAAAGCATGTCGGGTCGGAAGGGAGCAAGCACGGTTCCTCTACGTCGGTCAGCCCGCACCGCCGGGATCGAGCCTGCTCCGGTCCCCGACCCCAGTCCTCCGGCCCCCGCTGTTGCGCCCGTCGGAGCACCCTCCCTGGAGCCAACCCAGGTGCCGAAAGGGACGCCCGAGTCCCGGGACCCTGTCAGCGTACCTGAGCCAACATCCGTCAATCTGACGGGGTTGCCGGAGGGGCCGCCGCAGACGCATCCTCCGAGCGGACCCCCGGTGGTGTCCCTTCGGACCGACTACGTCCGTTCGCGGGACGCCGATACCACTTCAGGAGGAAGTAGGAGCCAAGCTGACGCCCTGGCCGCCGAGAACGCTCGGTTGAAGGCAGAGTTGGCCTTGTGGCGCCAGGAGGCGTCGCTACGCCCTCCAGAGCCCCTCCGCGCCACGAAAGCTGCGGCCGTGGCGCTGAGCGATGACGAAGATCCAGCGGATGAAGAAAATCCATCATACGACGAGGAGTCCCCCATGCACCCGGACCTTCAGAGGGTGCGCTTCGGCTCGAAGTTCCGCGCCGCGAAGCTTCCCAAGTACTCCGGGGATTCTGACCCTGGTGAATTCTCTCGCTCGTACGCCCTGGCGATAGAAGCGTCCGGGGGGAGCCGAGACACCATGGCTAAATGCTTCCCCTTGGCACTCGAAGGAATCGCCCTCCGGTGGTTCTGGTCACTCCGACCCGGGACCATCCATTCGTGGGATCAACTAAGGAAGATATTCGTCAACAATTTCCAAGGGACCTTTGTGGCCCCTATGTCCACCGGGAGCCTCTTCCAAGTGAAGCAGCAGCCCGGAGAGACCTTGCGGCAGTACTCCCAATGCTTTGCGCACACCAAGGCCCAGATCAAGGGGCTCTCGGCTTCCTCCATCATCGATGCCGCCCGAGAAGGCGTCACCCACCCAGGCCTCCTCGACAAGCTTCACCGGAAGCCCATCTCCTCGGTGGCACAACTCATGATGTATTTCGAAGAGTACGCCCGATCCGAAGAGGGCCAGGCGTGCCAGCAAGCGATGATAGTCCCTGTCCGGGCCCCGAGCGCCAGGACATATGAGGCCTCGGCAGAATTCAGCCGGGTAGCGCGTCCCGTTCCCGACTTCCGCCGCCAAGAGTCTGGCCGGCAGGACTCCGTCCACCGGGACTCTCGACGAAGCCGAAAGCATCTTCGGGGGGAAGTCCTCAGCAACACCCCCCGAGCCCCCGCCAAGCATCTGCACACGCCCGACGGAAGCCATTCCGTCGGGGCCAAGGCTCCGCCTCGAGCGCTCTCCGGGGGAGCCGCCTTCTACTGCAGCGTCCACGGCGAGAACCAGAGCCACGACACCGACTCCTACCGAACCATACTCGCTCTCCATAGCGACTACCTCGAGCGCAATGCTGGCCGCGGTTCCACCGATAGGGGGACCCCTATTCCCCGCCCAGAGGCGGTCCAGGTAGTCGGGCGCCGCGACGAGCCGGAAGTCATGGGCCCGGCCCCGGAGTTCGGCAGGGCCCCGGCCCCCAAGCTCGAAGATGCTCCGGATCGGGGGAAGCGAGTGGTCCTCCCCATATATGAAGGGGGAGCCCTGGGGGCTCTTTCCAAGCGACAGCGCCGGGACTACGTTCGGGAGGTCGGACATATCGGCACGTCCGGCCCCTCGGCCCTACCGGAGTGGTCCCATGTCCCCATCACTTTCACTGCTGAGGATGCCTCCGAAGTCAAGTTCCCGCACGCTGACCCCCTCGTCATCTCAGCAGACATTGCCGGAGTCGAGGTGCGTCGCATACTGGTTGACGGGGGGAGTTCTGCTGACATCATATTCGTGCAGTCCTTCGATCAGCTGTGCCTGTCGCGCAAGCACCTATTGCCAGCTTCGCGTCCGCTCCAAGGCTTCGCAGGCCCCCCGCTCGACGCCCTAGGCCAGGTCGTGCTGGAGGTGACCTTCGGTGACTCCCCCTTTAGCGCTGTGAAGAGATCCTGTTCGACGTGGTCGATGCTTCGTACGCCTACAACGCTATCTTCGGAAGGGGGATGCTCAATCGCTTCGGAGCCATCGCCTACCACAACTACCTCTGCCTCAAGATGCCGACTCCCGGAGGGGTGTTGTCAATCCTAGGCGACCAGGCCACAGCCCGCTGGGTCGAGTACGGCCACTCGGCGCCATTGGAGCCACGGCAGATTCACAGCGTCCGCGAAGGCGCCGAAGGAGCCGGCCTCCCAAGAGGCGGGGACCCCGGGCAGAAGGGCCGTCCCACCAAACCTCTTCCAGAGGGGGAGGTCATTACCAAGATCTTGACCCAAGACGGGAAGGAGTACCCGATCAAGTTCGGAGGGGGTCTGGAGCCGGAGGTGTCGGCGCAGCTCGAGGCCATCATCCGCGGCAACCTCGACATCTTCGCATGGTCCGACGAAGACATTACCGGCGTCGGCCGCTCGATCATCGAGCACTCACTGGCCATCGACCCGAAGGTGCGGCCAGTCCGCCAGGGGCTCCGGAGACTTTCCACCGAACGGGCCGAGCTCGCCAAGGCTGAGACAGAGAAGCTGCTCCGAGCAGGGGTCATCCGGGATGTGAGTCATACCGACTGGTTGTCTAACCCAGTGTTTGTCCAGAAGAAAACATCTGGCAAATGGCGCATGTGTATCGACTTTACTTCTCTGAATAAAGCTTGCCCCCGTGACCCCTACCCCCTGCCTCGCATTGACTAACTAGTTGATTCCACAGCCGAAGCAGAACTCCTCAATTTCCTCGACGCTTATTCCGGTTATCACCAGATCTGGTTAAAGCCCGAGGACCAAGTAAAAACAAGTTTTGTCACCCCCGCCGGAGTATTCTGCTACCTCTGGATGCCCTTCGGCCTCCGCAATGCAGGGGCCACCTTTTCAAGACTAATCTCCAAAGCCCTGGGTCATCAGTTGGGGCGTAATGTGGTAGCATACATGGACGACATCGTCATCAAAAGCGCCACCAAGAGCCATCACGACTCGGACATAGCTAAGACCTTCGATAGCCTACGGCGGTGTGGAATCCGGCTCAATCCAGAAAAGTGTGTCTTTGGAGCGCGCGCAGGGAAGCTGCTTGGGTATCTCGTTTCTAGCCGGGGCATCGAAGCCAACCCGACGCAGGTTTAGGCATTGCAGAACATGTCCCCCCCTCAGAACCTGAAGCAAGCGCAGAAGCTGGCCGGACGGTTGGCAGCCCTCGTGCGATTTTTAGCAAAATCAGTAGAGCGAAGTTTGCCCATATTCAAGGCGCTCCAAGGTTCTAAGCATTTTGAGTGGACCCCCGAATGTCAGGACTGTTTCCAGCAGATCAAGGAATATCTCTCCGGCCTTGTGGCCCTCGCCACACCCCAGGCCGACAGTCCTTTATTGGTCTACCTCGCCGTCTCCGACTGTGCAGCGAGTGCGGGTCTAGTCCAAGAGGAGAAACTCGACTGGAGGCTGATTCAATGCCCCGTCTACTTCGTTTCCGAAGCCCTCGCCGGAGCTAAGGCTCGGTACTCTGAGCTCGAAAAGGTGGCCTACGCCCTCGTCATGGCATCCCGGAAGCTCCGGCACTACTTCCTGGCTCATGATGTCATCATCCTGACTGCCTACCCGCTAGGCGACATGTTCCGGAACAAGGACGCCACCGGCCGCATCGGAAAGTGGGCGGTGGAGTTGGCCCCATTTGGGATCTCCTTCGTCGCCCGGACAGCCATCAAGTCCCAAATCCTCGCCGATTTCGTCGCGGAGTGGACGATGGCCCCTGAGTGCGCAGGCACCAAAGCAAGCGAGGGGGTCTGGACCATCTTTTCGGACGGTGCTTACCAGGCTTTGGGGGCTGGGGCCAGAGCAGTCATCGTCTCCCCCTCCGGCCAGCAGGCCCTGTATTCTGCTCGGCTAAGCTTCAAGGCCACCAACAATATCACCGAGTACGAAGGGGTCCTCTTGGGTCTCCGCAAGGCGCACGCGCTGGGAGCGGCGCGTGTGGTCATCAAGACCGATTCCCAAGTAGTCACCGGGCACATCGACAAGAGTTTCCAGGCTATGCACCCAGACCTTGCCTCCTACCTCGACACCATCTGCAGGTTCGAGGCATCCTTCAAGGGTATATCCATCCAAAACATCCCGCGAGGCGAAAACGGCCAAGCTGACGCCCTCGCCAAAGCCGGGGCAGGAGCTCAAGCCTTGCCGCCGGGTGCTTTTTTTGAGGAGATCACCCAACCTTCGGCGCCCCCTCACAGCGAGGCGTCCACCTCCGCCTCCTCGGAGGAGCCCCCGCCGCCACCCCGGCCAGCTCCAGTCCTGTGTATGGTCGATGGCGATTGGCGGGAGCCCATCCTGCGCACGCTCGCGGGCAGCGAAGATAATCATCCTAGCCCAGACCAAGCTCGCCTCCAGCTCCGTGCAAGGTCATTCGAGGTCATCAACGGCATCCTATACAAGTCTGGAGTATGTTCTCCGTTACTCCGTTGCGTCTCGCACTCGGACGGAGTGGCCATGCTCTGGGAAATCCACGAGGGGCTATGCAGGAGCCACCTGGCACCACGAGCCCTCGCGGGCAAAGCTCTACGGCAGGGCGTATACTGGCCCACTATCGTTGCCGACACCGAAGAACTCGTCCGCACTTGCCAAGGCTGTCAGTGGATGGGGCGGCGCAGTCACCGACCCCTAGCAAGCCTGCTACCCATCCCTCCTGTGTGTCCTTTGGCCCGATGGGGCATGGACCTCATTGGACCACTCCCTAGAGCGAAAGGCAACCTGCGCTTTGCTGTCGTCGCCATCGAGTATTTTTCCAAATGTGTCGAGGCAGAGCCACTGACTTCCATCACATCCCGAAGCGTCCAGAAATTCTTCTGGCAGAACATCGTGTGCCGTTTCGGAGTACCCGGGCAGCTCACATTAGACAACGGAACGCAGTTCGATGCTGGGGCTTTCCGGGCATTCTGCGACGAGTTGGGAGTCCGCCTTTGCTTCGCCGCCGTGCGGCATTCCCAGTCTAACGGGGCCGTGGAGCGAGCTAATGGGCACATCCTCTCAGGCCTCAACAAACACATCATTGGCTTAGCCAAAGGGTTGTGGCCCGACGAGCTGCCGAAGATCTTGTGGTCCATCCGGACCACCACTTCCCGAGCAACCAGCTTCACTCCATTCCGCCTCTTGTTCGGCGACGAAGCAATGACCCCAACGGAGCTCTGAGCCGGTTCGCTACACGTCACAGCGCCCGAAGCCGATGACGAGCGCACCGTCTCCCTCGACCTGGCCGAAGAGACGCGGCTCTGAGCCGTCGCCAGCCTCTCCCAGTATCAGAAGGAGACCAAGGCATGGTACGACCCCAAAGTCAAGCGCAACGAGTTCCAACCGGGGCACCTCGTCCTTCACGCGGTGGCCGCTCCCACCAAGGTGGGCAACAAATGGGAAAGACCATACATTGTAACAAGGTCCGGACGACCGGGATCCTACCGGCTCACCACCTTGGAGGGCGAGGAGCTGAAGCATACTTGGCACGCGGAGCACCTGAAGCGTTACTTTCCGTAATCTCATCAGTATATTCCACTAGCGGCCGATGGCGCCTGCTTATGTATCCGAAATGCATAATAAAATCACCAGGCAAGTGTTTTCTCCCATCGCAAACACGCGATGACTATAAAAAAGTTGTGTTTCAACAAGCCTATCGAGGTCCGAGCTCCGGCTCGACGCGCCCTCGCACTCTGGTTCTGAGCTACGGCTCAACGCACCCTCACACTCAGGTTCCGAGCTCCAGCTCGACGTGCCCTCGCTCTCGGGTTCCGAGCTCTAGCTCGACGCGCCCTCGCTCTCGGGTTCCGAGCTCCGGCTCGACGCGCCCTCGCTATCGGGTTCCGCGCTCCGGCTCGACGCACCCTCGCTCTCGGGTTCCGAGCTCTGGCTCGATGCACCCTCACACTTGGGTTCCGAGCTCCGGCTCGACGCGCCCTCACGTTCGGGTTCCGAGCTCCGGCTCGATGCGCCCTCGCTCTCGGGTTCCGAGCTCCGGCTCGACGCGCCCTCGCTCTCGGGTTACAAGCTCCGGCTCGACGCGCCCTCGCTATCGGGTTCCGAGCTCCGGCTCGACACACCCTCGCTCTCGGGTTCCGAGCTCCGGCTCGACGCACCCTCCGCTCGGGTTCCAAGCTCCGGCTCGACGCACCCTCACGCTCGGGTTCCGAGCTCTAGCTCGACGCACCCTCACACTCGGGTTCCGAGTTCCGACTCGACGCGCCCTCGCCCTTCGGCCATGAGCCCCAGCTCGCCGCACCCCCGCAATCAGATTCCGGGGCCCCGAACCCGAGTGCCCCAGCCCGAGATGCCTTCCTCCTAGCTGGTTAGCACCCAGCCGGTAAACCGACTACCCGCTACGGAGGGGGAAGGGAAGGAGCAAGGAGAAAGGCTTCAACCACGCATGTTGGAAAAAGAAGAAAGAAGGGGGGCGTACAATGTTTATTACAAACCAAAGACAGAAGATAAGGATCAAGAGAAGTTCTCATCCAAGCCAAGCAAGAACCGAAGGCCCCCTCGGTCGGAGGGCCACTTGGGCCAGAGCGCGCTTCGGTCGAAGGCCCGGGCGCGGTTCGCGCGGACCTTTCCTTCCTCTTCCTTCGCTCCTCCTCCTTCTTCTGGGCGCGAAAGGCCCTCTGGTCTTCTTGAAGTTGGGCCCAGCTGCGCAGATCGCCCCCCCGGGGGGCGCTTCGTCCTAGGCCGGCTTCCGTATCAGACCAGTCAACCGGTTCGGGAGACGAAGACAGGGAGCGGGGCCCTGTTTCTTCTTCCTTGACAAGGTTCAGAACCCCTCGGAGGACGTCGGGGTCCGCGCGCCCGTCACTACTACGGGGAAGAACGAAGCGCGCAGGCCGGTTCGCTCTCAGAACCTCGAAGATAGCCCATCGATGTCGAAGAGCGTCGTCAAATTCAAGCACTTCGACATCGCAGTCGCAATCATGGACACCCTGAGTGAGCCCCAGAAAGTACTTTTTATTAATATATGATTAAGTTTCCTAAGCTATTACAGGCTAAGACAACGAGAGATTTTGAAGAAGCTACACCTTCGGGTCCGGCTGTCGGGCCGAGACCGAAGGCTTCGAGGGAGCCGGAGGACCACGTGCGCGGAGCGCCTCCTCCAGCCAAGTCTTGATCGCTTCGGGACCCTCAGTTTGCCAGACTGCCTTGAGTGCCCTCTAAGATTGATTCAGCGCAGGGCTCGGCGTCCGGAGGTGATCCCCCACGAAGTTGACCGGATGCGGGCTCGAAGACGAAGGAAGAGGAAGCCCAGACGCTTCGAGATGCCGAAGAATCCCATAAGTGGCCACCCGAGCAGACACCTCACCGTATTGCGACACGGTAAGGTGTATTTGCCGGACGGCGGACTGGATAAACTTCACCCGATGGACCAGGGGCTCCCGGGCGATGTCGAACGTGTGCGCATCCAGTGCCGTAGCGCGCCAGCACCTTCCGAAGGGACACCGCGGTGTCAGCCACCGTCTTCCCTGCCTCGGCAAGCGCCTCGGTCATCTCCCCATTCCGGGCGGTGAGGTCGACCTCGACCCGCTCCATCTGGGCCACCCGGGCCCCGAGGGCTTCGGCGTTAGCTGCCGCCTCCGAGACTTGGGTCCGGAGCACGGAAACCTCCCCTTCGAGCCGCTCCGCTTCTGCGGCCCGGGACCGAAGCCCCTCTGCTTCGGCAGCTCGGGTCCGGAGGACGTTGACTTCTGCCTCCAGCTCGTCGGCTCACTCGGCCCGAGCCCAGAGCCCCTCTAACTCCGCGACGTGGGTCTTGAGGGAGTCCATCTCCGCCACTTGGGCCTCGAGCACTTCGACCCTCGCTGCCTGGAGCCGAAGGGCTTCAACCTCCGATGACCGCTCGCGAGCCTGTCTCTCCGCGGTATCCGCTCGGGCCGCGAGTTCCGTGACATCCGCCTCGCGGCGTTGGCGTTCGGAGAGTAGGGCAATCAGCTGCCCCTGCGCCAATGCAACCACCTGCGCGCAAGGAGGATGATCATAAGAAGAGCTAGGGGCTCATTGAAGGCTCTCCAAGAAGGTACCTGGCCCGCTGCAGTCTCGATGGCCCTGCCGAGGTCCAGGCCGTCCGATAGCCCCAGTTCGTCTATCACCGGGGCCTCGCGCAGCCGTAAGTAGTAGTCGTGGACCGGGGCCACTCTGGACGCGAAGTCCTCACCGTCCGCCAGGAAGGGGCGCAAGAGGGGCACGGTAGCGCGCGCGCTTCGAGGATCGGAAGGGGGCTGAGGCCAGATCCCTGTGTCTTCAACGGCCTCCGGAGAGGGCCTTTCGGAGGTTTCGGACTCCGTCCCCCCCCCCCGTTGCCCTGGGGCCCTCCTCGTGCCGACAGGGGCTCCGGACCTTGCATCTGAAGCGTCGTCGGGAAGAGGGACGACTGGTTCGATGCCCTGGGCCGATGTGCCTGCGCGGGCGAGCAAAATCTAAGGTCGAGAAGGCCCCGACGTTCGGGGAAAGGACGGGTAAGCTATCGTACCTTCGTCCGCAGTGTCGGCGAGGTCCTCCGAAAGCTGGACGGGCCCTGACGGGCTCGGACGGTAGAAAAGGATGTCGATGGAGTTCACTGGGGAGCTTGCTGCCGCCGCGGCAAGCTCGGCCTCTATGTCGGTGCTCCTCTCAACGGCGCCGAGCGGGTCGGCCAACCCCCCTCTGTCCAAGCTGTCCGTTGCCCTGCTCCCGCGGGAGCCGGCGGAGCCCCCCTCCAAAGCCAGTTCGCGCGAGGGAGCGGTCTCGGGAGGCGGCATCGCTCCGATGATGGGCGCCTCCTGCCCGGCCCCCGGCGCGGGCTCCGTCGGGCCCGAGCGGGGGGGGAGCATCTTCGGTCCTTCCAGCATCTGGCCGAACCGACGGGGTCGGGTCCGGAATTATCGGAGGGTCCCCTGACTCCGACTGGGCCCCATCGCTGGAGCCTCCCCACTCGGAGTGGGAGGCGTAGGAGGGCCCCGAAGAAAGCTATCTTAGACCCTTCACTATCTTCTTCTTCTTGGGGGGGGCGGCGAGGAGAGAGGCCACCATCGGGGTCGCCTACCTTCCTCTTCGAGGCTACCCGGAGGACCTCAACCTCCGGGAGAGGCAGAGGCGAGAGCTCGAGCGCCCCCACACTCTGTTGAAGCGCTCCCAGGAGCCCACCAACTCCAGCCGCCGAGTGCGTTTGGCTGAGGTAGGGACTCCGAGAATCATCTCCGTCATGCGGGCCACCTCCTCGGGGGTTCGGGCAACGAGTGACCCTGCGTTCAATTATTAGGACCGGAGCACCCTTCGGGCACGAAGGCCGGAGCAAAGTAGACGGGTGCGGACACTTACCGAGCTGGCGGGAGAGCTCCGCTGGCATCGACACGTCCCGGCTGCTCCGGAGTGACGCCGGCCACTCTTCCTTTAGCAGAGGGATCTCGAGAGCCACGAACTCCTCCACCAAGTCGCGCATGCTCATTCGGCGAGCGACGATCTGGAGGAGCTGAATCCTCGCGGAGATCGAGCCGGCGTTGGTCTCGACGCGCGCTTCCCTCCGGAACCAAATGTGGCGCGGGATCCCGGTGAGGCCAGAGCTGAGCCCCACGCGGACATAGAACCACCGGTTCACCCACTTGGAATACCACCTTTCGTTGGTGGCCTTCGCAGGGAAGAAGTCCGTGTACTTCCTTCGGAGCTAGAAGTTGATGCTCCCGAAGGCTAGTATCTGGCCTCCCTTCTTCTTTGGCTGGCAGAGAGCTTCGTGCATCTGCGCGAAGACCTCCGCCCTCCCTTCGCAGCCTTCGGCGTGCATGGCCCACTCGAAAATGGTGAGGCGGGCCATGGCGTTAGGGGACAACTGCGGGAGCTCCAGATGGATTGCATCCAGCACCCCGGCGAGGAGCTCCGAGGCAGGGAACCCCAATCCCGCGTCGAAAAAAGCTTCGAAGACGACGACCTCGCCTTCTCGCGGCTGCGGGGCCGTCTCTCGACCAGGCTTCCTCGCCGGCGTCTCAGGACCAAGGCGGGCCCTGGTTACTTGCTCGATCGACGCATTTGTGCACACAGACGGGCCGAGCTCCAGGGTCTGCTCCCGAAATCACTCTGAGGCGGGGCGGAGCTCGCGCGCGCCGCGCGTCTCCGACGAATCCGTCGCCATCACCGCCACCGCCGCCGCCATCTGGCGCTGCAGGAAGCGCGGGTCCATCGCCATTGCTGGGGCGCCACTCCTCACCATTTCTCAAGGAGGTGAGAGGGGACTTAGAACTCAGGAAGCAGGACGGATGCTGTCTAAAGTGGCTAAGTGGGCGTAGCAAAGTGAAGAAGGGAGAGCAGGCCGCGCGGTGGGTTATATTTAAGCTTCAAGGCCGTCGGTTCCTCTTCCGGTTCGTTCAGCGTGTGAATGCAGCGGTTGCATGGCACCGCATTTAAGGCCAAACCGGCGCGTCGGGGCACGGTGGCTCCCTGGCGGTTCGCCTCCCCGATGTCGTTTACACACGCATTAACTGCTTCTGGCGGCGTCTGGCCGCCTCCTCGGGGCCAGAGCCCCCCGGTCAAAGGTGCGCATGCACCCAGTGAGCCCGGTCAAACTCCTCTTAACCCGTCGGAGAGAAGATTCGAAGCGGTCCTCAGCCTCCGGGCCCAATCACCCAGTGTAAGTTACGTTCCTTATGAAGGTCGCCGAAATTATCATGTGCGCTTCCACCCTCTTTTAACGCAGGGCTCTCAAGAGGAAAGAAGCGAGGGGCTACTGTTGGGGAGATAATCCCGATGGCTGAAGGGGGCCCATGACCAGGGGGCCCAAGGCCTAGTGCTGGAGAGGGCCAGGACCTACGGGCGAAAGAAGCCGGAGGCCACCCTCCGGCATAAAGATGCCGGAGGCCACCCCCCGGCTTGAAGATGTCGGAGGCCACCCCCCGGCTTGAAGATACCGGAGGCCACTCTCCGGCTTGAAGATGCCGGAGGCCACTCTCCGGCTTGAAGATGCCGGAGGCCACTCCCCGGCTTGAGGATGCCGGAGGCCACCCTCCGAGAGGAAGATGCCGAAGGCCGCCCTCCGGGAGAAAGATGCCGGAGGCCACCCTCCGGGAGAAGGTTGCCGGGGGCCACCCCTCGGCCCGCGGTAGCGAATCCGGAGGGAGTGCTGGCGGGAAAAGGACTGGACGAATATACCGGGAGACAGAATCGCGATCCTCTGAGCCGTGTCGGGCGGCGCATGCAGCGTCCGACACGGCTGATACGCTATCAGAGTCGAATCTTCTTGTCTGTACTATGTATAGTCTGTTTTGTCGGTACTACCGACCGGCGTCAGGCCATGTAACCGTTGGCGGTCCAGAGCCACTTGGTCCTCTGGATGGGGCGCCTTATAAATACCCCTCAGCTATAGTTGTAAGGGACAGGCTCAAGGAGCATTGAATACACTACCCTCATTCTCACTAAGAAAACCTGCTGGTCCGATCTGTCGTTCCAACAGTCGGTCAGCATAAGGTTTGACATGCAAATAACCCCTGGCAAAACTGAAAAAGGAAAAAGAAAAAGCCTGAAAACTGAAATGATAACAAGTTTGCTGAAGCACTTTGTTTTGGATATTGCTTATCTTGGTAGATATCAGTTAACTTCTACATCTCATACTTTACCTTGCTTGTTTACTGGAAAATGTGGTGATGTTTTTGTTTGCAAAAACTGAAAAATGCGCGCTAATGACTTTCTTTAGATATCATCTGTTGCACTGATCATGCCATGAGTCTTCGACTGTATGTCTTTCGCTATACTTGTTAGATGTTTGTAATTGCAGTCAATCATATCTGAGAAGCATGCTTTATTCACTTCACCTGCACCCCAGTTGCATTCATCGCATATTTTGAGGGGGAGTTGCATTTCAGGGGAAGTCTGTGTCTCTTTTGAATGCTTGATGAGTTCACTTGTCAACAAGGGGGAGAAATTTTGGGATAAGAGTTCGAGGGGGAGTTTTTTTGTCTCACTTACTCTTTTGATATCCTTGTTGATGTTTCTGAGATCGCACTCATTCTGAGATTTTACCTTTGGTTAACCATAATGACCGCTTCTTGCTTTTGTTCGGCTTTTGGTCATTAGGGTTAAACTTTTACCTTATTTTTTATTCTTCTTTGTTTCCTTTTGTTTTTGTTTTCATGTTTCCACAGTTGATTCGTAGGTACTAAAGAGCTGAAGAAATGAAGTGTTGACAATGCACTCATCAAGGGGGAGATTGAGGAGCCATGCTAAATAGCGTGGGCCTCATGGCTCCAGATGTGATGAGTCATTATCAACGATAGTCAAAGAGGACAGATGAAGAGAGGAGATCTGCTGTTTCATGGGCCGCGTGTGACTCAGGTACACGGGCAGCGAGTGACTGTTAGGCTGAGAGAGCTGCGAAGTTGGGCTGGCCCAATCCGAGTACATGGGCCAGAAGCAGTAGAAGACCCACTGGGCTATTGACCAGGGTTGACTCAGGTACACGGGCGGTGAGTGATTGCCGGGCTGAGAGAGATGCGGAATCAGGCCGGCCTAATCCGGGTACCTGGTGCAAAGTCGGTGGAGGCTTTGTCAGTTTCGGCGCAAAACTGACAACCGTTGATCCTGTATCAGATTGTCTAGAAGAGAAGCCGTAGTCGCTACGAAAGCTTAGCTTCCGGATAAGTCATCTGTATCTCTAGGCCCACAGTCATTCAGTCGTGTCTGTAAAAATTCCTAAGGGCAGTTCAGTCTTTTCCTTTATTTTAGCGTCTGTAAAAACCCTAACGGGCTGGTGGTATATTCTAGGCCATTGGGTAGCCTATAAATAGGGCCCCAATCCCTAGGGTTGGACTACCCTTTTGGCTGAAATCAATACTTACTCCTTTGGGTCATTTTGTCTCTTGCACCTTCTCTCTCCTTTCCTGTTCATGCGTGCGCCGCCAGAGTTTTTGTGTTGTTCGTTGTGCAAGTTTATCACGTTTTTGCTCTGGTTTTGATGAGTTTATTCCTGCTGATTGTGTGTGCAGCAGTTCATTTATAGCTCTGCAATTTTCCTTGCGCGTGTGATTGATTTATTCCTGGCAGAAGCTTCGGTTGCTTCATTCTGTTCTTCACGCAAGTAGTACTAGTTCTTGCTGTTGCAAGTAGTACTACTACACTGTAGCAACAGTACACTAGTACTCTAGCCTTGCTTTTACTGCACAACTTTTTGATCGAGTTGACAGGACTAAAGTCCCTTTTCTGGCTGTTCTCTGGCGAAGCCCCCTCTCTGTTCAAAGCCCCTCAGCTCCGTGAGGCAGGCTTCGATCTGACATCCTCGAGGGCTTCGTTTGAACCTCGAACTTTATTTCGTGTTCTGAGTTGGTAGCTTCGAAGTACTGTTTAAACTGTCAGCGTATCATACTTCGAACGTCTGTGCAAAAGTACTCCGACTTGAGCTCTTCGAAGTCCATACTTCGACAGGATTCGAAGTTGGTTTAGAAGCTTGTCATTTTCGAAGGTCTTGATGTGTTTTGTTCGAAGGTAGAGTGTAGGCTTCGATTTTAGATTCTTTGTTGCGTGTCAGGCCTCGCTATCCTTTCGAAGGTTGTTTGCTCTGTGTGTGTTCGAAGCTGTGTTCGAAGCCTTGCCTTCGAAGTACACTCTTCGAAGCAGGCTCCGACTTTGTCATACTTCGCTCTCTTTCACACTCGACTTAGGATAGACAACACACCTTCGACAGAGTCCAACTACTACCTCCGAACCAGACTTCGACCAGCAAAGCAGGCCTCGACCTCCGAAGCAGGCTTCGACCCAGCGAAGTAGGCTTCGACACTGCAAAGCAGACTTCGACCAGCGAAGCAGGCTTCGCCAAGTTTCGAACAGGAGATAGATTTTGAACGGTAACTTCTCATTTCACTCTTTGTGCTTTTATACTGAGAAGTTTATCTTGCCTTGTCTTTTGTATACTGTTTATCTACTTATTAGCACTGTAGTGGTATTTCTGTGTTTTACACATCAGTTGCTTCTAGATTGATACCTTTAGACTTAGGCAATCTGTTCGTTCTTTGCTGCTTAGTCTTTGAGGTGCGTTGGGTATTGGGAGCAGGCCATTGATTCGAAAGAATTTTTAAGGCGCCCATTCACCCCCCCTCTGGTCGCTACTTTCGGTCCTACAGCCTCTCCCCACGTCGAGGAACTCTCAGTCTACCACCCTGCTGGTAGAACTGCTCCTGCCACCACGAGCTCTCTCAGCTCTCTCAACCCGCTTCCTCCTGAAGCAAAACTCCGCAAGATGCCTGTCTCTCTAATAGTACTCACAATGATAGGTGGGCTTCTTGGGATGTGGTTGAGGCTTGGGGTTCATGGGCTTAGTGGTGTTGCTTGTAGTCTCTTTGGTGTGAGAGGGTCCAGGTAGAGAGTCTAGAGAAGTGAGGAGGTGTTTGGGCTTTGGAACCCAGATGGGCTTCTTGGGTGGAGCTTTGGGATGTTCTTGGAACACTCCATCCTTGGGCTGACTAGCCTGGAAAGACTTAGTGGAGTGAGTCTTAGGGTATCTCTGTTCAGGAGTCATTTTACTCCACTCCACTGCCCAGCTAATGGCACTCTCAAAATTAGCCTTGGTATAGGTGTAGCCTACCCCAAACCCATCCTACCTCTTAAACTGCTGGATCATCATGCCGAGCTGTGGCTCTCTGGCACTCACCCAACTCAGGATCTGACGGAGGTAAAAGTTCTCATTCTGAACATCAGCTAGCTCCTCTCTCAAGGAATCTAGAACCTCCACTTGAGACAAGTAGGTCTCACACTCTCTATCAACCAGAACAGACTTCTCAGCTTTCAGCTTGATCAACTCCAATCTAAGAGACAAGCAGTTCTCACAGACAGTGGATGGAACTAACAGTGTCTTAAGCTCTAGCCTAGTCTGCTCCAGCTCAGCTCTAACTCTCTCCAAATCACCCAATTGTTCATCACCCTTGGCTTTCAGCTAAGCTAAACTAGCTAGATGGGATGGGCAATCAACACAGGGTACGATGATAGTGGCATGAGCATCTTTCAGCTCCAGCTGAGCGCTCTCAAGCTCAGTGGCCAAAGCGTCCCTCTCATCAACCCTTTCTGTGTACCCGGACTTCAGAGTCATCAGGTCACACAGAAACACCTCACACTTTGGGCACTCACTGCTATCACCCAAGCAAGGAGAAGAAGATAGACTCTCAATTCTACCATTGGCCATGGCAAGCTCACTCTCAAGTTCATTTATCCTCTTCTTAGCCCCTCTAAGCAGTTTTTCCTGATATTTCAACTCCTGACAATTACTTTCAAGTAAATCAAAGATTTCACGTTCGTAAGAGGATACCTTTTCATTGTCGTCGTTGTCGGAGTTGTTGGAGGAGCCCTTCTCTTCCTTATCCCCAAGAGCCATGGAGCAGAAGCTGTTGCGGGATCTTTGACGTTGATGTGAGTGGCTCTTCGGCCTGTCCCCGAAGGCCATGAAGCAGAGGCCCGCCGGATCGTACTTGTCCTTCCCCTTTCTTATCACAATCTCTTCATCGCTTGAGCTTGATAAAGAGGAAGAAGACGTGGACCGCTTGGAGTAGCTTTTCTCCATCTCGGCAATGAAGGCCTTGTCGCGCTTTTTGTTCTCCCGCCGGTAGTCCTTTAGGGCCTTTCTGAAGAATCTGGTCTTTGGCTTGCCCTTTGTGAAAGAGGAGCTTTCGTGCTTGTCAGAGTCGTAGAAGCCACCATCGGTATCCTTCTTATGACCATTGCGCTTGGGGCAGTCGGCGATGATGTGACCTGGATCACCACACTCAAAGCATCCGAATTTTGTGCTGTGTCTTTTGAACATTCTCTTATCATAGACACGACGCACCCGGTTGTTAAACAGACAAAGGTCATCATCTCCTAATGACTCGAGCTGGTCCTCAGTGATAGACATCAAGGAGAACCCAGCACAGCTCATAGAAGAGGATTCAGCAGAAGGTGTAGCAAGGGCCAGGGTTTTTGATCCTGAGCCAGTGAGATTTGATCTCAACTGGGTATCAACCTCAGTGGCCTTCAGCTTGCTAAACAACTAAGAAATTGTCAAGGTATCATAAGAAGTGCTCTCAATGATAGAGGATACCTTGATCTCCCAGATCATAGGGTCCAAGGTATGGAGAACCTTGAACGCCTGCTCATGATCTGAGACTAACTAAACTCCCACATCCTTGTTGGCCTGAAGCTTGTTGATGATCGATTGAAAATGACCAAACAAAGCTTCAACAGATTCACCCAGCTTTTGTGTGAAATTTTCATATTCACGCCGGTAGGTCTAATAGAGCCGAGCCTTGACCTGGGCTGTCCCCTCATGGTGTGCCTAGAGGGTAGCCAAGATCTCTCTAGCAGTGGTGAGATGGTTTACATGCTCAAATTCAGTGGGACCTAATCCAAAAAACAAAATGTTCACTGCTTTGTTGTTGTTATGATGCTGGGCAATAATATCAGGAGTATTACGCTCAGCAACAGGCAATACTGTGAAAGTAGCGTGGACACAAATGTCCCAAATGCCCGAGCTTTGGCTCATGAGATAGGCTCGTATGCGAGTTTTCCAATAATTATAGCCATGAGCTTTCAAGGATGGGACCTTTCTAGGAGAAGTCATGATCACTACTGGGGTTTAGAACCGATCAAGGTATGGAAAAACCCTAACCAAGATCTGATACCACTTGTAGGACCGAATGGGCGCCTAAAAAATTCTTGCGAATCAATGGCCTTTTCCCAACACCCAACGCACCTCGACAAACAACTTAGCTGAAGCTAGCAAATCTATACGAGGAAACATAATCTAGCCTAAAAACAACTGGTGTCCTAAGAGACAAGACACCAACACAGTGTTTGAAGGAACATTAACAGATCAATCAAGACAAGAGTATTCCAGCTCTATAAAATAAATCATCACAGGCATTTAAATTCAAGTGCACGTGAAACGAGAAATCTTAATGTTCAACGTTGTCTCCAGTTTGATACTTGACAAAGCCTATGTGATGTGAACGTGCGAAGCCTGAAGTCGTCGAAGCCCGTGCAGTACATAGAACGAAGTGTGTAGCTGTCAAAGCCTGCTTCGAAATGCACAGGACCAACAGCCAAACAGTACTCTGTTTCCTGTTCAGCCAAACAGCTACTAGCTGGAGGTCTATGACATGAGGAAGGCTAGCTAGCCACCAGAGATCCAACAAAAAATACAACTACTCGAAGCAAAGAAACAGCCGAGGAACAGAACCGAATAAAATAATCTAAGTGCACATAACTTATCTTAAACCATCGTATACAAAAGAACATAGTAAGCATGCAAATCGATGAAACGATTAAATGCGTACAAAGCGAAGCCGGATGGTTGAGAATGAGGGAATAAAACCAGACGAGATGATTTCTGAGCGTGTGCACAAAGAACACGGTGACGGCGGAGAAAAACAAGCAACCAGAAGATGAACAAAAAGTGACCCAATCTCAGTGATTAGTAAAGTGATTTCAAAAAGGGTAACCCTAACCCTAGGGATTGGGGCCCTATTTATAGGCAGCCCAATAGCCTAGGAAATACCAAAAGACCCTTAGGGTTTTTACAGACGCTGAAATAAAATGGAAAAGACCAAACTGCCCTTAGGATATTTTTACAGACTCGACTGACTTACTGTGGGCCTAAGGACAAAATAGTAAACTCCTAATTACAAATGACTTATCCTCAAGCGGAGCTTTCGTAGCGACTACAACTTCGCCTCAGAACGGTCCGATTCGAGATCAGCGGTACTCAGTTTTGCGCCAAAACTGACAAAGCATCCACCGACTTTGCACCAGGTACCCGGATTGGGCCGACCCGATTCCGTAGTTCTCTCAGCCCGGCAATCACTCGCCGCTCGTGTCCCTGAGTCAATCCTGGTCAACAACCTAGTGGATCCTCTACTGCTCCTAGCCCATGTACCCGGATTGGGCTAGCCCGACTTCGCGGCCCCTCTGCCCGACAGTCGCTCGCTGCCCATGTACCTGAGTCACATGCGGCCCAGACGCAACAAGTCTTCTCTCCTCTTCTTGTCCTCTTTGACTTCCGTTGACAATGACTCATCACATCTGGAGCCATGAGGCCAATGCTCTTCAGCATGGCTCCTCAGTCGCCTCCTCCTCCGAGTTACTCACTGAAGGGTCGTTGGAAGAAGGCATCACCATCGGGGCAGGTGGGAGTCCAAGACTCGTCATGCTTTTACCCCTTCCTGGTACAAAGGCCGGAGGAGTGACTTCGGCGGAGGTAGATCCTCCATCGACTGGTGTCCCCTCGGCCGGAACCGCTTCGACAGAGACGGCTCCAGTTGTTAGAGCCACTGTGTCCATCGGAGCCGTTGTGTCCATCTGAGCCGCAACCCCAGGAGAAGCTGGAGCTTCATCTGTGGCCGGAGCTACGCTATCCTTCGACGCACCTACAACATTAAGGTACTTGATAAATATTTGTGGGTAACAACTATTACAGGAAATGATAAAGGCAAAAGCTTCGATGTCTACGTTCGATGGCGCCTTGAGGTAAAATTGTAGGGTCCTCAAAGACTTCATACAACCGGAGGTATTTATCGAGGTCGTCCCCTGATGTCCTCTTCGGTGTAGTTGCTGCAGGTGGCTCGACCTCTGTTGTTATCACCCCAGCCACGGGTGAGTTGGGGATAACTGTTTCCAACTCCAAACTCGCAGCAACGGGTGCAGGAGTGTGTGCCGTGTCCGCCTCCACAGTCTCTCGAGCAGAAGCTCCGGTTGTGTCCACCACTTCATATTCGTCGGCATCAAGAAGATAGTTTTCGAAGGCTTTTCCCATTTGGACCTCGGAGCCCTTACTTTCAGAGCCTTTCTTCCCGGAGTCCTCCAAGGATGAGTTCTGAATGCCTAGAGAGGAAGCAGAGGATTCCGGAGCCAGCTGAGGAGGAGCTTTGACTACTTTTTTCCCCTTCTTGATGGGGGTCTTGCTGGCTTTCTTCGAGGGCTCAACGATGGCTTTTCTTTTCCGAGGGGCTGCTCCGGCCGGGTTGAAGTCTGGCAGAGGTGGAGGCACCATTTCGAGGGCCCTCCACACTCTGTTGGAACATTCCTAGCTTCCCAATAGCTCTATTCTTTTCTGCCTTTCAGCCATCGTAGGGGCTCCGAGCACCCATTCGGTGGCTCTCGTTATCTGCTCCGGAACTAACGCTAGAGGAGCCGCTAAAAAAGGTAGCATATTATAAGTATGTTATTTTTTATTCTAACATGTTATTGCAGGAGAATCGAAGGCTTACCTAGGCTTCGAAGCTCACCCTCCGAAGCGTGTTGGAACACTATCGGCTAGTCGGTTCCAAGAGGTGGAATTCAGAGTGCAATAAACTCTTCGACTAGGTCCCGCATGCTCATGCGGCTGGCTATTGAAGTTAGTAACCCTAGCCACGTCAAGAGCAGGCTCGGGTTCAAGGTGACTTCTACCTCCTTCCGAAACCAGATTTCTTGAAGAGGTCCTGCGAAGGAGGAATCTTCTTCGACCTCGGCGTAGAACCACCGGAGGATCCAGTTGGTGTACCATCAGTCATTGATGGCCTTCGCTGGAAAGTGCTGAGCGTGCTCCCTCCACAGCTGAAAGTTAACACTTCCGAAGGCTGTTATCACCTTGGTGTCTCCGGGGCCATCTTGTGGCTTCGGCTGGCAGATAGCTTCGTGGGTGGCGGCGAAGACCTCCGATCGTCCTTCTCATCCTTCAGCTCGAAGTGCCCATTCAAAGATAGCCATACATGCGATGGCATTGGGGGATAGTTGAGGCAAGGTAATATGAAACATTTCTAATACCTCTGACAAAAAGTTGATGGCAGGAAGCCCCAAACCCACTTCGAAGAATGCTTCGAAGACTACAACTTCTCCGCTCTGTGGCCTTGTGGTCGACTCTATTCCGGGGACCCGGGTCCTCATTCCGGGCCCTATCTTCCTATCCACTGCCTCTTTGATGGATTCCGCGGTGCTTGTAGATTGGCCGATGAGGAAGCTTTCGGGGATCTTCTTCTTGGATGGAGGGCGGAGCTCTCGAGGATTCTTGGGCCAAATGTCTCTCGGAGCTCCCGCCATTGCCGCTGCCACCGAAGTTGCCCAAGCTTGCCTCTGCGCCAAAGTACTTGCTGACACAGTGGGAGACAGCAAGATTGACGAGACATCTGCCTTATGTATCCCCTCCGACTAGATTTTACTATTTTAGCCCTATTCGGGGTAACAAATAGTTTCCACTATGTCGGTTGTAATTGAGGGGTAAATAGGTATTTTTCTTAGACTTTTTTCCTATAAATACCCTCCTTCTTACCCTATAATAGGCATCGAATACTAAGCTATTCAATATACAATTTCGGACTACTTAAGCTATTATCCAATTCGGAGGCTTGAGATAGTTCTCAACACAAATCCACTGTTTGTGAGTTCTTAATCTTAGAGAACCTGTTAGTGTAATCTTTTATGCCAAAAATCACCATAAGGGATCTTATCGGCCATGCGGAGAAGATGATCATTGTTGGGGGAGATAATCCCGATGACAGCAGGGGAACGAGGAGGACCGTACGGCTCCGAAGGAAGATCATCACCAGAGGACCCGAAGCCCCAAGCTAGAGGTGCCTGGACCTCCGAGCGAGGGAGCCGAAGGCTTCCGGAGGCTCCAAGGTGCACCGGAGGGGTCTTCGGAGGGAGCTACCAGCCAGACGCCAGAGGCCAACCTTCGGGCAGACCAGAGGCTCCGGGGGGAAGCCGTACGTGGGAAGGACCCAGTCAAGGCCATGCAAGGACAAGATCGTGATCGTCTGCGCTGTGTCGGGTGGCCTTTGCAGCGCCCGACACGGCCGATACGCTGTCAGGATCGAATCTTCATGTCTGTACTACACAGAGTCCATTTTGTCTATACTACCGGCCAGTGTCAGGCCATGTCTGTACTACCGGCCAGTGTCGAGCCAGCTAGCAGTTGGCGGTTCAGAGGTGCCTGGCCCCTCAAGGAGGGTCACCCTATAAATACCCCTCGACTACAGTTGTAATAAACACACGATCCAAGAATACAGAGCACACTGCATTCCATTACTCTCAAAAAACCTGCTGGTTTGATCCGTCATCCCAACAGTTGGCGCCGTCCGTGGGGATCCTAGTTCGAGAAGCTAGCATCCTCTACAACCAATCACCAAAGCATGTCGAGTCGGAAGGGCGCGAGCACGGTTCCTCTGCGTCGGTTAGCCCGCACCGCTGGAGTCGATCCCACCCCGATCGCCGTTCCCGACCAGCCAGTCGTTGCGCCCGTCGGAGCGCCTACCATGGAGCCGGCCCAGGCCCCGGAGGGGACGCCCGAGGTTCGGGGCCCTGTGGGCGTGCCCGAGCCAGCCTCCGTCAATCTCGCAGGGCTCCGGGAGGGGCCGCCGGAGGTGCATCCTCCGAGTGGGCCCCCAGTGGTGGCCCTCCGAACCGACTATGTCCGCTCGCAAGACCAAGCGGAGGAAGAAAACGCGTCGTACGACGAGGAGTCCCCCCTGCACCCAGACCTCCAGAGGGTGCACTTCGTCTCGAAGTTTCGCGCCGCCAAGCTTCCCAAGTACTCCGGGGACTCTGACCCTGGAGAGTTCTCCCGTTCGTACGCTCTGGCGATAGAAGCGTCTGGGGGGAGCCGAGACACCATGGCTAAATGTTTCCCTCTGGCGCTCGAAGGGATCGCTCTCCGATGGTTCTAGTCGCTCCGGCCTGGGACCATCCGTTCGTGGGACTAGCTGAGGAAAAAATTCGTCAACAACTTTCAGGGAACCTTCGTGGCCCCTATGTCCACCGGGAGTCTCTTCCAAGTAAAGCAGCAACCCAGAGAGACTTTGCGGCAGTACTCCCAGCGCTTCGCGCACACTAAGGTCCAGATCAAGGGGCTCTCGGCTTCCTCCGTCATCGATGCTGCCCGGGAAGGCGTCACTCATCCGGGCCTCCTCGACAAGCTCCATCGAAGGCCCATTTCCTCGGTGGCTCAGCTCATGACGTACTTCGAAGAATACGCCTGGTCCGAAGAAGGCCAGATGCACCGACAGGCGATGATAGTCCCTGTCCGAGCCACGAGCGCCAAGCCATATGAAGTCTCACCGGACCTCGACCGGGGAACCCGCCCCGCCCCCGACTTCCGCCACCAAGATTCCGACCGGCAGGACTCCATCAAACGGGATTCCCGGCGGGGCCGGAATCATCTTCGGTGGGAGGTCCTCAGCATTACCCCTCGAATCCCCGCTAAGAACCAGCACACGTCCGGTGGGGGCCGCTTTACCGGGGCCAAGGCTCCGTCTCGGGCACCCTCCGGAGGGGGCACCTTATACTGCAGCCTCCACAGCGAAAATAGGAGCCACGACACCAATTCCTGCCGAACCATCCTCGCCCTCC
Source organism: Zizania palustris (assembly GCA_019279435.1). Taxonomy (NCBI): domain Eukaryota; kingdom Viridiplantae; phylum Streptophyta; class Magnoliopsida; order Poales; family Poaceae; genus Zizania; species Zizania palustris. The sequence goes on along the minus strand of JAAALK010000080.1, from coordinate 42,212,921 downwards.
GGAACGACTACCTTGAGCGGAATGCCGGTCACGGTGCCACCGACAAGGGAAACCCTGTACCTCGCCCACAAGCGGTCCAGGTGGTCGGACGTCGTGAGGAGCCGGAGGTCCTGTGCCTAGCCCCGGAGTTCAGCCGGGCCCAAGCTCCCAAGCTCGAAGACGCACAAGATCGGGGGAAACGGGTGGTCCTCCCCATCTCTGGAGGAGGGGCCCTGGGAGCCCTGTCCAAGCGCCAGCGGCGAGACTACGTTGGGGAGGTCGGGCATATCGGCACGTCCGGCCCCTCCGCGCTCCCCGAATGGTCCCACGTTCCCATCTCCTTCACCGCCTAGGATGCCGCCGGAGTCAAATTCCCGCATGCCGACCCCCTCGTCATCTCTACTGATATCGCCGGAGTCGAGGTGCGTCGCATTTTGGTCGATGGGGGAAGCTCTACTGATATCATTTTTGTGCAGGCCTTTGATCAGCTGTGTCTCTCACGGAAGCACTTGTTGCCAGCTTCCCGTCCACTCCAGGGCTTCGCAGGCCCCCCGCTCGATGCCCTGGGCCAAGTCACACTTGAGGTGACCTTTGGGGACTCCCCCCTCCAGCGTTGCGAAGAGATTCTCTTCGACGTGGTCGATGCTCCATACGCCTACAATGCCATCTTTGGGAGAGGGATGCTGAACCGCTTCGGAGCCATCGCCCACCACAACTACTTGTGCCTCAAGATGCCGACCCCTGGAGGGGTGCTGTCGGTCTTAGGCGACCAGGTCGCGGCCCGTCGGGTCGAGTACGGCCACTCAGCACCGCTGGAGCCATGCCAAATTCATAGCGTCCGTGAGGGCATGGAAGGAGCCAGCCTTCCCGGCGCTGGAGACTCCGGGCCGAAGGGGCGTCTGGTCAAGCCTCTCCCGGAGGGGGAGATCATCACAAAGATTCTGATCCAAGACGGGAAGGAGCGCCCGATCCAGTTTGGAGGGGGCCTAGAGTCGGAGGTGTCAAAGCAGCTCGAGGAAGTCATCCGCAACAACCTCGACATCTTCGCATGGTCCGACGATGATATCCCGGGCGTCGACCGCTCGATCATTGAGCATTCGTTGGCGGTCGACCCGAAAGCTCGACCGATGCGCCAAGGGCTCCGGAAACTCTCCACCGAGCAGGCCGAGCTTGCCAAGGCTGAGACTGAGAAGCTGCTCCGGGCGGGGCTCATTCGGGAAGTGAGTCACACTGAATGGTTGTCTAACCCGGTGTTTGTCCAGAAGAAAACATCTGGAAAATGGTGTATGTGTATTGACTTCACCTCTCTAAATAAAGCTTGCCCTCGTGACCCCTACCCCATGCCTCGCATCGATAAACTAGTCGATTCCACCGCCGGTGCAGATCTCCTCAGCTTCCTTGATGCTTATTCAGGATACCACCAGATCTGGTTAAAGCCTGAAGATCAAGTCAAAACAAGCTTCGTTACCCCCCGCGGGAGTATTTTTCTACGTTCGAATGCCTTTCGGCCTCCGCAACGCTGGGGCCACCTTTTCAAGACTAATATCCAAGGCTTTGGGCCATCAGATAGGCTGCAACATCGAAGCATACATGGACGATATTGTTATCAAAAGTACCATCAAGGATCGCCACAGTGCGGATATAGCTGAGACTTTTGATAGCCTTCGGCGGTGTGGGATCCGCCTCAATCCAGAGAAATGTGTCTTCGGAGCACGCGCTGGGAAGCTGCTCGGGTATCTGGTTTCTAGCCGAGGCGTTGAAGCCAATCCAACGCAAGTCAACGCATTGCAAAACATGTCCCCCCCTCAGAATTTGAAGCAAGCACAGAAGCTAGCCAAGCGCTTAGCCGCCCTCGGCCGATTTCTGGCAAAATCAGCTGAAAAAAGTTTGCCCATCTTCAAGGCGCTCCGGGGCTCTAAAACCTTCGAGTGGACCTCCGAGTGTCAGAGCTGCTTCGATCAAATAAAGGAATACCTTTCTAGCCTCGTAGCCCTCGCCAAGCCCTGGGTCGGCAGCCCCCTTCTGCTCTACCTCGCCGCCTCCAGCAGCGCAGCAAGCGCTGCCTTGGTCCAAGAAGAAGAACTCGACGGGAGGATGGTGTAGCGCCCCGTCTACTTCGTATATGAAGCCCTCTCTGGGGCCAAGGTACGGTACTCCGAGCTCGAGAAGGTGGCATATGCTCTTATCATGGCATCCCGAAAGCTTCGGCACTACTTCCTGGCTCACGACGTCATTATCCCAACTGCATACCCGCTCGGCGACATGTTCCGAAACAAGGATGCCACCGGCTGTATCGGGAAGTGGGCGGTGGAATTGGCCCCATTCGGGATCTCCTTCGTTGCCCGAACTGCCATCAAGTCTCAGATCCTCGCTGACTTCGTTGCCGAATGGACATCCGCGGGCAATCACGCCAGCATCGAAGTAGGCGAGGAAGCTTGGACCGTCTATTCGGACGGTGCCTACCAAGCTTCGGGGGCTGGGGCCAGAGCAGTTATCGTCTCCCCCTCCGGCCAGCAGGCCTCGTACTCCACTCGGCTAAATTTCAAGGCTACCAACAACATCGCCGACTACGAAGGGGTCCTACTAGGTCTCCGCAAGGCGCATGCACTCGGAGCCACCCACATCATAGTCAAGACCGACTCTCAGGTCGTCGTCGGGCATATCGACAAGAGTTTCCAAGCTCGGCACCTAGACCTCGCCTCCTACCTCGAAGCCATTCAGAGATTTGAAGCATCCTTCAAGGGGATATCCGTTCAAAGCATCCCGAGAAGTGAAAACTGCCAAGCCGACGCCCTTGCTAAAGCCAGAGCCGGCGGTCAAGCCATGCCGCTGGGCGCCTTCTTCGAAGAAATTACCCGACCTTCGGCGCTCCTCCGCGACGAGGCATCAACCTTCGGGCCAGTCGAACCCCCGACGTCGCTTCAGCCCGCTCCAGTTCTCTGCACAGTCAGCAACGATTGGCGGGAGCCCATCTTGCGAATGCTCGGCGGCAACACGGATGAACGGCCCGGCCCAGATCAAGCACGTCTCCAGCTCCGTGACCGGTCTTTCCAAGTCATTGATGGCATCCTCTACAAATCGGGGGTATGTTCCCCGCTGCTCCGATGCATCTCTCACTCGAACGGTATAACCATGCTCCGAGACATCCACGAGGGGCTATGCGGCAGCCACTTAGCACCTCGGGCCCTCGCCAGGAAGGCCCTCCGGCAAGGCGTATACTGGGCCACAATCACCGCCGATGCTGAAAACCTGGTGCGTACCTGCCAAGGGTGCCAATGGATGGGGCCCCGGAGTCACAGGCCTCCGGTCAGCTTGCAGCTCATCCCACCTGTGTGGCCTTTGGCTTGTTGGGGCATGGACCTCATTGGGCCGTTCCCTAGGGCACGAGGCAATCTGCGCTTTGCAGTCGTCGTCGTTGAATATTTCTCCAAATGGGTCGAGGCTGAGCCACTAACTTCCATTACCTCCCGAAGTGTACAGAAATTCTTCTGGCAGAATATCGTCTGCCGCTTCAGCGTGCCCAAGTAGCTCACGCTGGACAATGGCACGCAATTTGACGTGGGGGCTTTCAAAGCGTTCTGTGAAGAATTGGGAGTCCAACTCTGCTTCGCAGCGGTTCAGCACCCGCAGTCAAATGGGGCGGTGGAGCGGGCTAACAGACATACACTCTCTGGCCTTAACAAGCGCATCGTTGGCTTAGCTAAGGGATTATGGCCTGACGAGCTCCCGAAGATATTGTGGTCTATTCGGACCACAACCTCCCGTGCCACCGGGTTTACCCCGTTCCGGCTCCTCTTCGGCGACGAAGCTATGACCCCAACGGAGATCCGGGCCGGCTCAATGCGAGTAACGTCGCCCGAGAGTGATCAAGAACGCGCCATCTCCCTCGATCTCATGGAGGAGACACGGCTCCGAGCCGTCGCTAACCTCTCACAATACCAACAAGAAACGAAGAGGTGGTATGACCCCAAAGTCAAGCGCAGCGAGTTCCAGCCGGGGCACCTCGTCCTGTGCGCGGTGGTCACCTCGACAAAGTTGGGCAACAAGTGGGAAGGTCCGTACATCGTGACCGGCTCCGGGCGACCGGGCTCCTACCGACTTGCTACCTTGGAAGGTGAGGACTTGAAGCACACTTGGCATGTGGAGCACTTGAAGCATTATTTCGCACAGTTACATAAGTGTATTCCGCTGATTGGCCGGCGCCAGCTACTCTTGTATTCAATCTCCAATTCAATAAAACCATAAGGTGAATGTTTTTGACCAAGGCGGACGCACTGCGGTACCAAAGCATAGTTTCACCACGCAAACCGGCTTCCGAGCTCTGGCTCGACGCGCCCTAAACCGGGTTCCAAGCTCCGGCTCGATGCACCCTCAAAACCGGCTTCCGAGCTCCGGCTCGACGCACCCTCAAAATTGGCTTCTGAGCTCCGGCTCGACGCGCCCCAAATCGGCTTCCGAGCTCCAGCTCGACGCGCCCTAAATCGGGTTTCGAGCTCTGGCTCGACGCGCCCTAAATTGGCTTCCGAGCTCCGGCTCGACGCGCCCTAAACTGGGTTCCGAGCTCCGGCTCGACGCACCCTCAAATCGGCTTTCGAGCTCTGGCTCGACGTGCCCTAAATCGGCTTCCGAGCTCCGGCTCGACGCGCCCTAAATCGAGTTCCAAGCTCTGGCTCGATGCGCCCTAAACTGGGTTCCGAGCTCCGGCTCGACGCACCCTCAAATCGGCTTCCGAGCTCCGGCTCGACACGCCCTAAATCGGCTTCCGAGCTCCGGCTCGACGCGCCCTAAATCGGGTTTCAAGCTCCGGCTCGACGCGCCCTAAAACTCCTTCCGAGCTCCGGCTCGACGCGCCCTAAATCGGGTTCCGAGCTCTGACTCGAAGTACCCTCCACCATTAAGTACAACTCACGTATCCCGCCTTCCTCATAGTTGATTCACGCCCAGTCGGCAAGCCGTCTACCCACAAAGGAGGGGGGAAAGGAGCAAGGAGGAAGGCTTCGATCATATACATTGCCAATACAACATGCGGCATACAATGTTTGTTGCGAATCAAAAGCAAGAGAGAGAGAGAGAGATTAAGTGAAGTCTTCATCCAAGCCAAGCAGGAACCGGAGGCCCTTTCGGTCTGACAAACCACCCGGACCAGAGCCCGCCCTAGGCCGAGGCTCTGGCGCTGCTCGTGTAGACTTCTCCTTCCTCTTCTGCCTTTTCTCCTCTTTCTTTTGAGCGCGGAAGACCCTCTGGTCTTCTTGCAGTTGAGCCCAGCTGCGCAGATTTTCTCCCTCGGGAGGTGCTCCGCCCGGACCAGTCCACCGGTTCAGGAGACGAAGATGGGGCTCGGGGCTCTCTCTCTTCTTCCTTAACAAGGCTCAGAACCCCTTGGAGAACATCAGGGTCTGCATGCCCGTCGCTGCCCCGGGGAAGGGCGAAGCGCGCGGGCCGATTCGCCCTCAGGGCTTCAAGAATAGCCATCGGTGCCGAAGAGCATCATCAAGCTCAAGTACCTCAATGTCGCAATCACAAGCGTAGACACCCTGAGTAACCCCCAAAATACTCTTTATTAATGCATGGATAAGTTTCTAAACTATTATAGGGTATGCAACATGAAGATCCTAAGGGAATTACACCTTCGAGTCTGGTTGGCGAGCCGGGGCCGAAGGCCTCGAAGGGGCCGAAGGGTCACTAGCACGAAGCGCCTCCTCCAACCAAGCTCTGATCGCCTCAGGGCCCTCGGTTTGCCAAGTCACCTTGAGCGCTCCCCAGGATTGGATTAACACCGGACTCGGCGACTGGAGGTGGTCCCCTCCGAAGGTGACGGGATGCGATCTCGAAGATGAAGGAAGAGGGAGGCCGGACGACTTGAGGTGCCGGAGGATCCCGAAGGCGGCTACCCGGGCCGATACCTCACCATACTTCGACACGGTGAGGCTTATTTGCCAGACGGCGGCCTGGATAAACTTTATCCGGCAGAAAAGGGGCTCTCGGGTGACGTCGAAAGCAGCACACACCGTGCCGTAGCTCGCCAGCGTCCTCCGGAGTGACACTGCGGTGTCGGCCGCCGTCTTCTCCCCCTGGGCGAGCGCCTCGGCCATCTCCTCATTTCGGGTGAGGAGGTCCGCCTCGGTCCGCTCCAGCTGGAGCACTCGAGCTCCGAGAACTTCGGCGCTAGCTGCTGCTTCTCGGAGCTCGTTCATCTCCGAGACCTGAGCTCAAAGCGCGGAGACCTCTCCTTCGAGTTGCTCCGCCTCCTCGTCTCGGGACCGGAGCCTCTCCACCTCGGCGGCTCGGGCCCAAAGGGCGTCGACCTCCGCTTCGAGCTCGTCCACTCGGGCGGCCCGAGCTCGGAGCCCTTCCAGCTCTGCGACCCTAGCCTTGAGGGAGTCAACTTCCGCCACCCGGGCCTCGAGCGCCTCGGCTCTAGCATCCCGGAGGCGAAGGCTTTCGATCTCCGCCGCCTGCTCGTGGGCTAGCCTCTCGGTGGCGTCCTCTCAGATGGAGAGCCCCGAAGCATCGGTCTCGCGGCGGTGGCGCTCGGAGAGCAAGGAGAGCAGTGAGCCCTGCGCCAGAGCGACTACCTGCACATGAAGTGGTGAATCAGAGAAAAGGAGGGCTAGGGGCTCGCCGAGAAGAACTCCTAGAAAATACCTGGCCCACGGCATTTTCAAAGGCCCGACCGAGCTCGAGACCATCCGTCAGCCCGAGCTCGTCAATCACTAGAGCCTCGCGCAAACGTAGGTAGTAGTCGTGGACCGGGGCCACTTTGGACGCGAAGTCTTCGCCATCTGCCAAATAGGGGCACAGGAGAGGCACGCTAGAGCGCGCGCCCCGTGGGCTGGAGGGTGGTCGAGGCCGGGTCCTGTGGCCTTGGTCAGCCTCCGGAGAGGCCCTCCTCGGTGGCTCCGGACTCTGCCCAGTCTCGTGGTGCCGAGGCCCCCACCGCATTAGCGGGAACTCCAGACCTCACATCTGCGTCGTCCTCAGAGGGGTTCACGACTGGATCGGCGGCTCGGACGGACGTACCTACTTGAAGTAAACAAGGGCTAAGAACGAGAAGGCCCGGTACCTTGAGAAGAGATTGGGCGAGTTGCGTACCTTCATCCGCGGTCTCGACGAAGTCCCCCGAAGGCTGGACATGCCCCGAAGTACTCGACTGATAGAACAAGTTGTCTATCGAGTTCACCGGGGAACCCGCCGCCACCACGGCGAGTTGAGCTTCCACATTGGCGCTCCCCTCGACGGCGCCGAGCGGGTCGGCCAGCCCCCCCGGTCTTGACTGTCGGTCTCCCTGCTCCCCCAGGAGCTGACGGAGACCCCCCTCCGAAGCCGGATCACGTGGAGGAGCGGCCTTGGGGGGCGGCTCCATTTCGGTGGCTGGCGCCTCCTGCCTAGTCCCCAGGACAGGCATCGAGGGGTCCGGGGGAGCAAGAGTGTCTCTAGCTCTTTCGGTGCTCGGCTGGTCCGGCTGGTTCGGGCTCGGAACCGTCGGAGGGTCTTCTGACTCCGACCCGGCCCCTTCGCTGGAACACCCCCATTCAGAGTGGGAGGCGGAGGAGTGAGTCGGAGAAAGTCTCCTCGGGCCTTTCACCACCTTCTTCTTCTTTGAGGGGCGCCGAGGGGAGAGCCCGCCGTCGGGGTCGGCCACTTTCCTATTCAAAATGGCTCGGAGGACCTCCCCCTCCAGAAGAGGTGGGGGTGAGAGCTCGAGTACGTCCCATACCCGGTTGGATCGCTCCCAAGACCCCACCATCTCCAGTCGCCGAGTGTATTCAGCCGGAGTGGGGGCTCCGAGGATCCTCTCCGCCAGGCGGGCCACCTCCTCGGGCGCCCTCGCAACGAGCGACCCTGCATTCTAAGGTCAGGGGTGGGCACCCTCCGAGCACAGCAGAAGGAAGCGAAATCAAAAGTGCGGATGCTTACCAAGCTGACGGGAGAGCTTCATCGGGGTCGACTCATCCTGGCTGCTCCGGAGTGACGCCGGCCACTCCTCCTTCAGCGGCGGGATTTCGAGGGCCACGAACTCCTACGTCAAGTCCCGCATGCTCATCCGGCGGGCGACGATTTGAAGGAGCTAGATCCTCGCGGAAACTGAGCCGGTGCTGGCCTCGACGCGTGCCTCCGTCCGGAACCAGATATGGCGCGGAGGCCCGGCGATCCCAGAGTTGAGCCCCATGTGGACGTAGAACCAGCGGTTCACCCACTTGGAGTACCACCTCTCGTTGATGGCCTTCGCCGGGAAGGAGTCGGCATACTTCCTCCGGAGCTGAAAGTTGATGCTCCTGAAGGCCAGTATCTGGCCCCCTTTCTTCATCGTTTGGCAAAGGGCTTCGTGCATCTGCGCGAAGACCTCCGCTCTCCCTTCACAGCCTTCGGCGCGCATGGCCCATTCGAAGATGGCAAGGCAGGCCACGGCGTTCGGGGACAGCTGCGGGAGCTCTAAGTGGAAGGCGTCCAGCACTCCCACGAGGAGCTCCAAAGCGGGGAACCCAAGCCCCGCATCGAAGAAGGCCTCGAAGACGACGACCTCCCCCTCTCGCGGCAGTGGGACCGATTCCCGGCCCGGCTTCCTTGCCAGTGACTCGAGACCAAGGCGGCCCCTAGTCGTTTGCTCAATGGACACGTTGGTACACGCCGACGGCCCAAGTTCTAGGGTTTGCTCCTGAAACCGCTCCGACGCGGGACGAAGCTCTCGCGGGTCGCGTGCCTCAGCCGGAGCAGAGGCAGTCGCCGCCGCTGCCGCCGCCATCTGGCACTGCAAGAAATGGGGATCTACTGCCGCGACTGGAGCTCTCTTCTCCACCATGGCGAGAGGAAACAGGGAGGAAGCAAGAGCTCAAAGAACAAGTGCTTGCAGTTGAGAATAAAGCGAGGAAGCTGGACAAGTGGGCAGGAAGGGGGCCAACTAGCGCAACATGGGCTATTTAAGCACGGAAGTCGCCGCCGGTCCACTGTAGGACCGAAAGTAGCGACCAGAGGGGGGGTGAATGGGCGCCTAAAAAATTCTTTCGAATCAATGGCCTGCTCCCAATACCCAACGCACCTATAAAGACTAAACAGCACAGAAAGAACTGATCGCCTAAGTCTAAAGATATCTAGCCTAGAAGCAACTGTTGAAAAACAGAGAAATGCCAATGCAGTGCTAATAGACAGATAAACAGTATACAAAAGACAAGGCAAGATAAGCTTCTCAGTAATAAATGCACAAGGAGTGAAATGAGAACTTACCGTTCAAAATCTGTCTCCTGTTCGAAACTTGGCGAAGCCTGCTTCGCTGGTCGAAGCCTGCTTTGCAGTGTCGAAGCCTGCTTCGCTGGGCCGAAGCCTGCTTCGCTGGGCCGAAGCCTGCTTTGGAAGTTGAGGCCTGTCGAGGTTGAGCGAAGGTTGAAGTTGATGTGCCGAAGGTTTGATTGGTCTAGCCTAGCTCGTGTGTTACAGAGTGCGAAGTATGCTTCGTAGCGAAGTGTGCGTGTATCGAAGCTTGCTTCGAACAGTATACTTCGAAGCACAACCTTCGAACAGACCTTTGAACACGTCACACACAAGGACTACCTTCGAAGGAGAAGCGAAGGCTGACACGCAACAGAGAACCAAAACGAAGCCTACACTCTACCTTCGAACAAACACATCGAGGACGGAAGCAAACACTGAGCGAAGTCTAACAGAAGGACAAGCTTCGAAGCCAACTTCGAAACCTGTCGAAGTATGGACTTCGAAGAGCTCGAGTCGGAGTACCTTCGCACAGACGTTCGAAGTATGAGACGCTGTCAGTTCAAAAAATACTTCGAAGCTAGCAATTCAGGACACAAAACGAAGTTCGAAGTTCAAACGAAGCCTTCGAGTATATCAGATCGAAGCCTGCCTCACGGAGCTGAGGGGCTTCGAACAGAGAGGGTGGCTTCGCCAGAAAACAGTCAAAAAGGTACTCAGCCCTGTCAACTTCGATCAAAAAGCTGTGCAGAAAAGCAAAAAGCTGGTACTAGTGTACTGTTGCAACAGTGTAGCAGTACTACTTGCAACAGAAAGAACTAGTACTACTTGCGTGAAGAACACACGCAACAGAAGCAACCGAAGCCCTCAAAACCAGAAATAAAATCACCAAAAACACACCAAACCGAAGGTTCTGATTCCGAGAGAATAATGCACACATCCACACATGAACAGGAGATGGAATCTTACTGAGAAGGAGTAAATGCAAGGCAAAATGCAATGAATAAATTCCTGGCGGCGCACAGCAAGAGTGAGAGAGAAAGAGACAAAATGACCCAAAGGAGTATGAATTGATTTCAGCCAAAAGGGTGACCTAACCCTAGGGATTGGGGTCCTATTTATAGGCTGCCCAACACTAGGAATATTCCACCAGCCCCTTAGGGTTTTTTTTACAGATGCAGGAATAAAGGAAAAGAATCTACTGCCCTTAGGTATTTTTACAGACACGACTGACTGACTGTGGGCCTAGAGATACAGATGACTTATCCGGAAGCTAAGTTTTCGTAGCGACTACGGCTTCTCTTCTGGACAGTCGGATACAAGATCGACGGTTGTCAGTTTTGCGCCGAAACTAACAAAGCCTCCACCGGCTTTGCCCCAGGTACCTAGATTGGGCCGGCCCGACTCCGCAGCTCTCTCAGCCCAGCAATCGCTCACCGCCCGTGTAACTGAGTCAGTCCTGGTCAACAGCCCAGTGGGTCTTCTACTGCTTCTGGCCCATGTACCCGGATTGGGCCAGCCCAACTTCGCAGCCTCCTCTGCCCGACAGTCGCTTGCTGCCCGTGTACCTGAGTCACACGCGGCCCATGAAACAGCAGATCTCCTTTCTTCTTCTGTCCTCTTTGACTATCGTTGACAATGACTCATCACTTCTGGAGCCATGAGGCCCACGCTATTCAGCATGGCTCCTCAATCTCCCCCTTGATGAGTGCATTGTCAACACTCCTCTTTTTCAGCTCTTCAGGACCTGCAAGCAAATGTGGAAACACGAAAACAAAGCACAAGAAAAACAAAGAAGAAGAAAAATAAGGTAAAAGTTTAACCCTAATGACCAAAGGCCAAATAAAAGCAAGAGGTGGTCATTATGGTTAACCAAAACGTAAAAGCTCAAAATGAGTGCGATTTCAGAACAACAAGGATATCAACAGAGTAAGAACTCCTCCTTAAACTCTGATCCCAAATTTTCTCCCCCTTGTTGACAAGTGAACTCATCAAGCACTCAACAGAGACACAGACTCCCCCTAAAACGCAACTCCCCCTCAAAATATGCAATGATTGTAACTGGAGTGCAGGTGGAGTGAATAAAGCATGCTTCTCAGATATGATTGACTGCAATTACAACATCTAACAGATACAGCAAAAGACATACTGTTAACGATACATGGCATGATCAGTGCAACAGATGATATCTAAAGGGAGTCATTTGCACGCATTTTTCAGTTTTTGCAAACAAAAGCATCACCACATTTTCTAGTTGACAAGCAAGGTAAAACATGAGATGTAGAAGCTAACAGATATCTACCAAGATAAGCATTGTCCAAAACTAAGTGCTTCAGCAAACTTGTTATCATTTCAATTTTTAGGCTTTTTCTGTATTATTTTTTTTTTGCCAGGGGTTATTTGTATGTCAAACCTTATGCTGACCGACCAAGTCAAGCCTAGGCCAGAACTGGACCATCAAAAGCTTAAGACATTGGTCTTGGCATACACTACAGTGTCCTAGTTTATACCAAAGTGCTATGGTACGCAGTCCAGAACAATGCAATGCGACAGGACAAACCCGCCTGGATCTTTTCAATTTTAAGCATAAAAAGGCATGGAATTGTCATTTTTCTGATTTTTCATTATTTTATAGCGCATTTTCCATGTTCAAAAGCATAAAGATGTCCAAGTTGCGTATTTGCATCTAAGTTGGAGCGAGCTACAAGGTATGTATCAGATAGCAAAAACATTCAGCCTACACATGCTAGTTACCAGAAGCAATGGTGATCATTTTTCAATTTTAAAGCATAAAATCCATGCATATGAGAGATATCAGACTTATCAAGCAAACTGAGACAAGACATGATCATTGACATGTAATCAAAAGCATGTACCAGCTAGAATAAGTAAAGCAGTTCAATCATAACAGAAGCAGCTCTAAAGTGTGATATATGAATATACAAGATATGAACACACACAAACAAACTCAAGAAAAGAGTAAAGAAGAAAGAAAACTGATGCAAAATATCCTAAAAAGGATACACAACACCCAAATCCCCTCGTAAATGCTCAAATGTAGACTGATCTAGGGGTTTGGTGAAAATATCAGCCAACTAATGATGGGTATCAACATGAACAAGGTCAATGACACCTTTTTCATATTGATCCCGCAGAAAGTGAAAGCGCACATCAATGTGTTTGGTTTTTGAATGGAGACATGGGTTTTTCCCTACACTAATTGCACTCGTGCTGTCGCAAAACAATGGAACCCTGGTAGGAAAGAATAACCCAAAATCTCACAGAGTGGAAATCATCCAAACTAACTGTGAGCAGCAGCTAGCAGCAGCTACATACTCAGCCTCTGTGGTCGAAAGAGCAACTCCAGATTGCTTTCGAGAAGACCAAGAGACAAGAGACGAACCAAGAAACTGGCAAGTACCGGAAGTCGACTTGCGATCCAACCGGCACCCACCAAAGTCGGCATCCGAAAATCCAGATAAATCGAGAGAAGATGATGCTGAATAGAAAAGACCAAGATCGGGCGCATAAGTGAGATACCTGAAGATGCACTTGATAGCTTGCCGGTGAGATGCGCGTGGTGAAGACTAAAAGCGCGCGCACAGTCCTACGGCGAACTGTATGTATGGTCTCGTCGCCGTCAATTACAGCAGCGAACCGATCATCCCTCGAAACTCTCTCTCGTTGACCTTGACACTGCTCTCATCCTTGTCCAGACCCCCAAAAGTGCCCATCGGGGTCATCTGCGGCTTCAACTCACCACCAAAGTCAAATTTTTTCAACATGTCCCGAGTGTACTTACCTTGGTGGCTGAAGGTGCCATCCTTGGTCTGCTTAATCTGGAGCCCTAAGAAGTACTTGAGCTCACCCATGAGGCTCATCTCAAACTCACTGTGCATCTGCTCAGAAAACTTGGACACAAGATCATTAGTAGTACCGCCAAAGATAATATCGTCCACGTAAATCTGAGCGACTAAAAAATCTGAAGCATCTCTGAGCAAGAAAAGAGTTTTATCCACCGAACCCATCACAAAGCCCTTCCCCAACAAAAAATTGCTTCAACCGGTCATACCAAGCCCTGGGGGCTTGCTTCAACCCGTATAAAGCCTTTTGCAATTTAAAAACATGTCGAGGAAACTTGGGGTTCTCAAAACCGGGGGGTTGCCTAACATAAACCTCCTCTTCTATGTACCCGTTCAGAAAAGCACTCTTGACATCCATTTGAAAAAGCTTAAAACCCTTCGAAACGGCAAAAGCTAGAAGAATACGAATGGACTCAAGACAGGCAAGAGGAGCGAAAGTTTCTTCAAAATCAATACCCTCTTTTTGGCAAAAACCCTGGGCAACTAGTCGAGCTTTGTTGCGCACCACAACCCCATCTTCACCTTGTTTGTTCTTAAATACCCACTTGGTGCCTATGGGGTTGCATCCTGGTGGCGGCTCAACTAATGTCCAAACCCGATTGCGGACAAAATTCTCAAGCTCTTCTTGCATAGCATTAATCCAATTTGAATCAGAAAGAGCATGAGAAACATCTCTGGGCTCAAAAGATGCAACAAACCCAGATTCAGCAAACACAGCAAGAGATGCATTAGATGAACGCAAAGTTCTCCTAGTCAATTCACATCATGAGCTCTGAGGGATGGTCACGCTGAACTGCTCGGGTTCCCTGGTGATCTGAAGTCACCTCACCGGAGTCAGCAGCTGGCACCTCTGGACTCGACTGAGGGGGCTCGATCGTAGTGGAAGAAGTGATCAGAGGTCCGCCCTCATCCTCAGTCGAAGTCTCAGAAGGTGTGGGCTCTACAGGGGGTGCAGAAGGCCCACCCTCATCAGTACCTGGAGTATCCTCATCTTCCTCTAAGATGGATTCTCCGAGCTCATCATCACCAGAAAGCTCAAAAGAAGGAGTTAAAGAAGGCAAGGACTCATCAAATGAAACCTCGCAAGTCTCGACAAGCTGCTGGGTTTCGAGTTTCCAAACATGGAAACCTCGAGAATGCAATGCATAACAAAGAAAAACACCATCCCAGCAACGAGACTCAAACTTGTCCAAATGCCCTCCCTTCTTGAGCACAAAGCACTTGCAGCCAAACGCTCGCAAGTGGCTCACCTTGGGCTGTCTGCCAAACCGCAACTCGTATGAGGTCTTACCTAGGTAAGCTCTAAGAAAAATGCGGTTGGCCAGATAGCAAGCCGTGTTCATGGCTTCAGCCCAAAAACGCCTAGGAGTCCTGTGCTCATCGAGCATCGTCCTGGCCATCTCGACTAGCGTGCGGTTCTTTCGTTCCACAACGCCGTTCTGTGGGGGAGTGTAAGGAGAAGAAAATTGATGGTGAAGACCTTGATCACTACAGAAGCTGACGAACTAAGAGTTCTTGAACTCAGAGCCGTTGTCGGAGCGAATTGCTCGCATCCGACCATTGTTCTCATTCTTCAGCTTCAAAATCAGGTCATGAACAAACTGAAAAGTTTCATCCTTATACTCCAAAAAGAAAACCCATGAAAATTGAGAAAAGTCGTCAACAATCACAAGTGTGTACCACTTCCCACCGACTGAACGTACCCGAGCTGGACCAATAGTGTCCAAGTGTAAAAGCTCGCCCGGATACGAAGTCATCACCTGAGTCACAGGTGAGTGAGAAGCGGCAACCATTTTCCCATGATGACAGGGATGACAAACTGCGATGTCCCTTCATGTGGCGAGAACATCCTGAGTCCATGATCCAAACATCCTCCAGTCCCCGATCCTTCACAATCAGTGGCTGTAAGTGGGAGCAAATGGTCCGGCACCAGGTTTAGAAAAAGAGCTAAACCAGTGTCGAGCCATCTGCTGAAAAGACGAAAAGCAGAAATCATCATGAGAATTTGGACCAAACACGGCTCAAAGCGCGGTCCTTGGTTCTGCCTAAACCTACGTCCACGAGGTCCAGGACCGTAGCCAACACGACCTGGAACTCTGCCGGAACGGACACCACCAACTGGAGCACGGGCAAGAAAGCCGTCTCCTCTACCACCACCTACACGATGCGGCCTAGCCTCCAGCCTCTCCCCGCATCGAGGAACACGCAGTCTACCACCCTGCTGGTAGAACTGCTCCTGACCACCATAAGCTCTCTCTGCTGTCTCAACCTGCTTCCTTCTGAAGCAAAACTCCGCAAGATGCCCGTCTCTCTGACAGTACTCACAATGATAGGTGGGCTTCTTGGGATGTGGTTGAGGCTTGGGATGTTTGGGCTTGGTGGTGTTAGGTGTAGTCTTCTTGGGCTGAGAGGGTCCAGGAGGAGAGTCTAGAGCAGTGTGGAGATGTTTGGGCTTTGGAACCCAGATAGGTTTCTTGGGTGGAGCTTTAGGTGGTTCATGGATCACTCCATCCTTGGGCTGACAAGCCTAGGAAGACTCAGTGGAGTGAGTCTTGGGGTATCTCTGCTCAGGAGTCATTTTACTCCACTCCACTGCCCGGCTAATGGCACTCTCAAAGTCAGCCTTGGTGTAGGTGTAACCTACCCCAAACCCATCCTGCCTCTTGAACTGCTGGATCATCATACCGAGCTGTGGCTCTCTGGCACTGATCCAACTCAGGATAGAACGGAGGTAAAAGTTCTCATTCTGAGAATCAGCTAGCTCCTCTCTCAAGGAAGCTAGAACCTCCACTTGAGACAAGCAGGTCTCACACTCACTCTCTACTTGGACAGACTTCTCGGCTTTTAACTTGATCAACTCAAGTCTAAGAGACAAGCAGTTCTCACAGACAGTGGGTGGAACTGACAATGTCTCAAGCTCTAGCCTAGTCTACGCAAGCTCAGCTCTCAACCTCTCCAAATCACCCAAATGTTCATCGCCCTTGGATTTCAGCTCAGCTAAGGCAGCTAGATGAGATGGGCAATCAACACAGGGTGAGACGACAGTGGCTTGAGAATCTTTTAGCTCCAGCTGAGCGCTTTCAAGCTCAGTGGCCAAAGCGTCCCTCTCATCAACCCTTTCTGTGTACCTGGACTTCAGAGTCGACAGGTCACACAGAAGCACCTCACACTTCGGGCACTCACTGCTATCACCCAAGCAAGGGGAAGAAGATAGACTCTTAATTCTGCCGTTGGCTACGGCGAGCTTACTCTCTAACTGATCTATCCTCTTTTTGGCCCCCCTAAGCTGTTTTCCCGATACTTTAACTCCTGACGATTGCTCTCAAGTAAATCAACAATTTCTCGTTCATAGGATGATACCTTGTTGTCGTCGTCGTCGGAGTCATCGGAGGAGCTCTTTTCTTCCCTATCCCCAAGAGCCATTGAACAGAAGCTCTTGCAGGATCTTCGGCGCTGGTGTGAGCGGCTCTTCGGCTTGTCTCTGAAGGCCATGAAGCAGAGGCCCGCCGGATCGTCCTTGTCCTTCCCCTTCCTGATGGTGATCTCCTCATCTCTTGAGCTCGATGAAGAGGAAGAAGACGTGGACCGCTTGGAGTAGCTCTTCTCCATCTTGGCGAAGAAGGCCTTGTCGCGCTTCTTGTTCTCTCGCCGGTAATCCTTCAGGGCCTTCTTGAAGAATCTGGTCTTCGGCTTGCCCTTATTGAAGGATGAGCTCTCGTGCTTGCCGGAGTCATGGAAGCTGCCACCGGTGCCCTTCTTGTGTCCATTGCGCTTGGGGCAGTCGGCGATGAAGTGTCCTGGATCACCACACTCAAAGCATCCGGATTTTGTGCCGTGTCTTTTGAACATTCTCTTGTCATAGACACGACGCACCCGGTTGTTAAAGAGACACAAATCATCATCTCCCAAAGACTCAAGCTGGTCTTCAGTGATAGATATCAAGGAGAACCCAGCACAACTCACAGTAGAGGGATCAACAGAAGGTGTAGCAAGGGCCAGAGATTTTGATCCAGAACCAGTGAGATTTGATCTCAGCTGGATATCTACCTCAGTGGCCTTCAGCTTGCTAAACAACTCAGAAATGGTCAAGGTATCGTAAGAAGTGCTCTCAACGATAGAGGATACCTTGATCTCCCAGATCTTTGGGTCCAAGGTATGGAGAACCTTAAGCGCCTGCTCGTGATCTGAGACTAACTGAGCACCCTCAGCCTTGTTGTCCCAAAGCTTGTTAATGATCGATTGAAAGCGACCAAACAAAGCTTCAACAGATTCACCCGGCTTTTGTGTGAAGTTCTCGTACTCACGCCGGTAGGTCTGATAGAGCCGAGCCTTGACCTGAGATGTTCCCTCATGGTGTGCCTTGAGGGTAGCCTAGATCTCTCTCGGAGTGGAGAGATGGCTCACACGCTCAAACTCAGTGGGACCTAAACCAGAGAAAAGAATGTTCACAACCTTACTGTTGCTCAGATGCTGAGCAATGATACCAGCAGTACCATGCTCAGCGACTGGCAATATGACAAACGTGGTGTGAACGCAAATGTCCCAAATGTCCGAACCCTGGCTCATGAGATAGGCTCGCATGTGAGTCTTCCAATAGTTATAGCCATAGGCTTCCAAGGACGGGACCTTGCCAGGAGAAGTCATGATCACTACTGGGGTTTATAACTGGTTAAGGTATGGAAAAACCCTAACCAAGCTCTGATACCACTTGTAGGACCGAAAGTAGCGACCAGAGGGTGGGTGAATGGGCGCCTAAAAAATTCTTTCGAATCAATGGCCTGCTCCCAATACCCAACGCACCTCTAAAGACTAAACAACATAGAAAGAACAGATCGCCTAAGTCTAAAGATATCTAGCCTAGAAGCAACTGATTGAAAAACAGAGAAATGCCAATGCAGTGCTAATAGACAGATAAACAGTATACAAAAGACAAGGCAAGATAAGCTTCTCAGTAATAAATGTACAAGGAGTGAAATGAGAAGTTACCATTCAAAATCTGTCTCCTGTTCGAAACTTGGCGAAGCCTGCTTCGCTGGTCGAAGCCTGCTTTGCAGTGTTGAAGCCTGCTTCGCTGGGCCGAAGCCTGCTTCGGAAGTCGAGGCCTGTCGACGTTGAGCGAAGGTTGAAGTTGACGTGTCGAAGGTTTGATTGGTCTAGCCTAGCTCGTCTGTTACAGAGTGCGAAGTATGCTTCGTAGCGAAGTGTGCGTGTATCGAAGCTTGCTTCGAACAGTATACTTCGAAGCACAACCTTCGAACAGACCTTCGAACACGTCACACACAAGGACTACCTTCGAAGGAGAAGCGAAGGCTGACACGCGACAGAGAACCAAAATGAAGCCTACACTCTACCTTCGAACAAACACATCGAGGATGGAAGCAAACACTGAGCGAAGTCTAACAGAAGGATAAGCTTCGAAGCCAACTTCGAAACCTGTTGAAGTATGGACTTCGAAGAGCTTGAGTCGGAGTACCTTCGCACAGACGTTCGAAGTATGAGACGTTGTCAGTTCAAAAAATACTTCGAAGCTAGCAATTTAGGACACAAAACGAAGTTCGAAGTTCAAATGAAGCCTTCGAGTATATCAGATCGAAGCCTGCCTCACGGAGCTGAGGGGCTTCGAACAGAGAGGGTGGCTTCGCCAGAAAACAGTCAAAAAGGTACTCAGCCCTGTCAACTTTGATCAAAAAGCTGCACAGAAAAGCAAAAAGCTGGTACTAGTGTACTATTGCAACAGTGTAGTAGTACTACTTGCAACAGAAAGAACTAGTACTACTTGCGTGAAGAACACACGCAACAGAAGCAACCGAAGCCCTCAAAACCAGAAATAAAATCACCAAAAACACACCAAACCGAAGGTTCTGATTCCGAGAGAATAATGCACACATCCACACATGAACAAGAGATGGAATCTTACTGAGAAGGAGTATATGCAAGGCAAAATGCAATGAATAAATTCCTGGCGGCGCACAGCAAGAGTGAGAGAGAAAGAGACAAAATGACCCAAAGGAGTATGAATTGATTTCAGCCAAAAGGGTGACCTAACCCTAGGGATTAGGGTCCTATTTATAGGCTGCCCAACACTAGGAATATTCCACCAGCCCCTTAGGTTTTTTACAGACGCGGGAATAAAGGAAAAGACTCTACTGCCCTTAGGTATTTTTACAGACACGACTGACTGACTGTGGGCCTAGAGATACAGATGACTTATCCGGAAGCTAAGTTTTCGTAGCGACTACGACTTCTCTTCTGGACAGTCGGATACAAGATCGACGGTTGTCAGTTTTGCACCGAAACTGACAAAGCCTCCACCGGCTTTGCCCCAGGTACCCGGATTGGGCTGGCCTGACTCCGCAGCTCTCTCAGCCCAGCAATCGCTCACCGCCCGTGTACCTGAGTCAGTCCTGGTCAATAGCCCAGTGGGTCTTCTACTGCTTCTGGCCCATGTACCCGGATTGGGCCAGCCCGACTTCGCAACCTCCTCTGCCCGACAGTCGCTTGCTGCCCGTGTACCTGAGTCACACGCGGCCCATGAAACAGCAGATCTCCTTTCTTCTTCTGTCCTCTTTGACTATCGTTGACAATGACTCATCACTTCTGGAGCCATGAGGCCCACGCTATTCAGCATGGCTCCTCATCCACCTTCCACCCATTCGGTGCGCGCGCGTAACGGTCGCGTGGCATTTAAGACTCAACTGGCGCCTCGGGTGCGCCAGTCCCTGATGATCCACCTCCCCGATGTCGCCTACATGCGCGTCGCATTAACTGCGCCGAGTAACGCTCTGGCTCGCCTCCTCGGGCGCCCAGACCCAGTGGTCAAAGGCGCGTGTGCGCCCGCACTACCGGTCAAACTTCTTTCTTCGAAAGGGGGAGAAGCGATTAACTCGCCGAAGGTGTTCCTGAATTAGCTCCTGGTCTCCGGGTTCCTAGACGCCCCGCTGATTCCGAAGCATCCCCGAAGCGATCGGGCGGGGCCGCCCCGCAGCGGAATTCAGCGTCCATATGTAAGTCGTTCCCTTATGAAGGTTATCGAGATTATCATGTGCGCTTCCACCCTCTCTTACGCAGGGCTCCCGAAGAGGGAAGAAGCGAGGGCTACTGTTGGGGGAGATAATCCCGATGACAGCAGGGGAACGAGGAGGACCGTATGGCTCCGAAGGAAGATCATCACCAGAGGACCCAAAGCCCTAGGCCGGAGGTGCCTGGACCTCCGAGCGAGGGAGCCGGAGGCTTCCGGAGGCTCCAAGGTGCACCGGAGGGGTCTTCGGAGGGAGCTACCGGCTAGACGCCGGAGGCCAACCTTCGGGCGGACCAGAGGCTCCGGGGGGAAGCCGTACGTGGGAAGGACCCAGTCAAGGCCGCACAAGGACAAGATCGTGATCGTCTGCACCGTGTCACGCGGCCTTTACAGCGCCCAACACGGTCGATACGCTGTCAGGATCGAATCTTCATGTCTGTACTACACGGAGTCCATTTTGTCTGTACTACCGACCAGTGTCAGGCCATGTCTGTACTACCGTCCAGTGTCGAGCCAGCTAGCGGTTGGCGGTTCAGAGGTGCCTGGCCCCTCAGGGAGGGTCACCCTATAAATACCCCTCGACTATAGTTGTAATAAACACACGATCCAAGAATACAGAGCACACTGCATTCCATTACTTTCAAAAAAACCTGCTGGTTCGATCCGTCGTCCCAATAATCATACTCCACACCATCTTTGACTTACCCACGAACTTGGATTCGGTCGATAAAGAACAGATGAGGTGGAAGCTGACTGAATCCTAGTAACCTCGAGAAAACCGTCAGGTGATAGAATTCGTAGGATACTTTTTGAAAATGATCGACGGTCGAGTTGATGGGGAGAAGGGGGAGATCGAGGCCTTGAAGATTCTGATGGAGTCCTCATCTCGGCACACATAAGTCAGGAGTAACCAATGGGTATATTCGTACTCCGATTGAAATCCAAAGGGATACGAGATGGTTTTCTTAGCAGGAAAAACATAATAGAAACTTTTAAAGCATAGGCTCAAGGAAACGGAAGACATCTAGAAACTAGTGCGGCAATCGGCTGCCTCACCTAAAGATGAACATCGACGATAAACCGAATCGGCTGATTTCAAGAAATCAAAAGGGAACTCTATTAAGGCAAGGGGCATCAGTATCAACTTTGGTAGTATAGACATTAAGCCAAAGCTGTTGGAACCACCAAGGGCCACCAAATTGGTCGACGGGTTCACTAGCTAATAGCTTGGTCGATACCTGGTGAAGAAGGTGGTAGGTGCCCCCAAGAAGGTGTCGGTCGATAGGGATTTTTTTGTTCGCAACATGATGCTCAGCAAAGAATTGAAGATGAGAAGTTGGACCCAGAGTGGATCCAGAAAACATGATTTTTTCTAACCAGAGGTTGAGGAAGGCTACATGTTCACGGGTATCTATAGGTATGGTTTTCTTATTGTGTTTTGAGATATATTTGCTCCAGCCACTGGTGGATTTAATGTCAAGGTGATGGGTTGGGTTGGAAAGGAAAAAGAGAGGGTTGCTTCAAGAATCGATATCAAGAGAAGTCAGAAAAAATACATCAAGCAAGGTTGGGCTCATCGGCCCATGGACAAAAACAAAAGCGTTTAGGGCGTCTGACTAGAAATAGTAGGCGACGGCTAGTATCAGCTCGTTCTTATAGGGTTCAGTGAGGGAGAGGACGATGTAGTGCCCAATGTCCATTTCATCCCAAAAGATACGGTTGGCAGTCGATACCCTAAGGTACCAATCGCGCTAGCTAAGGAGTGGAGAAGGAAAAGCCCTGAAACTCAGATTCCAGTCAGATGAAAGCATTTGAGAATGTTTAAAAGGAATCTGACGGGTTTCAGCATTAATAATTTCAAGAGGGTCAGGAATGCCCAATGGGTCTAAAAATGGCAAGACGGATAGTTGGCCATGGGAATAAGGATTTGGTTCTTCAGGTTCTACAGAGAAAATAAGAAAAGATGAACCAGTAAGAAGACAGAAGGCAAAAGAACCAAGAACACTGAAGAACAGCAAAGGGGAAAAAGGGGGAAAGCTAAAGCTTACATCAGGGACGAAGTTGTTGGACACCATCAGAATATTGGGGCATAAACTAGCAATAGAGACGAAGACGACGGGATGCAGTTGCCGAAGGTAGTACGGGAGATGCCGGCAATGAGCTCGAGGACTAAAAAGGCAAAAAGTGTTATGCTTATGCAGAAAGCGTAGAAGAAGAAAGGAGAAGCCAGCGGATACTTACAGAATGAGGGCACCGTCTTGGTATCCAGGTCAAGACGATCCCGACAGATTCGGTGGGACCATCTACAACATTCGGCAAAAGGTACAATCATGAGTATGATTTTTGAAACGCTGAGTTGTTCACAGGTCTGGGATTGGAGGAGGAAAATATTCAGTGATCCTATTTAATGGGGCCATTACCAGACTATGTGGAATGAAGCCTAGCCCAACACAATTATGACAAAGAAAGTAAATGCATTGAACTAGGCAACATCCAACATAGTTCTCCATTGCCGAAGAAGAAAGGAAGAAGACGAAGAGTTGATAAAAGATACATTATAATATGAAAGCAGTGCCCCAAAGATATACTACAAGAACCAAGGCGTTGAAAGGTGAAAGGTTTTGCTACTACCGAAAAGATGGATGGGACTTTTGAAATGACACGGTGCAAGAAGTATTGATGACCGATAATTTCGAAGCATTACTTCTGCTCTAAAACTAGGGGCATGTGTTGACGCCAAGATTTGGTAAAGCCCAGACCCATTAGGAGTGCCGCATCGTCAACAGAAGTCAAAGGAGTATGGTCAAAGGATTGTCAAAGAAGCTCGTCCATGTTGTTATATGTCGCCGGATATGAAGGAACCGATCGAGATGAAGAAGACGGGTGTGGGATCGGAATGACGACTAGAGGGGGTGAATAGGCGCCTCAACAATTTCTCGCGAATATGATGGCCTATTCAAAACACCCCAACGCACCTCTACAAGATCCAAAATTCAAGTCTGAATCAATCAGAGCAAATCAGAGCAAAAACATGTTTCAAAAACTCAGTTCATACTAAATTGGAATTTCAAGTGTCGAACTAGCCCTATCGGACTTTGAAGTATCGACTGCCTCAGAACTTCGGAGTTTGAAACTCCGACTTGGTCAGTCGGTCACTGATATGCCATCAAAATTCAGAGTATTCAGCAATACACTCAGAAATTCAAAATTTCAATTCAGATTCAAAACTGATATTTCAAATAGCTCAACCAACAAATTGAGAACACTTTGAATCTCAACACACAAGTTTCATTACTTGAACTAGATAGATTTACTTGCTGAAAAACAGTAGACAAATACCAAAGAGTAGAGTAGTTGTCACTATTCTGAAGCAAAACTAAAACAAATCAGCAATTACTATTCATTGTCAAGTACACAAAGTGATACTTCACCTCTTTCAATTTTTCAGCACATTACAACCATGCAGATGAACTACAAGGGTTTTTAGATCAGTATCACCACATCTATCTTGGATAATCTCAGACAAACATCCACACAAAATTCATAACAGTACTGAAAATTTGATTGACTTTTAACTCAAACAGTGCAACCAGTATAGAAACAATTCTTGTTCAATTTCAGAGAGCTTCAGTATGCAATCTTGAAGAAAGTAACACAGAGAACAGAATTCAAAATCAGAAACACAAATTTTATCAGCTAAAAACAGTCCACACCAATCAATGAATCAAACACTTCTTACATTCACTACAAATCTGACATGTCCTAATGAATTTTCATGTGTAAGTAGATCAGTAGTTAAACAGGAATTTAGAAGAAGAGTATGAACAAATGCAATAAACTTTTTATGAAAACAGACCTTTAGGTTTCCGACAGACAGAGTTTAAATACACAGCAGTACAAGATCACATGTTTGGAAATGAAATTCAGAACAGAGGTAATTCAGAAACTTGTTCAACACATTTGGAATGGTACTTTTGAAGTTCTAAAGATCAACCAAGAATTTCAGTACAAGATATCAGACTTGTGGATTTTCAGACTTCAAAACAGTCTCTAATATCACATATATCCTGACAGAAATTGAATCAAACTCCAAAACTTAGTGACTAAAAATCTTGATACAAATTTGATAACATGTTTTTTAAAAACAGTTAATCAGTTGATCTCAGGAACTAAGTATTTATCCTTTTGATGTCCTGAAAAATTTAACTCAGAAATGATACACAAGATCACCAAACCAAAACTATTCAGATTAAGAACCAAAATCTTCAACAGAACCTAAAAAGAGATGACAAGAGAAAAATTACAGCCAACAAATGACACTAGCAGAAAACAGATTCAATTTATCAATATATCACACATATTTGTTCATATCTAATTCATACACAAACAATCAATCACACAGATGCAACCGAACTGCACAACAAAAGTTTGATGAACTGGGATTTCATAAATGCAGTAGCTAAACCATGAAAGTCATATGGTAACTAAACAGATTTAAGAATCAAAACATATTGAGTATATGTGATCAATATGTCGAGAGTTAAACTCACAATGAAACACTTCATAACATCAGAAATTTCTAGATAAATCGATGGAGGACTCACTTAATAATGCGCTGGAAAACATATGCTGAGGGATGGTGAATAGCCCTGCTGACAAGACTGTAGCACATCCGGCAATAATCACAGATTGCTGTTCATCGGCTAGAACTCAAAGCTGAGAGAATTTTTCTGGTTTTGATTGGAATAATCTGAGCAATTTTTTGATTCCTTCTCTCCCAAGTAATCACTCAAGAAACACTTCAATGATCATCCAAATGTTGATGAACACTTGATGAAACATTTCATCAAACATGTACAGTGCTATACTGAAAACGGAGACATCTATTCCAGAATACATTTCAGCACTGTGGTGCCTACTTTGATCAGCAAAATAATTCAGAAGAAATCATGGAAACATGTTGCAATTTTCGAAAATAGATCATTCAAATTATGCACAACAAAATATGTATAAATATCAATATTAACTTCTACACTAGATTTACCAGAAATCGCAGCACAAAAACGAATTTAACCACAAAGTGTACCTGCGCCGGAAGAGAGATGAAACTTGCGTTGTACTGTAGTCAATCCGAAATTTCCATCTAAAACATTGTTCCTCGTCAAATGCTTCTTCAAACTACAGTTTTCTCAGCAATTTTCATTGGAATATTTGTCTCTAAAGCTCTGAATGGTTCAGCCCGTTTGGGGGGATAATATCCTACCAACTCATGTTCTAGAAACCCCATTTTATACAAAGACCCTTAGTAATTTCAGAATTAACAATTCTGAAAATTACCCTATAAAACCTAAAAGTAAAATTACAAAATGACTCTCCTTTTAATATAATTTCATAGTAGAACCACTCTAAAAATTATACCAAGAGGTTACACTACAAAACTGAAAATTTAAGCTAGTACTAGACACCTATTTATTGAATTAACAAAAACATTTAACGATTCGAAGATTTTCAGCAAAAACTGACAAAGTCTCTCAACCCTTCGACTCGTGACACCGCTTCGCGACTCCGAGCGCCAGCAAGCTACTTCCGCTCTCGATCCCCTCGAGCCACCTGAATGCTTGTCCTGGACTCCCTCTCGCAAACCCGGTCGACACACCTTCGCAGTCAGCCATCCGTCCAAGTCTCACTCTGTCTCTTCGTGCACTCTTGAGATCTTCTCCAACTTCGTCCGGCCTCCCTGATCCTCCAGCATTAAGCTCCCTACTCAACCCTTGATCAACCGCCATCGACAATTGGTCAGCATCTCCTCCCTGCACACACAAGACAAACCAAGACACGAACACGATGCACCGCCGAAACCCTCGGTAGCCAAACTTACATTTCACATCAAAACCCTCGATGCACTCAAACCACTCTCAACCTCTCAGACGCTCATCCTTGTCAATCACTCAACCGAAACCACCGTTGGTTTCTCAACGGAGATAACTCCAAAATCGGTTATAATTATCGTAGTGGACGGCATGTCTCCGGACTATAAATATGTACCTATTAGCTAGGTTAAAAATAAAGACAAACACAACTACAAACTACTCTTGGTGCATCGCCACCCCTGGTTTCCAAGGTTAATCCTAACAGGACTTGGCACTCGGAGCTGGGCTGCATCGCTTCGATCTCTGGCGAATAGGTGAGTCTTGCCACCCTGATGATCATATCGACCAGATCGGTATCTTTCGATACTACATCATTTTCGATCTCTTGATGCATTGGTTCTATCAGTACGATCGCCAGCTTATCTTGGTGTACTTGCTATGTCTAAAGCTGCATTGTTATAATCTCTAAGATTGATGTGAGTTAGGTATCGTAGTTGAGGCTTCATCGGTTCAGTCTGACATCTTGATTTGTTGTACATGATTTATGTTGTGCACCATTCATTTGAATAAAGCATGTGTGATGTGTTAAAGTACTATTAATTACTCGTGATTTAGTAATTGTCTTGGTTAAGTCCAAACTTGTTGTTATGGTGATTTGATAGTGCGGATACACTCTCTGGTATGATGGGTTTAGTTTCTATCAAAGTAAAAGCCGATATGTTATCTTTAATTCCATGTTACATCTCACTGATGTCGGGGGTTATTCATTGGCTCTTGTGCGTGGCGCGCTACCCGCACATTCATTGGCCTAATGGCGTGTTATATGCATCGGCTGATGGCATAATCGATCCCGATGGTTTGGCTTTTGCTATTGGCCTAGTAGCTGATAAGCGTCGGTTTTCATTACTATTTCTTATTATCACAATCATCGGCTCGATAGACGATTGACGTTGCTACTAATGCTTTTATTTTCCCTTATCAGTTGTAGGGTCAAACTGATTGACACGCTCAGAACCTTATAATATCGTAGGACCTTCACTGGAGTTAAGTGTACCTCCAGGCCACGCATTTGACCAAAAACAACACCAACAAGTGTTGATGGTGTTCAGATCATCTACATACACATATATTATATAAAATCCATTCTAGGACGTTCGTATAAACACAAATGGGTAATCTTCACTATTCTTGTAGCTTCTCTTCCCGAGAAATTCACTCAAGTGATTATATCACATTCTTCCTAACTGCTTTAGACCATATAGTGACTTCTTCAGTTGTACGCTATAAAGCTACATGTTCCCTCCAACTTTCTTTGATAGTGGTATTCTTTCAGGTACCTTCATATAGATTTCATAATCTAAATTTCCATATAGATATGCAGTCACAACATCCATCAATTTCATTTTCATCTTCAAGTTGGCTGCCATTGAGATAAAAAATCTAAAGGTAATTCCTCCCATGATTGGGGAATATGTTTCTTCATAATCGACTCCTAGTCGTTGAGTGAAACCTTGTGCAACTAATCAGGCTTTGTACATCACAATTTCATTTCTTTCATTCCTCTTATGAACAAAAAACCACTTGTATATTACTAGTTGGATGTGGGCTGGTGTGCGGCATACGGACCCAAAAACTCCTCTTTTGTTATGGGAAATAGTTCAACTGATTTTGCCTTCTGCCAGTCTTTCCAATCAGATAGTTTTCTACATTCAATGAGCAATGAAGGCTTAGGGTCTTGATCTAAGATTGTGGAAATTGTGATTGCAAAGTATGCGTCCACGATTGTAGTCGCCCTATTCTAGGATTCTCTAGATTCTGCATAGCTTATTGCTATTTAATCATAGGTTGTGTATTCAGGTGCTTTAGTTACTTGCAATTCAGGAGCAAGTTCCTTTATTTTACCAGTGTCAATTTCAGCGCGCATATTTTCACTGGTTTCTCCCTATGGGGGGACATTTACGATTGGTATGCTACTTCTTGAGGTTCCATATCATTGCCAGGTCTCGTCTGGTTCTACTTTTACTTTCGTTGGTCGAACTTTTGTGATTGGTTGTGGTAAGCCCTCATCTCCATTTTGAACCAGACGTCTCCAGTTATTAGTGGAGTGAGGATCTTGAGTTCTTGTCCTTTTGTTATTAGGTTAATTTTTTGTGCCATTATAGTTTTCATGGTTTCCTAATATGTCATTGGTGTGTCACTGACAGATAAGGCCCACCACAGTCACTAACATTGTTATGTAAGCAATTATTAAAAAATTATAATGTTATGTGAGTGATTTTCCCTTTGTTAGTTTTGGAGCTCCTAGGACAAGATTGAGTGTACCTTCATGTGGTACTACGACCCTGTCCGGTGCATTGCGTGCAGGCACATGCGACTTAGTCACGCTCTTTAGATCACAAAAATGGTAAATCAGATCATTTGCTAATTTCTGCAAATCGATGATTTTTTATACTTTGCCATTTGCTTCATTGGTGTGAGGGTTGTGTGCTTCAATCCCTTCTGCCTACCATATAATTTCCTGATATTTTTCATGCAAGGGTTCATTTCCTCCCCCTAATGTTAGAAAATTATTTTCATCAAAAATGCACAACAAAGCGGGTTGTATGCAAATTTCCTATCATGGGTTCTAAATATCATATTATGGATGCAGTCTCACAACTGACATAAATCCCACTATTTTGCAATGGTCCCATGGTGGTTCACTGTGGCGGTGGGATTGGAACACAGACCATGCACCCAAATTTACGTAAGTGAGAAATCTTCGGGGTCACTCCTTGCACAATTTGTATAGGCGAATGGATGTTGTATGCAGATGGTATAAAATTGATGAGAGCTGCTGCATGAAGAACTACATGTCCCCAACATGTAGCAAACAAATTACTATGCTGGAGCAAAGGTCTAGCAATAAATTTTATTCTTTTGATCAGCGTTTCGGCTAGTCCATTCTGAGTGTGGATGTGCGGTACTGAGTGTTCAACTCTAATTCTCATGCTAGTGCAATAATCATTGAATGCCTTAGAAGTAAATTCATCAGCATTGTCCATTCTAATAGACTACACTCGATGATCAAGAAATACAGTCTTGATTTGTATGATTTGCAAGATCAATTTTTCAAAAGCATGGTTTCTAGAGGATAATAGACATACATGTGATCACTTCGAGGATGCGTCTATTAATAACATGAAGTACCTAAAAGGATCGAACAATGGCTGAATAGGACCACAAATATCCTCCTGGATGCGGTCCACGAATACATGGACTTCATTCTATACCATCAAGGTAGATGGTCTCGTTATTAATTTCTATTGACGCCCAGATTAGGTAAAAACCTAGGCTCATAGAACATGTCACACGGTCAATAGAAGTCAAAGAGGTCCGTTCAAAGATGGTCAAAGAAGCCCGTCCATACTGTTACGAAGTGACCGGATGCAAAGGAGCCGATGGAGATAAAAGTGATTCAGAATTAGTTAATATAGATTGGTTGGACAGCAGGTCTCTGGACTATAAATATGTATCCCTTATTTAGATTAGAAACAGACAACTCTGTCAAACAACTATTCGGCGCATCGTCACCCTTGGCTTCCCAAGGTTAATCCCAGCGGGATTCAACACTCGGAGCTAAGGTGCATCACTCCGATCTACGGTGAAGAGGTGAGTCCCACCACACTCGATGATCGTATAGACTAGGTCGGTATCCTCACAGCTACATCAAGTTGATCTCTTGAGGCATCGGCTGAAATAGTACGATAGGTGGTTTATCTCGGTGTATTGGCTAGGTCTAAGGCTACAACAGTTTGATCTCTTAGATTGATGTGATTTAGGTGTCATAGTCCGTGGCTTCATCGGTTAGGTCCAACATCTCTTTCTATTGTATCTTCTTCATGTTGTATACCATTCATCTAAATAAAGTGTGCACAATACTTTGAAGTATTGTTAAGTTCATCGTGACTAGCTATTGTCTTGGTTAAGTCCAATCTTGTTATTGTGATGATTATTATGATACTGACATATTATCTAGCATGTTTTATTTATTTATATCAGAGCACAAGCTTGTTCTATCCTCACTGCAGTCATTATCTTGGTAGTCGGTAGGTTTTGCTACTAACGATATTTTCTCTGTTTCCTTATCAGTTGCAGGTCAAACTATTTGGCACGCCTTGAACCATTTTTCTAAGATTGTAGGACCTGCACTGGAGATAAGAAAATCTCCAAAGCCACGCGTGTGTCAAAGTGTGACCAAAAAAGACACCAACACGCTTTTTGGCACACCTAGTGGGACCTTTTCAGCAACTCAACCATGGCAGGCGAGATCAATGATGACAACATCATCCCGGTCACTCTAGACACACTGAATGAAGAGGTGTAGAAGCATGTGGATGATTTCTAGAAGTTGTGCCTACAAGCCTACGGTATGACTCGGTTGGGTCCCATCGAGAGAGACCCATTGCCAAGACCGGCTCCGGTCATATATACTAGTCAGCTGGCAGAAAGCCCTCACGTTAGTTTTCAAGAGATCGTCGACGGCGCCCTTCATCAAGCGCTCATTAATCAATCTGGAACACTTGTCAATGCCCTCCACGGTTTGATCAAGAAGGTTGTTGATTGCACCGTAGCCCATGAGCCACCACAAGGGCCGACGTACCTCCCTGATGGCAAGACAATATTACTACAGAATTCACAGTATACTCCGCTGGCACCACAGCTGTAAGGACCGATGAGTCTAGAGCAGTCAAGCGCCTCATTCGGACATGAATGAAACAAGACAACCCAGTCGCTAGTTCCCGCACAATGTCCACTACAGAACACGCAGTATGGCTTCAAAAGGGGTGCACCGAGGCCATTCCCACCTATCATCGCAGCTCTTCATTGGGCGAAGCGGTGGTATTTTTTCATCCTTTTCCTTTGTCCCCGGTGGCCTTGGTCATTTTCTTTAAGAATTATTACCTTGGATTCTCCGACCAGACCGTATGGTTCCCTTTTGGACATCATTAGGAGTATGAATGTCCTCATCGGCTTGTTCTGCCTGATGTGTCCCGGGACACGGAGTCCCTCCGTATCTTTTCAACAACCACCTTTCCTTGTTTGCTTCCTGTTAATTTTATCGATGGGCATTCTCGGTGGTGCCCTACGAATTCTACTAACCATCGATCTTCTCGAGGCAGCTGGGCTTCGGTCAACTCCCGCCCCATCTCTTTTTTGTTACTTAGATCTGAACTCGTAGGAGGGTCATGAATGCCTTGGAGTGGGATCGCCTTTCCCACATGACCGATGGGATCTGTTGGACCGAAATAGGCGACCAAAGGGGGGTGAATGAGAGCTTTTAAAATTCTCTTCTACTGAACATGCTTCGAACACACCCTTCGAAGAGTTTGGTTCAGAGGTATCGAGCACACTCCGAACACAAGCTCTGAATGAGGTAAAAATTCGAAGTTCAGAAGACTTTGCTCGCACTTAGATAACCAAAAACTTACTAGACTCTAGAAAATATTGTGCAGGCTCCGCACACTGGGGTGCTTTTGAGCAAGCTTCGCACAACTGGACTTCGCACATATACGTTTCCCTTAGAACTCCGAACAGATGATATGCACTAGTAACTGGTACTAGGCTTCGCACTTCGAAGTGCTACAAACCGGAGCAAGCAAACTAGCAGCAAGAAAGACTCCGGCTAGAAAAGAGAACAGACCTCGAATCCACACTTCACAAGGAGCTTCGCTAGTAATTAGTTAGGTCTAGCCTCCGATTAACACAGAGTGAACATACACCAGATTTACTCACAAGAATTGCATGCATGTGAGACAAAAACACTTCGTTGGAAATGAGACAGAGTAGGAACTCTGGTTGACACAAAACGAAGTGAAATGCAAAAAAATCAACTCACGCAGAGAAAATATCACAGATACAAGTTCATGCAATTAAGGAAAAACAGAACATAAATTTCATTGCAAGAACAAGGAACACAAAACTCACAAGTTTAGAGAACACTTCATGGCGGTTGGCCAAAGCTACACGGAAAACAGAAGGTTCTAAAATGGAGTACACAGTGTTACCCTAGACCTCAGCCTGCCTCTCCTTTTATAGGCACTACTCTGACTTATGAATAGACTACACTACCCCTAGGGTTTATAATGTTTTTGTCTCTAGCAAACACGGGGGTACATATGGTAATCTATTTTATTGGAAGCTCCTTTTGTTAGCTTTACAGGGCATGCAGTATCAGCCTTTGCAGAGCAGACACAATCAGCTTTTGCAAAGCGGAATCTTATGGGGCCCCCTTCACATACGAAGTGCGCAGAGGCTTCGGTGACATGCTTTGAACCTGAAGGCCTTCGCCTCACCGAAGTCAGTCTTTGATACATTGACAGTTTTGAGCTGAAGTCGTCAAAGCCCTTGAGCCTCCGCACCATCACCTCTGGAGTGGATCACCATGGCTTCGCAGCTACACCAAGCTCGAACTTCGTCTGACCATGTACCGAAGCCATGCACGGTGGAAGTACTTCAAGTCATCCACACTCCAAAGCCCCACCTTAAAAGTATCTTCACCACCTTCTGAAATCCCTCTTCCGTCCAAGGCCTCCGCATGAAGCATTTCCATAAGCACTGCTTCGTAGTGTCTCCACCTAGATCACACTCCTGAAGAGCATTACCCGGACTATGCCTTTGATGCACCTTGACTTCTGAGACCTTCGTTAGGTGTCCTTCCAAGTGTCTTCGTTTGGAGCACACTTGGCAGTCTTGACTCATTCCTGAGGACTTTGTCTACCATCCTTCGAAGTGCCTCGCCTCTAAGGACTTTGCCTTGGGGTACCTTCAGTCGGAGCCACCCACCGCACTTTATGCCTTCTCCTGGTGCACCTCAACCCGAGGACCGACCTAAACCCCACGCAGCCTCTGTGACCGAGCTCCCTGCTTGCCAGGCATCAAGCCTCCCACTTGACCCAGTTTCACCTATTGTGAACCGTCTCGTCGCCTTCGAAGTCACTTGCACACCGCCAAAAAGCAAACAAGTGTATTTGATACCCCGGAGACATCTCCGGTAAACAACATCTAATACACACTCTGGTGTACCGCCCAAAGTATCGAGCCCTTCGGTACAGATTTCTCATCGTATTCTATTGGACGCCTCCGATAGACATACTCCACTACAACAGCTGTAGCCAGCAAACACCGAACCCTTCGGTAAAACACCTCTGAACCCCTTCGGAGGTACCCATTCGTACATAAGGTAAAACTTTTCAATCACTCATCACAAACTTGAAACCAATGCACATCTCAATTTGGTTTCTCAGGATCCCTACTGGACGCCTTGCTTCTTGGACAACTTTTCGGGCGACCTCCCACACCTTCCGCAGATGGTGGGGTGAATTGAAGAAACATATCTTCAATCGCTCCACGTCGATTTACTGAGAATGGCTTCACCCAGGTGACGCTGATGTAGGACCCGAGCTAAGTACTTTAACTCACCCTTTTACTTGCCTCCACTGATTTCCTTTTGCCTCATTTGATCGTCCCTTCCCTTTTGCAGGAGGCTGATCGTGACGCCCCCTTGGTGAGCTCCACTGGTCGGCCGATACGATACGGGCCAGTATCGGCCACTACCAATTTGGGTGTCAGCGCCCCTAATCCTTTGGTGTGGATAAATGGAAGACATTCTTAATTGGCCACGCTTTAGGGGGAGTTGTCTTGGTGAAGCCTAAATGAGTCTGTTGTGTTAGTCTAGATCTACGTAGTGTACTCGCCTTGTAATTTGAAAGACCTTGGGTATAATATTAACTTTATATGATTTGGTTTTGAGTTTTTTGTCTAAGGGAGATACCTCTGTATCTCCAATCTCTAAGGGAGATACCTCTGTATCTCCAATCTCAAGGCGATACCGCCGCTATCGGCTAACTCGCACGTAGATTTTTCATGCTTCGATCGACAATGTTCCTTCGGTATCTCCCATATGTCCTCTCCTGTTTCTCTAAGGGTGATACCATTAGCCGTCTTAAGGCGATGACATTGGCATCGACTTTTCTGTGTGTAGACCTTTATGCTTCGTCCGAATGATTACTCAATATTTCCTTAAGTACTTCTCATTCGGCCTTTTCCCGCATCCCTGATATAGTTGTCTTTAATCCGTTTATCTCATCAGGGGTTTGGGTATTTATGAAGGTTAGCCTTGGTCTGTCGTTGGTGTCCAATGTTTGTATTTCCGTAGTTCATCGGTTGTGGCAAAGTCTTGATCGAGTCCACCCTTCGTTCTTTGGTGTTGTATTCATAGTACGAGCTTGGGTAGCTGCTCGCCAATCGAGTTGATACCATTATCTAATACTTAAAGAAAATTGGCATCCCAAGCTTTTCCTGATAGATAGATGACTCCTTCTATCTCCCATACTGATAAATCGGATGTAACTATATTAAGCGATCTATCAGCGGGAACTATCTCCACTTAATCACCGACCCATTGTATGAGGTTCTGATGCATCATTGATGGGACATAGTAATTCACGTGTATCCAGTCATGGCCAAGCAATAGGTTGTAGGATCCTTTTCCTTCTATAATGAAGAAGGTAGTCGGCATCGTCTTTCTCCCAACCGTCAATTTTGTGTTCAATACTCCAATCGTGTCTAACGAGATGCCACCAAAGTCCTTTCATACCATATTAGTTCTAATGAGGTCCTCAGGCATTTTTCTAAGCTTGCGGAAGGTGGCATAAGGCATCAAGTTGACAGTCGCCCCTCCATCTATCATCATCTTGAACATCGACTTACCATTAACCAATCCTTTGATATAGAGAGGTCTTAGGTGCCGATGCTCAAGGTCTTCTAGTCTGTCAAAAATTGCTGGCTGTGGAGCCAATACTAATTGGGCATCGTATCGGCCTGCTCTATATCACCTTCTGAGATGGCCCGATACTCTATAGGGAGGAAGAAAACCATGTTTATCCCAACATCCTTCTCTTCATCGTGATCGGCCTTATCTTTCGGTCACCATTTGCTCTTGATTTTGTGTGGCCGATCAACTTCCTCATCGCACCTATGTGTATTAAATTCTCTTTTTCGCATGCGTTGGACCCTTCTCTTCTGACCTCCTCGTGAAAATACTGTTGGGGCACCATCATGGCTTTTCTAGTGTGTCACTGCCATCGGTAGGCTAGCCGATTTCCTCGAAGTTGATTAGGCCAAGCCTTTCAAGCGCTGACACCCTCGGTGATGACAATCTTAGGTGAATGGCTTCTCGATCATGTGGCCTTGGCTTGATGTTATATGTCCGATGACCTTCTTGTGTCGTATTCTTGGCACCGCATTCCGAGCAGTCGCCCATTGATGGTAGACGTGGCCCTTCATTCCAGCAAAGCCTGAAGAACTCACAATTCCAATGAGGATTGAAACATGAGTAGCCATGGTTGTCTTCGCCATCCATCCTCTCCTTTGACCTCCTCTAGTATTTCTTGATGAGATCCAAAGAATCGACGTTGCTGCTGGATCACTTGCTTTTATCTATGTGCCAATCGTCAGTGTGGTACGTGTGCACCATGTTGACTGGAAATGGGTGACCGTCAATATTCATCGGTTTCTTTCCTTCATTGAACTTGATTCGGCCTTGATCCATGGCCGATTGGATCTGCTGCCTGAACACTTTGCACTCATTAGCATAATGCGATGGGGAATTGTGACATTTGTAGTACTTCCTCTTCTTTACTTCATTGGAAGGTGGTATCACGTGACCAGGTGACAAGTGGATCTACTTCTCGTTGAGCAACAGATCGAATATTTTATCGGCCTTGTTGATATCGAAGTCGTACTTTTCCTCTTTCTCGGCCGGTTTCATCCAGGGGCATGCAACTTTCTTCTTGTTTCTGGACCATTCGGCCATACTGACTTTTGCATCCAAGTCGCTATCCTCATCGGAGTCTGAATGGTATACCTGAGTGTATGCCACCTTCTTCTGATACCTATCTCTCTTGGCTTCTTGGAATTGACTCTCATGTGCTGATACCCTTTGCACCAACTAGGAGAGGCTCTCGAATTTATGTGATGAAAATCTCTCCATAATTGGGTTCAGGAGTCCTTGAAATGCCAACTCCGCCAAGTGGGT
Source organism: Zizania palustris (assembly GCA_019279435.1). Lineage (NCBI taxonomy): Eukaryota > Viridiplantae > Streptophyta > Magnoliopsida > Poales > Poaceae > Zizania > Zizania palustris. The sequence continues at coordinate 42,176,909 of JAAALK010000080.1, read as the reverse complement.
ATCACTGAGGCTCATACAATAGCATCTGCTCCGTACGTCTCGGAACCTCTGGATATAATCTTGCACCGACACGTCCATTCTTTGCTTTATGGTCGTCAAGTCGGTGAGCTTCATTTCTTGAATGCTGGTGAAGAAATATTGGTGAAACTTCTTCTCTAGATCCGCACATCCTTTGATGGAATCCACCGGCAATGAAGCAAACCACGCGAAGGCCAATCCTGATAGTGAGAGCGGGAAAAATCGGACCCTCGGCGCTTCGTCTGCCGATGCCTCCCCACACTGGTCGAGGAAATGGCTAATGTGCTCGATTGTGGAGACCGAGTCTTGTCCTGAGAACTTGCATTGGTGAAGTTGGGTATCTTGTATTGGTTGGGTAGCGGCACTCGGTCGAACAATTCTAGGTACGGCCGCCGATATATGTGCGTCTGTTCTTTGGGCTTTAGCCCAAATTGTTCTTTGATAACCTATGTGATCTGATTCACCCAGTCAACTTCTTGCAACCCCGGTGTTGGGTACTATTCAGGCATTGGGGCTTGCTGATATTGCTCTAGCCAAGCAGTGTTGTATCTGTATTGCCCCTCATCACCATAAGGTTGTGCACCAAAGTTCACGGTCATATGGTACCCCTAAGGGATATCGTCGGGTGTCTCGTAGGTGGCACGATGTCTGGCAGCACGTTCTTGCAACACCAAATGTGACTTGTGGGGCCTCCTGTCCCATCAGCCTAGGGTCGACCGCTGAGAACGGCACCGATGCACCTCTTTCGAGGTTATACGGCGAACTCGACGACAAACCCTGAGTGAGGGTTGAAGGAGGGACTTCAAAGGGTGGTACTCCTAAGGTGGGGCTTCAGAGTGTGGCTTACTTGAGGTATTTCGTCCATGCATGGCTTCGGTACACTAACTAACGGAGTTCGAGCTAGGAGTAGCTGTGAAGCCATGGTGGTCCACTCCGGAGGTGATGGCGTGAAGGCACAAGTGCTTTGACGGCTTTGGCTCAAAACCGTCACGATATCGAAGGCTGACTTTGGTGAAGCGAAGGCCATCAGGCTCAAGGCTTGTCACTGAAGCTACCGCACCCCTCGCGGGCGAAAGGGGGCTTCAGAAGACTCCAAAACTGCAAAGGTTGATCGTGTCTGCTCTGCAAAAGTTGATGTTGTCTCCTCTATGAAGCTGAAAAAAGAAGCCTCCAAATAAAGTAGACTACCATCTATACCCCCCTATTCTGATGAGATAAAATTAGTGTAAACCTTAGGGGTAAACTAGTCTATTCACAGGGCTAAATAGTGCCTATAAATAGTGGAGGCTAGCTAGGCAACAGTAACACTTTTTGAGCAGCCATTTTCAGAACTCTAGAGCTAGCTTCCACTTATGTATTCAGTCTGTGAGTTCATTTTGTGTTCCCTGTTCAAGAAATGAAACTTTGATTCTGTTTTCATTTTCTACTTGAACGTGTATGCTTGTTTTTCCCTACATGATTTGATTTCGTTGTTTCTTCCTGATTTGAGTTTGTGTCCTGAGGTGTTTTTGGAGAAGTGTGTGAGTGATCTATGCACGTGAAGTTTGTGTTTTTTAGTGTGAGTTTACTTTGTGTAAACTGAAGGCTAGTCCTCTCTGTTTACGAGTGAAGCACTGTGTGTGGCTAAGATCGAAGCCCGTTTCTTCCCTTGTCGAAGTCCTTAGAGCAGTTTGCTTTGTGAGAGTTTAGACCTTCGGAATACGAAGCCTAGTGCTAGTTGCTAGTGCAGAGTATCTGGTTAAAGTCCTCAGAGGGAAACCTCCTCCTGTGAAGGGTGAAGTGCGAAGCCTGCTCAAAGGCACCTTGTGTGCGGAGCCTGCACTAACTTAGCGGAGTTGAGTTTTTGATTTGGTGGGTGGAGCGAAGTCTTCTTGACTTCGAACTTTTGCTCGTTGTGAAACCTGGTTTCGGAGATGTGAAATACCTTCGAACCAGAACTTAGAAGGGTGTGTTCGGAGCCTGTTCCGCAAAAGACAGAATTAAAACAGAAGGCTATTTTTGGCCTGAAATTTTAAAAGCTCCCATTCACCCCCCCCCCCTCTAGTCGTCGTTTTTGGTCCAACAATTGGTATCAGAGCAGGTTAAGATCACTAGTTGACCTTAACCGGTTTTGTGATCTTTTGGTGACATGGACAAAGTTAGTAAAATACCTCTATCCGATGGGACTGATTTTGCATACTGGAAGGTGCGCATGGAGGCTTACTTGCTAAGCCAAGGAAATGCAATTTGGGAGATTGTGGACTCACAATACTCCATCCCTAAAACTCGCACCTCTCAAAAAGAAAAGGATCAGTATAATGCTAACTCCAAGGCTAGAAATATATTGTTCATTGGTTTGAGTCGGAGTGAGTTTGATCGGGTTCAGCACCTAAGGACAGCAAGGGAAATTTGTACTATACTTACTATTTTTCATGAGGGCTCTACATAGATTAAGGCTAGGCGCCAAAGAACGTACAATTAACAGTATCATCTATTTGTGCAGGCACCTGGTGAATCTATAGATGCCATGTTTTCTCGATTTGATGTGATAGTGAGTAACTTGCGGTCCAACGGGACGCTTGCTTACAATGACCAAGATAGGGCTATCAAGCTTCTCTATGATCTTGATCATAGCATATGGGAAATAAAGATATCCAGCATTGAGGAGTCCGTAGGTTATATCAAATTCACCTGTGATGAGCTCTTCAGCAAGCTGAAGTCCACAGAGATTGCCAAGGCATCTCTTGCAGTGCACATAAACTCTTTGCCATAACCATTGGCACTAGTTTCGAGCACTAGCCGTGGCACCCCTGTAGAACCAAGCACATCCAGTACTTCTGTTTTTGCTGGTGGTTTTGCTTTGTCCTCCCTAGTCTCTGTCACTAAGGAGCAGGTGGATACTCTGGATGATGAAGAGCTTGCTCTCATTGCTAGAAGGTTCACCCGTTTTCACCATGAGAGACGGGATCAAAGGAGAGGTGGTTTTAGTGGCTGTTTTGAGTGTGGCGACACTTCTCACATCAAGGCCAACTGTCCTAAACTCAAGAAGAGATGAGAGTGAGCGCCCCAAATACCACAAAAAGGAGAGGAAACCCTTTGTGAAGGGCGAGCGCGGCAAGGTGGCTAAGAGGGTAGCCAAAGCCGCTTCTAGAGCTTTTGTTGCTGCTCTTAGTGACATTGACACTTCCTCAACTGAGGAGTCGAGCTCTGATGAGGAGGAGGAATTCCCATGGAAGGAGGACAAGAAGGGACGAGATTTCACCGGCCTCTGCTTCATGGCCGACAGCGATCACAACGGCGATGAGCTTGACTCATCTGAGGTACCACTATCCTATGACTAGCTTTCAATTAAATTAGATGAACTGAATGAAGTAGTTCTTGGTCAAGATAGGTTGCTTGTGCAAGCCGCTAGAGATAGAAAAGACCTTAGATTTTGGCTAGAATATGTTTCTACTGATTATGGCATGCTTAAGTTTAGGGTTAATGATGCTGAATGTGAATCTTGCACTGTTGTCATGGGTGAGCTTGCTCAGTTGCGTTCTGTGCATGCTCAAACTCTTTCTGAGCTTGAGACTGCACAGAAGCAGCTTTTGATGGTTGATTCTAGTCCTCATGATATAAATGAATGAATGAACTGCCCCTTATTACGTGAGAGCATTGATTTACAATATAAGCATGTTCAGGATTTAGAGGCTAGATTGGAGAGGACCGGTAGTTCTAAGGATGTGCAACCTGTGTGTGACACTTGCATAACCCTTAAGGACTAGATAGGCACTGTTAGAGAGCAAGCTAAACACCTCATGACTGAAAATGAATACCTTCTTTCTGTGGTTAACAAATGTACTGAGGGAAAGGGTGGGATGGACTTGCTCTTGGCCAAAACCAAGATGTGTGCTGACAGGGCAGGGTTAGCTCTGGGATTGACTTTTGAGAGGATTCCTTCAAACAGTGAGAACAAAACTATTTTTACGTCACCCACTACCTTAGAGAAAGAAAGAGCCCAGTTAGTCACTCCATCAGCCAAAAAGCCTACCCAAACTCCAAAGAAAACTACTCCTCCGGCCAAGAAAATTCCTCCCAAGAAAACCACTCAGCAGAAACCCAAGGAGCCTGTGAAGATTGCTCCTATGACCCATGTGAGTACCCATAGGAGAGTGTTTCATTGTTCCTACTATCATCGGGCGAGTCATCTAGTTGGGTTCTGTTTTCGTCGCATCAAGGATTAGCGACGCTCTCAGGCGATGAGTTTCCAAGACATGCATTACCCATCTCTAGGTGTGCATGAGTCTAAGTTTCACTCACGTCCTGTTTTCGAGGCTCCCCGAAGAGGTTTTGCTCCTCGGGGTGTTCACCATGTTCCATATGGTGGTAGACCCCGTGTGAGTAGCTTTGTGCCTCGACAGGTTAGGAGACTTTGTCATGCATTTGGGTCACAGCATGTAGGTAGACCATGCACTTTGCATCATTCTGATTTTCCTGTTCATAGACAGTCTATTTTTACTGTGCCTACTACTCGTATCACTCAGTGCTGGATGCATCGTCATGTTTTCACTCAACCCAGCACTGAGCGATCGAGATTCTCTTATCATATGTAGGCGCCGGACCGAGGCTTGGAGGGCACGTGGATCATGGACTCCGGTTATTCGCGCCATATAACCGGAGATGCAGCATGGTTCTCCAGTCTCACCACAACCAAGCAAAAGGAACATATCACCTTCGGCAACAATAGAATGAGTAGGATGAAAGGTAAAGTTGTGGTAAGAATCAACTCAAATTTCACTCTCAAAGATGTTGCTTTGGCTGAAAATTTAGGATATAATTTGCTTTCTGTATCTCAATTGCTTGATGAGGTCTTCGAAGTGTGATTCCATCGCGATACTTCACAAGTACTCAATTCTGATGGCGTTGTGGTCTGTAAGATCTTTAGAGTTGGGAGAGTTTTGGAGCTGATTTTTCTGAGTCATCTGGTTCTTCTCATTGTCTTGTTGCACATTCGACTTCTGAGCTTTGGAAGTGGCATAGGAGACTAGGGCATATGAGCTTTGAGTTGCTCGCTCATCTAAGTGCCCTAGGTCTGATCCGAGGATTGCCCAAGCTCAAGTTTGAGAAGAACTTAGTTTGCGCTCCCTGTCTACATGGAAAAATGATTGCTGCTTGACATTCGCCAGTCACCATGGTAATGATCGAACAACCCAGAGAACTTCTTCATATGGACAATGTAGGTCCTTCTCGGGTTAGTTCTTTAGGTGGCAAGTGGTATGTGTTAGTCATTGTCAATGATTTCTCTCGCTACTCTTGGGTCTTCTTTCTTGCCAGCAAGGATGAAGTGTTCTCGCACTTTTGGAGCTTGTCTTTAAGACTTTTTACTGAATTCCCTAGTGCATTAAAATTCATTCAAAGTGATAATGGCACTGAGTTTAAGAATAGTCTCTTTGTTGACTTTTGCATGGAGCATGGCATGGAACATCAATTCTCTGCTCCGCGGGTTCCTCAACAAAATGGTGTTGTTGAGAGGAAGAACCGCACTTTGGTTGAGATGGCTAGGATGATTCTCGATGAGCACAGGATAGGAAATTCTGGGTTGAAGCCATGAACACTGCATGTTACATCTCAAACCGAATCTTCTTGCACTCAATTTTGAACTTAACATCTTATGAGCTGTGTTTTGGGAGACAGCCCAAAGTTACTCATCTTCAAGTTTTTTGCTGTTGTTGCTTTATCGTAAAACGTGGAAATTTGGATAAATTTGAGTCGCGGTCTTTTAACGGGATCTTTTTGGGTTACACTACTCATGGTCACTCTTATCATGTTTTTAATTTGGAGACTAACACTGTCATCAAGTCATGTGATGTGACTTTTGATGAATCAACCCCCTCTGTTAGTTCTACCTTTGAACACACAAATGAACACGACATGGAGCATACCATCTTCGAAGATGAAGATCCCAGAGATTTCGATGATTAACCCCTACTACCCTCGACATCAACCCCCGAAGCCAACCCCGCTTCGATCACTTCGGCACAAGGCCCCGAAGCAACTACCTCGACATCAGTCATCTTGGACCACTCCAACGCACAAGTTGAGGGGGAGACTGCATCCCACCATTAGGCTCCACACCATATTCAAAGGATGCATCCTCCCGAGCAGATCATTGGTGAGCTAGATCAAAGGGTAACACATTCTCATGCTCATTTCATTGATTCCGCTTCTGTTGCTTCTTTTGAGCCCTTAGATGTTAGTCATGCACTTTATGATTCTAGTTGGATCAATGCCATGCATGAAGAACTTGGAAATTTTGAGAGAAACCAAGTCTGGACTTTAGTTGATCCTCCACCTAATGTTCATTTCATTGGAACAAAATGGATTTTCAAAAACAAACAAGGGCAGGATGGGACTGTAGTTAGAAACAAGGCTAGACTTGTAGCTCAGGGTTATTCTCAATTAGAAGGGATTGATTTTTTTGAGACTTTTGCACTTGCATTTGCGGCATCCCGTGGGTTCAAACTTTATCAAATGGATGTTAAAAGTGCTTTTCTTAATGGCTTCATAGGCGAAGATGTGTATGTAAAACAACCCCTAGCTTTGAAAACCCCAAATACCCACATAAAGTCCTTAAACTTCATAAGGCTCTTTATGGACTCAAGCAGGCTCCTCGAGCTTGGTATGATAGACTTAAGTCTTTTCTGCTTTAGCGGGGGTATTTGATGGGATCTATTGATAAAACCCTGTTCACTCTCAAGCATGGCAAAGATTTCCTGCTAGTTCAGATTTATGTGGATGATATCATCTTTGGTGGCTCTTCTCATGCTTTGGTTGCCGAGTTTGCAGATACCATGAGCAGGGAGTTCGAAATGTCCATGATGGGTGAACTCACATTTTTCCTTGGTTTGCAAATCAAGCAAAGCAAACAAGGTACATTCATCCACAAGACGAAGTACACCAAGGACCTGCTCAAGAAGTTCGATATGTTCGATGCGAAGCCCCTCGCTACTCCAATGGCTACATCTATAGCATTAGATCCTGACGAGGATGGAGAAGCCGTAGATCAGAAGGAGTTCTGAAGCATGATCCGCTCCCTCCTCTACTTGACTGCTACGAGGCCGGACATACACTTCATAGTGTGTCTGTGCGCTCGTTTTCAGGCTTCACGACGTGTTTCGCACCGCCAAGCGGTAAAGCGCATTCTCAGGTATCTCAAACATACCCTCGAATTTGGCATTTGGTATTCGGCGTCTTCCTCTTTGTGTCTTTGAGGTTATTCCGATGCGGATTTTGCTGGTTGTAGGATTGATAGGAAAAGTACCTCTAGTACTTGTCATTTTTTGCGTACTTCACTGGTTTGCTGGTCTTCCCGCAAATAGTCTAGTGTTGTACAATCAATGGCTGAAGCCGAATATGTTGATGTAGCTAGCTGTTTCTCTCAGATTTTATGGATGGTTTCTACTTTGCGGGATTTGGGGTTAGATAATAAGAGTGTTCCACTTTTCTATGACAACACTAGTGCTATTTGTATTACAAACAACCCAGTTCAGCATTCCAGAACCAAACATATTGATGTACAATATCATTTTCTCAGAGATCATAATGAGAAGGGTGATATTGAACTTCAATATGTTGATACCCAACACCAGCTAGCCGATATTTTCACAAAACCCCTCCTCGTTTCGCCTACTTGCATGGGGAACTTGGTGTTTGTCACCCTTACGGCATTCTGTGAGGGGATCACATTTTCACTGATATGCATATGCTTATTGTGTGTGAAATTGCATTTACATGTTTTGCACTAATATGCCTTGCTTTAATTCATGTAATCATGACAGCTCAGCTTTATTTAATATGTCTGATACATTTTGTGCATGATTTTTCTTTCCAAAATCAAATCATGCTCACTGCTTAGTGTTGAATCTAGCATTTTTAGGCAGGACTGCTTTAGCTATCTTTTATCTACTTGATAGCAAGAATCCTTTTCTCTAGATTCTAAAAATTGCAACTTGAAAAATCATATTACTTTTTCATGGATATTCATTAACAAGTGCTGAATAAGTTGTTCAATTATTAAAAGAAAAGAAAACAAATTCCAAATCCATGATTTCAAATGATTAGAACGAAAAGATACAGGTGGATTTGTTTGTCGCACTACTTTATTCTAGACGACTTACCATTGCACTTTGGTATGAACTGGGATAATTTAGTGTATACCAAAATCACTGCCTTAAGCTTCTGATGTCTGTCTTGCCTAGGCTTGGCTTGATTGGAAAGTATAAGGTAGACAAACAAATAACCCCTGACATTATGAAAAGAATAGAAAGTGTAAATCCATTACCAATCAAGATTGTTTTCAATGCTCCATTTGAACTAGACTTGTCTGTCTAGAGTAGAAATTGATTAGCTTTGCGCGGCATTTACTTATCTAGTTAACTTGATTGAGTGGTGATGCTTTTAATTCAAAATGATAAAATCACATGTTGTCATTATGTTTTCTAGATCATGTTACATTGAGCTGAGCACATGATAACGGTCGTTAATTTTGGCATATTTTTGCTTTATATGTCTCTGCACTTCTGCCCATTGCGAAGCTTTGCAACTTTTAAATGCTCCTTGATGCTTGCATTGTCAAAGGGGGAGAAATCCTTGTGTGCTCTGCAGTAAGGGGGAAAATAACTCAGGGGGATGTTTTTATTGTGCAAAAAGAAAGATGTGCCGAAGGGACTTTTACTCTTTTGAAAAAGGGGGAGAGAAATTCTTTGTCAAGTGACATGATTTGGCTCTTTTCGGAGTTTTTATGGTCACTTGTGTGCTGAAATTTTTCAAATTTTCTTAAACTTGAATTTGGTTGTCAATGCACTCATCAAGGGGGAGATTGAGAAACCAAGGGTTGGTTTCGGAGTTTGTGATGAGTGATTGACAGATTTTATCCTCTGGATTCGAAGGGGTCCCTCCGAAGGGGTTCAGAGGTTGTTTCACCGAAGGATTCGATGGGTTTGGTTGCTGCGGCTATTGCAGCGGAGTGTGACTGACAGAGGGGTCCGACAGTACACAATGATCTGGGTGTACCGAAGGGTTCGGTACTTTGGGCGGTACACCGGAGTGTGTACCAGAGGTTGTTTACCCACAGAGGTCTCCGGGGTACTGGATACACTTGTATGTTTGTCTGTGGTGCACAGGTGACATTGAAGGCGATAGACGGTTCACAGCAAGTGAACCTGGGTCAAACAAGAGGTTTGATGTGGGGCGAGCGGGGAGCTTGGTCATGAAGGCTGCGAGGGGTCGAGGTCAGTCCTCGGGTCAAGGTGCGCTAGGCGAAGACAGAGAGTGTGGAGCGTGGCTCTGGCTGAAGGTATCCCGAGACGAAGTCCTCGGAGGCGAGGCACTTCGAAGGGTACTCCGAATGGAGTGACTTTGGAGTATGGTGGACAAAGTCCTCAGCAATGAGGCAAGGCGTTCAAAGTGTGCTTCGGAGGGAGGCACTCGAAGGTTTACCCGACGGAGGTCTCAGAAGTCAAGGTACATCAAAGGCATGGTCCGAGTAAGGTTCATCAAGGAGTGTGCTCGGGGAGAGACATTGCGACAAAGTGCTCATGGAATGCTTCATGCGGAGGCCTTGGACGAAGGAGGGTCTTCGAAGGGTGGTACTCTGAAGGTGGGGCTTCTGAGTGTGTGATGGGGGATTGGTCCCGATCTTCCGCTAAGTAAAGGATAACTTGGGTTGGTGGAGAATCTCGACGTTGGCGATCCAAGGCTCCGGTCCGGCGGATCAAAACCTTGCAATCGTTACACCACAGTCTCTGTTGGTTATCAACCACGCAGGACGCGATTGACCTCGCCATGAAGGCTAATTCCTGCAAGCGAACCCAAGAACACAAGCAAGAACAGGAAGGATACAAGTCGAATGCCAAATCACAGACAAACAATGATAAGGTGAGGTTTCACAAACGCCAATGCAGCAGCCAATCGGTCCGGTGCAAGAGGCGGGATCTAAACACACAAGTGTAGATGCAAACAAAGCAAAACCTAACCCTAAAGGCGGCTGGCGAGAATATATAGGGTGTGGGCAGTCTGTGGAAGGCGAACAGACTCAGACTATGGGCTAGAAGGCGAACAGACTTTGGACTATGGGCCAACACGGCCCAGTTCTGTCACGCAGGACTGTTTTAAACACACAGGTCGACTCGAGACTCCAAATGAGACGAAACCAATGGCAAACGATCCGTCTTCTCCTCAGCTTTCCAAAAAGTCCAAGAACGTGCCAATCAGACTTCGTATGAGGAAGTTATGCCCATTTTGGTGCATGGTGGTCGATGTAGTCCAAACCAGCGAAATCTTGACTTCAAAACATCCGTGCGACTCCATCTTCAACTCCAACTCTTCTATTCCATCTCCCATGTTCCTAAGCAACAAAATATCACTAGTATTCAGTAGCATCCCGTCCAAACAAATATTAACATAGTTGCTAAGGAAAGAATTAACCTCATGGTTCAAGCGACGGGCACGGGCGCGTGTGATTGGTCCTAGTAATTGAATTGTAGGTGGAGGCTCCATGTGTGTATCATGTGAAGTGATGTCCTCATCAGTGTGGCTGACTTGAGGTTCTTCGGCCCTGCATGTCTTTGGTACACAGACTAACGGAGTTCGAGCTAGGAGTAGCTATGAAGCCGTGGTGGTCCACTCCAGAGGTGATGGCGCGAAGGCACAAGGGCTTTGATGGTTTCGGCTCAAAACCGTCACTATATTGAAGGCTCACTTCGGTGAAGCGAAGGCCATCGGGCTCAAGGCTTGTCACCAAAGCTACCACACCCCTCGCGTGCGAAAGGGGTCTTCAAAAGACTCCAAAACTACAAAGGTTGATTGTGTCTGCTCTGCAAAAGCTGATGTTGTCTTCTCTGCGAAGCTGACAAAAGAAGCCTCCAAATAAAGTAGACTACCATCTGTACCCCCTGTTTTGATGAGACAAAATCAGTGTAAACCCTAGGGGTAAATTAGTCTATTCACAGGGCTAAATAGTGCCTATAAATAGTGAAGGCTAGCTACGCAACAGTAATACTTTGTATTTAGTCTGTGAGTTCATTTTGTGTTCCCTGTTCAAGAAATGAAACTTTAATTCTGTTTTCATTTTCTACTTGAACTTGTATGCCTGTTTTTCCCTGCATGATTTGATTTCATTGTGCTCCACTTCTTCCTGATTGGATTTTGCGTCCTGAGGTGTTTTTGGAGAAGTGTGTGAGTGATCTGTGCAGGTGAAGTTTGTGTTTTTCAGTGTGAGTTCGCTCTGTGTAAATTGAAGGCTAGTCCTCTCTGTTTACAAGCGAAGCACTATGTGTGGCTAAGATCGAAGCCCATTTCTTCCCTTGTCGAAGTCCTTAGAGGAGTGTGCTCTGTGAGAGTTTAAACCTTCGAAATACGAAGCCTAGAGTTAGTTGCTAGTGCAGAGTATCTGGTCAAAGTACTTAGAGGGAAACCTCCTCCTACGAAGGGTGAAGTGTGAAGCCTGCTCGAAGGCACCTTGTGTGCAGAGCCTGCACTAACTTAGCAGAGTTGAGTTTTTGGTTTTGTGGGTGGAGTGAAGTCTTCTTGACTTCAAACTTTTTCTCCTTGCGAAGCCTGGTTTTGGAGCTATGAAATACCTTCGAACTAGAACTTCGAAGGGTGTGTTCGAAGCCTGTTCCGTAGAAGACAGAATTAAAATAGAAGGCTATTTTTGGCTTGAAATTTTAAAAGCTCCCATTTACCCCCCTCTGGTCGCCATTTTCGGTCCAACAGTTTTAAATTATCTTTTCCGCATATGTTGGACCCTTCTCTTCTGACCTCCTCGTGAAAATACTGTTGGGGCACCATCATGGCTTTTCTAGTGTGTCACTGCCATTGGGCGGATAGCCGATTTCCTCGAAGTTGATTGGGCCAAGCCTTTCAAGCGCTGACACCCTCGGTGATGACAATATTTGGTGGATGGCTTCTTGATCATGTGACCTTGGCTTGACGTTATATGTCCAATGACCTTCTTGTGTCATATTCTGGGCACCGCATCCCGGGTAGTCATCCATTGATGATAGACGTAGCCCTTCATTCCAGCAAAGCCTGAAGAACTCACAGTTCCAATGAGGATTGAAACATGAGTAGCCATGGTTGTCTTCGCCTTCCATCCTCTCCATTGACCTCCTCTAGTATTTCTTGATGAGATCCAAAGAAGCGACGTTGCTGCTGGATCACTTGCTTTTATCTATGTGCCAATCATCAGTGTGGTACGTGTGCACCATGTTGACTGGAAATGGGTGACTGTCAATATTCATCGGCTTCTTTCCTTCATTGAACTTGATTCGGCCTTGCTCCATGGCCGATTGGATTTGCTGCCTAAACACTTTGCACTCGTTAGTATGATGCGATGGGGAATTGTGCCATTTGCTGTACTTCCTCTTCTTTACTTCATTGGCAGGTGGTATCACGTGACCAGGTGACAAGTGGATCTACTTCTCATTGAGAAACAGATTGAATATTTTATCGGCCTTGATGATATCGAAGTCGTACTTTTCCTCTTTCTCGACCGGTTTCATCCAGGGGCATGCAACTTGCTTCTTGTTTCTAGACCATTCGGCCATACTAACTTTTGCATCCAAGTCGCTATCCTCATCGGAGTCCGAATAGTATACCTGAGTGTATGCCACCTTCTTCTGATACCTATCTCTCTTGTCTTCTTGGAATTGACTCTCATCTGCCGATACCCTTTGCACCAACTAGGAGAGGCTCTCGAATTTATGTGATGAAAATATCTCCATAATTGGGTTCAGGAGTCCTTGAAACGCCAACTCCGCCAACTGGGTATCACTGAGGCTCATACAATAGCATATGCTCCGTACATGTCAGAACCTCTAGATATAATCTTGCCCCGACATGTCCATTCTTTGTTTTACGATCGTCAAGTCAGTGAGCTTCATTTCTTGAATGCTGGTGAAGAAATATTTGTGAAACTTCTTCTCCAGATCCGCACATCCTCTGATGGAATCCACCAGCAATGAAGCAAACCACGCGAAGGCCAATCCTGATAGTGAGAGCGGGAAAAATCGGACCCTCGGCGCTTCGTCTGCCGATGCCTCCCCACACTGGGTGAGGAAATGGCTGATGTGCTCGATTGTGGAGACCGAGTCTTGTCCTGAGAACTTGGTGAAGTTGGGTATCTTGTATTGGCTGGGTAGCGGCACTCGGTCGAAAAATTCTAGGTACGGTCGCCGATACATGTATGGTTGTTCTTTGGGCTTTAGCCCAAATTGGCCTTTGATAACCTCCGTGATTTGATTCACCCAGTCAACTTCTTTCACCCCCGGTGTTGGGTACTGTTCAGGCATTGGGGCTTGCTGATATTGCTCTAGACAAGCAGCATTGTATCTATATTGCCCCTCATCACCATAAGGTTGCCCCCAAAGTTCACGGTCATATGGTACCCCTAAGGGATACCGTCGGGTGCCTCCTAGGTGGCACGATGTCTGGCAGCACGTTCTTGCAACACCATACGTGACTTGTGGGGCCTCCTCTCCCATCAGCCTAGGGTCGACCGCTGAGAACGGCGCCGATGCACCTCTTTCAAGGTTATACGGCGAACTCGATGGAAAACCCCGAGCGAGGGCCGATGGTTGGGTCGTACTATTTCCATCATAGCTGACCGAGAAGGTCGGTTGCTCTAGCCTCGTCGGCCCTTGCTGCTATGGAGACGGCTGAGTGTGCTGCGAATTCTGTAGTAGTCTGGTCTTAGTATCGGGGAGATACGTCAGACCTTGTAACAGTTCATGGGCTACAGTGCCATCAATGGTACTCTTGATCAGCCCGTGGAGGGTGTTGACTAGTGTTCTAGATTGATTGATGAGCGCGTGGTGAAGCGTGTTGTCGACGATCTCTTGGCAACCAACATGAGGGCTTTCTGTCGGCTAACTGGTCTCCATGGTCATCGCTGGTCATGGCAACGGATCCATTAAGATAGGACTCGCCCAAGTCATCATGTAGGTTTGCAGGCACAACTGCTGGAAAGCGTCAATGTGTCTTTGCACCTCCGCCCTCTATTCCTCAGTCAAAGTCTACACAGTGATCGGAATGATGTTGTCATCATTGAGTTCACCCGCCATGGATGGATTGCTGAAGTATGGTCCCATCGGGCGTGCCAAAAAGCATGTTGGTGCATTTTTTGGTCACACTTTGACACACATGTGGCCTGGGAGATCTACTTAACTCCAATGCAAGGTTCTACGTTCTTAGAAAAAAGGGGTTCAAGGCATGCCAATCAGTTTGACCCTGCAACTGATAAGGAAATAGGAAAATATGATCAATACCATATCCTACCGGCTATTGAGCCGATGACCATGATGGGGATGGGATATTCATAGGAATATCATGTCGATCGGACATAGGGCCGATGACCAAGGGTGAAGCAATCGGGCGAGCGTGCCATCGGCCGATAAGATGGGCAGTTTTACCACATAGGTCAATGAGTGCTTTTCCGATAGCAAATAAGATATGGCGTTCAATTGAAGATAACTTGTCGTCTTGTACTCCGACAGAAATAAATAAAACGTGTCAGATAACATGTCTATATCATGAAAATCATCACAATAACTAGATCGGACCTAACCAAGATTGTAGCTAATCACGGTGATCTTAATAATATATCGAAGTATCAGGCATGCTTTATTTAAATGAATGGTATATAGCATGAAAAAGATATAATAGCAAGATATGTCAAATTTAACTAATGAAGCCTCAAACTACCACACCTAGATCACATCAATCTAAGAGATCAATCTGATGCAGCCTTAGACCTAGCCAATACACCGAGAACTGACTACCATATTGTTTCAACGTTCACCTCAAGAGATCAATCTGATGCAGCTGTGAGGATACTGACCTAGTCGATATGGTCATCGGGGGTGGCGTTACTCACATATTCACCGGAGATCAGAACGATGCATCCCAGCTCCGAGTTTCGAATCCCGTTGGGATAAACCTTGGGAACTAAGAGTGACGATGCATCGAGTAGTTGTTTGATAGATATGTTTGTTTCTAATCTAACTAGGGGTAAATATTTATAGTTCGGAGACTTGTCGTCCAAGCACTCTATCTTAACCGATTATGGATTTATCTTCTTTTCATCTTTATCTCCATCGGCTCCTCTGCATCCGATCATATTTTAACAGCATGGATAGGCTTCCTTGACTATCTTTGATCAGATCTTCTTTGACTTCTATTAATTGTGTGGCATCTATAGTGTGCCTAGGCTTTACCAAATCTTGGCGTCAACAGATAGGTATCAGAAAAGGTGGCATATACTTCGGCCTACTATTTGGACTCCGACGAGGGTAGCGACTCTGATGCAGAGGTCGGTTTGGCCGAATGGTCCAAGAACAAGAAACAGGTCGCATGCCCTTGGGTGAATCCAGTCGATAAAGAAGAAAAATACGACTTTGACGTCAACAAGGTCGATAAGATATTTGATCTATTGCTCAAGGAGAGCAGATCCACTTGTGACCTAACCACATGATAACACCTGCTGATGAGCTGAAGAAGAGGAAATATTGTAAGTGGCACAACTCCCGATCGCACCACACCAATGAATGCAAGATGTTCAGGCAGCAGATCCAATCGGCCAAAGAGCAAGGCCGAATCAAGTTTGATGATGGGAAGAAGCCGATGAACATCAATGGACATCCATTCCTAGTCAACATGGTGCATGCGCACCATGCTAACGACCAGCATGCGATGAAGAATGGGTGAGCCAGCAGCAACGTCACTTCCTCAGACCTCATTGGGAAGTATCAAAGGAAGACGAAGAAGAGGATGGATAGTGAAGACAACCTTGGCTACTCATGTTTCAACCCCCATTGGAATTGTGAGTTCTTTAGGCTTTGCTGGAATGAGCTACCATCAATGGATGATTGCCCGGGTGTGGTTCCAATGGAAGGACACGAGGTGATCATCAGCCACATAACATCCAGCTAAGACCGCGTGGTCAAGAATGCATTCACCAAAGGTTGTCACCACCAATGGTATCGACGCTCGAGAGGATCGGCCCCGCCAATTCCGAGTAAGTCGGTCAGCTCGCCGGCGATGGCAAAACTGCACCGGAGAACCCGTGTTGGAGCCCCAGCCAGATTTTCACAAGGAACTAAAAAAGAATGGTGCAGCGTCAACATAAGTCAAAGAGGTCCAGTCAAAGATAGCTTGTCCATGGTGTTACAAAGTGACCGGATGCAAAGAAGCCGATGGAGATAAAAGTGAGAAGATAAAGGTGATCCAGAATTGGTTAAGATAGATTGGTTGGACAGGATGTCTCCAAACTATAAATATGTATCCCTTAGTTAGATTAGAAACAGTCAACTCTATCAAATAATTATTTGGCACATCACCACCCTTGGCTTCTCAAGGTTAATCCCAGTGAGATTTGGCAATCAGAGATAGGCTGCATCGTTCTGATCTCCGGCAAAGAGGTGAGTCCTGCCACCCCTGATGGTCGTATCGACTAGGTCGGTGTCCTCACGGCTGCATCAAGTCGATCTCTTGAGGCATCGACTGAAACAGTACGATCGCTGGTTTATCTCGGTGTATTGGCTAGGTCTAAAGCGGCATCAGTTTGATCTCTTAGATTGATGTGATTAAGTTGTGGTAGTCTAAGGCTTCATCTGTTTGGTCCGAAATCTTTTTCTATTATATCTTCTTCATGTTGTATATCGTTCATCTAAATAAAGTGTGCTTGATACTTTGAAGTATTGTTAAGTTTATCGTGACTAGCTATTATCTTGGTTAAGTCCAATCTTGTTATTGTGATGATTTTGATGATACTGACATGTTATCTAGCATGTTTTATTTATTTCTATCGGAGTACAAGCCGATAGGTTATCTTCAATTCAACGTCATATCTTATCTGCTATCGGGGAATGCTCATCGGCCCATATGCATGAAATGCCTTTATCATCGGCCGATGGTGCATTCGTCTTGATGCTCTGCCTTGGTCATCGGCCTTGTGGTTGATTGGCGTTATCTGGTCACAATTGTTCTATCCTCACTGCAGTCTTCGGCTTGGCAGCCGATCGGCTTTGCTACTAATAATATTTTCTCTATTTCCTTATCAGTTGCAGGGTCAAACTGATTGGCATGCCTTGAACCCTTTTTCTAATACTGTAGGACCTACACTAGAGTTAAGAAGGTCTCCTAGGCCATGCGTGTGTCAAAGTGTGACCAAAAAATACACCAACAATTTCCTAGTGGTGCATGCTAGACACACAAAATCTTCGTGATTCACAAAAATTTTCACATTTATGCTATGACCTTACGTATTAGTATTTATGTTTCTCATCATTCTAAGACTAGGGTGGAGTTAATCTATCATTCCAAAGAGAACAATTCTGCACTATGAAAAATAGTCTTTAAAATGGTAAACACTACGGGTGTTCTAATTCGAGTGTAATATAGCATGCTGCTCATGGAGGGAAGTTTTTCCAATGTTCTTACTTCACTGTCACGCTTAGTGATGAGTAGGTGCTCTCTACCATCTTCTTCACTAGTTTCTACATGGAAATCGTTAGCGCGAATGCCTTTGAAGCTTAAGAGATTTCTTGTTGATTTGGGGTACAATAGTGCTTCTTCAATGTGCAAGATTGCTCCCATTGGTAATATGATCGTGGCCTTCCTAGAGCCTACTATGCAATTATTGCTGCCAACGATGGTCATAACCTTTCCAGCATTCCTTTTAATAGTATGGAAGTATTGTTTCTCACTTAAGATAGTATTAGTGGTTCCGATATTCACGATACACACTTCTAATAAAGCAGTAAATAACCATATGTGCGAGGAAGAAAAGAAACAATGGTAAATAAATTACTTTAAATAAATATTGAAATAATGTTCTAACAATAGTCTGCTCTTCTACAACTTACAAATCAAAATTTTAACTTTAATATCCAACAATGAGGACTGAAAGATGCTAATTCTAGATAGAGTCTAAGAAGAAGCCAACCACTTCTGCTTCTATGGCTTGTAGTTCAGCATCTTTAGCTACGATTGCATTTGTAGGCTCAACCTCCATCATGGGAAGTTCATCTACTGAGAAATCAAGGAGAGCATCACTAGACATGGGAGATGCTACATTCTCAACCATGGTAGTGTCCTTTTCATTGCAATGGTGACGTGAGCTTCTAGCTGCTTTTCCTTCTTCTGTTCTGGTTATTATTCGACGATGTGCTTGGGAGACTTGTAGATCCAAGACCAATGGCCCTAAGCGTCGCATTTGAAGCATGTATGGTCATGCTCTCAATAAGGCTTGATGATCTTCTTGGTTGTTTTGTCTTTATCATCACTAGGCTTGTTCTTGAATACTAGGCTTGTTCTTGAATGCGATCTTCTTGTCACCCATGCCTCGTTTCTTCTGACAAGGCTTTCGGTCCTTGTAGAAACCAGCATTGATTTCAAGATCACTGCTCTTCCCTTGTGACTGCAAAATGAAGTTTTTCTTTAGAACTTCATCTTGAACTTCGCTGAGCTGCAATACATCAATTAGTTTAGAATACTTTGTGTATTTTGATTGACGGTGGTTGTGGGCGGATTCAGTCGCATTTGGGTGGAAGGTAGAGGGAGTCTTTTCAATTTTCTCCTTATCTGAGATCTCTTTTCCATAGATACATAGTGTGGAGTTGAACTCTCTAACATACTTGAAGTTGCAAAATTGGAGTCGGAGCCATTCTTGCTCTTCGAGAGGCTTGATGGTGTACATGAGGCGCTCGAAACGGTCCTTCACGGCGTCTTAGAGTGCCTTTGCATTGGTCGTTGCCATGTACTCATCCTTTAGAGTGGGTGAAAGATGGTGCTGAAAAAATGAAGTGTTTGATCATTTTTCCTCTAGTGTGGGGCAGGTGCATTCATGTCCCAAAGACCAATAGTAGTGTTGACCTTCTTGGCTCCATGTACAATCCAAACATCTGATGCCTAGGTCAGATAGTTGCGTCCATCTGTGCTCAGCTCCGCAAACTCCTTGGTCACGATACCAGTCATCTGTATTCAGTGATGCAAAAATTATTGTCAATAATCGTGCAATTCATGCTACATTTAAAGAAAGAAAATGCTACAAGTTGTTGGACCGAAACGGCGACCAGAGGGGGGGTGAATGGGAGCTTTTAAAATTTCAGACTAAAAATAGCCTTCTGTTTTAATTCTGTCTTATGTGGAACAGGCTTCGAACACACCCTTCGAAGTTCTGGTTCGGAGGTATTTTACAGCTCCGAATACAGGCTTCACAAGGAGCAAAAGTTCGAAGTCAAGAAGACTTCGCTCCACCCACAACCCCGAAAAATCAGCTCTGCTAAGTCAGTGCAGGCTCCGCACACAGGGTGCTCCGAGCAGGCTTCGCACTTCACCCTTCGCAAGAGCGGACTTCCCTCTGAGGGCTTCGATCAACTCTATTAAGGCAGTGCAGGCTCCGCACACAAGGTGCCTTCGAGCAGTCTTCGCACTACACCCTTCGCAAGAGCAGACTTCCCTCTGTGGGCTTCGATCAACTCTGCTAAGGCAGTGCAGGCTCCGCACACAAGGTGCCTTCGAGCAGGTTTCGCGCTACACCATTCGCAAGAGCAGACTTCCCCCTGCGGACTTCGACGAAATACTCAGCGACAGCAACTGGTGCTAGGCTTCGTACTTCGAAGGTCTACACGCACACTGAACAGACTTCGCTAAGGACTTCGACAAGGGAAGAAAAACGGGCTTCGATATAAGCCAAGACCAGTGCTTCGCTAGTAATCAGAGAGGTCTAGCCTCCAGTTTACACAGAGCGAACAGACACTAAAAAACTCACACTTCGCTCGAACACACTTCGCTCAACAGGCTCCTGACACACTTCTCCAGACAGGATTCAGTGCACAAACTCAAATCAAAAGAAGTGAGACAAAAGAGATCGAAGCATGCAGGGAAGTACGCATATAAGCTCAAGCAGTAAATGAACACAGAATCAAGGCTTCGATGCTTGAACAGGGAACACAAAAATTGAACTTACAGGATGAATACAAGGTATGTGGCGGCTAGCACAGGAGCTCAAAAATTAATGCTCAAAGTGTTGATGTGACCTAGCCAGCCTCCACTATTTGTAGGCATTATTCAGCCCTGTGAATAGAATACTTTACCCCTAGGGTTTACACTGGTTTTGTCTCATCAAAATAGGGGGGTATAGTTGGTAGTCTACTTTATTTGGAGGCTTCTTTTGTCAGCTTCGTAGAGGGGACAGCACCAGCTTCGACGATCCTCACCCGGACCATGCCTTCGATGCACCTCGACTTCTGAGACCTTCGTCGGGTATACCTTCGAGTGTCTCCCTCCAGAGCACACTTCGAACACCTTGCCTCATTGCTGAGGACTTGATCCACCATACTCCGAAGTCACTCCATTCGGAGTACCCTTTGAAGTGCCTCGCCTCCGAGAACTTCGTCTCGGGGTACCTTCAACCGGAGTCACACTCCGCACTTACTGCCTTCTCCTGGGGCACCTCGACCCGAGGTCTGACCTCGACCCCTTCGCAGCCTTCGCGATGGAGCTCCCTGCTCCCCTGGCATCAAGCCTCCCGCTTGACCAAGGTTCACTTGCTACGAACCGTCCGTCGCCTCTGAAGTCCCCTGTGCACCATAGACAAACAGACAAGTGTATCCAGTACCCCGGAGACCTCTCCGAGTAAACAACCTCCGATACACACTCCGGTGTACCGCCCAAAGTACCGAACCCTTCGGTACAGCCAGTCATTGTGTACTGTCGGACCCCTCCGACAGGCACACTCCGCTGCAACAGCTACAGCCAACAGACCCACCGAACCCTTCAGTGAAACAGCCTCAGAGGGTAAAATCTGTCAATCACTCATCACAGACTCTGAAACCAACCCTTGGTTTCTCAATCTCCCCCTTGATGAGTGCATTGACAACCAAATTCAAGTTCAAGAAAATTTGAAAAATTTCAGCACACAAGTGACCATAAAAACTCAGAAACGAGCCAAATCATGTCACTTGACAAAAGAATTTTCCTCCCCTTTTCAAAAGAGTAAAGGCCCCTTCGGCAAAACTTCCCTTTGCAAGATAAAAACTCCCCCTGAGTTAATTTTCCCCCTTTGTGGCAGAGAACTCAACAATTTCTCCCCCTTTGGCAATGCAAGCATCAAGGAGCATGTAAAAGATGCATAGCTTCGAAATGGGCAGAATTGCAAAGACATATAAAGCAAAAATATGCCAATATTAATACCAATTATCATGTGCTCAGCTCAATTTAACATTCTCTAAAAACATGATGACAGCATGTGATTTTAGCATTTTGAAATAAAAGCATCACCACTCAATCAAGGTAACTAGACAAGTAAAAGTAGGGACTGCGCAAAGCTAGTTAATTTCTACTCTAGACAAACAAGTCCAGTTCAAATGAAGCATTGAAAGCAAACTTGATGATCAATGAATTTTGTTGTTCTTTTCATAATGCCAGGGTTATTTGTTTGTCCACCTTATACTTTCCAATCAGGCCAAGCCTAGGCATGAAAGCCATCAGAAGCTTAAGGCAGTGATTTTGGCATACAATACACTATCCTAGTTCAGACCAATGTGCATTGGTAAGCAGTCTAGAATAGAGTAGTGCGACAAACAAACCCACCTGGATCTTTTCACTTGTAGCATGCAAATCATGGAGTTTTGGATTTGAATTAAGTGAACAATTTGTTTAGCATTTGATGAATATCCATGAGTAAGTAGAACAATTTTTCAAGTTGCAATGTTTAGCATCCAGAGAAAAAGAGTCTTGTTATCAAACAGATAAAAGATAGCTAAAGCAGTCCTGCCTAATCATGCTAGATTCAAGACTAAGCAGTGAGCATGATTTGATTTTGAAAAGAAAAAATCATGCACAAAATGTTTCAGTCATATTAAATAGAGCTGAGCTGTCATGATTACATGAATTAAAATCGGGCATATAAGTGCAAGAGATATAAATGCAATTTCACACACAATGAGCATATGCAAGACAGTCAAAATCTGCTCCCCCTCACAAAATGCCGTAAGGGTGACAAATACCAAGTTCCCCACGCAAGTAGGCAAATCGAGAAGCATCGAGGGGTTTTGTGAAAATATCGGCTAGCTGGTGTTGGGTATCAACATATTGAAGTTCAATATCACCCTTCTCATTATGATCTCTGAGAAAATGATATCGCACATCAATGTGTTTGGTTCTGGAGTGCTGAACTGGGTTGTTTGCAATACAAATAGCACTAGTGTTATCACAGAAAAGTGGAACACTCTTATAATCTAACCCGAAATCCCGCAAAGTGGAAACCATCCACAAAATCTGAGAGCAACAGCTAGCTGCAGCAACATATTCGGCCTCAGCCGTCGATTGTGCAACACTAGACTATTTGCAGGAAGACCAGCAAACCAGAGAAGTACCCAGAAAATGACAAGTACCAGAGGTACTTTTCCTATCAATCCTACACCCAGCAAAATCCGCATCGGAATAACCTCGAAGACACAAAGAGGAAGACGCCGAATACCAAATGTCAAATTCAAGGGTATGTTTGAGATACCTAAGAATGCGCTTTACCGCTTGGCGGTGCGAATCTCGTGGTGAAGCCTGAAAATGAGCACACAGACACACTGCGAAGTGTATGTCCGGCCTCGTAGTAGTCAAGTAGAGGAGGAAGCTGATCATGCTTCGGAATTTCTTCTGATCTACGGCTTCTCCATCTTCGTCAGGATCTAATGCTACAGATGTAGCCATTGGAGTGGCGAGTGGCTTCGCATCAGCCATGTCGAACTTCTTGAGCAGGTCCTTGGTGTACTTCGTCTGGTGGACGAAAGTACCTTGTTTGCTTTGCTTGATTTGCAAACCAAGGAAAAAAGTGAGTTCGCCCATCATGGACATCTCGAACTCCCTGCTCATGGCATCTGCAAACTCGGCAACCAAAGCATGAGAAGAGCCACCAAAGATGATATCATCCACATAAATCTGAACTAGGAGGAAATCTTTGCCATGCTTGAGAGTGAACAGGGTTTTATCAACAGATCCCATCAAATACCCGCGCTCAAGCAGAAAAGACTTAAGTCTGTCATACCATGCCCGAGGGGCTTGCTTGAGTCCATAAAGAGCCTTATGAAGTTTAAGGACTTTATGTGGGTATTTGGGGTTTTCAAAGCCAGGGGGTTGTTTTACATAAACATCTTCGCCTATGAAACCATTAAGAAAAGCACTTTTGACATCCATTTGATAGAGTTTGAATCCCCGGGATGTCGCAAAGGCAAGCAAAATCCTAATGGCCTAAGACGAGCAACAGGTGCAAAAGTTTCAGTAAAATCAATCCCTTCTAATTGAGAATAACCCTGGGCTACAAGTCTAGCCTTGTTTCTAACTATAGTCCCATCCTCCCCTTGTTTGTTTTTGAAAATCCATTTTGTTCCAATGAAATGAACATTTGGTGGAGGATAAACTAAAGTCCAGACTTGGTTTCTCTCAAAATTTTCAAGTTCTTCATGCATGGCATTGATCCAACTAGAATCAGAAAGTGCATGACTAACATCTAAGGGCTCGAAAGAAGCAACAAAAGCAGAATCAATGAAATGAGCATGAGAACATGTTACCCTTTGATCAAGCTCACCAATGATCTGCTCGAGAGGATGCATCCTTTGAACATGGTGTGGAGCCTCGTGGCGAGATGCGGTCTCCCCCTCAACTTGTGCGTCCAAGATAATCGATGTCGAGGTAGTTGCTTCGGGACGTTGTGCCGAAGTAGTCGAAGCGGGGTCAGCTTCAGGGGTTGATGTCGAGGGTAGTAGGGGTTCATCCTCGAAATCTCCGGGAACTTCTTCTTCGAAGATGGTCAGTTCCATGTCGTGTTCATTTGCTTGTTCAAAAGTGGAACTAACAGAGGTGGTTGATTCATCAAAAGTCACATCACATGACTCGATGACAGTGTTAGTCTCCAAATTATAAACACGACAAGAATGACCATGTGTAGTATAACCCAAAAAGATCCCGTCAGAAGAACGCGACTCAAATTTGTCCAAATTTCCACGTTTTAGGATAAAGCAACGACAGCCAAAAACGCGAAGATGAGTAACCTTGGGCTGTCTCCCAAAACGTAGCTCATAAGATGTCAAATTCAAAATTGAGCGCAAGAAGATTCAGTTTGAGATGTAACAAGCAGTGTTCATGGCCTCAGCCCAGAATTTTCTAAGAGTCCTATGCTCATCGAGCATCGTCCTAGCCATCTCAACCAAAGTGCGGTTCTTCCTCTCAACAACATCGTTCTGTTGAGGAACCCGCGGAGCAGAGAATTGATGTTCTATGCTATGCTCCATGCAAAAGTCAACCAAGAGACTGTTTTTGAACTCAGTGCCATTATCACTTCGAATGAATTTCAATGCACCAGGGAGTTCAGTGAAAAGTCTCAAAGCCAAGCTCCGAAAGTGTAAAAACACGTCATCCTTGCTGGCAAGAAAGAAGACCCAAGAGTAGCGAGAGAAATCGTCGACAATGACTAACACATACCACTTGCCGCCTAAAGAACTAACCCGAGAAGGACCTACAGTGTCCATGTGGAGAAGTTCTCTAGGTTGTTCAGTCACCACTATGGTGACTGGCGAGTGCGAAGCGGCAATCATTTTTCCATGTCGACAAGGAGCGCAAACTAAATTCTTCTCAAACTTGAGCTTGGGCAATCCTCGGATCAGACCTAGGGCACTCAGACGAGCGAGCAACTCAAAGCTTATATGCCCTAGTCTCCTATGCCACTTCCAAAGCTCAGAAGTAGAATGCGCAACAAGACAATGAGAAGAACCAGATGACTCAGAAAAATCAGCTCCAAAAACTCTCCCAACTCTAAAGATCTTACAAACCACAACGCCATCAGAATTGAGTACTTGCGAAGTATCACGATGGAATCGCGCTTCGAAGCCCTCATCAAGCAATTGAGATACAGAAAGCAAATTGTATCCCAAATTCTCAACCAAAGCAACATCTTTGAGTGTGAAATTCGAGTTAATTCTTACCACACCTTTACCTTTCACTCTACTCCTTCGATTGTTCCCGAAGGTGATATGTTCCCTTTGCTTGGTTGTGGTGAGGCTGGAGAACCATGCTGCATCTCCGGTCATATGGCGCGAACAACCAGAGTCCATGATCCACGTGCCCTCCAAGCCTCGATCTGCCGCCTACACATGATAAGAAAATCTCGATCGCTCAGTGCTGGGGTGAGTGAAGACATGACGAGGCATCCAACACTGAGTGATACGAGTAGTAGGCACAGTAAAAGTAGACTGTCTACGCACAGGATAATCAAAATGATGCAAAGTGCGAGGTCTACCTACATGCTGTATCTAAAAGCATGACGAGGTCTCCTACTCTGACGAGGTATGAAGCTACTCGCCCGGGGTCTACCACCATATGGAACATGGTGAACACCTCGAGGAGCAAAACCTCTCCGAGAAGCACGAGGAGCCTCGAAAATAGGACGAGAGTAATTCTCAGACTCATGCATACCTAAAGATGGGTAGTGCATGTTCTGGAACCTCATCACCTGAGAGCATCGCTCATCCTTGATGCGACGAAAATAGAACCCAACTAGATGACCCGCCCTCTGATAGTAGGAACAATGAAAAACTCTCCTAGGGGCACTCTTATGGGTCATAGGAGCAATCCTCACAGGCTCCTTGGGCTTCTGCTGAGTGGTTTTCTTGGGAGGGATTTTCTTGGCAGGAGGAGTGGTTTTCTTTGGATTCCGGGTAGGTTTTTTGGCTGATGGAGTGTCTAACTGGGTTCTTTCTTTCTCCAAGGTAGTGGGAGAGGTAAAAACAGTTTTGTTCTCACTGTCTGAGGAAATCCTCTCAAAACCCAAACCCAGAGCTAACCCTGCCCTGTCAGCACACATCTTGGTCTTGGCCAAGAGCAAGTCCATCCTACCCTTTCCCTCAGTGCATTTGTTAACCACAGAAAGAAGGTATTCATTTTCAGTCATTAGGTTCTCAGCTCGCTCTCTAACAGTGCCTAGCTGGTCCTTAAGGGTTATGCATGTGTCACACACAGGTTGCACATCCTTAGAACTACCGGCCCTCTCCAATCTAGCCTCTAAATCCTGAACATGCTTATCACGTAAATCAATGCTCTCATGTAATAAGGGGCAGTTTATGCATTCAATTATATCATGAGGACTAGAATCCACCATCAAAAGCTGCTTCTGTGCAGTCTCAAGCTCAGATAGAGTTTGAGCATGTACAGAACGCAACTGAGCAAGCTCACCCATGACAACAGTACAAGATTCACATTCAACATCATTAACTCTAGACTTAAGAATGGCATAATCAGTAAAAACAGATTCTAGCCTAAGTCTAAGGTCTTTTCTATCTCTAGCGGCTTGCACAAGTAATCTATCCTGACCAAGAACTACTTCATTCAGTTCATCTAATTTAATTGCAAGCTGGTCATAGGATAGAGGTACCTCAGATGAGTCAAGCTCATCGCCGCTGTGATCGCTGTCGGCCATGAAACAAAGGCCAGTGAAATCTCGTCCCTTCTTGTCCTTCTTCTCCTCCTTCCTTGGAGACTCCTCCTCCTCAGAGCTCGACTCCTCAGTTGAGGAAGTGTCGATGTCACTGAGAGCAGCAACAAATGCTCTGGAAGCGGCTTTGGCTACTCTCTTAGCCACCTTGCCGCGCTTGCCCTCACAAAGGGTTTCCTCTCCTTTTTGTGGTATTTGGGGCGCTCACTCTCTTCTCTCTTCTTGAGTTTTGGGCAATTGGCCTTGATGTGAGAAGTGTCGCCACACTCAAAACAACCACTAAAACCACTTCTCCTCTGATCCCGTCTCTCATGGTGAAAACGGGTGAACCTTCTGGCAATGAGAGCAAGCTCATCATCATCCAGAGTATCCACCTGCTCCTTAGTGACGGAGACCAGGGAGGACAAAGCAAAACCATCTGCAAGAACACAAGTGCCAGATGTGCTTGGTTCTGCAGTGGTGCCACGGCTAGTGCTAGAAACCAATGCCAATGGTTGTGGCAAAGAGTTTCTGTGCACTACAAGAGATGCCTTGGCAATCTCTGTGGACTTCAGCTTGCTGAAGAGCTCATCACAGGTCAATGTGTCATAACCTACGGACTCCTCAATGCTGGATATCTTCACTTCCCATATGCTACAATCAAGAGCATAGAGAAGCTTGATAGCCCTATCATAATCATCGTAAGCAAGCGTCCCGTTGGACCGCAAGTTACTCACTATCGCATCAAAGTGAGAAAACATGGCATCTATAGATTCACTAGGTGCCTGCACAAACAGCTGATACTGTTGATTGTATGTGCTTTAGCACCTGGCCTTAATCTGTGTAGAGCCCTCATGAAAAATAGTGAGAGTGGTCCAAATTTCCCCAGCTGTCCTAAGGTGTTGCACCCTATCAAACTCACTTCTACTCAAACCAATGAACAGTATATTTCTTGCCTTGGAGTTGGCATTATACTGATCCTTCTCTGTTTGTGAGGTGCGAGTTTTAGGGATGGAGTATTGTGAGTCCACAATCTCCCAAATTGCATTTCCTTGGCTTAGCAAGTAAGCCTCCATGCGCACCTTCCAGTATGCAAAATCAGTCCCATCAAACAAAGGTATTTTACTAACTCTGTCCATGTCGCCAACAGATCACAAAACCAGTTAAGGTCAACTGGTGATCTTAACCTGCTCTGATACCAATTGTTGGACCGAAACGGCGACCAGAGGGGGGGGGGAATGAGAGCTTTTAAAATTTCAGACTAAAAATAGCCTTCTGTTTTAATTCTGTCTTCTGCAGAACAGGCTTCGAACACACCCGTCGAAGTTCTGGTTCGGAGGTATTGTAACACCCTAAAAATAAAAAATAAAAAAAGGAAATAAAATAAAGAAAAATAATATTAAAGGAATTTCTGGAAATTATAATTAAAGAAAAACCCTTAAAGAGCCTTATTAAAGCCAAACAGGGAGAAATATTCAAAATCTGGACTTGAAAATTTTATGAGATAAACTAGAGGCCAAAACATAATTTCAGGAATTTTTACAAATTTTTATCAACAGTGATTCAACCCTAAATCAAATAAACGAATTACTAGATTTATTTTAAATCGGAAAACATTTTTAAATCGAAATGGGCCTCAACCCCCAAAGTACCCCGAGCCCGGCCCAATCCAACCGCGTTCCCCCTCTCTCCTACTCGCGCCCGCGCTCCGCCGGCCCACCCGTCAGCCTCCGCCGCTCCCCTTTCTCCCTCTGACAGCCGTGGCCCGCCTGTCGGCCCCTTCCTTTTCCGTTTTGGCCACTGATAGGTGGGGGCCACCTGTCAGGACCTTCGTCCCCGATGGAAGGGGATCACTCCCCTTTCCTTCCGGCGACCCCCTTTCCTTCCCTCGCCGCCGGTGTAGGATCGATGTACCGACTAGAGGGGGGGTGAATAGGCGGTTTTTAAAACTAATTCAATTTTAGCTAAACAATAATCAAGGACCTAAGACAATGGTAGCAAACCACTAGAACAAGTAGATTACTCTAGAAAAGTAAGCTAGCACAATTTAACTTGCTCAAAAATAAAAGGGACAAGAGACAACCGAATTTTATCCCGAGGTTCGGAAATTTGCCAATTTCCTACGTCCTCGTTGAGGCGAGTTTCACTTGACCGCTCTCTTCACCAAGCCTCAGATTTCTCAAAGAGAAATTAGCTTGAAGATGAGCTGGCACCGGAAGTGCAACTCTCGGGCCTCGATCACTAGTGGTAGCTCTTCTCCACTCCGGATAGGCGAGCTCCAACCTTCACAACCTCTCGGGTCTCCTCCAAAACCTTCTAGGAGAGATCACCGATTTCTTCTCTAAGCCGTCTAGGAGATAGCAATCTCCAAGAGTAACAAGCTGCAATCAAAGCTAGGAGAAGAGGATCAAATGCCAAAATGCCAATGCAATGCAATTTACTCAATCACTTGATCACCCCTTTTTCTTCCCAACCTCACTAGTGCTCAAATTAGTGCTCAATGGTGGGAGAGACTCTCTTATGCTCAGGTATGCTCAAATGAATGCCAAAAGTCTAGCAAAGGAGCTGTAGCAAGGGTTTATATAGCCACACACTCAAAAACTAGCCGTTACATAAGTTAGGTGGCTCTCTGCGCACTGTCGGTCTGACCGCCCATCTTGGGCCAGTCTGACCGACCTCAACTGCAACGGCTAGAAAACTAGCTGTTTACTGATGTGACAGGACACCTCGGTCTGACCGGCCATGCTGGCCCGGTCAGACCGGCCCTACCCGGTCTGACTGGCCATCGGCTCGGTCGGACCGATAGTGCTCCCGTCGACTCTGTAAACCAGCAGTTTTCCAACACGCGCAACCCGGTCGGACCGGCCCCCTAGCCGGTCGGACCGCCCAACTCCAGCCGGTCGGACCGGACCCACATGGTCGGTCAGACCGCCAGGGTCAGACAACTCCAACAAACGCTGCAATATGTTTTTCAAGGAATTTTCCAAGGAGTAACTTTTGCAACAATCACACATGATCAAAAGATACTATATGCAATGCAATTTGGCACTTGAAAATCAAATCATAACCAAGATGCAACCCCTCTTTATAGTACGGCAAACACAGAATTTAAACCTAGCCTAATTGATCGCTCCAAACACCTCGATCAATTTCTAGACTCCTTCAAACCTTTTGCCGTAGCCTTTAAACGTCCAGATCTTCGGGTTTTCCATCTTGTGCTCCATTTGCGCGGGACCTACTCATTTCCTTCACACTTAAGAAAAATATTAGTCCACAAAACACATGTTTATCATTAATTACCAAAACTCACATAGGGCCTATATCTTCAATCTCCCCCTTTTTGGTAATTGATGACAAACATTTCAGAGATAAAGAAATATGTTAAATAGAAGTATCCTCAATTAAGCGCAAAGCTCCCCCTGAAGGAATGATGGGGTACAAGTATATGGAGCAAGATATGAGTTATAATTCCAAACATAATTCACAAATCTAATGAAGCAAAGCACATGAGAGAGTTTTTCATAATAAAAGCAAATAGTTCAAATTAAGTTCATCACGGCATGAAAAGCAAATAGAGTTCGTCATACAACCAACCATAGATAGATAGATATATAGAGCAAACTAGCCTAGACTGATTCTTCCTAATATTTCTTGCTTACTACTACTACCTTCTCCCCTAAACTTCTGCTGCCTTCTCCCCTACTGCTTATTTCTACTGCTTCTCCCCCTTTTGGCATCAAGAACCAAAAAGAGAGACTAATCCTGGGAAGGAGGAGGCTGAGAATCATCAAGGCGACGACGACGGCGTTGGTACTGAAGAGGGTATCCTGCTGAGGAAGATGAATCTAGCCGATCAACTCGAGAAGAAAGAGTGTCAATCCTGGAGTTGATACGCTCTTGACCACCTTGAAGGTTCTGCGGATGGGAGGTGATAGCTTCTTGTCCTAGAGCCATTTGATCCATTCTTGCATTTAACTGAAGAAAGCCAGCTGTCACTTGTTGAAGAACTAGATCAAAGAACTGGGTGGCATCCATACCAAAATAAGCACCAGATCCAGAGCTCTGAGGAGGAGCAAAAGAGCTGCTAGGAATGTCCTGAGGATGAACCTGTCCTGCTCCCATATCAGCTGGATCGGCGGCTGGAGCCAAAAGAGTAGCCGAGAAACGAGGCCTGTACTGAGAGTGAGTGATATCAAGGCGCTCATTCACATTTCCTACTTTGCTCAAAATCAATCTCATGATGAACGGAGCATAGTAGACTCCAAGAGTGAGGCTTCCTTTTGAGAGTGCCATCTCATATAGCATCAAATGGATGACATCAAACTTCTTTCCAGTCATCACTGCGTCTAGAAGGGTCCAAGCAACACCACGAATAGCATCATTGTTGCCCAGACGCGGTAAAATGGAGTGTCGCGGGATGCGATGTGCCACACTATGAAGAGTCTTCATTCCAGTGACCCCTCCAATCTTGTGAGCAGCAGATGGGATGTAGAATTGAGCCATCTCTTCTTCTGACAAAGGGTTGTGAGTAAACTCATCATGCAGTCTGAGGCCAGAAGAGAATCTTATGTCCCAAGCACTCTGAATTTCTTGCTTAGTGGCAATGCAGAAGATATCTCCAGTCATCCATGTGAGAGAATCACAAGTGGCAGGTATGAACACTGTGGCATAAAACTGACGGATAACATCCCAATTGAAATCTTGCTCCAGACTCACTATTTTTTTTATACCAACAGTTCCAAATATATTCCTGAGAGCTGCAACTTCTCCACTTAGATCCCTCCAAGAAATCCACTTATGAGGAGCCAAAGAGCGGTTCTCATAAGCAATGTTGAATACCTCTTTCTGAAACTTGGTATGAAATCGCTGATCTGAGGTGTCTCTTGGTCTGAGAAATTGATTGTGATGGCGCAGACGAGCAAAGTTCTCTTGATTCCGGACATCCACCTTGAATTCCAAAGATGCAAATGGATCTTCACTAGCTGCTGGTGGCTGAGGTGCCAATTCTTCTTCATTCTCAGAGCTGTCATCCTCATAGGCAAAGTCCTCGTCACTGTCATCTTGAAAGTGCCGGGATGATTGGCCACGGTCCTCGACAAACTTTAAGCGACGCTCATTTCCTTGAGAACGGCCGGCGCGAGGCATGACTGAATCAAAGATTTAACCAAGATAAGATACAAGATATAATTGGAGAAAATCTATGAATTTGCTAGAGGGCAAAAACATCAATGAGTAATGATGAGCAAAAGAAGTGCCGGATCTTGGGAGGCTGGTCTGACCGAGGTAATAGGGCCGGTCTGACCGCCAGTACATGGTCGGTCGGACCGCCCATTTGCCCACCGGTCTGACCGGCCTAGCAACCCGGGCTCAAATCCCCTTTTGCACAAAATTACTCCATAATCAAATTTGCCATATCAAATTGCATAGAGGCATGGGAAATAGTATCACAAGGCTAACAATTGAGTTTAAAGATAATTTAGCCTTGGCAAGATGACATGCATGCCCATGAACAAGAACCCTAACCCTAGCCTTCAAAGGGATGAAATCCATGGATTTAATCAGAGGAAATTCTTACCGGCAAGGGAAAATGAACTCGAGGTCGGACCGGAGAAGATCCACCGGTTGGACCGGCAAGAAGATCAACGAAACGGAATTTTTAGGGTTGGGGGCAAGAGAGGAGAAGATGAACTCGGTTTGAGAGGAGAGGAAATAATAGAGGGGAGAGAAAACTGAATAGAGAGGGGAGTTATAACCCTGCCCGAGCCCCGGTCTGACCGGCCATGTAGGCCCGGTTGGACCGACTCAGCAAGGGCGGTCGGACCGGCCAAGTAGGCCCGGTCAGACCGACTACACTAAATGCTCTGCAAATAGATTCCACAGCACGAAAGAGAGCACAAGTGAGAAATATAGCAAAATAATTTTGAAAAATTTCAAACTTTGCAGAAACCTAGTATAACTCCCAAGGTTTATAAAGCATCAAGTTTTTAAATTTTTAAGTTTAAAAAGAGGCCATTTTTGGCTATGGATCTCCACTCGTCC
Source organism: Zizania palustris (assembly GCA_019279435.1). Lineage (NCBI taxonomy): Eukaryota > Viridiplantae > Streptophyta > Magnoliopsida > Poales > Poaceae > Zizania > Zizania palustris. The sequence goes on along the minus strand of JAAALK010000080.1, from coordinate 42,144,370 downwards.
GAACTCTTGTCCGAACATCAATTCTTTAAAAATCTTTTGATAGGATGGATAAAGTTAAAACATTTGAATACGAAACATGATCATATGATCCATATCTACAAGTTTTGTTTTGGGGAAAAGTTCAAAATATGTCTTGAAATAAAATCATGGGAAAAATCCGTTTTAACTCAAAAATAGGATTTTGAAGTTACAAAAACTTTCAAATTTTGTTTTTCAACAAACTGAGCAATTACCAATATATAAGAGTAACCATATGCTCCCCCTTAATGTATGGCCTTAGGAACATATAAAAAAGCACATGAACTTCAAATAAGGCACTACAAGCATAAAAGCATACATATATGACATAAGGATAGAAAAATCTAAAACTCACACATATGCATGATTTCAAGCCACATTTGAGAAGTCTATTATATTCAATTCATTCCTAAGCTTACAAAAGCGGGATTCATCAAGTGGTTTGGTAAAGATATCTGCTAATTGATCTTCGGTTTTTATGTGGCTAATGACAATGTCACATTTGCCAACATGATCTCTTAGAATGTGGTGGCGAATATCAATATGTTTGGTTCTAGAGTGTTGGACTGGATTGTTGGCAATTTTGACGGCGCTATCATTGTCACAAAGAAGAGGGACATTTGAGAATTCTATTCCATAATCAAGCAAGGTTTGCCTCATCCAAAGTAATTGAGCACAACAACTACCCGCGGAGACATATTCTGCCTCAGCGGTGGAAAGGGCAACGGAGTTTTGTTTCTTAGAGGCCCAAGAAACAAGAGACCTCCCAAGGAATTGATAGCCTCCAGAAGTGCTTTTACGATCAACTTTGCAACCGGCATAATCCGAATCGGAATAGCCAATTAGCTCAAATTTAGCACCTTTGGGGTACCACAAGCCTATATGGACAGAATGTTTTAAATATCTTAGAATTCTCTTGACCGCCATCAAATGAAAATCTTTTGGTGCGGCTTGAAATCTAGCACACATGCAAACACTGAACATGATATCAGGCCTAGATGCGGTAAGATAGAGCAAACTACCAATCATGGATCTATATAATTTTTGATCTACCGGTTTACCTCCCTCATTTAGGTCGAGATGTCCGTTGGTCGCCATAGGGGTCTTGATAGGCTTTGCTTCCATCAATCCGAACCTTTTGAGAAGATCATGAATATACTTCGTTTGGCTCACAAAGGTTCCATTCTTGAGTTGCTTGACTTGAAGTCCAAGGAAGAAACTCAATTCTCCTATCATGGACATCTCAAATTCCCTAGACATCATATCACCAAAAACTTTGCACAATTCTTCATTAGTAGAACCGAATATAATATCATCGACATAAATTTGACAGACAAAGAAATCATCATTAATTATTTTTGTAAACAAGGTAGTGTCGACTTTACCAATTTTAAAACCCTTTGAGAGGAGAAAATCTCTCAATCTTTCATACCAAGCTCTAGGAGCTTGTTTTAGACCATAGAGAGCTTTTGAGAGTTTATAAACATGATTAGGATTTTTAGGATTCTCAAAGCCGGGTGGTTGTTCAACAAAAACTAGTTCGGCTATTTCGCCATTCAAGAAAGCACTTTTCACATCCATTTGATATAACTTAATATCAAAACATGAAGCAAAAGCAAGTAAGATGCAAATAGCCTCTAGTCTAGCAACGGGAGCAAAGGTTTCACCAAAATCCAAACCTTCGACTTGAGTGAATCCTTGTGCTACCAATCTTGCCTTGTTTCTCACGACCAACCCGTTTTCGTCTTGCTTGTTCCTAAACACCCACTTTGTTCCAATGACGTTGTGCTCCTTTGGTCTCTCCACCAATGTCCAAACTTTGTTTCTTTCAAAATTGTTGAGCTCTTCATGCATAGCATTTACTCAATCTGGGTCATTTAGAGCTTCATCTACATGTTTAGGCTCAATAGAAGAAACAAAAGAGTAATGCTCACAAATAGAAGCAACACGAGATCTAGTTTGAACACTCTTACTAATGTCACCCAAGACTTGATCAATTGGGTGATCTTTTGAGGTGGCATTGTGAACTTTGGATGGAATAGTAGAGGATTGATCTTTGGCTTCATCTTCATCAAGTTGAGTCAAATTTTGCGTAGCGGAAGTAGAAGCTTCAACTTGAGTGGAGGATGGAAGTTCATCATCTTCTTTAGGCTTGATGTCACCGATGGACATTTTCTTCATTGCCCTTATCAAGCCTTCATCACCTACATCATCCAAATTCTCGTGCCCCTCTTGGGAGCCATTAGTCTCATCAAATTGAACATCCGAGGTTTCTTCAACAATACCTTTGTTCTTGTTATACACTCGGTATGCCTTGCTATTTGATGCATATCCAAGGAGAAATCCTTCATCACAACGACTTTCAAACTTGGTTAGTCTAACACCTTTTCTATAAATATAGCATTTGCAACCAAAAACACGAAAATAAGCAATGTTTGGTTTATGTCCTATCAAGAGTTCATATGGAGTCTTTTTCAAAAGACGATGCAAATAAAGACGATTAGAAGCATGGCAAGAAGTGTTTATAGCTTCCGCCCAAAAAGAGTCGGAGACACTATACTCATCAAGCATAGTTCTAGCCATCTCAATAAGGGTCCTATTCTTTCTTTCCACAACACCATTTTGTTGTGGTGAATAGGTGGCGGAAAGCTCATGTTTAATGCCGAGATCATCACAATAATCCTCAATATTTGTATTTTTAAACTCGGATCCATTGTCACTACTTACTTTTACAATAGAAAAGTTGAATTCATTTTGAGCTCGTTTTGCAAACTTTTTGAAAATCTCGGGGGTCTTAGCTTTGTCATGTAAAAAGAAAACCCAAGTAAATCTTGAGAAATCATCCACAATAACAAGACAAAAACTATTCCCACCGATGCTTTTATAAGTTGTTGGACCAAATAAATCAATATGCAAAAGCTCCAATGGTCTAGAAGTAGACATGATGCTTTTGCTAGGATGAGAGCAAGCAACTTGCCTCCCCGCTTGACAAGCACTACAAAATTTATCTTTTTCAAATTTTATATCTTTCAAACCAACAACCAAATCTCTTTTTGCAAGTTTGTTTAGTTGACTCATTCCCACATGAGCAAGCCTTCTATGCCAAAGCCAACCCAATGAGGTTTTTGCAACCAAACAAGTTTTCAAATTAGCTTCATTTGAAGAGAGATCCACCAAATAGAGATTTCCAAAATGAAAACCTTTGAAAACTAAGGAGTTATCATGGATACTTGTTACAAATACTTCTTGAGGATTAAATGTGCATGAAAGGCCTAAATCACATAGTTGAGCAATGGACAATAAGTTGAAATTCAATGACTCAACTAGTGAAACATTTGAAATGGAGAAATCATTTGAGATAGCAATTTTACCTAGACCCATTACCTTTCCTTTACTATTATCACCGAAGGTCACTCTTTCTTGATCTTTAGAACCAACTTCAAATGATGTGAACATTTTCCTATCACCGGTGATCCTCCGGTGTGGTAGTTTACCTACAAAAGAGATCAAGCCTTTTTAGGTACCCAAATCCTTTTGGGTCCTTGTAGGTTAGTTATCAAGGCCTTTGGCACCCAAATAGATTTCTTCTTTTCTCCTAAAATAGGAGTGCCCAAAAACTTAGCATAAATAGAGCCATCATTAGCTCTCTTAAGCATGTAATGAGAATCAAATACATCATTTTTAGGAATTTGATTTATGTGGCATTCACCAATTATGTGACCAACTTTTCGACATTTATTACAAAATTTTCCATTACTCTTAACAAACCTTGGGGCTTGGTAGGAAGGCTTTTTGCCCTTCTTGGGAACAAAACCAAGTCCCTCCTTGTTGAAAGAGCATCTTTGTTGGCTTAAAATTTCATCAAGAGTATTTTTACCTTTGAAGCATCTTTCCAAACTCTTACTTAGTTTGGCAACTTGCTCCTTGAGCTCATGATTTTCAACAATTAACAATGAATTAGATGAAGATGATATATTTGTTGAACATGAAGCAATATCAATAGTGGATGAGCATGGCATAGCAAGTAAATCATCACATGAGGTGGATATAGGAATGCAATTTTTAACATTTAGACATGTATCATCAAAAATATCACATGTGACGCCTATATCTACTTTTGGCCTAATAAGTGTAGAGGCAATGAGAGCTTCATGAGTTTCCTCAAGCTTCTCATGAGAGACCAAAAGCATCATATGAGAAGTCTTCAACTCCTCATATTTAGCCATTAAGGACTCATGATCTTTCTTGAGAGCCTTAAACTTGACTCTCTCTTTGCCACTTAACTCATTCAGCTCCTCAAGCATTTGTGCAAGATCATCATAAGACATTTCATCATCACTATCATCTTTTTCACTAATACAAGTAGGTGTTACCTTAGTACTTCCTTTCGCCATGAGACAAAAAGGAGAGTATAGTGATGGAGCTTCCGTTATTGCGATTCCCGCCATGTTCTTCTTTCTTGAGTTTGACTCACCACTGGAGTCGGAGCTTGAAGAAGAATCGGAGCTATCTTCATTTGAATCCCATTCTCCCACAAATGCTTCATTTCTACCCTTTTTCTTGTTCAACTTCTTGAACGGCTTTTTCTTTCCATTCTTTTCTTTGTTCTTCTTTTGAGATTTATCATCTTCGCTTTCTTGTTTGTTCGGACATCTTGAAGCAAAATGACCCTTCTCATTACACTCAAAACATCTTACATTCTTGAGGTTTCTTTTGGTTGACTTCTTGTCACCGTTGTTCTTGAATGAGCTTGAAGAGCTTCCTCTCTTTTTCATGATCCGGTTGAACTTTCTCACAAAGAGAGCCATTTCTTCATCCTCGGTATCACCATCACAAGAAGTGTCTTCTTCTTCTTCACATTTCTTTTCAACCTTGGCTTTCAAGGCAATGTTCTTCTTCTTGGATGATGAGTGATCTTCGGCGCTTCCTTCAATTTTCTTGTTCTTGTAAATCTCATTTGTGTTGATAGTCCCCAAAAGTGTTGTGGGTGTCAAACTTGACATGTCCGAGTTGATGAGGAAGGTTACCAAAGTGTCATACTTCTCGGGCAATGCTCTCAACATTTTTTGAGCAACTTCCAACTCCGTGTACTTCACTCCAACACCCTTGAGATCATTGACAATCACATTAAGTCTTGCATACATCTCATTGACACTTTCATTGGGCAACATGGTGAATGTTTCATAGTTGATCTTGAGGTAGTGCGACTTGGTATTCTTCACACTTGTTGTTCCATCATGTATATCTTGAAGAGTAGTCCAAATGTCATGTGCCGTTGAAATGTTGCTTATCCTATTGAATTCTTCGGCACACAAACAATTGAACAAGGCATTTGTAGCTTGAGCATCAAGTTGCATATCTTTCTTGTTTTGATAGGTTAGATTCATCTTGTCTTCAACTTCAAAACCTAACTCAACAATACACCAAATTTCAAAGCTCATGGCTTTGAGGTGAGCAGCCATACGAACTTTCCAAATGGAATAATTAGAGCCATCAAAGTAAGGACATTTGCCTACGTTGTGAACCACCTCGTCGGACATCTTCTCTCTAGGCGGTAAAGCCTAACTTGAGAGACCAAGCTCTGATACCACTTGTAGGATCGATGTACCGACTAGAGGGGGGGTGAATAGGCGGTTTTTAAAACTAATTCAATTTTAGCTAAACAATAATCAAGGACCTAAGACAATGGTAGCAAACCACTAGAACAAGTAGATTACTCTAGAAAAGTAAGCTAGCACAATTTAACTTGCTGAAAAATAAAAGGGACAAGAGACAACCGAATTTTATCCCGAGGTTCGGAAATTTGCCAATTTCCTACGTCCTCATTGAGGCGAGTTTCACTTGACCGCTCTCTTCACCAAGCCTCAGATTTCTCAAAGAGAAATTAGCTTGAAGATGAGCCAGCACCGAAAGTGCAACTCTCGGGCCTCGATCACTAGTGGTAGCTCTTCTCCACTCCGGATAGGCGAGTTCCAACCTTCACAACCTCTCGGGTCTCCTCCACAACCTTCTAGGAGAGATAACCGATTTCTTCTCCAAGCCGTCTAGGAGATGGCAATCTCCAAGAGTAACAAGCTGCAATCAAAGCTAGGAGAAGAGGATCAAATGCCAAAATGCCAATGCAATGCAATTTATTCAATCACTTGATCACCCCTTTTTCTTCCCAACCTCACTAGTGCTCAAATTAGTGCTCAATGGTGGGAGAGACTCTCTTATGCTCAAGTATGCTCAAATGAATGCCAAAAGTCTAGCAAAGGAGCTGTAGCAAGGGTTTATATAGCCACACACTCAAAAACTAGCCGTTACACAAGTTAGGTGGCTCTCTGCGCACTGTCGGTCTGACCGCCCATCTTGGGCCGGTCTGACCGACCTCAACTGCAACGGCTAGAAAACTAGCCGTTTACTGATGTGACAGGACACCTCGGTCTGACCGGCCATGCTGGCCCGGTCGGACCGGCCCTACCCGGTCTGACCGGCCATTGGCTCGGTCGGACCGATAGTGCTCCCGTCGGCTCTGTAAACCAGCAGTTTTCCAACACGCGCAACCCGGTCGGACCGGCCCCCTGGCCGGTCGGACCGCCCAACTCCAGCCGGTCGGACCGGACCCACATGGTCGGTCAGACCGCCAGGGTCAGACAACTCCAACAAACGCTGCAATATGTTTTTCAAGGAATTTGCCAAGGAGTAACTTTTGCAACAATCACACATGATCAAAAGATACTATATGCAATGCAATTTGGCACTTGAAAATCAACTCATAACCAAGATGCAACCCCTCTTTATAGTACGGCAAACACAGAATTTAAACCTAGCCTAATTGATCACTCCAAACACCTCGATCAATTTCTAGACTCCTTCAAACCTTTTGCCATAGCCTTTAAACGTCCAGATCTTCGGGTTTTCCATCTTGTGCTCCATTTGCGCGGGACCTACTCATTTCCTTCACACTTAAGAAAAATATTAGTCCACAAAACGCATGTTTATCATTAATTACCAAAACTCACATAGGGCCTAGATCTTCAGCCGGCCGCCCCGATCCGGCTGAATCTGCCTCGGACACCCTTCCTTGGACCCCCGTGACCCCCTTCCATCTATAGGCCACACGTTTTGGCAGTTATGGAAACCGAGCCGAGGGAATGGAACCCTCGCCGGAGAAGGAGGTTTCCTTCCATTTGGCCGCCGTCGGTGACCCTATAAATACCCTCGCCCTCACCGCTCTCAGCCCACACCACCGTAGCCTGAGCCGAAGCAATCCGGAGCGCCGCCACTCTCTTTTTGGGTTTTCCCTCTGCTTCAACTCCGGCCGCCGCTCGCCGTCGACTCCGGCCTCCCCCATCCTAGCCACCGCCACCGACGAGACCACCGGATCGCCGTCGCCGTCGACCACCCGAACACCCTCACCGTCTACCCTCGTCGCCGGTCGCCGTCCGTTGCCCTCCGTCGCCACCGGAGGTATCATCGTGATCGCCATCCTCTCCTCGTTCCATTTCCGGCGATAGCTAGGTCCCTAGGCGCTCGCCGCCGCCGTCGCCGTCGCACCGGAGGCCGCCGTCGCCGGAGACGAAGGGGGTACGTGCCCCCTTACGTCATGCCGTGCCGGATCGCACCGCGACCGCACGATCGCGATCGGAGGGCTAGGATTAAATCCCTTCGGGATTTAATATGGGCCCTCAGATCTGGTCAAAGGGGTATCGAGGCCTCTCGGCCGTCGATCGCCACTTAAAACCTCCGAGCGATCTCAGGCGTCCACGCGTACCCCTTCGCTCTGTTTTAATCACAGTCGTCCATTTCCACTTAACCCCTCCCGCCTCGCGCCTGGCCGCCAGATCCAGATCCGACGGCTCTGGATCAACCGGTCCACGCACACAGTGCGCCTGTCCACCGTGGGCCTGGCTCACCGTGGACCAGAGCCCATTTTCCAGTTTAAATAAAATTCCAGAAATTGATTTAAACTTTGAAAATTCATAACTTGCTCATTTTAACTCCAAATTTCACCATTCAAATTTTGTTAAATTCAGTATATTATTCTCTACACTTTAATGCTATAAAAACAGTATGTTGTTTTAGCACAAAATAAACTTATGGATTAAATGAATAAAAACCCCTTAGGGATAAATTAATAATTTAGGAAATAAATTAGTAAAAATACTTAAAATGTAACTTTTAATGATATTAATATAACCTCAGTACAATAAAGCTCAACTCACATATTTAAACCACAAAACTTGTTTGCTTATGTTTTGTGATGATTTATTGAAATATGTTGTTTATTTTTCCGTATCGAGAAGACTACGAGTTCGTTGAGGAGCCGGAGTTCTACCCCGAGGTTCCTCCATCCCCATTTGCTAATTAAGGCAAGTCATCGACCACCTCTGTGGAAACAGTTGATCATCATTGAGCCCATGTTTTAATAAATTATCGCTATAACTCATAGGTTAATATTGCATTAGTCAAAATATCAAGCCTTACACTTATATTTATTAGATCCCCGTCCTTGTGTGCAAACCCAAGCCATGCTTATTGAGCCTTGTTGGGGGAAAATATCTCCTCTTCGGGGTTATTGCCGAAGCAGCACAAAGACAGCCAACTAGTTCGAAGATTGTCCGAAGACCTTCTTCGAAGATGCTCGGAACCTGGTTCGAAGCCCGAAGACAAGCACTGGTTCGAAGTATGTCTTCGAACCAAAGCCCTTCAAGATCTTTTCTGCCAGCTAAGATGGAAGACTTATCTTCTATCCTATTAGATTAGTCTTTTACCATTTTAGCCCTATTAAGGAAACTGAATAGTTTCCTTAATGTCGGTTGTAATAGAGGGGTAAATAGGTCTTTTCCTTAATGTTTAGGCCTATAAATACCCCCCATTTCATACTGTAAGGAGGACCGATTACAAGTGAATCAATATACACTTTCGAACTATTCTAAGTTATTATCCTTTCGGAGGCTTAGAACAGTTTGCTTCGCAAATACTTCGTTTGTTAGTTTCTTTTCTACAGAAACCTGTTAGCGTAATCTTTTACACCAACAGTTGGCGCCGTCCGTGGGGAACCTAGTCCAAAAAACTTCGTTCTCTACCAACCTCTTGCATCATGCCTCCTAAGCGGAGCGCACCTCGCAATCCCACTCGGAGGTCCTCTCGGATCTCCGGAGAGATACCCTTCGACACAGTCGAAGTCGGAGGGTCTTCGACTATCCCTCCACCTCAAACTCCGCAAGGGGCTTTTATCCCTCGAGGATACGAAGCCTCTCCACCAACCCCTTCCACACTCCGACCACCCGGAGCCACTCTGCCACCCTCCATTCCGATTCAAACTGATCATACCAGCTCTCAAGACCCGGAAGGTCCTTCCGGAGGAGATGAAGATAGCCTTGGAGACATGGCCACTCAAATGGCCAATCTTCAAGCCGAGGTAGCGAGGTGGCGACAGGAGGCTGCGAACAGGCTTCGCCCTCAAGTCACCCCAGTTACCCCCGAAGTGCACGAAGACGACGATCTTGACTATCCCGAAGCCCCGGAGAACGCCTCTTACGACGATGAATCTCCGTTGCATCCCGAGCTTCAGAAGGTTCGCTTCGATCCGAGGTTCAAAGCTTCGAAGCTTAGCAAGTATGCCGGAGACGAAGATCCCAGTGAGTTTGCACGTTCTTATGCCCTAGCAATCGAGGCTAGTGGCGGAGACAGAGAAACTATGGCGAAGTGCTTCCCGTTAGCCCTTGAAGGAGTGGCGTTGAGATGGTTCTGGTCTTTAAAACCAGGATCAATCACGTCATGGTTACAGTTGAAGAAGAAGTTCATAAGTAACTTTCAGGGCACCTTCGTGCCCCCCATGTCGACAGGAAGCCTTTTTCAAGTGAAACAGCTCCCCGGAGAAACATTGAGGCAGTACTTCAAGCGCTTCGCTCACACGAAGTCGCAAATTCGGGGGCTGTCCATATCTTCGGTGGTTGATGCAGCTCGGGAAGGCGTCAGTCATAAAGGCCTTTTGGATAAATTGCATCGGAAGAGCATCACCACAGTATCACAGTTGATGTCGTATTTCGAGGAGTACTCGAAGTCGGAAGAAGGTTGGCTTCGGAGGACTACTACTACTTCGACAGTGTTGACAGAAGTTAAAGCAGAGGTGAAGACTTCGGCTCAGCCGCAAGAACCAGTCTTCGAAGTACAACATGATAGAAGAAGAGGGCAAAAGCACCCTCGTTCTGAGGTCTTAAACATTGCACCCCCGCAGAAGTTTGCGCCAAGAGCTCCACAATCTGCGGGGAACAAGTCCAGCGGCTGGAGGCCGCCAGGGAAAACGGCTGGCAAGGGCCAGACCCTTTTTTGCTGTATTCATGGAGAGAACCGAAGCCATGCAACTGACACTTGCAAGGCTATTCTTACCCTTCGGGGAGAATACTTGGAGAGAACTTCGGGTCGAGGTAGTACCGACCGGAGTCCGGCAACAGCAGTGCGCTCGGAGCCGGTCCAGGCTGTGGCGCGGATAGAAAATCTTGATGCTGCAAGGCATCCTCCAGTGGCCAATGTTATGCCACCTCCGAAGCAAGAAGAAGGACAAGATAGAGGGAAGAGAGTAGTTCTTCCTATCTCCGGAGGAGGTACCCTCGGAAGCATGTCCAAGAGACAGCGAAGAGAGTACGTCCGAGAAGTAGGCCACATTGGGACTTCGTCATCTGCAGCTGCAATGCCGGAGTGGTCTCATGTTCCAATATCTTTCTCTGCGGAGGATGCAGCTGGTATCAAGTTCCCGCATGCAGATCCATTGGTTATCACTGCTGATATTGCCGGAACTGAAGTCCGAAGGGTGCTAATTGATGGAGGTAGCTCGGCAGATATCATATTTGTACAAGCCTTCACTCCTTGTCACTCTACTATAAGAATATTAGCTAGTCCCCAATGTACCGGCACAACTGCTATAGGATAAGAAGAATGAGTCGTAGATAGCTGGATTCTGTATATGAATTTCCCCGTTATTCTCGTCTCTGGACTCTGTTGGAGTTGGCTAAGTTATAAGTATGGTGGGTTCCGGGTGCAAGCTCGAGCATTGGTTTGTCGCACCCGGGGCACTATAAGGACCGGTCTACGGGATCTGTTGCAAAGCACTTCCGTACCAACCACAAGTCTAATGGGTAAGTCCTAACTGGAAGTATGGAATACTCCGACTCGATGCACCATAGTGGAGGGGGCAAGGGGCAAGCCTGCGGGCGACTTGTACCGACGAGGCTCAAGGGGGGTATGGTGGGGCTCCGACGCGTCGGGACACCATATGAAACCTATAAGAGGGTGCTGTTGAGTCGGGGAGGACTATATGGAAGGTTTTGGCATGAGTTCCCGTGAAATGGGTCATCTCGTTACACTTTGGTGTAGGTGATGAGTGCGTGCCTTGTGGGTACAGTGGTCCATCTCTGATTAGAGTAATTTAATCTTTTCGAAAAGCCGAGCCCACGGTCAAGGGTGGGTTGTGTGACTACTCGCAGTTAGTTTACAATTGTTTGAATGGTTGAGTTATTCATGGCATGTAAGGACTATTGAGCGAGGTGGGGCTGACTGTACCCCTCGAGTTAGAAGATGATGATGCATTCACATGTTTACGTTTCAGTACTAATAAATTGTTCACATTAAATTGCTTTACAAATTACTCGCTTCCGCAAAATTAGCCACTATCTCCCTTGTTATTACCTTGCATTACATTTGCATTCGGTGGCTTGCTGAGTACCCCTGTACTCACCCCGTTGACTTACACCATCAGAACCCGTCTACTACGAGGAGGATGCAGGTCTGGAGTAGCGACCCAGTCAAGGCGAGACTGGAAGGAGGCGTTCATCTAGGACCCTTATTTTATTAGTTTCTCTTCACCTTTATTCACTTTTGTATTAATGCGGTCTACGAACCGTGAATGATTGCCCGCATTGTATGTGGTCGCATGATGAACGTCTTGTTTTATTGATTTTCTATGGAATTTCAATAAAGTCCTGATTTATTAAATCGGGGTGCGACAAGATGGTATCAGAGCCGACTTGACTGTAGGAAGCCAAACAGACCTGACCTTAGGACTTATATTAACCATATTTTCTTACAAAACTGTTTATCTTCTCATCTTCTAGGGTTTCACAAAAATATCTCTCTTTTGTAGATGCCGGTCCATACCATGAGTGGGACTCTTCGTGACGAGGCTGGTTTCATCCGCGAGTTGCGCATGCTAGTTGGTTTCCTCGGATTTGAGCACGAGCCAATGTACCATGGAGTCTTCCCCGACGAGGAAGAAAGCTACTGCGAGGTTACCATCGTCGTCCAGCCTTCTCCACAGACGGCCCACACCTATCGAGGGGGAGGACCTACCTTCTTGGTGGCCAGCCAGCGCACCGCCCTCCAGGCCCTCACCGAGCTCCGGATGATCTACGACAGTGAGCTCTACGACACGGACTTTCGCTTTGTGCCTCTTCGTACCCCAGGGAGCCCACACAGTGACTACGTCAGCACCCTCTCCCAGTGTCACTCCTCGGTTGGACATACAGTGCGCCTGTTGAAGGCAATGGATGAGCTCCACTATGAGGCACTGCAGGATGCCAACGGACAGCGCGGTACGATCGCCTTTTACCGACACCCTTCTGAGGATCTGAACCACGAGAACGGAGATCTTCGTCGCCGCATCCAGCAGGGACACTGATTGGCTGCCGAGGCTGAAGAGTTACGGCGCCAGAATGAACTTCTATGACAGCGCATCGCCACCAACCCACAGCTCCGCCAGCAGATTGAAGAACTGAAGAAGGACATTGAGGAAATCGCACCTCTTCCGCCTCGCAAGCGGAAATCCCTTCGGATCCCCATTGTGATGCCCAAGAGGATTTCACGCAGTGCTCCACCTGCCGGACCATCCAGTTCCTCGACCCCGACCATCTCCCATGAACCCGTGATCGAGCCGTCCCCCGAGCTACCACAGACGTAGTACTTACGATTGATTGTTTCCTTTATTTTGTTTTGGATTGTATGACCACCCATGTCTAAAATAAGGCATGAGTGAAGAACTAAATAAAAGACAATAAATGTAATCGTAAGAACGACCTTTTGAAATAAAGTTTAGCAGTGTTCCCCCTTTAAAGATATTGTTATTTTGGAAACCTCGGGATGATGAACAACCAAGGCTCCGACGCTCCTCAGAACGGAGGAGATAACGGGAACCTGCCTCAGTGGGGAGCAACTGGGCAGAGGCAAGCCCTGGTTGCCAACCACCCCACTCTGGCCGAGATGATGGCCACGCAAAACCAGCTGGTCTCAGCCCTTCTGAACCAGATGCAGCAGCAACAGCGGCAGATGCAAGAGCAGCAGGCTCATCTCTTCCGCCTCCACCAACAGCCCGAGCTGCCACGACCCGCCACTCCAGCTCCCGCTCCCGCCTCCCAACTCTCGGAGTTCCTCCGAGTCCACCCACCGACCTTCTCGAGCACCACCAACCCCATGGAGGCTGGGGATTGGTTGAGGACCATCGAGAAGAAGCTCGACCTCCTGACTTGCACTGAGCAGGAGAGGGTGGCCTTCGCCACCCACCAGCTCTAGGGTCCCGCCGTAGAGTGGTGGGACAATTTGCGCGAGACCTTGCCCGAGGGACACGTCCATACTTGGGCGGAGTTCTCGGCTACTTTCCATGCCGCTCATATCCCCGACGGCATTATAGCTCAGAAGCAACAAGAGTTTAGGGACCTGCAGCAGGGGAGCAGGTCCGTAACTGAATATTTGCATGAGTTCAACCAACTGGCCAGGTACGCACCTGAGGAGGTCCGTACAGATGCGGCCAGACAGGCTAAGTTCCTACAGCTTATCTCCAGAGATTTCGCCAACTTCCAAAAGTTGGTGAATAAAGCTATTATTCAGGAGACCCAGCAGAATAAGGTCGACCTGAAGAAGAAGAGGATGATTGCCTTTAGGCAAAACCAGGGCATGGCCCAGAGACCCCGCTTCACCCCTCCTCCACCGGCGCCACAGTACCACCCCTGCCCGGTGTATCGTCCGGCACCACCTGCCGCCAATACCGGAGCCGGACAACCTCGCCCCGCTCCCGCCGCACCAGCCGCCCCAGCCGCCCCGGCCAAGAAGGCGGAGGTTATGCGAGACAGGCACGGCAAGCCTGTGGTATGTTTCAACTGCCGCCAGGAGGGGCACTACTCTCACCAGTGCCTTCATCCCAAGCGTACCCAAGGCGTCGCATCAAACCCCGCCGTCCGCGCCAAAGTCAACCACGTCACCACCGAAGAAGCCCAAGCCGCCCTGGAAATTGTCATGGGTAAGTTTGTGGTTCATTCAGCACTTGAAGTGGTATTATATGACACCGGAGCTACGCACTCCTTTATATCGACTGCTTTTGTGGAAAGAAATGCCCTGAACATAAGTGAACTGCCCAGACCAGTATTAATAGCTACCCCGGGCCAACAAACCCTCACCTATTCCTATAGCCCAAGGGTATGGGTAGATATCCAAGGCACAATATTTTGGGCTGACCCCATCCTAATAGAATGCCAAGGTTTGGATCTCATTCTAGGGATGGATTAGTTAAATAAACACCAAGGAGTAATAGAATGCGCCTAGAGGAAGGTAAGGGTGATCAGTGAAGAAGGGACTGCCGTCACATTCTAGATGCCGAGTATGAAGTCCGGAAGACCAAGACTGCATCAGATTACCTTGGAGGAAATACCAGTAGTCAGTGAATACCCAGACGTATTCCCAGAAGATTTACCAGGGATGCCACCCAAGAGGGACATCGAGTTCAGGATTGATTTGGTACCCGGGACTACCCCTATTTACAAGCGACCATACCGGATGGCCGGTAATGAGCTAGCTGAGATGAAGCAGCAGTTGGAGGATCTCGAGAGGAAAGGCTACATCAGACCAAGTACATCACCATGGGGTGCCCCCGTCATCTTTGTCGAGAAGAAAGAAGACAAGGCTAAGCGTATGTGTGTGGATTACCACGCATTGAATGAAGTGACCATCAAGAACAAGTACCCATTGCCTCGGATCAATGATCTCTTTGACCAGCTGAAGGGAGCTACGGTATTCTCGAAGATCGACCTACGATCTGGTTACCATCAGTTAAGGATTCGAGAAGAGGATATACCCAAGACAGCCTTCACCACCCATTATGGCTTATTTGAGTGTACTGTTATGTCGTTCGGATTGACCAACGCCCCTGCATTCTTCATGAACATGATGAACAAGGTATTTATGGAATATTTGGACAAATTCATCGTGGTCTTTATAGACGACATCCTCATTTATTCCAAGGACCAGAAAGAGCACGAGACTCACCTCCGGTTAACCTTAGGAAAGCTAAAGGAACACCAGTTATACGCCAAGTACAGCAAGTGCAAGTTTTGGACGGCGGAAGTGAAGTTCCTTGGACACATTATCTCTGCACAAGGCATTGCAGTAGATCCTACCACCGTGGAAGCAGTTACAGACTGGTTGCCACCTACGAACGTATCTGAGATACAAAGTTTTCTGGGTTTGGCCGGGTATTATCGAAGATTCATTGAGAATTTTTCCAAGATAGCCAAGCCAATGACTAAGTCACTGCAAAAGGAGAGAAGTTTGAATGGACCCCTGAATGCGAGGAAAGTTTCCACACCCTCAAGACCCGTCTGGTGTCAGCACCCATACTGACCCTACCCGATATCCGGAAAGACTTCCATGTCTATTGCGACGCATCTCGCCAAGGATTGGGATGTGTTCTTATGCAAGAGGGAAAGGTTATCTCTTATGCCTCTCGTCAGTTGAGACCTCATGAGTTGAACTACCCGACCCACGATTTGGAATTAGCCGCTGTAGTGCACGCCCTTAAGATATGGAAGCATTATTTGGTTGGAAATCGCTGTGAGATCTTTACGGATCACAAGAGCTTGAAGTACATCTTCACACAGCCAGACCTTAATCTGAGGCAAAGACGATGGTTGGAATTAATAAAGGACTATGACTTAGGTATCCACTACCACCCCGGAAAAGCAAATGTGGTAGCCGATGCATTAAGTCGCAAGGGATATTGCACAACCATTATGATTCAGGATCACGCGCCCTTGTTATGTAAAGAGATGGAAAAATTGAATCTCGGGTTAACCACCGGAGCATACCTAGCCACCTTGGAGACTCAACCCGTCTTATTCGAACAGATCCGAGAAGCTCAATTAGAAGACCTGGATATAGCAGCCATTAAGAAGAACATGAGACAAGGAAAAGCCCCAGGATTCTCAGAAGACGAGAATGGCACCATATGGTTTGGAACTCGGATATGTGTGCCGGATAAGCCGGAGATAAAGACCCTTATCCTGAGAGAAGCCCATGAAACTTTATACTCCATTCACCCCGGGAGTACCAAGATGTACCAGGACCTGAAGGAACGTTATTGGTGGGTTAGCATGAAGAGGGAGATTGCTCAGTTCATCGCAGAATGCGACTCCTGTAGAAGAGTGAAAGCTGAACATCAGAGACCTGCAGGACTGTTACAACCACTTAAAGTGCCTGAATGGAAGTGGGAAGAGATCGGTATGGATTTCATCACCGGACTCCCAAAGACCCAACTTGGATATGATTCAATATGGGTGATTATCGACCGGCTCACGAAGGTAGCACACTTCATAGCCGTTAAGACAACCTTCAGTGGCCCTAAGTTAGCAGAGTTGTACATGGCCCGCATTGTGTGTCTTCATGGAGTGCCTAAAAAGATAGTATCCGACAGAGGAAGTCAGTTTACCTCTCATTTTTGGAAGAACCTTCAAGAAGAGATGGGGACAAGACTGAACTTTAGCACTGCCTACCACCCTCAGACAGATGGACAAACAGAAAGGGTAAATCAGATATTGGAGGATATGCTTCAGGCATGCGTCTTGGATTTTGGAGCAACTTGGGACAAGAGCTTACCATACGCTGAGTTTCCGTACAACAACAGCTATCAAGCCAGTCTCCAGATGTCTCCTTTTGAAGCCCTATATGGACGTAAGTGCAGAACGCCTCTACTTTGGGATCAAACCGGTGAATCCCAAGTATTTGGAACAGACATCCTTCGAGAGGCTGAAGAGAAGGTACGGATCATCAGAGACCGGCTCAAGACAGCCCAATCACGACAGAAGAGCTACACGGATAATCGACGCCGAGACCTAGCCTTTGAAGAAGGAGATCATGTCTACCTTCGAGTTACGCCTCTCCGTGGTACTCAACGGTTTAACATGAGAGGAAAGTTGGCCCCTCGATATGTTGGACCATTTCCCATTGTTCGACACCAGGGCGAAGTTGCTTATCAGTTGGAACTACCGCCCTCATTGGCTGGAGTACATGACGTGTTTCATGTTTCCCAACTCAAGAAATGTCTCCGAGTCCCAACAGAACAAGTGGACCTACAGCAGCTAGATGTTCAAGAGGATCTGACCTATGTGGAGAAGCATGTCAAGATCTTGGAAGTCAAAGAAAGGATCACCAGAAGTCGAGTCATCCGCTTCTGCAAGGTGAGGTGGAGCAATCATCCCGTACAGGAAGCTACATAGGAAAAAGAAGATGAACTCAAGGCACAGCATCCTAAGCTATTCGAGGATTGATTCGAATCTCGAGGACGAGATTCTCTGTAAGGGGGATAGGATTGTAACACCCTAAAAATAAAAATAAAAAAAGGAAATAAAATAAAGAAAAATAATATTAAAGGAAATTCTGGAAATTATAATTAAAGAAAAACCCTTAAAGAGCCTTATTAAAGCCAAACAGGGAGAAATATTCAAAATCTGGACTTTAAAATTTTATGAGATAAACTAGAGGCCAAAACATAATTTCACGAATTTTTACAAATTTTTATCAACAGTGATTCAACCCTAAATCAACTAAACGAATTACTGGATTTATTTTAAATCAGAAAACATTTTTAAATCGAAATGGGCCTCAACCCCCAAAGTACCCCGAGCCCGGCCTAGTCCAACCGCGTGACACCGACCAGTGGGGCCCGCTTGTCGGCGCGTTCCCCCTCTCTCCTCCCCGCGCCCGCGCTCCGCCGGCCCACCCGTCAGCCTCCGTCGCTCCCCTTTCTCCCTCTGACAGCCGTGGCCCGCCTGTCGCCCCTTCCTTTTCCGTTTCGGCCACTGACAGGTGGGGGCCACCTGTCAGGACCTTCATCCCCGATGGAAGGGGATCGCTCCCCTTTCCTTCCGGCGACCCCCTTTCCTTCCCTCGCCGCCGGCCGCCCCGATCCGGCTGGATCTGCCTCGGACACCCTTCTTTGGACCCCCGCGACCCCCTTCCATCTATAGGCCACACGTTTTGGCAGTTATGGAAACCAGGCTGAGGGAATGGAAGCCTCGCCGGAGAAGGAAGGAAACCTTCGGTTTCCTTCCATTTGGCCGCCGCCGGTGACCCTATAAATACCCTCGCCCTCACCGCGCTCAGCCCACACCACCGTAGCCTGAGCCGAAGCAATCCAGAGCGCCGCCACTCTCTTTTCGGGTTTTCCCTCTGCTTCAACTCCGGCCGCCGCTCGCCGTCGACTCCGGCCTCCCCCATCCTAGCCACCGCCACCGACGAGACCGCCGGAGCCCGCTCGTCCTCAGCCAAGCCTCCATCGGTCGTGAAGACCGCCGGATCACCGTCGCCGTCGACCACCCGAACACCCTCACCGTCTACCCTCGTCACCGGTCGCCGTCCATCGCCCTCCGTCGCCACCGGAGGTATCATTGTGATCGCCATTCTCTCCTCATTCCATTTCCGGCGATAGCTAGGTCCCTTAGGCGCTCGCCGCCGCCGTCGCCATCGCACCCGAGGCCACCGTCGCCGGAGACGAAGGGGGTACATGCCCCCTTACGTCGAGCCGTGCTAGATCGCGCCGCGACCGCACGATCGCGATCGTATGGCTAGGATTAAATCCCTTCGGGATTTAATCTGAGCCCTCAGATCTGGTCAAAGGGGTATCGAGGCCTCTCGGCCGTCGATCGCCACTTAAAACCTCCGAGCGATCTCAGGCGTCCACGCATACCCCTTCGCTCTGTTTTAATCGCAGCCGTCAATTTCCACATAACCCCTCCCGCCTCGTGCCTGGCCGCCAGATCCAGATCCGACGGCTTTGGATCAACCGGTCCACGCGCACAGTGCGCCTGTCCACCATGGGCCTGGCTCACCGTGGACCAGAGCCCATTTTCCAGTTTAAATAAAATTCCAGAAATTGATTTAAACTTTGAAAATTCATAACTTGCTCATTTTAACTCCAAATTTCACCATTCAAATTTTGTTAAATTCAGTATATTATTCTCTACACTTTAATGCTATAAAAACAGTATGTTGCTTTAGCACAAAATAAACTTATGGATTAAATGAATAAAAACCCCTTAGGGATAAATTAATAATTCAGGAAATAAATTAGTAAAAATACTTAAAATGTAACTTTTAATGATATTAAATATAACCTCAGTACAATAAAGCTCAACTCACATACTTAAACCACAAAACTTGTTTGCTTATGTTTTGTGATGATTTATTGAAATATGTTGTTTATTTTTCCGTATCGAGAAGACTACGAGTTCGTCGAGGAGCCGGAGTTCTACCCCAAGGTTCCTCCATCCCCATTTTCTAATCAAGGCAAGTCATCAACCACCTCTGTGGAAACAGTTGATCATCATTGAGCCCATGTTTTAATAAATTATCGCTATAACTCATAGGTTAATATTGCATTAGTCAAAATATCAAGCCTTACACTTATATTTATTAGATCCCCGTCCTTGTGTGCAAACCCAAGCCATGCTTATTGAGCCTTAACTCCTTGTCACTCTACTATAAGAATATTAGCTAGTGCCCAATGTACCGGCACAACTGCTATAGGATAAGAAGAATGAGTCGTAGATAGCTGGATTCTGTATATGAATTTCCCCGTTATTCTCGTCTCTGGACTCTGTTGGAGTTGGCTAAGTTATAAGTATGGTGGGTTCCGGGTGCAAGCTCGGGCATTGGTTTGTCGCACCCGCTGCACTATAAGGACCGGTCTGCGGGATCTGTTGCAAAGCACTTCTGTACCAACCACAAGTCTAATGGGTAAGTCCTAACTGGAAGTATGGAATACTCCGACTCGATGCACCATAGTGGAGGGGGCAAGGGGCAAGCCTGCGGGCGACTTGTACCGACGAGGCTCAAGGGGGGTATGGTGGGGCTCCGACGCGTCGGGACACCATATGAAACCTATAAAGAGGGTGCTGTTGAGTCGGGGAGGACTATATGGAAGGTTTTGGCACGAGTTCCCATGAAATGGGTCATCTCGTTACACTTTGGTGTAGGTGATGAGTGCGTGCCTTGTGGGTACAGTGGTACATCTCTGATCAGAGTAATTTAATCTTTTCGAAAAGCCGAGCCCACGGTCAAGGGCGGGTTGTGTGACTACTCGCAGTTAGTTTACAATTGTTTGAATGGTTGAGTTATTCATGGCATGTAAGGACTGTTGAGCGAGGTGGGGCTGACTGTACCCCTCGAGTTAGAAGATGATGGTGCATTCACATGTTTGCGTTTCAGTACTAATAAATTGTTCACATTAAATTGCTTTACAAATTACTCGCTTCCGCAAAATTAGCCACTATCTCCCTTGTTATTACCTTGCATTACATTTGCATTCGGTGGCTTGCTGAGTACCCCTGTACTCACCCCGTTGACTTACACCATCAGAACCCGTCTACTATGAGGAGGATGCAGGTCTAGAGTAGCGACCCAGTCAAGGCAAGACTGGAAGGAGGCGTTCATCTAGGACCCTTATTTTATTAGTTTCTCTTCACCTTTATTCACTTTTGTATTAATGCGGTCTACGAACCGTGAATGATTGCCCGCATTGTACGTGGTCGCATGATGAACGTCTTGTTTTATTGATTTTCTATGGAATTTCAATAAAGTCCTGATTTATTAAATCGGGGCACGACAAGATGGTATCAGAGCCGACTTGACTGTAGGAAGCCAAAAAGACCTGACCTTAGGACTTATATTAACCATATTTTCTTACAAAACTGTTTATCTTCTCATCTTCTAGGGTTTCACAAAAATCTCTCTCTTTTGTAGATGCCGGTCCGTACCATGAGTGGGACTCTTCGTGACGAGGCCGGTTTCATCCGCGAGTTGCGCATGCTAGTTGGTTTCCTCGGATTTGAGCACGAGCCAATGTACCATGGAGTCTTCCCCGACGAGGAAGAAAGCTACTGCGAGGTTACCATCGTCGTCCAGCCTTCTCCACAGACGGCCCACACCTATCGGGGCGCGACAGGTATTTTACAGCTCCGAATACAGGCTTCGCAAGGAGCAAAAGTTCGAAGTCAAGAAGACTTCGCTCCACCCACAACCTCGAAAAATCAGCTCTGCTAAGTCAGTGCAGGCTCCGCACACAGGGTGCTCCGAGCAGGCTTCGCACTTCACCCTTCGCAAGAGCGGACTTCCCTCTGAGGGCTTCGATCAACTCTGCTAAGGTAGTGCAGGCTCCGCACACAAGGTGCCTTCGAGCAGGCTTCGCACTACACCCTTCGCAAGAGCAGACTTCCCTCTGTGGTCTTTGATCAACTCTGCTAAGGCAGTGCAGGCTCCGCACACAAGGTGCCTTCGAGCAGGCGTCACACTACACCCTTCGCAAGAGCAGACTTCCCCCTGTGGACTTCGACGAAATACTCAGCGACGGCAACTGGTGCTAGGCTTCGTACTTCGAAGGTCTACACGCACACTGAACAGACTTCGCTAAGGACTTCGACAAGGGAAGAAAAACGGGCTTCGATCTAAGCCAAGACCAATGCTTCGCTAGTAATCAGAGAGGTCTAGCCTCCAGTTTATACAGAGCGAACAAACACTGAAAAACTCACACTTCGCTCGAACACACTTCGCTCAACGGGCTTCTCACACACTTCTCCAGACAGGATTCAGTGTACAAACTCAAATCAAAAGAAGTGAGACAAAAGAGATCGAAGCATGCAGAGAAGTACGCATACAAGCTCAAGCAGTAAATGAACACAGAATCAAGGCTTCGATGCTTGAACAGGGAACACAAAAATTGAACTCACAGGATGAATACAAGGTATGTGGCGGCTAGCACAGGAGCTCAAAAATGAATGCTCAAAGTGTTGATGTGCCCTAGCCAGCCTCCACTATTTATAGGCACTATTCAGCCTTGTGAATAGACTACTTTACCCCTAGGGTTTACACTGGTTTTGTCTCATCAGAATAGGGGGGTACAGTTGGTAGTCTACTTTATTTGGAGGCTTTTTTTGTCAGCTTCGGAGAGGGGACAACACCAGCTTTTGCAGAGCAGACGCTGTCAGCCTTTGTAGTTTTGGACCCTTCTGAAGCCCCCCTTCGCACACGAGGGGTGCAGTAGCTTCGGTGAGAAGCCTTGAGCCTGACGGCCTTCGCTTCACCGAAGTCAGCCTTCGATACAGTAATGGTTTTGAGCTGAAGCCGTCAAAGCCCTTGGGCCTTCGCACCAACACCTTCGGAGTGGACCACCACGGCTTCGCAGCTTCTCCCAGCTCGAACTCCGTTAGTTCGTGTACCGAAGCCATGCAAGGCCGAAGTACCTCAAGTCAACTTCACTCCGGAGCCAGCCTCACTCTAGAGCCATCTTTGCTCCGGAGCCAGCTTCGCTCCGAAGCCTGCTTCACTCCGAAGAAGCCAGCTTCACTCTAAAGCCTGCTTCACCTTCGGAGTACCACCCTTCAAAGTCCCTCCTTCGTCCAAGGCCTCCGCATGAAGCATTCCATGAGCACTTCGTCGTAGTGTCTCTCCCCGAGCACACTCCTCGACGATCGTCACCCGGACCATGCCTTCGATGCACCTCGACTTTTGAGACCTTCGTCGGGTATACCTTCAAGTGTCTCCCTCCAGAGCACACTTCGAACACCTTGCCTCATTGCTGAGGACTTGATCCACCATACTCCGAAGTCACTCCATTCAGAGTACCCTTCGAAGTGCCTCGCCTTCGAGGACTTCGTCTCGGGGTACCTTCACCCGGAGTCACACTCCGCACTTACTGCCTTCTCCGGGCGCACCTCGACCTGAGGTCCGACCTCGACCCCTTCGCAGCCTTCGTGAAGGAGCTCCCTGCTCCCCTGCATCAAGCCTCCCGCTTGACCCAGGTTCACTTGCTACGAACCGTCCGTCGCCTCCGAAGTAACCTGCGCACCACAGACAAACAGACAAGTGTATCCAGTACCCCGGAGACCTCTCCGAGTAAATAACCTCTAATACATACTCCGTTGTACCGCCCAAAGTACCGAACCGTTCGGTACAACCAGTCATTGTGTACTGTCGTACCCCTCCGACAGGCACACTCCGCTGCAATAGCTGCAGCCAACAGACCCACCGAACCCTTCGGTGAAACAGCCTCCGAACCCCTTCAGAGGGACCCCTTCAAATCAGAGGGTAAAATCTATCAATCACTTATCACAGACTCCGAAACCAATCCTTGGTTTCTCACAAGTACTAAAAGAATTACTGTATTGAAATGCAAGATCAATAAAAACCATAATAATAAATAAAAATAATGCTTAAAATAAAAATTGATGTGGAATTCAGTTTCCCGATGTACTTTTATGCAAGAAAAAGTATTTTTCATAATTTTCAGCGAATCTAGGGGCCTTTTGTGATTTTTAAAACATCTAGGGACGTTTCCGTAGTTTTTCCTTTTCCTTTTCTTTTCTTTTCTTTTCTACTGATCGGGTTTTCTTTGGCCCATTTACATGCGGCGGTTAGGGTTCCTAATCCCTAGCCATCGCCGGTGCTGCTACCCGTGCAAAGGGCACTAATGCGCTGATGGGTGCGTCAAGCCGGTAGACGGAGGCGGGGCCATGGTGGATCTCACCTATGGGGCGGCGGTGCAGCGCAACATCTGCTCGTGCGGCAAGTTATTGGCTGGGGTGCCTGCGGGGCGGCGCTGCGCGCAAGAGCGTCTACGTGGCGTGGTTGCAGGTCTCGATGCGGCGCGGTTGCATGGCGTCGGTTGCGGGCCGGTGGCCAAGGGTTGTGCGCGCAGGTAGGGTGCGATGCAGTGGGATGCACTCCGACGGGTGTGCAGTGACGTTGTTCTGGTACGATGGACTAGTGCATGCAGGTATGGTTGGTTAGATCTAATCAATAAATATAACGTAATTGTATCGTTGATTGCGATTTGATTTCTTCATCCCCACATCGAGATTCATGTTGATAATATGTTGAATAACTAGCTCTAGTACCTATGTAGTTCAGAGTGTTTTCTACGATGGACAAGATATAGTATGTAGGGGTAAATGATTCTTTATTGCTCTTTTGATGAGTAGTCATATAATGAGGAAGAGCCCCTCTATTTATAGTCTACAAACCCCTATGTCTAACCGACGCTTAGATTTTCTAGGGTTTGTAGCAGGCCTTGTTTCTTAACTGTTTGGATGGACATAATTGGCTAATAGCTGAAATAGTTGGACCTGGTTATTAGCTGGCTAATAGTTATCTAGTTAAAATTAACTATGTTTGTTTGGATATTTTGGATTAATAGATTTCTAATGGCAATTTTACTCTTACTACAATATTTGTACGAGCATGAACAATATAGTCAAAAGTTTTGTATTAACTCAAATTAGTCTAATTTTATGGGCTAATGAACTAATAGTTTACTAGAAAAGAAGCTAAAAATTAGATCATTTATTAACTATATAGTTTAAATCAATAAAAACTAATTTTTAGCTATTAAGTGTTAGTGACGTGATGGCCTAAGCCGCCCTCAGGCGATAATTACGACACTTTTTCAGAAAATGTGTCAGGCCTGTTATGAACACGAGACTTTTCTTCTAAGATCTTGCAAAAACCGTAATGTTTCTATGCGAAATATCCAACATCCTAACTGAAAATTGAGTGATGATCTCGTCGACACCCACGTTCGTTGTCGCCGGCGCGGCCCGTCGGCCCCGCCAGCCCGCCAGCCTGCCAAGCCGGAAGCGCGCATGCAGTCCTGGCTCGCACAGCGGAGACCTTGACGTGGAACGCGAACGCGTCGCGTGCGTAGCCGTACCTTGGCCAACAAAAATGAGAAGGCAAATCGAGACCCATCAGAGCAAAACGCCGCAGCGGCCCGCGCGAACGGGCGCGGCTCGCGCCACGCCGAGACACACCCGCCACAACCACCTCGAGATTTCCCCCACCTATGTATCGCCTCTCGTTGCCTCGCTCGCCGCCGTGCCGTGCACGCAAGCAACCGCGCTAGCTGCGTACGCTGCCCCTGCTGCCCATGGAGCTCGCGGTAAGAGCAGCCGCCGCAGCTTCCTGGTCCTCCAGCACCTCGCGCCAGCTCCCACGGCTCCACACCTCACTCCGCCTCCAACGCCGCCGCCCCGCTCGCCGGGTGGCTGCCGCCGCGGCGATCGTCGTCGAGCCCGTGAGTTTCTTGCCGCTCCCAATCATAGTTGCTTGATGCTTCGATAGCAGTGTCACGGAGCGGGATGCGTCCTGCGACAGAGAAAAGAAGAGTCTTTGCCTTCTAGGCGTTCGGCGTTATGCGGACTTGACAAGAACCAAGCTAGATTACCAGTGTACTTTATAGTCTCGAGCTGCTTGAAATTTGGCAGCTGTTTTGCTTGTGTGCTCTCTTAGGTCTTACCTCTGCAGTACTGTTGCTTAGATTTGGGTTGTAAACTTCTATCCTTGCATAGTTGCATGATATAAATGATTAGCTGCTCCTCTCTGTCTTTCTGTTGCCATACACCATAGAAGACTAGATCTCTGCATAAAAGCTTCGTACAATACTTTGGATGATCAACTGAGAAGTTAACACGGACATATGGACCTATAAATCTGTTGATACTTGAGATTAGTGACCACCTTGGTTTCGAGAACGTGCTGACAATGACTACCTGGTCATCTAGATAGTAGATATGTGTTGGCGTAAAAGATTACGCTAACAGGTTTCTGTAGAAAAGAAACTAACAAACGAAGTGTTTGCGAAGAGAACTGTTCTAAGCCTCCGAAAGGATAACAACTTAGAATAGTTCGAATGTATGTATTGAATAACTTGTATTTGGTCCCTATTACAGGGTGAAACGGGGGGTATTTATAGGCCCAAACATTAAGGAAAAGACCTATTTACTCCTCTATTACAACCGACATAATGGAAACTATTCGGTATCCTTGATAGGGCTAAAATGGTAAAAGACTAATCTAATGAGAAAGAAGATAAGTCTTCCATCTTAGCTGGCAGAAAAGATCTTGAAAGGCCTTAGTTCGAAGATGTACTCCGAACCAATGCCTATCTTCGTACTTCGAACTTGACTTCGGGTATCTTCGAAGATGAACGTCTGGGAATCTTCGAATCCGCTGTCTGCCTTTATGTTGCTTCGGCAATAACCCCGAAGATGAGATATTTTCCCCCAACAGTAGCCCCTCGAATACGCTTCTCCGTTTAACCTGTAACGTTAGGAGAACAGTATACGGAAGGAAAAAAATAACCAAACATAGGGGTTATTGGTTTTTAGTTCATCTCCGAAATGCATGAAGATATAAACTCCGAATCAGTCTTAGGATAATTGCTTTTCGAACTATCTTAGAACCGACTCAGGAAGTTCGAAAGTCTTTTTAGACTTAGAGAAAATAGCCGTTAGTTTTCTGTTTCTAACGAAAACTATAGCAAGCGCTAATCTTGGAGAGAAGCAACGGCAGGAATGCGAAACGCCATGGACTAACGGTAAAAAAGTGAAATCTAGGCTATAAATAGAAGGCCTAGAACTTACCCGGTTACCTTTTCACCGCTTTCTCGCAATCAAACACTTTTTAGCCCCTTGAGTTCTTTGAGCCCTAGCTTCCATTTCCTCAAAGCAATCAAGCGACCGCAATGGTGAAGACTAAGGGATCTGCACCTCCGTCGGCCTTGGCCCGACAGCAGGCGGCTGCAGCAGCAGCGGCGGCAGCGTTGGCGGCGGCACCTCTGGCACCGGCAGTGACATCCATGGCGGCAGGAGGGAGAAATCCCCAAATCATCGATGACCAAGGTCTCTGCCCGCCATCGACAAAATATTTGGATCAATCTTTCCAATTGGGGCCTTCTACCTGCAAGAGAGAGTCATTGGCAATCGCAGTAGAAGGGAAAATTAATACTGGAGTTATGATCCGGAAGCCAGGCAAAGAAATGATTCCGTCGCCAAGACCCGGAGAAATAGTTGTATTTGAAGCCTTCTTCGAAGCCGGCTTGGGCCTTCCTGCAGTAGACTTCCTGACGGAGGTACTTGATCTGTTCCATGTAACCCTCCCCCAATTATCTCCGAATGCAGTAGCTAGACTGGCTATCTTCGAATGGGCGCTGAGAGCCGAAGGTTGTGAGGGGAGGGCAAAGATCTTCGCTGCATTACATAGAGCAACATGCCAACCAAAGACCTTCGTAGGCCCCGGAGGTGAAAAAGTAGTAGTATCCTTCGGTAGTATCAACTTTAGGCTTCGAGATGAGTATGCCCTTCAGTTTCCTGCCAAGGCCATCAATGCAAGATGGTATACTGATTGGGTTCTGAGATTGTTCTATGCCGAAGTTGGGGCAAGCAGTCCTTTGGCTGGACCCCTTAGAAAAATCCAATTCCGAAAGGAAGCCTTAGTGCAGCCCAACGAAGGTCAGCTCGAAGCCCGCGTCAACCTGCTTCAGAAGATTAGCCGAAGGTTAAGCATGCGAGACTTAGCCGAAGAATTCATTGGTCTGCAAATTTGTCCGCTGATGGCCAACTGGCCTATCATCTTCGAGGATGATTCGGAAGGCGGTCTCCGCAAGATTAATTTGACTTCGAGCCCTGCAGGTAACTTCGAAACCAACATGTATTATACATATTTACTTCGAAGAAAGACTAACTTGATTTATTTATTTTTTAGCTTCTTCAGCCCCTATTACTTCAGAGCAAATTATAAGGGCTTCGGAGAAGATTTTGGGTGCCCCAACTCCGACTGAAAAAGAATGGAGAGTTAAATTGGTCGGGAGTTGGGAGAGGTTTAACAGAGTATGGGGAATGTTGGAGATGACTCCGTCCCCTCTGATGGACTGGGTGCCTTCGGAGAAAGGACCCAAGAAGAGGATAGCCGAAGCTGGGACTTCGAGCTCCGCAAAGACTCCAGTAAAGAAGGTGGCTCGGAAGCCTAGAAAACCTGCATCTCCGAGCCCAAGAACCTCAACCTCCGGTTCTAAAGAAGATGAAGGTAAACTATTAGTGAGGTTGATTGATGAAGATGCGGCTCAAAAAGATATTCACATTGAAGATACTGCAGGTATGCCGGAATCTCAGGCTAACATTGAAGATGTGAGAACTTTGGATGCTCAAGAAGATGAAGTTGAAGTTGCTACAACTTTAGTTGTGGATGAAGGGAGGACTGCTCAAGGAGATACTCCGGCAGTTGAAGTTTTAACTTTGGATTCAGACGAAGACCTCACCTTTGATCCTCCGAGCAGTCCGATGCTCGATCGCCCCCAGAATGTCGAGGGTAAACTTCGCATAATTCTCTTATTATTTTCTGCAAAATTATACAATGTATAATACCTTTGCTTTTGCAGAGCCCCCTTCTGTAGAAGTACATCGCGAAGATCCAATTCAAGGGCCTTCGACAACTTCGGAGCCTCACCCGGAGGTCGCTCAACAAGGTCCTGGAAGGGGTAAAAGGCAAATAGAACCTCTCCCCGCTCAAGGATCAACTTCGTCTGAATCAACAGACGAAGGTCAATCTACTGAGGGGGGGCCATCTGCTGAAGCCCCAAGGACCTCAGGAGAACGCTCCGGAGCTTCGCCAAGCAGGGATGACCAAGAGGCTTCAGCAATGCTCCCTCTTTTAACTCCTTTTTTGGAGCAAAGAACCGGGCTTCGGACTCTGCTCAAACCTTTAGGTCGAGTCAGTCGCGAAGTCGGGGAGACAGAGCTGGTAGCAATTTTAAGCAGGGCGAAGAGTTCGGAGCTAAACATTGCCATGGAACGAGCAGCCTACCAGGTACGGAACACCTTCGAACCAATAGCAAATTATACATGAATAGTTTCTTACTTCAGTTTTTTCTTTTCTTAGCAAGCGGTCTTGGCCCGCGCTGCAACTTTATCAGGCGAAAATGAAATTGCTCAGCTTCGGGAAGAAAATGAAGCTCTTAAACGCAACTTGTCTTTCTCCGAAGCTAGAGTAGTTCAAATGAATAATGTGATTTCGACAGAGCGTAGGGCCAGACAGGGTTTGGAGGTTGCAAATAAAGAGCTCGAAGCAGAAAGGATCGTGCTTCGAGCAGAAATCGAAAGGGTGCGGTTGGAGCATGCCAATGCTGGGTCCGAACTTGTGAGGCTCCAAGAGGAAGCTAGCCAACTCCTAAATCAGAAGAATACTTTAACTACGGAGAATGCTAGGCTTTCCGGAGTTCTAGAAGAAACGACTTCGAGCAAGGATGCATTGATTGAAGAAAAGCTTAAGTCCGAGAAGGTAGCTACGGAGGTCATAGAACAGATGCTAGGTGTTCTGGAGTACTTCGGTACTACTGGATCACTTCCTTCAGATGACAACGTCACTCTGCTGCGCCGGTTAAAAAGGATCCAAGGAGCAGCGAAGCAAATGAAGACGGCAGGCATTCGTTACGGAGAACTCTCCGGACAAGTGTCTGCCCTCGGACTACTTCGTTACTACGAGGACTTGGGCCGAACAATCACTTCGAGCGCAGAGGGCCCTATTACCTTTGACGACGAGCGGCTTCTAACTCCTTCCGAAGGCGTAACTGCTGCCTGGCAGGCCTTTCAAGCTTCATGGAGAGCCGAAGGTCGCACTGCGATCAAGGCTTGGATCGACGAAGGCCAACGCCAGAAGCAAGTTCGGAACCAAGCCTCAAGCAGTCAGCCTCCTCCGAACCCGCAGGTTTAGGAATAATTTAGGATTTTTGACTATGTAAAGCTTCATGCTTGTAAACATTTATCAATGAAAATCTTAGTTGTAATATTTTTAGGCTTTGCCTCTTATGGAAGACATCGAAGTGTTAGAGCTTAACGACGAACTTCGCTCATTATGGAGCACCTTCGAACTTCTAAAGACTTACAAGCGTCCTCGATTTCTAATTCCTCGAGATGACTCCGGCGTAATTGCGCCCGAAGTAATCAAAGATGTATTGTCTTATATTAAAGAGGAAGAAAAAGAGGTTAACGTAAACACTTCGTCTTTGAAGACACTATTTTTTCTGAAGACGAAGGTGAAGCTCGAAATAAAAGATCTGAAGATCTTAGAAGCTGGGAAAGAAACCCCGAACGGCTTCGAACTTGGGCCGAACTTCAACAAGAGCAGAAGGATTTTAGAGCTTCGAAGGGGAGGAAGAGAGTTAAACGTAAAGTTATTAGAACTTCCGATGCTGGAACTAGTCGTTCCACCCCTAGCTCTAGGGACCGAAGAGGTCTCCGATTCCTTCTTGGTATAGATACCAATTTTTCATAGTGTAATCTGTAAACACATTTATTTCAATAATGAATGCCGATTTAAAATTGTCTCCATATTTACTAGCCCCTCTTTGGGGATAAGCAACTTCGAAATATATTCAAAGATGGTTATGCACAAAGAAAAACTTCGGAGTACAATTTTTTGGGGGTTCGGAGCCCCTCTGTAATCTAAAGATCTTTTAAAATCTTATGAAATGTCTTCGACTATTTGCAGTCGGAAGAATGGCAACTTAGTACCTTTGTTTTATGAAAGAAATCACTTGAGATAACTTCCAGGACACTTTAGTGTCTTAAAAAATTTGTCACTTTGGACTATGTTAACAGACATTCGAAGCTCATGGCTCAAATTCTGTTTTGCTTTAGCCACTTTCGGCTTATTTTTGCGATCTCTGTCGAACCAATGGTTCGGAGTTTGCAATGGTCTCTTTGGACTCTTTTTACGGATGTCTACCAGCCAATGGCTTGGACTCCGTATATTTTGGCCACCTTCGGCTCTTTTTTCAGAAGTCTACCAGCCAATGGCTTGGACTTCGCAGGTTTTGGCCACCTTCGGCTCTTTTTACGGAAGTCTACCAGCCAATGGCTTGGACTCCGTAGGTTTTGGCCACCTTCGGCTCTTTTTACGGAAGTCTACCAGCCAATGGCTTGGACTCCGTAGGGTGTGGTTTTGGGCTCTTTTACGGATGCCTACAAGCCGGTGGCTTGGGCTCCGGATTATGCCAGCCCCCACGTCGGAAGCTTCGAACTTTATGGGTTCGAAGTCCGAAAATACAATCCAGCTTCATGACACTTCCCTCTCGGTCGACCCCGCGGTTCCAGTGCGTCCACTCGGAAGCTGGAAGTCTATGAGGGGAAGGCACTATCAGGATCATATGCTTTATTGATTTAGAAGATGATTACAATCGAATTACAAGGAGCCCTTATGCGAAGTATCGCTTTAGGTGCTCCGCATGCCAAGTATGTGCTAACTCTTCACCTTCTAAATTAGCTAACTTAAAAGAACCAGAGTGTCCTGAACGGACAATTAGGTATGGACCTTCCCATTTATTCCCTAACTTCCCTAGTGCTACAATGCTTCGTAGAACAAGATGACCCGGTCTTAGTTCATTGAGCTTAACCTTCGGGTCAAACCAAGCCTTCGTCTGCTGATGATACTTTGATAAATTTGCTACAGCTCGAAGTCTTGTTTCTTCTGACAAATCTAACGAAGCTTGTCTTTCTTCTTCAATGTCCGGCTCGGTGCTGCGAAACGATCCTCCTTTGAGCTCCGTTGGAGTCATAGCTTCATCTCCGAATAGTAGTCTGAACGGAGTAAAACCTGTGGACCTTGTTTGCGTAGTCCGAATGGACCACAGAATCTTCGGAAGCTCTTCGGTCCACAGTCCCTTTGCTAATCCTACTATTCTTCGATTTAGCCCTGATAAAATATTTCCATTGGCTCGCTCTACGGCTCCATTAGACTGAGGATGCCTCACTGCAGCAAAACATAGCTGAATGCCTAGATCTTCGCAGAAATTCCTGAAGGGTTCTGCGTCGAACTGTGTTCCATTATCAACTGTGAGGTATCTAGGCACTCCGAACCGGCAAATAATGTTCTTCCAGAAGAATTTCTGTACATTGTTCGAAGTAATAGCTGTTAAGGGTTCTGCTTCCACCCACTTAGAAAAATATTCAATAGCTACCACTGCGAACTTCAGATTTCCCTTGGCTACTGGAAAGGGACCAATTAAATCCATACCCCATCTGGCCATAGGCCATACCGGAGCAATGACTTGAAGAGCTGTTGGTGGGCGATGACTCCGTCGACTCATTCACTGGCATCCTTGACAAGTGCGGACTAAGCTCTCCACATCAGTTGTGATTGTAGGCCAATAAAGCCCCTGGCGAAGTGTTTTTCCTGGCAAAGCTCTAGGGGCTAAATGGCTACCACAAAGGCCTTCGTGAATTTCTCGAAGAATTTCTTGGCCTTCGGCTTGAGATATACATCGGAGTAGAGGGGAACATACTCCGGCCTTGTATAATATACCGTTGATTATTTGATAGTTTCTGGCTCTGAGCTTTAATCTTGACAGCTGCGGCTCTTCGGGCAAATTTGTCCCTCCCTGTAAAAGTTCCATGATCGAATTTTTCCAATCTGCACTAGGAATGCAAAGAATCTCCGCAGAGGGAATTTGTGGCACCGAAGGTATATTGAGTTCCTCGTAAAAAGCTTCTTCGGGCACATCCACAGCTCCGGCTGCAGCTTTTGCTAAGATGTCCGCTTGCACATTTTCTGCTCTTGGTATACTCCGAATGGAAATACCCTTGAAGTGTGCTTCGATTTTACGGATTTCTTCTAAGTACTTCGCAAGCTGTGGATGCCGAACTTGGAAACTTTTGTCTACGTGCCCTGCTACTATCTGAGAATATGTCTTTATAATTATTCTTGTAGCCCCTAGAGCACGTGCTTTTCGGAGTCCCAATAAAATACCTTCATACTCCGCTATATTATTGGTAGACTTAAAGTTGAGTCTTGCGGAGTACATTGCTCTTTGCCCTGACGGTGAAATCAACACTGCTCCAATGCCTGCTCCGGATGCTTGGAAAGCCCCATCGGAGTAAACAGTCCAAACTCCGTCACTTGACTTCTCCGGAACCAAATTTGCAGGTGGAGTCCATTCTGCTACGAAGTCTGCTAGAACTTGGGATTTGATAGCTGTCCTTGCTAAGAAAGATATGCCGAAGGGTGCTAGCTCGACTGCCCACTTCCCAATCCTTCCAGTGGAATCCTTACTTCGGAGCATATCTCCTAAAGGATATGAAGTTGGTACAATTACATTGTGCGCCAAAAAATAATGTCTTAGCTTCCTCGAAGCTATTATCAGAGCATAAACGAACTTCTCAAGTTTGGAGTATCTTGACTTCGCTCCTGATAATGCTTCGGATACAAAATAAACAGGATTTTGGACCAACTTCCCATTGAAATCCACTTCTCTGACAAGGACTGCGCTGACAGCAGAACCTGTAGCTGCAAGGTACAGGAGAAGGGTTTCGTCCGCAGTAGGCACCGTGAGTGTAGCAAGATTACTGAGATACTCTTTAATATCTTCGAAGCTTTTCTGACACTCCGGTGTCCATGCAAAATCTTCGGACCCTTTCAATGCTTAAAATATAGGCAAGCTCCTCTCCGCAAACCTTGATAAAAACCTGCTAAGTGCTGCCAGACGCCCAGTCAGCTTTTGCACTTGCTTTAAATTTTTCGGAGGAGCCATCTTCTGCAGCGCAGTTATTTGAGTAGGGCTAGCTTCAATTCCCCTGCTTGAAACTAAATACCCTAACAATTTTCCAGCCTTAGCTCCGAATATACATTTTTCGGGGTTAAGACGGATCCCACATGCCCGAAGGCTATTGAATGTTTCTGCTAAATCTAGGCTATGTTGGTGCTTTAAAGCACTCTTTATTACAATATCATCCATATAGGCCTCCACATTGCGACCTAGTTGATGACCTAGAGCCTTAGCAACTAATCTCGAAAAAGTAGCCCCGGCATTTCTTAGGCCGAAGGGCATTCTTACATAACAGAAGACTCCCGAAGGAGTTACGAAGCTTGTCTTGATTTCATCTTCGCGCTTCAACCATATTTGATGATAACCAGAATACGCGTCAAGGAAGCTTAGTAACTCCGAACCTGCGGTGGAGTCAACCAGTTGATCAATTCGGGGCATGGGGTAGGGGTCACGTGGGCATGCTTTATTCAAGGATGTGAAATCAATGCACATGCGCCACTTCCCGGAAGACTTCTTTCTGACGAAAACTGGGTTGGCTAACCATTCTGTGTGAGCCACTTCTCTGATAATCCCAGCCTTCAACAATTTCTCAACTTCGTCCTTAGCTAGAGCAGCTCTCTCTGCGGACATCTTCCGGAGTCTTTGCCGAACAGGCCGGGCCTTCGGGTTTACAAGTAAACTGTGTTCAATGATATCCCGATCGACTCCGGTGATATCTTCGTCAGACCAAGCGAAGACATCCAAATTTTCTTCCACCACCATTTCCAAGGAGGTTACAACTTCAGGAGGTAAATCTTTACCAAATTGAAAAGTATACTCTTTACCATCTTTAACAATAACCTTTGTTGCAATCTCTCCTTCGGGACTTGGTCTCGGAAAGGACTTCTTCGAAGCTTTGGAGGAGGCTGAAAAAATTTCTTCATTATCCTGCACACTGTTTACTTGCCTCGGATCAAGAGGGGGACCATGACCATATTCCGCCCTCCGAGCAATGGCTTGATCTCCGAAGACTGTAAGGACTCCTGCTTGTGTGGGCATCTTCATGCACAGATAATTGTGATGCGCCACAGCTCCGAACTGGTTTAGCATGCCCCTTCCGAAGATGACGTTGTAAGCATACGGGGGCATCTACAACATCGAAGATTACTTCCTCAGTCCGGGCCAATAAACCTTCTCCGAAGGTAACTTCCAGGCCTATTTGGCCAAGTGCATCAAGCGGAGGTCCTGCGAAGCCTTGCAGAGGATGAGCCGCTGGAAGGAGATGCTTTCTGGAAATGCATAATTGATCGAAGGCTTGAACAAAAATGATATCTGCCGAACTACCTCCGTCAATCAACACCCTTCGAACTTCAGTGCCTGCAATATCAGCAGTGATAACCAGTGGATCTGCATGCGGGAACTTAATACCGGCTGCATCCTCCGCAGAAAAAGATATCGAAACGTGAGACCACTCCTGCATTGCAGCTGCAGATGACGAAGTCCCAATATTACCTACTTCCCGAACGTACTCTCTTCGCCGTCTCTTGGACATGCTTCCGAGGGTACCTCCTCCGGAGATAGGGAGAACTACTCTCTTTCCTCTATCTTGCCCTTCCTCTTGCTTCGGAGGTGACATAACATTGGCCACCGGAGGGTGTCTTGCAGCATCAAAGTTTTCTATCCGCGCCACAGCCTGGACCGGCTCTGGGCGCGTTGCAGCTGGAACTCGGTCGGTACTACCTCGACCCGAAGTTCTCTCTAAGTACTCTCCCCTTAGGGTAAGTATAGCCTTGCAAGTATCAGTTGCATGGCTTCGATTTTCTCCATGAATGCAGCAGAAAAGGGTCTGACCCTTGCCAGCCGTTTTCCCTAGCAGCCTCCAGCCGCTGGCCTTGTTCCCCGTAGACTGTGGAGCTCTTGGTGTAAACTTCTGTGGGGGTGCAATATTCAAGACTTCAGAACGAGGGTGCTTTTGCCCTCTTCTCCGATCATGTTGCACTTCGAAGACTGGTTCCTGCGGCTGTGCCGAAGTTTTCACTTCTACTTTGACTTCTTGCAATATGGACGAAGTAGCAGCAGTTCTCCGAAGCTAACCCTCTTTTGACCTCGCATACTCCTCGAAGTATGACATCAACTGAGAGACCGAGGAGATGCTTTTCCGATGAAGCTTATCCAGAAGGCCTTGATGACTGACGCCTTCCCGAGCTGCATCAACTACTGAAGATGCGGACAACCCCCGAATTTGCGACTTCGTATAAGTGAAGCGCTTAAAATA
Organism: Zizania palustris; assembly: GCA_019279435.1. Taxonomy (NCBI): domain Eukaryota; kingdom Viridiplantae; phylum Streptophyta; class Magnoliopsida; order Poales; family Poaceae; genus Zizania; species Zizania palustris. The sequence continues at coordinate 42,108,431 of JAAALK010000080.1, read as the reverse complement.
TTGCCTCAATGTCTCTCCGGGGAGTTGTTTCACCTGGAAAAGACTTCCTGTTGACATGGGAGGCACGAAGGTGCCCTGAAAATTGCTTATAAACTTCTTCTTCAGCTGCGACCATGAATTGATTGATCCTGGCTTCAAGGACCAGAACCACCTCAATGCCACTCCTTGAAGAGCTAAAGGGAAGCACTTCGCCATGGTGTCTCGAACTCCTCCGCTAGCCTCAATTGCTAGGGCATAAGAACGAACGAACTCTCCGGGATCTTCATCTCCGGCATACTTACAGAGCTTCGAAGTTTTGAACTTTGGATCAAAGCGAACTTTCTGCAGCTCAGGATGCAGCGGAGATTCATTATCGAAGGAGGCGTTCTCCGGGGCTTCGGGATAATCAAGATCGTCGTCTTCGGGCACTTCTGGGATAGTTGGGATGGCTTGAGAACGAAGCCTGTTCGCAGCTTCTTGTCGCCACCTCGCTACCTCAACTTGAAGGTTGGCCATTTGAGTGGCCATATCTCCAAGATTGTTTTCATCTCCTCCGGAAGGATCTTCCGGGTCTTGAGAACTGGTAGGATCAGTTCGAATTGGGATGGAGGGTGGAGAAGGGACTCCGGGCGGTCGGAGTATGGAAGGGGTTGGCGGAGAAGCTTCGTATGTTCGAGGGATGGAAGCCCCTTCCGGAGTTTGCGGAGGGAATGTCGAAGGCCCTCCGACTTCAACTGTGTCGAAGGGTATCTCTCCGGAGATCCGAGAGGACCTCCGAGTGGGATTGCGGGGTGCGCTCCGCTTAGGAGGCATGATGTAAGAAGTTGGTAGAGAACGAAGTTTTTGGACTAGGTTCCCCACGGACGGCGCCAACTGTTGGCGTAAAAGATTACGCTAACAGGTTTCTGTAGAAAAGAAACTAACAAACGAAGTGTTTGCGAAGAGAACTGTTCTAAGCCTCTGAAAGGATAACAACTTAGAATAGTTCGAATGTATGTATTGAATAACTTGTATTCGGTCCCTATTACAGGGTGAAACGGGGGGTATTTATAGGCCCAAACATTAAGGAAAAGACCTATTTACCCCTCTATTACAACCGACATAATGGAAACTATTCGGTATCCTTGATAGGGCTAAAATGGTAAAAGACTAATCTAATGAGAAAGAAGATAAGTCTTCCATCTTAGCTGGCAGAAAAGATCTTGAAAGGCCTTAGTTCGAAGATGTACTCCGAACCAATGCCTATCTTCGTACTTCGAACTTGACTTCGGGTATCTTCGAAGATGAACGTCTGGGAATCTTCGAATTCGCTATCTGCCTTTATGTTGCTTCGGCAATAACCCCGAAGATGAGATATTTTCCCCCAACAATATGCATGCTGGGATTGATGGGACAGTGATGGGCTTGATAAGTAATCACGCTTTTTGTGATGCGTGTGTACATATAGTTTGGACTTTTCGAGTCCCTTCATAACAATTTGTCTTCTTCATGTCGTGTAAAACTGAACAACACATCATCTTTGTGGTTTACACTTTATAGGAAAGCAAAATCCAGCAGAGTAAACATTCAGAAGCTGAGGTGTTTGCATGCCCTGTTTGCTATGAGCCATTGATAAGGAAAGGCCCATCGGGCATAAACTTGTACGTACAGTTCCATTTTTACAATCTCTTTTGCATGTTTTGTTAGATTAGCATTTATGATCTTTTCCTTTTATGCATGCCCCAGGCCAGCAATTTATAGGTCTGGATTCAAGTGTTCAAAGTGCAACAAGTCTTTCACCAGCAAAGATATCTTCCTCGATCTCACTGTCACTTCAGGAACAAAAGAATATAGTGAATTGAAGCCTGCTAGAACTGAGCTGTTCAGGAGCCCACTTGTCTCATTTCTTTATGAAAGAGGGTGGCGTCAAAACTTCAATCGAAGTGGCTTCCCTGGTCTTGATGAAGAGGTACACTTCTAGGCCATTTCATTGTTTGATGCCTCGGCGTTACTACATAACAAGTTCTAGCAACATGATCTATAATGCAATATATTTCTGTTTCAATAAAATATTCCTTACAGAAGTGGTTGTAGTTTTCCAAATGTTTATTTGGAGAAAATTATTATTTCTTATGTATGTTCTGCTGACCTGTTGTTGGCTTTATCAGTTTCAAATGGCTCAAGATTATTTCCAACCAGTTGCTGGTGGTATGCTTCTTGATGTAAGCTGTGGCAGTGGCTTGTTCACAAGAAAGTTTGCAAAATCTGGATCATACTCAGCTGTGATTGCTTTGGATTTCTCTGAGAATATGCTTCGTCAATGTTATGAATTTATTCAGCAAGATGATACTCTTGTAAACACGTGAGCACTCTTCATGTTTCTGAATCTTATTAATGTACTTTAAGCTTTTTGTGCGAGTGCAAAAAATTACAGCATGTTGCAGCAAGGAAACTTAATCATTTCTAACTTCAATAAATTATCAACTAGGCATTTGCACGGCATCACCAAATTGTCTGTTTGGAGCTAATATTTTGTGTGGTTTAATGTATACCAAGGAACACTAAATTTACACGATCAACATCCAAATGAACTGCAATTTATATAAGACCCTATTTTCTCAATGTGGTGCTTTTTATGACAAGTACTCCAAAATCATTCACATCGGGCACACTACTGACAGTATTCCTCTTTTGATTTGACAGAAATCTTGCCCTTGTAAGGGCAGATATTTCGAGACTTCCTTTTGCTTCATGTTCAATTGATGCCATTCATGCTGGAGCTGCTATCCACTGTTGGCCCTCCCCTTCAAACGCGGTTAGTATCTGCCCCATTTTTTCTCATGATACAGGTGACTATAACATTGTTCGTAAAACAATATTGAGGTATTCAGATTTATGATATTATTCATGAAGTCCACTATAAAGCTGACATCACTTTAAACTGCTTTACTTGAATCCATCAATCACTCATTTCCTTTGCTTTGTGTTACCTGAATCTGGTTTCTCTGCTCCTATTTAATTACCAGGTTGCTGAAATAAGTCGTGTCCTGAAGCCTGGTGGTGTGTTTGTAGCAACAACCTTCTTATCTTCTCCCAGGAACAATCCATTCTCGGTTGAAGCGCTGAGGCCACTGAGACAGGTATCTTATTCGTTTGGTGCTATTTATTCTCTGTTTACCTGAGACTATCTAGTTCCATGCTCTTTACTGCTTCATATACTGCAGATTGTTGGACCGGTGAACACCAGCTATAATTACTTTACCGAAGGAGAGCTAGAAGACTTGTGCAAATCATGTGGTCTTGTTAATTACAGCAGCAAGGTGCAGAGATCATTCATCATGTTTTCTGGGCAAAAGCCGTAGTCTGGAATTACATCAAAACATTGTATAGCCAAATTACAGTTGTGGTTTCTTCACAAGTCTATGTAAAATGCCATGTACCGATATCTGCATAGACTAGATTCGAGGAGAAATTTTTGCTGAAGCTTCCATATTCCTGAATGTACGTACTTCAGTACAGTGATATACCACCGTATGTCTACATAAACTTGTCCAATGTACTGAGATCCATGGACTTGCAATCAACAATTTGAGGTCCCTAAATTTGTCTAAGTGGTCCACAAGAGTTTTTATTTTTTCTTTTCCTTTTTTCTGATGGTTCGTTAGATGTTTTCTTTTGTATGTATCATTAGAGGTTCAATCTGCAATAGTGAAGCATTACTTACCATATATCGGCTCCTCCGTTGGAAAATAGTGAATTATTTATCTTTTCCATTAGCTTAAACTTTTGAGTTGATTGGTCGGTGCATGCAATTTAATGTGATATCAAAACTGTTAGGAAATATGGAGGCTACGATAGCCAAAAAAAAAATTAATGTGCACACCAAGATATCTTGTTAGATTGACCATAAATTGTTATCACTCGACGTGCAGAGCAACAGAAGAAGTATTGAAGAAGCGAACCGATCTAACATGTGTGTGCCAATGTGGTCGAGAGCTGATCAGACTCTCGAGAGACAGTCGATCCGATTAGTGATGCCGATGTCAATGAGCAGCGAAACAGTAAAGCAATACTTCTATTGGTATCCACACATTTAGGAGTGGAACACCGATCGGTTGTATACTAGCACTTGGGCGGTAGGCAAGGTGATCGGGCTCGAGAGAGGTGGCAGCTAAGGTTGATTAGTAGACTCGATCAATAACATGGCATACACGAGCACCTCGCCTCTCATATATATAGATAGACATCCTAGGTTAAACACTTTAGGCCCAATCAGGACTCTATTTGGATCCCTATCTAATCTGTTTGGATCTCTATCCAAACTGAGCTAGATTCAAATCCTATTTGAATTAGGTGTTCTAACAGGTTAAATGTGTGACCATGTAAGTTAGCACGTACTTGGTTAGCATACGAAAACTCCTTTTTAGTACTCTGTTAATAGCGGCCTCTAACAAGACATATTAATCCAAATATATGTAAAGATCATATTGATTGAACTTGTAATTTTTCTCATGTACAATTATTTTTGACGTACGATATTGATTGAGCACAAGGTGATACATGTATCATCCTATCAATAGCTCAATCTCTTCTTGATATCCATATTAGATTATAACATGTGATTAACTCCTTAATCATGCTAGCATGGCTATATACTTCTATAATCCATTACATCGAGGGGTCTAGAGATATCTCTCATATATGAAAATGCAAATTCCATCTTGATCTCTCACATCACACTACATGTTTCATAGCATATACAAAGACTACTTTTATGACTATCCAGCAGAGGAGCGTTTGATATATTCAAAGAAAGGTACTACGTATATTGGGAACCATGATGATCTCATATCTAAAGACATTACATAGACACTAATGAGATTAATTGTTGGTGCATTTTTTGTCACACTTTGACAGACGCGTGGCTTGAGAGATCTGCTTAACTTCAGTGCAGATCCTACGTTCTTAGAAAAAAGAGGTTCAAGGTGTGCCAATCAGTTTGACCCTACAACTGATAAGAAAATAGGAAAATATGATCAATAGCATAGCCTATCGGCTATCGAGCCGATGATTGCGGTGGGAATGTAATATTCGTGGAATATCATGCCGATCGGCCATAGGGCCGATGACCATGGGTGAAGCAATCGTGCGAGCGTGCTATCGGGCGATAAGATGAGCAGTTTACACATATATGCCAATGAGCGCTTTTTCGATGGCGAATAAGATGTGGCGTTGAATTGAAGATAACCTGTCATCTTGTACTCCGATAGAAATAAATAAAACGTCCTAGAGAACATATCTATATCATGAAAATCATCAGAATAACTAGATCGGACCTAACCAAGATAGTAGCTAATCACGATGATCTTAATAATATATCAAAGTATCGAACATGCTTTATTTAGATGAATGGTATACAACATGAAAAAAATACAATAGCAAAAGATGTCAGACTAAACCGATGAAGCCTCAAACTATCACACTTAGATCACATCAATCTAAGAGATCAATCTGATGCAGCCTTAGATCTAGCCGATACACCGAGAACCGGTGACCGTACTTTTTCGACGTTCACCTCAAGAGATCAATCTGATGTAGCCATGAGGATACTAACCTAGTCGATACGATTGTCGGGGATGGCGAGACACACCTCTTCGCCGGAGATCAGAACGATGCAGCCCAGCTCCGAGTATCGAATCTCGCCGGGATCAACATTGGGAAGCCAAGGGTGGTGATGCGTCGAGTAGTTGTTTGACAAAGATGTGTGTTTCTAATTGAGAAACTAAGTGAGTCTTGCACTATGGTTTTATCTTGATGATGAGTGATTGACAAGATTGACTGGCTAATTTGGTTGGTTGTGTGAGTCATGGTATGGGTTGCATGGAGTTGCGTGTTTGTCTTGTCTCATGTGTGCTGGGTTGAGATGCTTGTCAACTGTCAATGGAGGGTGATCAGGGTCAGGTAGGGAGCCTGATGCTAGATGGTCGAGGATGCCGGAAGAAGTTGAAGGTGATCTCAAGCGTACGCATGGAGATGAAGCAAGACATGGACGAACTGATGATCAAGACAACGTGTTGACCAAGTCAGTGAAAGGGAAGCTAGTGCAAGTGACAAGGCGGCTTGAGGGATCGAGAGCGGGAGACACTTGCTGGCAGTCGAGTTCGCGGACTGGTGACACATGTCGAAGATCTTGGAGGCTTTGTCGGTTTTGGCTGAAAACCGTCACATCAGAAAATGTTTTTAAATTCTAATAAATATGAGTTTATTTTCTGTTTAGTAATCTAGTTTAAGTGTAATATTTTAGTATTTTTCGGAATTTTTAATTTTGAAAAAATATTAAAAGAATAGGGTCAATGATGTAATAAAATAGGAGTATACTTTTGCATATTTTTCAGAATTAATACTTCTGAAAATACATAAGGGCAATTAGATAAATACTTAGTCATTAAACCCTAATGGCATTTTGGGGAATGAGCTTGCCTATATAAAGGACCCCATGCCTAAGGGATAGGGCTGACTTTTTTGAGGCTTCAATTCGAGAAATTTAATACATTTCTTTCTTCCATTTCTGTGCTGATTTGGTTCTTTAACTTTTCCTGTGTACTGTTCACAGAGAAATTACTGTGCTGCTGTCCTGGATTCTCTATAGGAAACAATGTTGTCTTCTGTTGTTCCTTTCGTTGTCATCTCTATCATAGCGCCAGGCTCCAGGTATTTAGCTGCAATTTATCTCTTGATTTTGTGCCTTGGTTTTTCATAAAAATGGATCATTTGGGTGATGTTCTTTGAGTTTATTCTTACTGATTCAGTTGGGGTCTTCTCAGATTCCTTTTATTGGTGTTTCTATTCTCCGCCGTCAGGATAAACACAACCTTCCTTGGCTGTTTGTTCTTGTTTTGTTGGACATCAGAACATCTAGCACCAGAGCATTTTCTTCATGTTTTTTTTCTAGCCGAACGAATCAGACAACAAGCAGTAGCTCATGCAATAATCATATCAGTCCATCATTAAACATTTCGTGATTTGATTTGTTAAGAGATTACTATGCTGTCGATTTATTTCCTGCTATCTTGCCTGAAAGTACACTGGTTTGATTCTGTTTGATGCAAAGTTGTTGGACTTTAGCTTTCAAGATATTTGGAGTTGTTCTTCCTTTGTTTAAGCCAATACATATGATGTGTTCAGATGTGTGTGATTTGTACAAATTCATGTACTGCTTAGCTACCCTGTTCTACCGGATACACTTGTGCTAGTGCCTGTATGCGTCAAGGTTGCAGGTTTGCTTACACTAGATGAAGAACTGAATGTTGGTTTAGCTCAGATTCACACAAGGATACTTTGTTAGATTTGAATTTTCAGCAAGTGATTTTAAGTCTTATTTTCTGCTACTGAGTACTCTAGGATGAAAGAAAATTTTCAAGCAAAGCAGTGCAACTGAGTTAAAACCTTTTTGTGAGTATTGGCATATTCTGTTAAACATTACTGCACTGAAATTTGTTATCATTAAGATGGATTTGTTCAGAGTTTTCTTTTATTGTTTATGAACTTTGATTGTGTACTGTTCATCATCCAGATCATCAATTCAGAGTGATTAATTCTGATCTGAACAAATTCAAATTGCTGAAGTTGATTTTCTATTTGTTTTTTGCTATCTCTGAACTCTGTCGGAATATCAACAGTCGATAGCCTCCTGTCGAAGATTCATCTACCGATCTATAGAAGCTATCAGCATCTCAAACTCTCACTAGAGCATTTCGGAGTTCCAGATTCTGATTTAGAATAAAAATTCGAATTGCACTGATTTTTGGTTTGGACTCATACTGTGATCATCAATTTTGGTTCTGTAATCTTTTAGGGGTACGTTGGGTGATCTAAACAGGCCATCAATTCGCGAGAATTTGTCAAGGTGCCTATTCACCCCCCTCTAGTTGCCATTCCGATCTCACAATTGGTATTAGAGTCAGTTAGATCACCAATTGACCTTAACCAGTTTGTGATCCTGTGGCGACATGGACAAGAATACCAAGATTCTGATGTTTGATTATCGTGATTTTGCCTATTGGAAGGTACGCATGGAGGCTTATTTACTAAGCTAAGGAAGTGTTATTTGAGACATTGTTGATTCCCGATATGTGATCCCTAAAACTCGCACCACTCAGACTGAGAAGGAACATTACGATTGTAATAGAAAGGCAAGAAACATATTGTTCATCAGTCTATGTCGCAATGAGTTTGATAGGGTCCAGCACCTACAAACTGCACGTGAAATTTGGACAACTTTGAAAACTTTTCATGAGGGCACTACTCAGATTAAGGCTAGGCGCCAAAGCACATATAATCAAGAATATCAAATGTTTGTGCAAGGCTTTGGTGAATCTGTAGATGCCATGTTTGCTCGATTTGATGGGATTGTGAGCAACTTGCGCTCCACTGGGACTTTAGCTTATTCGGATCATAATAGAGCAATCAAACTTCTCTATGCTCTTGATCGTAGCATATGAGAGGTGAAGATCTCTAGTATTGAAGAGTCGGCAAGCTATAAAACTTTGACTTGCGACGAGCTCTTTAGTAAGCTTAAGTCCACCGAGATTGCCAAGGCATCTTGTTCTGGAATTGGGAACTCTTTGCCACAATCCATGGCACTAGTTTCCGGTTCTAGCAGTGGCACCTCATCTAGATGTAATCTTTCTGGTGGTTTTGGAGTTTGTGCTTTCTCTAGAGGTTTTGCCTTGTCTTATTTGGTCTCTATCACTAAAGAACAGGTGGACACATTAGACGATGAGGAGCTTGCTCTCATAGTCAAAAAGTTCACCCGATTCTATAATGATAGATGGGATCAAAGGAGAAGAGGTTCTCGAGGATGTTTTGAGTATGGAGATCTTAATCATATTAAAGATAATTGCCCAAAACTAAAAATGAAGAATGAAAATGAGCACAAACACCAGAAAAGAGACAAGAAACCTTTCTTCAAACGGAAGCGCGGAAAAGTGGCTAAAAAGGTAGCCGGAGCTTTTGTGGCCGCTCTCAGTGACATCGATAGTACATCGAGTGAGAAGCCAAGCTTGGATGAGGAGGAGCCATCCCAAAATGAAGAAAAGAAGGAGAATAAGACAAAATACTTCACCGGCCTTTGCTTCATGGCCGATGACATTCATAGCAGCGATGAGCTAGACTCGTCTGAGGTAAGTCTATCTCGTGACCAGCTTCTTGTTCAAAATGATGAATTACATGATGTTGTCATCTCTCAGGATAGATTACTTAAACTTGCTGCTAAAGAACGAAAGGAACTAAAATTCAAACTTGAATCTATTTCCACTAAACTTGTCATGCTAAAATCTAAGTCTGAAAATGTTGAATGTGAGCCTTGTCTTGTTGTTATGAATGAACTTGCTCAGCTGTGTCTGATTCATGCTCAAAATATTGAAAAACTTGAAATTTCTTAGAAGTAGCTTTTTGAGGTGGAGTCGTCCTGTTGTCATCAATGAATGCATGAATTGTCCTTTACTTATTGAAAGCATTAATTTGAGGGATAAGCATGTTGATGAACTTAAGGCTAGATTAGAGAGTGCTGAGTGTTCTAAGGATGTGCAACCGACATGTTCCACCTGCATCACCCTTAAGGACCAACTCAACTTTGCTAGAGAGCAAGTCGAAAAACTTAAGTGTGAAAATGATTATCTCCTTTCCATGGTGGATAAATGTATCGAAGGGAAGGGTAGAATGGATTTGCTTTTGGCTAAAACAAAAATGTGTGCTGACAGGGCAGGGTTAGCTCTAGGGTTGGGTTATGAGAGAACCACACCAAACACTCTGAGTAGAACTGTGTTCACTCCACCTATTACCCTTGAGAAAGAGAGAGCCCAGTTAGACACCACTCAAAAAGCCAAGAATCCTATCCAATCTTCAAAGAAAACTATACCACCACCAAAGATAGACTCCAAGCAGAAACCGAGAAAAACTATGAGATTTGCACCTAAAACCTATGTGCCTACTCCAAAGAAAGTTTATCATTGCTCTTATTGTCAGCGAGTAGGTCATTTATTTAGGTTTTGTTATCGCCGTATCAAGGATGAACGACGTGCTCAAGCGATGAACTTTCAGGACATGTATTACCCATCTTTAGGTATGCATGAATGTGATTATCGCTTTCATTCTGATTTTAAGGCTCCCCGTGGTTACATGAGTGACTTTCCCATCGTGGTTTACATCATGCTTCATATGATGTTAGACCACGTGTTAGTGGTTTTGGTCCACATCATTTTGGGAGACCTCGTCGCTTTGCAGGCTCATACTTTAATAGTAGACCTCGCTTTTATCATCATGAATCATATCCTACATAGTCTTCTATTTTGCGTGACTCTCAAGTTGTTCAGTGTTGGATTTCTAAACGTTTTGTTACTAACCCCAGCACTGAGTACTCAAGATTTTCTTGTTCTGTGTAGGGAAAGGATGGAGGCCTAGAGAACAAGTGGATCATGGATTCCGGTTGTTCACGCCACATGACCGGAAAGTCATCATGGTTCTCCAGCTTCACTTTGACCAAGCAACGAGAATACATCACCTTTGGAAACAATAGAAGAAGTAGAGTGAAATACCAAGGTACGATTAAAATCAATGAAAACTTCACTCTCGCAAATGTTGCTTTGGTTGAGGATTTGGGATACAACTTGCTTTCTATATCTCAATTACTTGATGAGGGTTTTGAGGTATACTTTGGACGTGATACCTTTGAAGTACTTGATTCTTCTAGCGCTTTTATTTGCAAGATTTCAAGAGTTGGGAGAGTTTTTGGAGCGGATTTCTCTAAGTCATTTGGTTCTTATCATTGCCTTCTTGTTGAACCATTTTCTGAGCTCTAGATGTGGCATAGGAGACTAGGGCATATGAGCTTTGATTTGCTTGCTCGGTTGAGTGCCCTAGGTCTGATCCGAGGATTGCCCAAGCTTAAATTTGAGAAGAACCTTGTTTGTGCTCCTTGTCGACTTGGAAAGATGGTTGCTGCCTCTCATTCACCCATTAAAATGGTGATGACTGAACAACCCTGAGAGCTTCTTCATATGGACACCTTAGGTCCTTCCCAGGTTAGTTCTTTAGGCGCTAAATGGTATGTCCTTGTCATGGTGGATGACTACTCCCGTTACTCTTGGATATTCTTTCTTGTAAGCATGGATGAAGTGTTTTCACACTTTCGGAGCTTAGCTTTGAGACTATTCAATGAACTCCCCGGTGCATTGAAAGCAATTAGAAGTGATAACGGCACCGAGTTCAAGAATAGTTTCTATGTTGATTTTTGCCTTGAGCATGGCATTCAATATCAATTTTCTGCTCCGCGGGTTCCTCAACAAAATGGAGATGTTGAGAGGAAAAACCGCACATTTGTGGAGATGGCTAGGATGATGCTCAATGAGCATAGGACTCCTAGGAAATTTTGGGCTGAAGCCATGAGTACTGCTTGTTACATTTCCAATGGGATCTTTCTGCGTTCTTTGTTGAATTTGACGTCTTATGAACTACGTTTTGGAAGGAAGCCCAAGGTTACTCACTTAAGAGTATTTGGATGTCGGTGCTTCATTCTAAAACGTGGTAACCTTGACAAATTTGAGTCGCGTGCGTATGATGGTATCTTTTGTGAGTACTGGCATATTCTGTTAAACATTACTCTAGGTTGCAGGTTTGTTTACACTAGATGAAGATGGATTTGTTCAGAGTTTTCTTTTATTGTGTATGAACTTTGCTTGTGTAATGTTCATCATCCGAATCATCAATTCAGAGTGATTAATTCTGATCTGAACAAATTCAAATTGCTAAATTTGATTTTCTGTCTGTTTTTTGCTATCTCTGAACTCTTTCGGAATATCAATAGTTGACAGCCTCCTGTCGGAGATTAATCTACCGATCTATAGAAGCTACCATCATCTCAAACTCCGACTAGAGCATTTCGGAGTTCCAGATTCTGATTTAGAAGAAAAATTCGAATTGCACTAATTTTTGGTTTGGACTCATACTATGATCATCAATTTTGGTTATGTAATCTTTTAGGGGTGCGTTGGGTGATCTGAACAGACCATCAATTCGCGAGAATTTGTCGAGGCGCCTATTCACCCCCCCTCTAGTGACCATTCCGATCCCACACTAATATAACTATGGGTACACATTTATAGTCTGTAGACTTGCCGTCCAAGTACTCTATCTTAACCATTTCTGAATAATCTTTATCTTTTCTTCATCGGCTCCTCCAAATCCGGCCAGTGTTGTAACAGACGAGCTTCTTTGACTATCTTTTACCGGACTCTTCTTAACTTTCGTTGACCATACGACATCCTTGGTGGGCTCTAAGATTTACCAAATCTTGGCGTCAATACATGCTCCCCAGTTTCAGAGCATTAAGTGGCTATTGATGCTTTGAAATTAACAAACACCATTTTCCATCCGCCACGTCTTCTCAAACATATATCCGCACGATCCTTTCACTTTGATTGCCAGACGAAACCCTTCATATTCTAGTACCTTCATAACTTCGCTTAGGGTCTCGGCTTCATAATTTTCTCTTATTTTCTCACTTCTTCATCTTCGGCCATTCACGACCACGTTGGTTGCTGCCATGTCTGATGTATCTACGTTTCTTCGTGGCGGCGTCGGACGAGGCTTCATCCCACACAATTTTGTATTGGTGTTCTTTAAGCCAAAGATTTAGTTTCTATAATTTTGAGCCTGCAAAGAACTCAACACTTGAAAACTAAACTCATGATTACCTTTTGCTGAACATTGCAAGTGGCACCACCAAATCCAGTGGAATCGGCTTGACCCGGCTACCGATGAGTTACTTTTTTTCTTTATAAGTACCCCGGTCACTCCGTCCTTCTTCTTCACGCTTTCTGATCACTATTCATTCTTGCCCCCAAGCTCGCCATCGTTTCCTTGCAACCACCGTCGTTCGCCGTTTCCTTCTTCTTTGTCGGCCCCGTGCTTTCGGCATCAATAGCGATGGCCACCGTCGACGCAATCCCTTAGGTAAACTTTTGGCATTCTTCTCTTTCTTCGGTTCTTCTTGGTTCGTTCGCTGCCTTTACTTACTATTCCTTTTTATTTTATTTTCTTCTTTCCCTTTTGCAGAATCTGCAGAACCAAGTTCTGATCCCCATTGGCACTCATCTGTCTTGTTTATTTTTAGGCCCTATGGGTAATCTCGATCCTACGGATTTTATTAATGTCGAGTCCCGCCGAATCCCTTTCAAATTCTCTTCTATTCTTTCTTCAGTCGAGCAATCCAGTTTTGAACCCTTTCCTCCTTCTCTCCCTAGATGGCGTGACTTGTACATTAGGGTATCAACCTCATACCATACTGATTGGGAGGAAAATTACATAGGCCATTGTATCGGTCTTTCCTTTGCCGAACCATACCAAAATGAGTCTATGCTAGCCGCCGCTTGTTATTTTTGGTATTTCCTTAAATGCTTTCGTTTTTGGTCATGGTTCGATGAGTCCTTCCTTGCTTGACGTCATTTTCCTGACCTGCCTCGACATAGACTCATTGATCAACCCCTGTTTTTTCTGTTCCAAGCCAAGCCATCGTCTCAACACCAAATCTCTTAATAGTTAGGGTCGATACATCACCAAGCACAACAAAAAGACTGGCCCGGTGGATGTTCTTGAACACGTAGCCTTTCTTACCCTGTGGTTGGAAAGGTTCATCTTTTGTGCATCGACCTTGGGCCCAACTTTCTAGTTTCAATTTATGGTTGAACGCCTTGCTGCCCGTGTGAGGATTCCCCTTGGTCAATACCTTCTTGGATTCGCTTATCATATTCTTCATCTCACATCGGCCAAACTCTTGGCTGGTGACCCCATCGGTCAGCTTAACGACTCGTGGTGGTTTATCCATCTCTGGCTTAATGTGTACACAAATAATGTTATGGGAGGACCTCCTCTTTCCCGCATGCGTTTTCCTGCCGATGTCCCAAAATCGGTGCTCTCGTCTATCGCCTTTGTTCTTCCTTAGGCGAGGCGGCAACATGCCGTTCTGCTTTTCCTTTCTCTCCTTATTTGGCCACTTGCTTTAGAGGTTTTTACCTTGGGTTTTCTGATCGGACCCTCGGGTATCCCTTTGAACACTATTCTAAATATGAGTGCCCTCATTGGCTAACCCTCCCCGAGGTGTTCTAGAACAAAGAGTCCCTTCGTATTTTTATGGCCACAATCCTCCCTTACCTTATGCCCATCAATTTCACCGATGACCATCTTCGAAAAGGCTCTTATGAGTTCTACCACCCATCGGTCTTCGCTAGAAAGCTGGGCTTCAATCAACTCGCTCTTTGCCTGTTTTTATTGATCAGATCTAGACTCGTGGGGAGATCAAGAATACCGTGGAGTGGGATCGCCTCTTTCATATGGCTGACGAGATTCTTGCTAGTGATTTCACCTCTTGGACTCCCTGCTAGACATCTTCCATTGCTTTTCATCAATAGTGGGATGAGTTAAAGCAGCACATCATTAACTGGTCTTCGATGCTCTACCGACATCAGCTTTACCCAGGTGAAGCTGATGTAGCGCCTGAGGTGGGTATTTCAATTCCTTTAGTAGATTTTATTATCTCCCTCTCATATGCTTAACTTTGCTTCCTACAGGAGGATGACCTTGACGTGACTTCAGTGAGTTCCAGTGGTCGACCGATACGATATGGAACAATATCGTCCATCACTAATTTGGAAACCGGTGCCCCTACTCCCATGGCCTGGGTAAGTGGGAGACATTCTAAGGGTTTGACGCGTAAACATAAAGCATCGGCGCCGATTGTGTGCCGATCTACCAGGGCTCGTGCTAGTCAGATGACTATTGTTGACACAAAAACGTGCCCCCGCATTTGGGTCAGTTCGACGATCCAAAAGTGTGTGGATACTTAGGGACAAGCCTAAGCGTAACACAACACCGACGTCGCGTTCTGACTACCTTAACCATGATAAGGGGTGGAGTCACCAGGTAATCAAATCACACAGAAATAATACAATTAGCCAAAAGAAATATATTAAACAGAACAAATCAGCAAGCTGAGCGGAGCCTGACTGATTCGAAGTATAGTGCGAAGGGTGTCGCTGAAGGGTACCTTCATCGTTCAGACTGATCTGGCCAAAGATGAACTCCGAACCAATCTAGACACGACAATCACCTCCGAACAGCGGGGTTCAGCGCGAAGTCTCTGATACAGTAAGATGCAGAATAATGACTTAGACACAACGCTTGGGCGTAACTTTGTCTGTCGCGGGGTACAAGCGTGGTGAAGCCTATCGGGACAAAGCCTGTGGCGGAGCGTGTTGGCATGTGGGACTTGGTCAAACCGACAACAGCGTGATGGTCCGGCATGGGTAGTCGAAGCAGTAACCTCGCCGAGGGGTGCTTTGTCAGCCTCCGAAACCAATCTCTCAGCTTCGGGCACCTTCGGCAAAGTGGCTCTGAACGTGGAAACCTGCAACAGAGTAGATTCGAAGTACCAATTCGTCTTGAGGACCAAATTATGCTATGTGTTGCACTAGGGGGCGAAGATAGCAATCTGTTACGCAGATTAGCGGATACTTCACAGGCGAAGTAACAAGGCGATAACAATCTATTATGTAGATTAACGGATACTTCACAAGCGAAGTAACAAGGATTACCACTGTTCCGAAGTGGTCGTCGGAGGGCTTCCAGGCAAACCCATGAAGATTGTAGAAAGTAAAGGTAAAATAAAGGTACGGTTCAAAGCTAGGGCTTTGTGTTGATTTGTGTTGGGGGGTTCTGAACCGGCCTCACCCCTATATTTATAGGGGCTAGACTTCTAATCTCTAAGTCTAATCTATTATGACTCGGCTGAATCATGCGTAGAGATAAACACTTAGCCAGAATCAGATTCAATTCTATCTCTGCCCGAAGTGGGCCTTCGTCTAGGCCCGCCGAAGCCTGCTCCTCAGGCCGAAGCTTCGGCGGAGTGGGCCTTCGAAGGCCTTCGGGCTGAAGGCTGCAGGTTCGCTGGAAGCTTCCGAAGCCCATTGCTTTGTGGGCCTTTAGCCTTGTAGGGCTTTGGCTCAGCCCATGACATGTGTATTTTCAGCCCAAATTACCAAAATTAGTATTTTGATAATCTTAACCACTAATGCCATTTTTTGCTATGAACAACTACACTAGCCCCTGTCATTCGTACTCCATCGGCGACCGAAATACCGTCTTCCGTCCAGGTTTGTCCTTTTGTTTGGTACCAACATTTCTTCTTTTTGTAACTGTGACATCGGACACCATTTTTTATTTTCAGTCCCCACCATCCTCTGTTGATGTCAACTCTCTCTACGTGGTGTTTGATCATATGCAGGATGATCCCATCGATTCTCGATCAGTGAAGGCCGCCAGAGTTGTTGTAGATGTTGCTGATATGCAGGAGGTTGTTACCATTGGTCTAGATGCATCAGCTGTTGTTGATGTCGTTGCTGCGAGTTTGGTCGTCGCTGGGGCCATGCCTCAAGGTGCCAATGCTGCTGGGGATAATGCGTCAAATGGTGTTGTTACTGCTCCCGAGGCATCGACTACTGGTGCTAATGCCACTTGCCAGGTATCTTTACTTGTTTATCCTTTGTTTCTCTTTTACTATCTTCGACGTGTCTAATGCTGACCATGGATGTAACCAATGCTCGAACAGGATAACCGTGACGAGGAGTTCCCACCTTCTCCTAGGGTCATTACGACAGAGGATGCTGATTCGGCTTCTACTTCTGTCGATTTTCTGCAGCCAGCCGTTCCAGCCTGGTCACCGGACATAACTCCCATTGTTTTTAGCACTGACATGCCTTCCTCTCATTCATCTAACTTTCATTTTGTTTTCTTAATCTTTCACCCATTAGTTTTCCTTTGACGTCAACTCGTATCTCGATGCCGATGAGGTTGCTAGTGCTGCTACATCGGCTACCATTCCACTAACTTTGGAAGTGAGGGAAGTTTTAATGGATTTGTTGCGCCGGCTGGCAGATTTGATCAAAGTGCTGGTCAATGACTCGAACCCGATAATGACTCATTTTGATGATATCTCGGCTTCCCTTACTCCGGAGTTGGTCAAGGCTCTCACGCCTTCCGCCTTCATAGAATTTCACTAGCCACGAGTGTAGTGGGCCATGCAGTAGATAACTGATCGAGTTAGTAGGCCGTCTCTATTAGAGGTGATGAAGACTGATAGAGCAACGGTGAAGATCTAAGGTGCCCTCTTGGATCGCATTGAGGGCGATTCGTTAGCCGCATCACGGGAACTTTACCGGTTGCAGACGGTGGAGGATGATTTGGTGTTAGAGCTAGATAAAGTCCGTTCAGAGATCGTCGAGAAAGATAGTGCTATGTCTTCCCTCCCGGCTCATGTTGAAGCCTAGAAGCGCCGACTTACCAATGTCGTTCGTCACGCGTAGTGTCTCCATCGGCTTATCCAAGACGTTCCTAGTTCAAAGGTCGAGAACCAGGTCGTTCTTTGGAGCATCCACATGATTCGGCTATGGGCGATTGAAGCCATTCACCAAGCCCTCCTCTGACCTGATGTAAAATAAATGATCTCTGTAACGAAATCGTTGTCCTTTTTTGCAATATATTGTCATTGATCCCTGTCTTGGAACTGAGCTTTCTTGCATTTTGCATCTAAGGGCGATGCTTCTGCATCGGCTGTCTAAAGGCGATACCATCGGTATCGGTTGTTTCTGTGTGTAGATCTTTATGCTTCACCCGAACGATCGCTCAATATTTCCTTAAGTACTTCCCGTTCGGCCTTTTCCCATTTCTCCGATGTAGTTCCCTTCAATCTATTTATATCATCGGGGATCTAGGTACTTACGAAGGTTATCCTCAGTCTGTTGCTGGTGTCCGATGTTTGTATTTCCATAGTTCATCAGTTGTGGCAAAGTCTTGACTGAGTCCAACCTTTGTTCTTTGGCGTCATCTTTATAGTATGATCTTGAGAAGCTCCTCGTTTATCAGGTTGATACCATTATCTGATACTTCAAAAAAGTTGTCATTCCAAGCCTCATACTGATAAATCGACTTCAGCTATATTAACCAATCTATTAGTGGGAATTATCTCCACTTGATCGCCGACCCATTGTATGAGGTTCTGATGCATCGTCGACTTTATTTCCCTTTGCCGTAGATGTTGTACCCTTCTCTTTTGGTTCCTCGTGAAAATACCGTTGGGGCACAATTGCGGCTTTTCTAGTGCGGCACTGCCATCGGCCGGTTGGCCGATTTCCTCAGAGTTGATGGGGCCGAGCCTTTCGAGTGCTGATATCCTTAGTGGTGACAACCTTTGGTGAACGACTTCATGATCATGCGGCCTTGACTTGATGTTATATGGTTGTTGATCATCCCGAGCTGTATCCTTCGCGTCGCATCCCGGGTAGTCGTCCATCAATGGTAGACGCAACCCTTTGTTCCAGCAAAGTCTAAAGAACTCACAATTCCAATGGGGATTTAAACGCGAGTAGTCATGGTTGTCTTCACTGTTCATCCTCTTCTTCGACTTCCACTAGTATTTCCTGACCAAATCTGAAGAAGTGGCATTGTTGCTGGCTCGTCTTCTTTTATTTGTGTGCCGATCGTCAGTGTGGTATGCGTGCACCATGTTGACTGGGAACGGATGACCATCGATATTCATCGGCTTCTTTCCATCATCTAACTTGATTCGACCTTGCTTCATGGTCGATTGGATCTGCTACCTGAACACTTTGCACTCATTGGTATGATGCGATGAGGATTTGTTCCACTTACAATATTTTCTCTTCTTCACTTCATCGGCAAGCATTATCACATGACCAGGTGACAAGTGGATCTGCTTCTCATTGAGCAACATATCAAATATTTTATCGGCCTTATTGAGGAGCCATGCTGAATAGCGTGGGCCTCATGGCTCCAGAAGTGATGAGTCATTGTCAACGATAGTCAAAGAGGACAGAAGAAGAAGAGATCTGCTGTTTCATGGGCCGCGTGTGACTCAGGTACACGGGCAGCGAGCGACTGTCGGGCAGAGGAGGCTGCGAAGTCGGGCTGGCCCAATCCGGGTACATGGGCCAGAAGCAGTAGAAGACCCACTAGGCTGTTGACCAGGACTGACTCAGGTACACGGGCGGTGAGCGATTGCCGGGCTGAGAGAGCTGCGGAGTAGGGCCGGCCCAATCCGGGTACCTGGTGCAAAGTCAGTGGAGGCTTTGTCAGTTTTGGCGCAAAACTGATAACCGTCGATCTTGTATCCGACTGTCCAGAAGAGAAGCCGTAGTCGCTACGAAAGCTGAGCTTCCGGATAAGTCATCTGTAACTCTAGGCCCACAGTCAGTCAGTCGTGTCTGTAAAAATACCTAAGGGAAGTAGAGTCTTTTCCTTTATTCTTGCGTCTGTAAAAACCCTAAGGGGCTGGTAGAATATTCCTAGTATTGGACAGCCTATAAATAGGGCCCAAATCCCTAGGGTTTGGACTACCCTTCTAGAAATCACTTTTTGAATCATTCATTGGGTCATCTCTTTGTTTCCTGTGCTTGTCTCTCTCTGCTGTGTGCGCCGCCAGGCTAATAGCTGCAGTTCCTCTATGTTTGTCTCTGTTTGTTGGATGTTTTTATTCCTTATGCCTTGTGATGTTTCTCATTTAATGGATCTGCAGTAATTAATTCATTCTCACTGAATTTATTCCCGATTGTGAAGGCTTCGGATGGCTTCTGTTGCTTGTGTTCTACACGCAAGTAGTACTAGTTCTTGCTGTTGCAAGTAGTACTACTACACTGTAGCTACAGTACTCACTGCCAGCTTTTTACCTTCTATTGCGCAGCTTTTTGATCGAAGTTGGCAGGCTCTAGCAACTTTTCTGGCTGTTTTCTGGCGAAGCTGCCTCTCTATTCGAAGCCCCTCAGCTCCGTGAGGCAGGTTTCGATCTAACACCTTCGAAGGCTTCGTTCAAACTTCGAACCTTGTTTTGTGTCCTGTGTTGCTAGCTTCGAAGTATTTTCTGAACGGACAACATCACATACTTCGAGCGATGTTGCGAAGGTACTCCAGCCCTAGCTGTTCGAAGTCCATACTTCGTTAGGTTTCGAAGTTGGCTTCAAAGCTTGTCGTTCTGCTAGGCTTCGCGCTGTTTTCTTTGTGGCGTGTCAGCCTTTGCTTCTCTTTTCGAAGCTTTCTCTTTTCGAAGGTAGAGTGTAGGCTTCGAGTTTGTTCTCTCTATCGTGTGACAGGCTTCGCTTCTATGATCGAAGGTTGTTCGTCTGTTTGTTGAGTTCGAAGTTCTGTGTTCGAAGGTTTGACTTCGAAGCTGTCGGTTCGAAGCTGTGTTCGAAGTTTTGTCTTCGAAGTACACACTTCGAAGCAGGCTCCGACGTTTGTCATACTTTGCTTCGAAGCATACTTCGCTTCTTGCCACTTCGAACTAGACTAGACACAAACACCTTCGGCATCTTCGACATGCTTCGCAACTGACCTCCGAAGCAGGCTTCGACCAGCGAAGCAGTCTTCGACAAACATCTCTGAAGCAGACCTCGACGGGCGAAGCAGGCTTCGCCAAGTTCTGAACAGGAGACAAATTTGGACAGTAACTTCTCATTTCACCTTACATATACTTAGATCATTTCATTGGGAAGTTTAGGCCTGTTACACAGTGTTCATCTGCCTAGTTGCACTTCTTTAATAGTTCTCTGTTTGACATCAGTTGCTTCTAGGTTAGATACCCTTAGACTTAGGCCTTCTGTTTATTTTCTGATGCTTAGTCTTTTGAGGTGCGTTGGGTATTGGGAACAGGCCATTGATTCGAAAGAATTTTTAAGGCGCCCATTCACCCCCCCTCTGGTCGCTAGTTTCGGTCCTACAAGTGGTATCAGAGCAAGGTTAGGGTTTTTCCATACCTTAACCGGTTCTAAACCCCAGTAGTGACCACGACGTCTCCTGGCAAGGTCCCGTCCTTGGAAGCCTATGGCTATAATTATTGGAAGACTCGCAATCTCATGAGCCAGGGCTCGGACATATGGGACATTTGCGTTCACACCACGTTTGTCATTTTGCCAATCGCTGAGCATGGTACTGCTGGTATCATTGCTCAGCATCTGAGCAACAGTAAGGCTGTGAACATTCTTTTCTTTGGTTTAGGTCCCACTGAGTTTGAGCGTGTGAGCCATCTCTCCACTGCGAGAGAGATCTGGGCTACCCTCAAGGCACACCATGAGGGAACGGCACAGGTCAAGGCTCGGCTCTATCAGACCTACCGGTGTGAATATGAAAATTTCACACAGAAGCCGGGTGAATCTGTTGAGGCTTTGTGTTGGACCGGAAACGGCGACCAGGGGGGTGAATGGGAGCTTTTAAAATTTTAGGATAAAAACAGCCTTCGGTTTTAATCCTATCTTCTGCGGAACAGGCTTCGAACACAACCTTCGAAGGTCTGGTTCGGAGGTACTTCGACAGCTCCGAACACAGGCTTCGCAGGAGCAAAAGTTCGAAGCCAAGAAGACTTCGCTCCACTAACAACCCTCGAAAAACTTCTCTGCTAAGTCAGTGCAGGCTCCGCACACAGGGTGCTTCGAGCAGGCTTCGCACTTCACCCTTCGCAAGAGTGGACAGCCCTCTGAGGATTTCGACCAAGTACTTGGCAGCAGCAACTGGTGCTGTGATTCGTACACGAAGGTCTAAACGCACACAAACGGACTTCGCTAAGGGCTTCGACACAAGAAGATAAACGGGCTTCGATCAGGGCTTCGCTAGTAAGCAGCGAGGTCTTGCCTCCTATTACACAGAGCGACAGCACACTGAAAAACACACTTCGCGCAAAAACAACCTTCGCCTAGACAGGCTTCGGTACACTACAACTAGCGAGGTATGTAACGCGAGCTCAAGCAAAAAGCACAAAGAAGCAGGGCTTCGCCGCTTGAACAAGGAACACAATAAAATGAACTCTGGATGAATACAGCGAGGTATGTGGCTACAGGAGCTCAACAATAAATGCTCAAAGTGTTAAATGTTACCTACCGAGCCCCCATATTTATAGCCCACAGTTCACCCAAAGGAATTGACTACTTTACCCCTAGGGTTTACAAAGGATTTGTCTCTATAGAACTAAGGGGTACAAAAGGTAGTCCACCTTTATTCTGGAGGCTTTTCTGTCAGCTTTGCAGAGGGGATAGCGTCAGCTTTTATAGAGCAGACAATGTCAGTCTTTGCAGTCTTTGACCTTCTGGAGCCTCCCTTCGCACGCGAGGGTGCGGTAGCTTCGGCGAGAAGCCTTGAGCCTGGTGGCCTTCGCTTCGCCGAAGATAGCCTGCGATACAGTGACGGTTTTGAGCCGAAGCCGTCAAAGCCCTTGGGCCTTCGCACCAACACCTCCGGAGTGGACCACCACGGCTTCGCAGCTTCCGCCCAGCTCGAACTCCGTCAGTCCGTGTACCGAAGCTATGCAGGCCGAAGTACCTTAAGTCAACCTCGCTCCGGAGCTAGCCTCGCTCCGAAGCCTTCCTCACTCCGAAGCCCCACCTTCGGAGTACCACCCTTCGAAGTCCCTCCTTCGTCCAAGGCCTCCGCATGAAGCATTCCATGAGCACTTCGTCGCAGTGCCTCTCCCCGAGCACACTCCTCGACGAGCCTCACCCGGACCATGCCTTCAGTGCGCCTCGACTTCTGAGACCTTCGTCGGGCACCTTCGAATGTCTCCCTCCGGAGCACACTTCGAACTCCTTGCCTCCGCAGAGGACTTGATCCATCCAACTCCGAAGTCACTCCATCCGGAGTACCTTTGAAGTGCCTCACCTCCGAGGACTTTGTCTCGGAGTACCTTCACCCGGAGCCACGCTCCGCACTCTCTGCCTTCACCTGGCACGCCTCGACCCGAGGACCGACCCGGACCCCCTTCACAGCCACCGTGACGGAGCTCCCCGCTCCCCTGGCATCAAGCCTCCCGCTTGACCCAGGTTCACCTGCCGTGAACCTTGTCCGTCGCCTCCGAAGTCCCTGCGCACCACAGACAAACAGACAAGTGTATCCAGTACTCCGGAGACCTCTCCGGGTTAGCAACCTCCGGCACACACTCTGGTGTACCACCCAAAGTATCGAAGCCTTCGGTACACACCCAGTCATCGTGTACTGTCGGACCCCTCCGACGAGCACACTCCGCTGCACAGCTGCAGCAACCAAACCACCTCCGAACACCCTTCGGAGGTACAACCTCCGAAACCCCTCCGGAGGTACCCTCCTCCGAACACCTTCGGAGGTACAACCTCCGAACACCCTTCGGAGGTACCCTTCGAACCAGAGGGTAAAAACGCCTGTCAATCACTCATCACACTCCGAAACCAACCCTTGGTTTCTCAATCTCCCCCTTGATGAGTGCATTGACAACCAACTTTAAATCCAAGAAAATTTAAAAACTTTCAGCACACAAGTGACCATAAAAACTCAGAAAAGAGCCAATCATGTCACTTGATAAAAGAATTTTCCTCCCCTGTTTTCAAACGAGTAAAAAGCCCCTTCGGCAATAAAAACTCCCCCTGAGTTAAGTTTTCCCCCTTTTTGGCAACAAAGAGCCTTTATGTCAAATTTTCTCTCCCTTCGGAAATTATACCCCTTGCGACAGAGAACAAAGCAAGTCTCTCCCGTTTGAGGAATTTCTCCCCCTTTGGCAATGCAAGCATCAAGGAGCATGTAAAAGATGCAAAGCTTCGAAATGAGCAGAATTGCAAAGACATATGAAGCAAAAATATGCCAACAATAACACCAAGGAATCATGGGCTCAGCTCAAATTAATATTCTCTAAAAACATGATGAAGCATGTGATTTGATCATTTTTGAAATAAAAGCATCACCACTTAGTCAAGGAAACTAGACAAGTAAAAGCAAGAACTACGCAAAGCTAGTCAATTTCTACTCTAGACAGACCAGTCCAGTTCAAATGGAGCAAATGAAAGCAAACTTGATGATTAAAGAATTTTATTGTTCTTTTCTTAGTGCCAAGGGTTATTTGTTTGTCCACCTTATACTTTCCAATCAGGCCAAGCCTAGGCATGAAAAACCATAAGAAGCTTAAGGCAATGATTTTGGCATACACTACACTATTCCAGTTCAGACCAATGTGCAATGGTAAGCAGTCTAGAATAGGGTAGTGCGACAAACAAACCCACCTGGATCTTTTCACTTAAATCATGCAAATCATGGAGATTTTGATTTTAACTGAGTAAACCAAATGTTTGGCACTTTATGAATATCCATGAAAATGTAGAACAGTTTTTCAAGTTGCAATTTTAGCATCCAAAGAAATGTGTCTTGCTGTCAAGTAGATAAAAGATAGCTAAAGTAGTCCTGCCTAAACATGCTAGATTCAAGACTAAGCAGTGAGCAAGATTTGATGTGAAAAGAAAACATCATGCATATGAATGTCTTAGATTGATTAAAAAGAGCTGAGCTGACATGATTTCATGAATTATAAGCAGACATATAAGTGCAAAAGATGTAAATGCAATTTCAACACACATTTAGCAAATGCACATCCATCTAAAACTGCTCCCCTTCACAAAATGCCGTAAGGGTGACAAATACCACGTTCCCCACGCAAGTAAGCAAATCGAGAAGCATTGAGGGGTTTTGTAAAAATGTCGGCAAGCTGGTGTTGGGTATCAACATATTGAAGTTCAATATCACCCTTCTCATTGTGATCTCTAAGAAAATGATACCGCACATCAATGTGTTTGGTTCTGGAGTGCTGAACCGGGTTGTTTGCAATACAAATAGCACTAGTGTTATCACAAAAAAGTGGAACACTCTTATATTCTAACCCGAAATCCCGCAAAGTGGAAACCATCCACAAAATCTGAGAGCAACAGCTAGCTGCAGCAACATATTCGGCCTCAGCCGTCGATTGTGCAACACTAGACTATTTGCGGGAAGACCAGCAAACCAGAGAAGTACCCAGAAAATGACAAGTACCAGAGGTACTCTTCCTATCAATTCTACACCCAGCAAAATCCGCATCGGAATAACCTCGAAGACATAAAGATGAAGATGCTGAATACCATATGCCAAATTCAAGAGTGTGTTTGAGATACCTTAGAATGCGCTTTACCGCTTGGCGGTGCGAAGCTCGTGGTGAAGCCTGAAAACGAGCGCACAGACACACTGCAAAGTGTATGTCCGGCCTCGTGGCAGTCAAGTAGAGGAGGGAGCCGATCATGCTTCGGAACTCTTTCTGATCTACGGCTTCTCCATCTTCGTCAGGATCCAATGCTACAGATGTAGCCATTGGAGTGGCGAGGGGCTTCGCATCGGACATGTCGAACTTCTTGAGCAGGTCCTTGGTGTACTTCGTCTGGTGGATGAAAGTACCTTGTTTGCTTTGCTTGATTTGCAAACCAAGGAAAAATGTAAGCTCGCCCATCATTGACATTTCAAATTCCCTGCTCATGATATCTGCAAACTCGGCAACCAAAGCATGAGAAGAGCCACCAAAGATGATATCATCCACATAAATCTGAACTAGGAGGAAATATTTGCCATGCTTGAGAGTAAACAAAGTTTTATCAAAAGAGCCCATCAAATACCCTCGCTCAAGCAGAAAAGACTTAAGTCTATCATACCATGCCCGAGGGGCCTGCTTGAGTCCATAAAGAGCCTTATGAAGTTTAAGGACTTTATGTGGGTACTTGGGGTTTTCAAAACCAGGGGGTTGTTTTACATAAACATCTTCACCTATGAAGCTATTAAGAAAAGCACTTTTGACATCCATTTGATAGAGTTTGAATCCCCGGGATGTCGCAAAGGCAAGCAAAATCCTAATGGCCTCAAGGCGAGCAACAGGTGCAAAAGTTTCCGTAAAATCAATCCCTTCTAGTTGAGAAAAGCCCTGAGCTACAAGCCTAGCCTTGTTTCTAACTATAGTCCCATCCTCCCCTTGTTTGTTTTTGAAAATCCATTTAGTTCCAATGAAATGAACATTTGGTGGAGGATCAACTAAAGACCAGACTTGGTTTCTCTCAAAATTTTCAAGCTCTTCATGCATAGCATTGATCCAACTAGAATCAGAAAGTGCATGACTAACATCTAAGGGCTCGAAAGAAGCAACAAAAGTAGCATTAGTGAAATGGGCATGTGAACGAGTTACCCTTTGATCAAGCTCACCAATGATCTGCTCGGGAGGGTGCATCCTTTGAACATGATGTGGAGCCTCACGGCGGGATGCAGTCTCCCCCTTAACTTGTGCGTTGGAGTGGTCCAAGATGACCGATGTTGAGGTAGTCGCTTCGGGACCTCGTGCCGAAGTAGTTGAAGCGGGGTCAGCTTTGGGGGTCGATGTCGAGGGTAGCAGGGGTTCATCCTCGAATTCTCCGGGATCTTCTTCTTCAAATAAGGTCTGTTCCATGTCGTGTTCATTTGCCTGTTCAAAAGCAAAACTAACAGAGGGGGTTGATGTAGGACCGAAAGTAGCGACCAGAGGGGGGGGGGGTGAATGGGCGCCTTAAAAATTCTTTCGAATCAATGGCCTGTTCCCAATACCCAACACACCTCAAAAGACTACGCAGCAGAAAATAAACAGAAGGCCTAAGTCTAAAGGTTTCTATCCTAGAAGCAACTGATGATAAACAGTGTAAATCTAAAGTAGTGCAACTAGGCAGATGAACAAGTTGTAACAGGCCTAAACTTCTCAATGAAATGATCTAAGAATGTATAAGATGAAAAGAGAAGTTACTGTCCAAAGTTGTCTCCTGTTCGGAACTTGGCGAAGCCCCCTTCGCACGTCGAGGTCTGCTTCGGAGGTTGGTGACGGAGTCTGTCCGAAATGCCGAAGGTGTCACGGTCTAGCCTAGTTCGAAGTGGTAAGATGCGAAGTGTACTTCGGAGCGAAGTAACACAATGCCGGAGCCTGGTTCGAAGTGTCAAGATGCGAAGAGTACTTCGGAGCGAAGTATAATAGTGCCGGAGCCTGGTTCGAAGTATGTACTTCGAAGGCAAGGCTTCGAACACAGCTTCGAACCAAGAGCTTCGGGGCAAAGTGACAAAGTCGGAGCCTGCTTCGAAGTGAGCACTTCGAAGACAAAACTTCGAACACAACTTTGAACCGAAAGCTTCGAAGCACACCCTTCAAACAGAAAGCTTCGAACACAACACACAAAAGGACAACCTTCGAACAAAGAAGCGAAGTCTGTCACGCGACAGAAAAATCAAGTTCGAAGCCTATCTTCGAACAGGGAAAGCTTCGGAAGGAAAATCGAAGGCTGACACGCCACAAAGAAATCCAAACGAAGTCTATCAGAAAAGACAAGCTTCGAACCCAACTTCGAAGCCTACCAAAGTGTGGACTTCGAACAGCTAGATTCGGAGTATGTTGTTCGAAGTATGCGATGCTGTCCGTTCACAAAATTACTTCGAAGCTTATCAATACAGACCCCACACAGAAAATCGAAGATTGAGCAAAGCCTTCGAAGATGCTAAGTCGAAGCCAGTCTCACGGAGCTGAGGGGCTTCGAACAGAGAAAGACTTCGCCAGAGACAGCCAGAAATGGTACTAAACCCTGTCAGCTTCGATCAAAAAGCTGTGCAGTAGAAGGTGAAAAGCTGCACAGACTACTGTAGCTACAGGAAAGTAGTACTACTTGCAACAGCAAGAACTAGTACTCAGTTTGTGAAGAACAGAAGCAACGGAAGAAGCTTCTCCTCAAGAAATAAATTCACCAGCCCGTAGCTGAAGCAATAACTCTCCAAACCAAACAAGTGCAACAGATAAAATCAGCAGGGACCTAGGCTTTAATGCATCCAAGAGATTAGAGCAAATACCATGGAAAAACAGGAAGGAGCAGAGCCTGGCGGCGCACACAGGAGAGAGAAAACGAGAGACAAAATGACCCAAAGAGTGGATTTGATTTCAGCACAAAAGGGTAGTCCAAACCCTAGGGATTGGGGTCCTATTTATAGGCTCCCAACACTAGGAATATTCTACCAGCCCCTTAGGGTTTTTACAGACTCAAAAATAAAGGAAAAGACTCTACTGCCCTTAGGAATTTTTACAGACACGACTGACTGACTGTGGGCCTAGAGTTACAGATGACTTATCCGGAAGCTAAGTTTTCGTAGCGACTACGGCTTCTCTTCTGGACAGTCGGATACAAGATCAACGGTTGTCAGTTTTGCGCCGAAACTGACAAAGCCTCCACCGGCTTTGCACCAGGTACCCGGATTGGGCCGGCCCGACTCCGCAGCTCTCTCAGCCCGGCAATCGCTCACCGCCCGTGTACCTGAGTCAGTCCTGGTCAACAGCCCAGTGGGTCTTCTACTGCTTCTGGCCCATGCACCCGGATTGGGCCAGCCCGACTTCGCAGCCTCCTCTGCCCGACAGTCGCTCGCTGCCCGTGTACTTGAGTCACACGCGGCTCATGAAACAGCAGATCTCTTTTCTTCTTCAGTCCTCTTTGACTATCGTTGACAATGACTCATCACTTCTGGAGCCATGAGGCCCACGCTATTCAGCATGGCTCCTCAGTTGATTCATCAAAAGTCACATCACATGACTCGATGACAGTGTTAGTTTCCAAGTTATAAACACGATAAGAATGACCATGAGTAGTGTAACCCAAAAAGATCCCGTCAGAAGAGCGCGACTCAAATTTATTCAAGTTACCATGTTTTAGGATGAATCAGCGACAGCCAAAAACTCGAAGATGAGTAACCTTGGGTTGTCTCCCAAAACGCAGCTCATAAGATGTCAAATTTAAAATTGAGCGCAAGAAGATACGGTTTGAGATGTAACATGCAGTGTTCATGGCCTCAGCCCAGAATTTTTTAGGAGTCCTATGCTCATCAAGCATCGTCCTAGCCATCTCAACCAAAGTGCGGTTCTTCCTCTCAACAACACCGTTCTGTTGAGGAACCCGCGAAGCAGAGAATTGATGTTCTATGCCATGCTCCAAGCAAAAGTCAACAAAGAGACTATTTTTGAACTCAGTGCCATTATCACTTCGAATGAATTTCAATGCACCGGGGAGTTCAGTAAAAAGTCTCAAAGCCAAGCTTCCGAAAGTGTGAAAACACTTCATCCTTGCTGGCAAGAAAGAAGACCCAAGAGTAGCGAGAGAAATCATCGACAATAACTAATACATACCACTTGCCGCCTAAAGAACTAACCCGAGAAGGACCTACAGTGTCCATGTGGAGAAGTTCTCTGGGCTGTTCAGTCATCACTGTGGTGACTGGCGAATGCGAAGCAGCAATCATTTTTCCATGTCGACATGGAGCGCAAACTAAATTCTTCTCAAACTTGAGCTTGGGCAATCCTCGGATCAGGACTAGGGCGCTCAGACGAGCGAGCAACTCAAAGCTCATATGCCCTAGTCTCCTATGCCACTTCCAAAGCTCAGAAGTCGAATGTGCAACAAGACAATGAGAAGAACCAGACGACTCTGAAAAATCAGCTCCAAAAACTCTCCCAACTCTAAAGATCTTACACACCACAACGCCATCAGAATTGAGCACTTGTGAAGTATCGCGATGGAATCGCACTTCGAAGCCCTCATCAAGCAACTGAGATACAGACAGCAAATTGTATCCCAGGTTTTCAACCAAAGCAACATCTTTGAGAGTGAAATTCGAGTTAATTCTTACCACACCTTTACCTTTCACTCTACTCCTTCGATTGTTTCCGAAGGTGATAAGTTCCCTTTGCTTGGTTGTGGTGAGGCTAGAGAACCAAACTGCATCTCCGGTCATGTGGCGCGAACAACCGGAGTCCATGATCCACGTGCCCTCCAAGCCTCGATCTGTCACCTACACACGATAAGAATATCTCGATCGCTCAGTGCTGGGGTGAGTGAAATAATGACGAGGCATCCAGCACTGAGTGACACGAGTAGTAGGCGCAGTAAAAGTAGACGGTCTACGCACATGATAATCAGAATAATGCAAAGTGCGCGGTCTACCTACATGCTGTGATCGAACAACATGTCGAGGTCTCCTACTCTGACGAGGTACAAAGCTACTCATCCGAGGTCTACCACCATATGGAACATGGTGAACACCTCGAGGAGCAAAACCTCTCCGAGAAGCACGAGGAGCCTCAAAAGCAGGACGACAGTAAAACTCAGACTCATGCATACCTAAAGATGGGTAATGCATGTCCTGGTAACTCATCGCCTGAGAGCGTCGCTCATCCTTGATGCGACGAAAACAGAACCCAACCAAATGACCCACCCGCTGACAATAGGAACAATGAAAAACTCTCCTAGGGGCACTCTCATGGGTCACAAGAGCAACTCTCACAGGCTCCTTGGGTTTCTTTTGTGTGGTTTTCTTGGGAGGGAATTTTTTGGCAGGAGGAGTGGTTTTCTTTGGTGGTTGGGTAGGCTTTTTGGCTGATGGGATGTCTAACAGAGCTCTCTCTTTCTCTAGGGTGGTGGGAGAGGTAAAAACAGTTTTGGACTTACTGTTTGAAGGTATCCTCTCAAAACCCAAACCTAGAGCTACCCTTGCTCTGTCAGCACACAACTTGGTCTTGGCCAAGAGCAAATCCATCCTACCCTTTCCCTCAGTGCATTTATTTACCACGGAGAGAAGGTATTCATTTTCAGACATGAGGTTCTCAGCTCGCTCTCCAACAGTGCCTAGCTGGTCCTTAAGGGTGATGCAAGTGTCACACACAGGCTGCACATCCTTAGAACTACCGGCCCTCTCCAGTCTAGCCTCTAAATCATGAACATGTTTATCACGTAAATTAATGCTCTCGCGCAATAATGAACAGTTCATGCAATCAATAACATCATGAGGTCTAGAATCCACCTCCAAAAGCTGCTTCTGTGCAGTCTCAAGCTCAGATAGAGTTTGAGCATGAACAGAACGCAACTGAGCAAGCTCACCCATGACAGTGGTACAAGAATCACATTCAGCATCATTAACTTTAGACTTAAGCATGGCATATTCAGTAGAAACAGATTCTAGCCTAAGTCTAAGGTCTTTTCTTTCTCTAGAGGCTTGCACAAGTAATCTATCCTAACCAAGAACTACTTCATTAAGCTCATCTAATTTACTTAGTAGCTGGTCAGATGATAGAGTTACCTCAGATGAGTCAAGCTCATCGCCGCTGTGATCGCTGTCGGCCATGAAGCAAAGGCCGGTGAAGTCTCGTCCCTTCTTGTCCTTCTTGTCCTCCTTCCTTGGGGACTCCTCCTCCTCAGAGCTCGACTCCTCAGTTGAGGAAGTGTTGATGTCGCTGAGAGCAGCAACGAATGCTCTGGAAGCGGCCTTGGCTACTTTCTTAGCCATCTTGCCGCGCTTGCCCTTCACAAAGGGTTTCCTCTCCTTGTGGTATTTGGGGCGCTCACTCTCATCTCTCTTCTTGAGTTTTGGGCAATTGGCCTTAATGTGAGAGGTGTCGCCACATTCAAAGCAACCACTAAAACCACTTCTCCTCTGATCCCGTCTCTCATGATGAAAACGGGTGAACCTCCGGGCAATGAGAGCAAGCTCATCATCATCTAGAGTATCCACCTGCTCCTTTGTGACGGAGACCAGGGAGGACAAAGCAAAACCATCTGGGAGAACACAAGTGCCAGATGTGCTTGGTTCTGCAGTGGTGCCACGGCTAGTGCTAGAAACCAATGCCAATGGCTGTGGCAAAGAGCTTCTGTGCACCGCAAGAGATGCCTTGGCAATCTCTGTGGACTTCAGCTTGCTAAAGAGTTCATCACAGGTCAAGGTGTCATAGCCTGTGGACTCCTCAATGCTGGATATCTTTACTTCCCATATGCTACGGTCAAGAGCATAGAGAAGCTTGATAGCCCTATCATGATCACTGTAAGCAAGTGTCCTGTTGGATCGCAAGTTACTCACTATCGCGTCAAAGTGAGAAAACATGGCATCTATAGATTCACCAGGTGCCTGCACAAACAGCTGATACTGTTGATTGTATGTGCTTTGGCGCCTGACCTTAATCTGAGTAGAGCCCTCATGAAAGATAGTGAGTGTTGTCCAAATCTCCCTAGCAGTCCTAAGGTGCTGCACCCTATCAAACTCACTCCGGCTCAAACCAATGAACAGTATATTTCTTGCCTTGGAATTGGCATTATACTGATCCTTCTCTGTTTGAGAGGTGGGAGTCTCTGGGATGGAGTATTGTGAGTCCACAATCTCCCAAATTGCATTTCCTTGGCTTAACAAGTAAGCCTCCATGCGCACCTTCCAGTATGCAAAATCTGTCCCATCGAACAGAGGAATTTTATTGCCTCTATCCATGTCGCCAATAGATCACAAAACCGGTTAAGGTCAACTGGTGATCTTAACCCGCTCTGATACCAATTGTTGGACCGGAAACGGCGACCAGAGGGGGGGTGAATGGGAGCTTTTAAAATTTTAGGCTAAAAACAGCCTTCGGTTTTAATCCTATCTTCTGCGGAACAGGCTTCGAACACAACCTTCGAAGGTCTGGTTCGGAGGTACTTCGACAGCTCCGAACACAGGCTTCGCAGGAGCAAAAGTTCGAAGCCAAGAAGACTTCGCTCCACTAACAACCCTCGAAAAACTTCTCTGCTAAGTCAATGCAGGCTCCGCACACAGGGTGCTTCGAGCAGGCTTCGCACTTCACCCTTGGCAAGAGTGGACAGCCCTCTGAGGATTTCGACCAAGTACTTGGCAGCAGCAACTGGTGCTATGATTCGTACACGAAGGTCTAAACGCACACAAACGGACTTCGCTAAGGGCTTCGACACAAGAAGCTAAACGGGCTTCGATCAGGGCTTCGCTAGTAAGCAGCGAGGTCTTGCCTCCTGTTACACAGAGCGACAGCACACTGAAAAACACACTTCGCGCAAAAACAACCTTCGCCTAGACAGGCTTCGGTGCACTACAACTAGCGAGGTATGTAACGCGAGCTCAAGCAAAAAGCACAAAGAAGCAGGGCTTCGCCGCTTGAACAAGGAACACAATAAAATGAACTCTGGATGAATACAGCGAGGTATGTGGCTACAGGAGCTCAACAGTAAATGCTCAAAGTGTTAAATGTTACCTACCGAGCCCCCATATTTATAGCCCACAGTTCACCCAAAGGAATTGACTACTTTACCCCTAGGGTTTACAAAGGATTTGTCTCTATAGAACTAAGGGGTACAAAAGGTAGTCCACCTTTATTCTGGAGGCTTTTCTGTCAGCTTTGCAGAGGGGACAGCGTCAGCTTTTTACAGAGCAGACAGTGTCAGTCTTTGCAGTCTTTGACCTTCTGGAGCCTCCCTTCGCACGCGAGGGTGTGGTAGCTTCGGCGAGAAGCATTGAGCCTGGTGGCCTTCGCTTCGCCGAAGATAGCCTCCGATACAGTGACGGTTTTGAGCCGAAGCCATCAAAGCCCTTGGGCCTTTGCACCAACACCTCAGGAGTGGACCACCACGGCTTCGCAGCTTCCGCCCAGCTCGAACTCCGTCAGTCCGTGTACTGAAGCTATGCAGGCCGAAGTACCTCAAGTCAACCTCGCTCCGGAGCTAGCCTTGCTCCGAAGCTTTCCTCACTCCGAAGCCCCACCTTCGGAGTACACCCTTCGAAGTCCCTCCTTCGTCCAAGGCCTCCACATGAAGCATTCCATGAGCACTTCGTCGCAGTGCCTCTCCCGAGCACACTCCTCGACGAGCCTCACCCGGACCATGCCTTCGATGCGCCTCGACTTCTGAGACCTTCGTCGGGCACCTTCGAATGTCTCCCTCCGGAGCACACTTCGAACTCCTTGCCTCCGCAGAGGACTTGATCCATCCAACTCCGAAGTCACTCCATCCGGAGTACCTTCGAAGTGCCTCACCTCCGAGGACTTTGTCTCGGAGTACCTTCACCCGGAGCCACGCTCCGCACTCTCTGCCTTCACCTGGCACGCCTCGACCCGAGGACCGACCCGGACCCCCTTCGCAGCCACCGTGACTGAGCTCCCCGCTCCCCTGGCATCAAGCCTCCCGCTTGACCCAGGTTCACCTGCCGCGAACCTTGTCCGTCGCCTCTGAAGTCCCTGCGCACCACAGACAAACAGACAAGTGTATCTAGTACTCCGGAGACCTCTCCGGGTTAGCAACCTCCAGCACACACTCCGGTGTACCGCCCAAAGTACCGAAGCCTTCGGTACACACCCAGTCATCGTGTACTGTCGGACCCCTCCGACGAGCACACTCCGCTGCACAGCTGCAGCAACCAAACCACCTCCGAACACCCTTCGGAGGTACAACCTTCGAAACCCCTCCGGAGGTACTCTCCTCCGAACACCTTCGGAGGTACAACCTCCGAACACCCTTCGGAGGTACCCTTCGAACCAGAGGGTAAAAACGCCTGTCAATCACTCATCACACTCCGAAACCAACCCTTGGTTTCTCACTTTGTTTGGTCGTTTTCAGTCGATCATAAACAAGCTTCGGGACAACAAGGCTGAGGGTGCTCAGTTAGTCTCAGATCATGAGCAGGCGCTCAAGGTTCTCCATACCTTGGACCCAAAGATCTGGGAGATCAAGGTATCCTCTATCATTGAGAGCACTTCTTACGATACCTTGACCATTTCTGAGTTGTTTAGCAAGCTGAAGGCCACTGAGGTAGATATCCAGCTGAGATCAAATCTCACTGGTTCAGGATCAAAATCCCTGGCCCTTGCTACACCTTCTGTTGATCCCTCTTCTGTGAGTTGTGCTGGGTTCTCTTTGATGTCTATCACTGAGGACCAGCTAGAGTTATTGGGAGATGATGATTTGCATCTTTTTAACAACCGGGTGCGTCGTGTCTATGATAAGAGAATGTTCAAAAGACATGGCACAAAATCCGGATGCTTTGAGTGTGGTGATCCAGGACACTTCATCGCCGACTGCCCCAAGCGTAATGGATACAAGAAGGGCACCTGGTGGCAGCTTCCATGACTCCGGCAAGCACGAGAGCTCATCCTTCAACAAGGGCAAGCCGAAGACTCGATTCTTCAAGAAGGCCCTGAAGGACTACCGGCGAGAGAACAAGAAGCGCGACAAGGCCTTCTTCGCCGAGATGGAGAAGAGCTACTCCAAGCGGTCCACGTCTTCTTCCTCTTCATCGAGCTCAAGCGATGAGGAAATCGCCATCAGGAAGGGGAAGGACAAGGATGATCCGGCGGGCCTCTGCTTCATGGCCTTCGGAAACAATCCGAAGAGCCGCTCACATCAGCGCCGAAGATCCCGCAAGAGCTTCTGCTCAATGGCTCTTGGGGATAAGGAAGAAAAGAGCTCCTCCGACGACTCCGATGACGACGACAACAAGGTATCATCCTACGAGCGCGAAATAGTTGATTTACTTGAGAGCAATCGTCAGGAGTTGAGATATCGGGAAAAACTGCTTAGGGGGGCTAAGAAGAGGATAGATGAGTTAGAGAGTGAGCTTGCCGTGGCCAACGGCAGAATTGAGAGTCTATCTTCTTCCCCTTGCTTGGGTGATAGCAGTGAGTGCCCGAAGTGTGAGGTGCTTCTGTGTGACGTGTCGACTCTGAAGTCCAGGTACACAGAAAGGGTTGATGAGAGGGACACTTTGGCTACTGAGCTTGAAAGCGCTCAGCTGGAGCTGAAAGATGCTCAAGCCACTGTCGTCGCACCCTGTGCTGATTGCCCATCTCATCTAGCTGCCTTAGCTGAGCTGAAATCCAAGGGCAATGAACAGTTGGGTGATTTGGAGAGGTTGAGAGCTGAGCTTGCCCAGACTAGGCTAGAGCTTGAGACACTGTCAGTTCCACCCACTGTCTGTGAGAACTGTCTGTCTCTTAGAATGGAATTGATCAAGCTAAAAGCCGAAAAGTCTGTCCAAGTAGAAAGTGAGTGTGAGACCTGCTTGTCTCAGGTGGAGGTTCTAGCTTCCTTGAGAGAGGAGCTAGCAGATTCTCAGAATGAGAATTTTTACCTCCGTTCTATCCTGAGTTGGATCAGTGCCAGAGAGCCACAGCTTGGCATGATGATCCAGCAGTTCAAGAGGCAGGATGGGTTTGG
This sequence comes from Zizania palustris, assembly GCA_019279435.1. NCBI lineage: Eukaryota > Viridiplantae > Streptophyta > Magnoliopsida > Poales > Poaceae > Zizania > Zizania palustris. The sequence continues at coordinate 42,072,531 of JAAALK010000080.1, read as the reverse complement.
GGTAGGTTACACCTACACCAAGGCTGACTTTGAGAGTGCCATTAGCCGGGTAGTGGAGTGGAGTAAAATGACTCCTGAGCAGAGATACCCCAAGACTCACTCCACTGAGACCTCCCAGGCTTGTCAGCCCAAGGATGGAGTGATTCATGAACCACCCAAAGCTCCACCCAAAAAACCTATCTGGGTTCCTAAGCCCAAACACCTCCACTCTTCTCTAGACTCTCTTCCTGGACCTTCTCAACCCAAGAAGACCACACCAAACAAGCCCAAACATCCCAAGCCTCAACCACATCCCAAGAAGCCCACCTATCATTGTGAGTACTGTCAGAGAGACGGGCATCTTGCGGAATTCTGCTTCAGGAGGAAGCGAGTTGAGAGAGCAGAGAGGGCTCGTAGTGATCAGGAGCAGTTCTACCAGCTGGGTGGTAGACTGCGCGTTCCTCGGCACGGGGAGAGGCTGGAGGCCAGGCCGCGTCATGTAGGTGGTGGTAGAGGAGACGGTTTTCTTGCCCGTCCTCCAGTTGGTGGTGTCCGTTCCGGCAGAGTTCCAGACCGTGTTGGCTACGGTTCTGGACCTCGTGGCCACAGGGTTAGGCAGAACCAAGGACCGCGCTTTGAGCCGCGTTTTGGTCCAAACTCTTTTGATGGTTTTCGCTTTCCATCTTTTGAGCAGATGGCTCGACACTGGTTTAGCTCTTTTGCTAAACCTGGTGCCAGACCATTTGCTCCCACTTATAGCCACTGATTGTGCAGGACCGGGGACTAGAGGATGTTTGGATCACGGACTCAGGATGCTCTCGCCACATGACGGGACATCGCAGATGGTTCTCCAGTCTCACTCCCCCGAGCTCCAAAGAATAAATCATGTTCGGGAACAGCGGTCAAGGGAAAGTAAGTGGCATAGGCTCAATTCGTATCTCAGATCATTTCTCTTTGAAGAATGTTGCTTTAGTTAAAAATTTGAACTTCAACTTGATTTCTGTTTCGCAACTTCTTGAGGATGGTTTGGAAGTGCGTTTTAAGAAGGGTAATTCTTCTGTGGTTGATTCTAGAGGGTCTTTGATTTGCCAGATTTTACCATTCGGCAAAGTTTTTCGAATTGACTTCTCTAGTTCTTTTGGCCCTTCTCGCTGTTTGATTGCTGGATCTTCTTCTGAGCTCTGGAAGTGGCATAGGAGGTTTGGTCACTTGAGTTTTGATCTGCTAGTCAGGTTAAGCTCTATGGACCTCATCCGAGGATTGCCCAAGCTTAAGATGGAGAAGGATCTAGTTTGTCATCCCTGTCGTCATGGGAAAATGGTTGCCGCTTCTCATTCACCTGTAACTCAGGTGATGACTTCGTATCCGGGCGAGCTTTTACATTTGGACACTGTAGGTCCTGCTCGGGTACGCTCAGTTGGTGGGAAGTGGTACGCACTTGTCATAGTTGACGACTTTTCTCATTTCTCGTGGGTTTTCTTTTTGGAGTCTAAGGATGAAACTTTTCAATTTGTTCATGACCTGATTTTGAAGCTGAAGAATGAGAACAATGGTCGGATGTGAGCAATTCGCTCCGACAACGGCTCTGAGTTCAAGAACTCTCAGTTCGTCAGCTTCTGTAGTGATCAGGGTCTGGACCATCAGTTTTCTTCTCCTTACACTCCCCCACAGAACGGCGTTGTGGAACGAAAGAACCGCACTCTAGTCGAGATGGCCAGGTCGATGCTCGATGAGCACAGGACTCCCAGGCATTTTTGGGCTGAAGCCATGAACACGGCTTGCTATCTGGCCAACCGCATTTTTCTTAGAGCTTACCTTGGTAAGACATCATATGAATTGCGGTTTGGCAGACAGCCCAAGGTGAGCCACTTGCCAGCGTTTGGCTGCAAGTGCTTTGTGCTCAAGAAGGGAGGGCACTTGGACAAGTTTGAGTCTCGTTGCTGGGATGGTGTTTTTCTTGGCTACGCTTTACATTCTCGAGGTTTTCGTGTTTGGAACCTCGAATCCCAGCTGCTTGTCGAGACTTGTGAAGTTTCATTTGATGAGTCCTTGCCTTCTTTGACTCCTTCTTTTGAGCTTTCTAGTGATGATGAGCTCGGAGAGTCCATCTTCGAGGAAGATGAGGATACTCCAGCTGCTGATGAGGGTGGGCCTTCTGCATCCCCCGCAGAGCCCACACCCTCTGAGACTTCGACTGAGGATGAGTGCGGACCTCTGATCACTACTTCCACCTCGATCGAGCCCCCTCAGTCGAGTCCAGAGGTGCTAGCTGCTGACTCCGGTGAGGTGACTTCGGATCACCAGGGAACCCGAGCAGTTCAGCGTGATCACCCCTCAGAGCTCATCATTGGTGATTTGACTGAGAGAACTTTGCGTTCTTCTGCCTCTCTTGCTGTGTTTGCTGAATCTGCGTTTGTTGCATCTTTTGTGCCCAGAGACGTTTCTCATGCTCTTTCTGATTCTAATTGGATTAATGCTATGCAAGAAGAGCTTGAGAATTTTGTCCGTAATCGGGTTTGGACACTAGTTGAGCCGCCACCAGGATGCAACCCCATAGGCACCAAATGGGTATTCAAGAACAAACAAGGTGAAGATGGGGTTGTGGTGCGCAACAAGGCTCGACTAGTTTCCCAGGGTTATTGCCAGAAGGAAGGTATTGACTTTGAAGAAACCTTTGCTCCTGTTGCCCGTCTTGAGTCCATTCGTATTCTTCTAGCTTTTGCCGTTTCGAAGGGTTTTAAGCTTTTTCAAATGGATGTTAAGAGTGCTTTTCTGAACGGGTACATAGAAGAGGAGGTTTATGTTAGGCAACCCCCCGGTTTTGAGAACCCTAAGTTTCCTCGACATGTTTTTAAATTGCAAAAGGCTTTATACGGGTTAAAGCAAGCCCCCAGGGCTTGGTATGACCGGTTGAAGTAGTTTTTGTTGGGGAAGGGCTTTGTGATGGGTTCTGTGGACAAAACTCTCTTTTTTCTCAGAGTTGCTTCAGACTTCTTAGTTGCTCAGATTTACGTGGATGATATTATTTTTGGCGGTACTACTAATGATCTTGTGTCCAAGTTTTTTGAGCAGATGCACAGTGAGTTTGAGATGAGCCTCATGGGTGAGCTCAAGTACTTCTTAGGGCTCCAGATCAAGCAGACCAAGGACGGCATTTTCATCCACCAAGGTAAGTACACTCGTGATATGCTTAAGAAATTTGACTTTGGTGGTGAATTGAAGCCGCAGATGACCCCGATGGGCACTTCTGGGGGTCTGGACAAGGATGAGAGCGGTGTCAAGGTCAATGAAAGGGAATTTCGAGGGATGATCGGCTCGCTGCTATACTTAACGGCGACAAGACCAGACATTCAGTTTGCCGTGGGACTGTGCGCGCGCTTCCAGTCTTCACCTCGCGCGTCTTATCGACAGGCTGTCAAGCGCATTTTCAGGTATCTTACTTATGCGCCTGATTTTGGTCTTTTCTATTCAGCATCATCTTCTCTCGATTTATCTGGATTTTCGGATACTGACTTTGGTGGGTGCCGGTTGGATCGCAAGTCGACTTCCGGTACTTGCCAATTTCTTGGTTCTTCTCTTGTCTCTTGGTCTTCTCGAAAGCAATCTGGAGTTGCTCTTTCGACCACAGAGGCTGAGTACGTAGCTGCTGCTAGCTGCTGCTCACAGTTGGTTTGGATGATTTCCACTCTACGAGATTTTGGGTTGTTCTTTCCTACCAGAGTTCCATTGTTTTGCGACAGCACCAGTGCTATTAGTGTAGGGAAAAACCCATGTCTCCATTCAAAAACCAAACATATTGATGTGTGCTTTCACTTTTTGCGGGATCAATATGAGAAAGGTGTCATTGACCTTGTCCATGTTGATACCCATCATCAGTTGGCTGATATTTTCACCAAACCCCTAGATCAGTCTACATTCGAGCGTTTACGAGGGGATTTGGGTGTTGTGTATCCTTTTTAGGATATTTTGCGTCAGTTTTCTTTCTTTTTACTCTTTTCTTGAGTCTTTTCTTTTTGTGTGTGTTCATATCATACATATTCACATATCACACTTTTGAGCTTGCTTCTGTTATATGATTGAACTGCTTTACTTATTCTAGCTGGTACATGCTTTTGATTACTTGTCAATGATCATGCTTTGTTTCAGTTCAAATGATATGTCTGATATCTGTCATATGCATGGCTTTTATGCTTTAAAATTGAAAAATAATCACCATTGCTTCTGGTAACTAGCATGCGTAGGCTGAATGTTCTTGCTATCTGTTATATGCCTTGTAGCTAGTTTCTGACTTAGATGCAAATATGCAACTTGGACATCTTTCTGCTTTAAAACATGGATACGTGCTATAAAAATGATGACAAATCAAGAAAAATGAAAATTCCATGCCTTTTTATGCATACCTTGAAAAGATCCAGGTGGGTTTGCTTTGTCGCACTGCATTGTTCTGGACTGCATACCATAGCACTTTGGTATGAACTAGGACAATGTAGTGTATGCCAAGACCAATGTCTTAAGCTTCTGATGGTCCAGATCTGGCCTAGGCTTGACTTGGTCGGTCAGCATAAGGTTTGACATGCAAATAACCCCTGGCAAAAATGAAAAAGGAAAGAGAAAAAGCTTGAAAATTGAAATGATAACAAGTTTGCTGAAGCACTTTGTTTTTGAACAAAGCTTATCTTGGTAGATATCAGTTAGCTTTTGCATCTCATGTTTTACCTTGCTTGTTTTACTGGAAAATGTGGTGATGCTTTTTGTTTGCGAAAACTGAAAATGTGTGCTAATGACTTTCTTTAGATATCATCTGTTGCACTGATCATGCCATGTGTCTTAGACAGTATCTCTTTTGCTATACTTGTTAGATGCTGTAACTGCAGTCAATCATATTTGAGAAGCATGCTTTCTACACTCCTTATGCACTCCAGTTGAAATCACTGCATCTTTTGAGGGGGGGTTGCATTTCAGGGAGAGTCTGTGTCTCTATTGAGTGCTTGATGAGTTCACTTGTCAACAAGGGGGAGAAAATTTGGGATCAGAGTTTAAGGGAGAGTTCTTACTCTGTTGATATCCTTGTTATTCTGATATCGCACTTATTTTGAGCTTTTACGTTTTGGTTAATCATAATGACCGCTTCTTGCTTTTGTTCGGCTTTTGGTCATTAGGGTTAAATTTTTTACCTTATTTTTTTTCTTCTTCTTTATTTTCTTGTGTTTTGTTTTCGTGTTTCCACATTTGCTCGCAGGTGCTGAAGAGCTGAAGAAGAGGAGTGTTGACAATGCACTCATCAAGGGGGAGATTGAGGAGCCATGCTGAATAGCGTGGGCCTCATGGCTCCAGAAGTGATGAGTCATTGTCAACGATAGTCAAAGAGGACAGAAGAAGAAGAGATCTGCTGTTTCATGGGTCGCGTGTGACTCAGGTACATGGGCAACGAGCGACTGTCGGGCAGAGGAGGCTGCGAAGTCGGGCTGGCCCAACCGGGTACATGGGCTAGAAGCAGTAGAAGACCCACTGGGCTGTTGACCAGGACTGACTCAGGTACACGGGCGGTGAGCGATTGCCGGGCTGAGAGAGCTGCGGAGTCGGGCCGGCCCAATCCGGGTACCTGGTGCAAAGTCAGTGGAGGCTTTGTCAGTTTCGGCGCAAAACTGATAACCGTCGATCTTGTATCCGACTGTCCAGAAGAGAAGCCATAGTCGCTACGAAAGCTGAGCTTCCGGATAAGTCATCTGTAACTCTAGGCCCACAGTCAGTCAGTCGTGTCTGTAAAAATACCTAAGGGCAGTAGAGTCTTTTCCTTTATTCTTGCGTCTGTAAAAACCCTAATGGGCTGGTAGAATATTCCTAGTATTGGGCAGCCTATAAATAGGGCCCCAATCCCTAGGGTTTGGACTACCCTTCTAGAAATCACTTTTTGAATCATTCATTGGGTCATCTCTTTGTTTCCTGTGCTTGTCTCTCTCTGCTGTGTGCGCCGCCAGGCTAATAGCTGCAGTTCCTCTATGTTTGTCTCTGTTTTGTTGGATGTTTTTATTCCTTATGCCTTGTGATGTTTCTCATTTAATGGATCTGCAGTATTTAATTCATTCTCACTGAATTTATTCCCGATTGTGAAGGCTTCGGATGGCTTCTGTTGCTTGTGTTCTACACGCAAGTAGTACTAGTTCTTGCTGTTGCAAGTAGTACTACTACACTGTAGCTACAGTACTCACTGCCAGCTTTTTACCTTCTATTGCGCAGCTTTTTGATCGAAGTTGGCAGGCTCTAGCAACTTTTCTGGCTGTTTTCTGGCGAAGCCGCCTCTCTGTTCGAAGCCCCTCAGCTCCGTGAGGCAGGTTTCGATCTAACACCTTCGAAGGCTTCGTTCAAACTTCGAACCTTGTTTTGTGTCCTGTGTTGCTAGCTTCGAAGTATTTTCTGAACGGACAGCATCGCATACTTCGAGCGACGTTGCGAAGGTACTCCGGCCCTAGCTGTTCAAAGTCCATACTTCGTTAGGTTTCGAAGTTGGCTTCGAAGCTTGTCGTTCTGCTAGGCTTCGCGTTGTTTTCTTTGTGGCGTGTCAGCCTTTGCTTCTCTTTTCGAAGCTTTCTCTTTTCGAAGGTAGAGTGTAGGCTTCGAGTTTGTTCTCTATGTCGTGTGACAGGCTTCGCTTCTGTGATCGAAGGTCGTTCGTCTGTTTGTTGAGTTCGAAGTTCTGTGTTCGAAGGTTTGACTTCGAAGCTGTCGGTTCGAAGCTGTGTTCGAAGTTTTGTCTTCGAAGTACACACTTCGAAGCAGGCTCCGACGTTTGTCATACTTCGCTTCGAAGCATACTTCGCTTCTTGCCACTTCGAACTAGACTAGACACAAACACCTTCGGCATCTTCGACATGCTTCGCAACTGACCTCCGAAGCAGGCTTCGACCAGCGAAGCAGTCTTCGACAAACATCTACGAAGCAGACCTCGACGGGCGAAGCAGGCTTCGCCAAGTTCTGAACAGGAGACAAATTTGGACAGTAACTTCTCATTTCACCTTACATATACTTAGATCATTTCATTGGGAAGTTTAGGCCTGTTACACAGTGTTCATCTGCCTAGTTGCACTTCTTTAATAGTTCTCTGTTTGACATCAGTTGCTTCTAGGTTAGATACCCTTAGACTTAGGCCTTCTGTTTATTTTCTGCTGCTTAGTCTTTTGAGGTGCGTTGGGTATTGGGAACAGGCCATTGATTCGAAAGAATTTTTAAGGCGCCCATTCACCCCCCTCTGGTCGCTACTTTCGGTCCTACACTTATTGATGTCGAAGTCATACTTTTCCTATTTATTGGGCGGTTTCACCTAGGGGCATGCAACATGCTTTCTGTTCCTAGACCATTCAGCTATACCGACTTTTACATCTGAGTCAATGTTCTCATCAGAGTCCAAATGGTATACCTGAGTGTATGCCACCTTCTTCTGATACCTGTCTCTTTTGGCTTCTTGGAATCAGCTATCATGTGCCAATACCCTTTGCACCAGTTGGGAGAGGCTCTCGAACTCATGTGATGAAAATCTCTCCTTAATTGGGTTCAGGAGTCCCTGGAACGCCAACTCCACCAACTGGGTATCACTGAAGCTCAAACTATAGCATCTGCTCCGTACATCTCAGAACCTCTGGATGTATTCTTGCACCAACTCGTCCATTCTTTGCTTCACGGTGAGCTTCATTTCTTGAATACCGACGAATAAATATTGATGAAACTTCTTCTCCAGATCCGCCCATCCTTTGATGGAATCCGGTGGTAGTGAGGCAAACCACGCGAAGGTCGATACTAATAGGGAGAGCGAAAAAAATCGGACCCTCGACGCTTCATCGACCGATGCCTCCCCACACTGGGTGAGGAAATGACTAATGTGCTCGATCATGGAGACCAAGTATTGTCCCGAGAATTTTGTGAAGTCAAGTATCTTATATCGATCAGGTAGTGGTACTCGGTTAAACCATTCTGGGTACGACCGTGCGATACATGTACATCTGTTCTTTGGGCTTCAGCCCAAATTAGTCTTTGATAACTTCTGTGATCCGATTCACCCAATCATCTTCTTGTTGTCCCAGTGTTGGGTACCATTCAAGCATTGGGGACTGCTGATATTGGTCTGACCAGGGCAGCGTTGTATCTATATTGCCCCTCATCACCATAAGGCTACGCTCCACAATTCACGGTCATATGGTACCCTTGAGGAATATCATCGGGTGCCCCCTAGGAAGCACGACATCTAGAACCACGTTCCTTGTGACAACATATGTGACTTGTTGGGCCTCCTGTCCTATCGGCCTAGGACCGGCCATCGAGAATGGCGCCGATGCACCTCTTTCGAGGTTATACGATGAATTCGACAGCAAGCCCCAAGCGGAGGCCGATTGTTGGGTCGACCTATTTCCTTCATGGCCGACCGAGGAGGTCGGCTTCTCTAGCCTCATTGGCCCTTGCGGCTATGGAGCGACCCGAATGTGCTATGGATTCTGTAGCAGTCTGGTCTAAGCATCGAGGAGATATGTCGGGTCTTGTGACGGTTCATGATCTACGGTGACATCAATAGTATTCTTGATCAACCTGTGGAGGGTGTTGACTAGTGTTCTAGATTAATTGATGAGTGCGTGGTGAAGCGCATTGTCGACGATCTCCTAGGAACTGACATGAGGGCTTTCTATTGGTTGACTGATCTTCATGGCCGTCATTGGTCTTGGCAAAAGATCCCTTAAGATGGGACCCACCCGACTCATACTGTAGGCTTGCAGGCACAGCTCCTGGAAAGCATCAATGTGTTTCCATACCTCCGCCCTTTTTTCTCAGTCAAGGTCTCCATGGTGATCAGAATGATGTTGTCGTCATTGAGTTTACCCGCCATGGCTAGATTGCTGAACTACGGTCCTACCGAGCGTGCCAAAAAACGTATTGGTGCATTTTTGGTCACTCTTTGACACACGTGTGGCCTGGGAGATCTGCTTAACTCTAGTGCAGGTCCTATGTTCTTAGAAAAAGGGGTTCAAGGCAAGCCAATCGGTTTGACCCTGCAATTGATAAGGAAACGGGAAAATATGATCAATAGCATAGCCTATCGACTATCGAGCCGATGACCGCGATGGGAATGAAATATTCGTGGAATATCATGTCGATCGACCAAAGGGCCAATGACCATGGGTGAAGCAATCGGGCGAGAGTGCTATCAGCCGATGAGTTGGGAAGTTTACACATATAGGCCGATGAGCGCTTTCCCAATAGTGAATAAGATGTGGCGTTGAATTGAAGATAACCTGTCAACTTGTACTCCGATAGAAATAAATAAAACGTGTCAGATAACATATCTATATCATGAAAATCATCACAATAACTAGATCAGACCTAATAAAGATAGTAGCTAATCACGACGATCTTAATAATATATCAAAGTATTTTGCATGCTTTATTTAGATGAATGGTATACAACATGAAAAATATACAATAGCAAGAAATTTCGGACTCAACCAATGAAGCTTCAAACTATCATACCTAGATCACATCAATCTAAGAGATCAATCTGATGTAGCTTTAGACCTAGCTGATACACCGAGAACCGGTGACCATACTTTTTAGTCGTTCACCTCAAGAGAACAATCTGATGCTCTGACCTAGTCGATACAGTTGTCGTGGGTGGTGGTACTCACCTCTTCGCTGGAGATCGGAACGATGTAGCCCAACTCCGAGTGCTGAATCCCACCAGGATAAACCTTGAGATGCCAAGGGTGGCGATGCGCCGAGTAGTTGTTTGATAGAGATATGTGTTTCTAATCTAACTAGGTGTACATATTTATAGTCCGTAGACTTGGTGTTCAAGTACTCTATCTTAACCGATTCTAGATAATCTTTATCTTCTCTTCATCGGCTCCTCCAAATCCAACCAGCGTTGTAACAGACGGTCTTCTTTGACTATCTTTGACCATACTCCTCTTGACTTTCATTGACCGTATGGCATCCTTGGTGGGCTCTGGGATTTATCAAATCTTGGCGTCAACACTAATTGTGGGATCGGAATGGCGACTAGAGGGGGGTGAATAGGCGCCTTGACAATTTCTTGTGAAAATAATGGCCTTTTCAAATCACCCAACACTCCTCTAAAACAAATGATCTTAAATGTAGTTCAGAAAACTTTTTCTTCAATTCAGAAAGTTAGCACCCAAACTCAATATTCAGTTAGTCGATGAAATGTCGACTCTCAGGTTCAGTCGGTGATTGAAATACCGATCTGATCCCATCGGTCACTAGTACTATGAATTCAGAAAACTAGAACTAATGATGTCCTGAATCAAAGTGCGATTGAAATATTCACAAGGAATAATATCAGCCTTGAATCAATACAACTGATTTAGCAAACTCTAATCAGTCAAAGATCAAATCAAGACAATCTGTGAATATAAGTGTTATTAACCTATCATTTGGCTAAACAACCTGTGGTAATTCAGGAATCAGAGTTGGACTAAGATCATGTAACTGATAATTTTCTTTTTATGCAACAAAAGAAGGAGATCAAAGTTCTTATATGATTCAGTACAAAGACAATCAGTCAAATACTTTATCAAATAGCCAACAGTAGCAATCAAATGTTAACAACAGAAGTAATGTGTTGGTGTTCTGAAAAAGTTCTAAACAGAATTCTAGCTGATCATATAACAGAAGCTCATGCAGTGCTACACAACTACCCCTCAAAACATGCTAGCAAATCTCGAATGCTTAGTGTTGGGGTGAGTGAAAAACTGTTTAGGACTCTAGCATTGTAAAACTCGAGAACCAGGTAAAGCAGTAGACTGATTATGCACAGGGTATGAATCATGATAAAAAGTGCGTCATCTACCTCCAAAGCACGAGCCTAGAAAACGATGAGGTATCCTAGACTGTCGGGAATCAAAACCTCTTACACGCGGTCTAGCACCATATGAAGCATGATGTACACCGCGACGGGCAAAATCTCTCATGAAACCATGCGGAGCCTCAAAATCAGGATAAGAGTGAAAAGCAGACTCATGCATATCAGTAAGCAAATACTCAGCAGAAATTTTAGTGTATAATCAAGGCATCCCAAGATGATAAAATCTTACTAATCATCCAAAAGTACAACAGTGAGTAAAATGGAGTTTATCCAGAAACTCAAGGCCTTCTTCAGTAGCAAAAAAAGAAAACTGGATATAATACACCAACTATGTTTTAATCGGTTGGTGACCTTTTAATCACAGTTCCTTTCTGCAGTCAGGATGATGTTACTGAAGAAAAAGGTTAGGTAAGGATGATCTGCATGAGCAGTTGAAAAGCAGGGAATAAAACTGATCATACTGCAAAAGTGCTTTTTGTGGTGTGTTCTTGATTCAAAAGGCAGCAGATCAAAATGCTAGCAAGAACAGAAAGAGAACTAGATGATCATCAAGAATTTTCTGCATTACATCAACATGATGAGGAGAAATTGCAAAAAAATCTGACTATTAAAAGTTCCCTTTGTTGTGACATCACACAGAGAAGAAAACAAAGGCAAATAAACAAAGCTGAGATAAGGTATTCAACTGATCATTCTGTTCAAACGAAATGTTGAAACATGTTGCAAATGTCAAAAATGGAACCCTAGAGACATGCTTAACAAAAGTTATATGAACAACAAGCACAAGGGCTACAGAAAAATCACCACAAAAAGGCTCACAAAAATGAATTTAGAGTAAACAGATTCATGCGCCAGGAAATACCAGAGCCATCGCTGCACTGTGTATTTTTCAGATTGTGAACAGAGAGAAATATTGAAGCAGAAAAAATTTTGAGGTAGCTATGTTGTTCAACCAAAAAGAGAGATCAAGAATACACAGAACACAACAGAAAATTCTCAGAACAAATCACATCACAAATGCAAGAACAGAAGTGAAATGCACAACAATCAATCTAAACTCAAGAGAAAAATTGGACTACATCTACTGAATAGAACAAGGAAGAATTTCTTACCTTTTTGAAGATTTCAGGTGATGTATCACTTCAGAACCACATGGATGCTGGAGTTCTTCAGATCAGGATGAACAGCACGTCCACCATCAGTAGGCAGATTGCAAAATAGTAAAAGAACTCTGGTTTCTTGGTTCACAAGATAGAGGAAAAACAACCAGCCATAAGATTTTTCTATTGCCAAAAAGTGGCCAGCCAACCTTGGGTGAGGATGCAATTTTATAGCCCCACCCAAGATGGCAGATTTACACATAGACCCTCAACCTTTTCAGTTTTACACAAAAAGATATGAGTCATTTTCAGAATTGTAAATTCTAAAAATTACCCAATAGACCACTACTAAATTTTTATTACAATTGACTCTACCTCTTTAATATATTTTCAGAAGTTGGAAGTTCTGAAAAAAATACTAAGAGTTTACACATTACTCTAAATTACTCAAAACAAAAAGACCCCTAATTATTGTATTTAAAACATTAGAGATACGACGGTTTTCAGCAAAAACTGACAAAGCCTCTCTGATCGTCGACAAGTGACGCCATTCCGCGAACTCGACTGCCAACAAGTCTCTCCCGCTCTCGATCCCCTCGAGCCGCATGATCACTTGCGCTGGCCTCCCTTTCGTTGGCTTGACCGTCACATCATCTCAACCATCCGTCGGTCCATGTCTTGCTCGGTCTCTTCGTACACTCTTGAGATCATCTCCAACTTCACCCAGCATCCTTGATCCTTTTGCATCGAGCTCCCCGCTCGACCCTTGATCACCCGCCGCTGACAGTTGGTTAGCATCTCCACCCTGCACACATGAGACAGGCCAAAACAAGAGACGCAACGCACACCAATCACCTCGGCACATAATCCACATCCGTACATCGAACCCTTCGATGCAATCAAACCACTACTCACTCATTCACTCGATCGCTAATCCTTGTCAATCACTCATCACATAGTGTGACCCCACTTGGTTTCACACTAATTGATGACACATGAAATATGAACATGGTCTCAAAGGGGTCTATCAACATATGTTCTCCAACATATGTCCATGTTATTGAATTGGTACCTCCAAACCTATGATCTATGAGATATGATCATCAATCAATACACATGCTGATCTCATTATTATATATGTTCCACATACAACGCATATCTAATAAGAGATCCTTTATAAACAACAACATTACGAGTCTCATGAACAAGTCACATACTCATTGATCCATAATGATGATTATCTATTTCAAGCAACAAAAAATATTTCATAAGCATAATATGTCACGTACAATATCTTCATGTTGACTGTAGGGCATATTACTAACAAAAACCACATGTCATGGCAATTAAATAAAAATTATAGTCCACTTTCATTCCACGCTTGAGGCTTGATGATGTCATGTTTTCTCATGTTTTCTCAATTTTTCATTAAATAGGTCGGTACATGTAACTTAATATTTTAAAACCAATCATTTAAAAAATAAATAGTTTAATTTAGTTTCCATAAAAATCCTACAAATTATATATGTTTTTGAGAAACTAAGTGGGGTTTGCACTGTGATTTTATCTTTGTGATGAGTGATTGACAAGTTTGCATGATTCAGGTTTTGGGCGTGTGTTTGCCTGTGTGTGTTCACTGATGGGATCAGTGTGTGTTCTGCATGGAGATTCGTGTTTTGCTTGTCTCATGTTGTGCAATGTTGAGATGCGAGTCAACTATCAATATCGGGTGATCGGGGTCAAGCGGGGAGCTTGATGCCAGACGATCAAGGGTGCTGGGTAAAGTTGAGGAAAGATCTCAAGCGTACACATGGAGATAGAGCAAGACATGGATAGACAGATGATCGAGACAATGTGTTGACCAAGTCAGCAAAAAGGGAGGCCAGTGCAAGTGACAAGGCAGCTCGAGAGATCAAGAGCGGGAGAGACTTGCTGGCAGTCGAGTTCGTGGATTAGTGACACATGTCTTCGATCCGGAGGGCTTTGTCAGTTTTTGCTCAAAACCGTTAAATCAAGATCGAAGCGTCCTAAGGCGAAACCGTAGTCGCTACGAAAGCTTCGGATCAGAACAAAGTAACTAGAATAGGATTTTACCTTTTTATACCCGTGGGTCTTGAGTCTATAAAATAGAGTCTGCAGTTAATTAAACCCTAGGGGCAAAGTTGTCTTTTTTTACTTTTCCATATAGGCTATAAAAAGCCCCACATCCCTCTAGGATTTGTCACCCATTTTTGAAATAAGTTTACCATTCAAAAATATTTGGGTCACTTTTCGGTCTTCTTCCTATGTATCTTCCAATGCATGCAGGATGACCTAGCGCCGCCGGTAATTTTTGAAGCTCTGTCGAATCCTCTTGAATCAATGCCGTTGTCATCACTGTGTGCTTGAAGCCTCCGCCAATTTTTGCAATTTCATTTCACATTTTCTGCACCTCGTGAAGCATGCCCTAGATTGGTTTTTATTGCATTTGCTTCTAGCTTTCTACCGGAACTCATTGCCTACACACAAACTGTGCTCTCAGGTTTCTTCGCCGGGACATGGCCCATGGGCATTGATTTTCTACAGACATCTTCCTGCATCGCTGCTGAGTGCGCCATTCCGCATCGCCCAAACACTCAGGGTGCCACAAGTCAGTGGCACGGGAGGTGTTCAACGCAGGGTCGCTCAAGTTGTAACTTGTACGGCTGCCAACTATAGCATACTAATTTCTTTCTCGATCCTCGTGCACTATTATTTCAGCTGATTATTCTGTGACTGATTTAGTACTACAAGTAATTTTATTACAAATTGAAATATGCATGTTTGTTGATTTATTTATGTGATCCAACTACATATCTTGAAATTGATTAAATGCATGTGATCGATGGATGCGTTTTTTTAGTACTTGATGGTTTGTATGTCTAGTCTGTAAGTAGTCTTTTTAATCTGCCTTGTGTGATTTGTATGAGTGTCTTTTCAGTTAGAACATCGGTTTGTTTTTAAAGACTAGATTACTTTTAGTGCTTATGATCTATCAAATATGTCACATCACATCTTATATGACGGGAGAGTGATAACATTAGCTTTATCTGAGATTTTGTTGTGTTTATTTATTTGCCTCCACTAGATCTTTTAGAGGAGCATTGTGTGTTTAGAAAAGACCATCAATTTGAAAGAATCTATTGAGGTGCCTATTCACCCTCTCTAGTCGCATGTTTCGGTCCTATAGTTTCCTATAAAATTAAACACGTGACATCTGACCATAGAGTCTTGTGAGTCAATGAACATTAGAAAATCCTTAGGAGACAAGAGGGAAGAAGGTTCGTCTAGTGAAAGTGAGTTAGCTTGTAATCTTGTATAGCTACTATGAAGCAGATCTGTGTCAACACTTGACAGCCCGTGACAACTGAGATGAACTTCCTTCTTTCGCTCTACCATCTGTCTTGTAGATGGTGCCATCGATGACCTGTGGCATGGACACGAGCTCAAGAATGATTTTTTTTTATAAATAATATGTTTTTCTTAAAATTCCATTTCTAGATAGCTATTTAAAAATTACAAAACTAGACCTTTATAGAAAAAAGATTCCTTCTACCTACAGTTGAACCATCGACACACAGCTTTATTTGTTGCATATGCCATTTGCATGTTGCATGCAGCACGCATGTGGTGGGGTGCCCTGCTACACCTTCTTGCAAGGCATTCTTTTTCATGTCTCTTCTTGATGTATGTATACCTTGCTCTTCTTGCTACAAATGTTTCTTTTCCTGTCTTCTCTTAGGGAAACCACAATGTTGGCAAAAACTGACCTTAAGCATTCAATACTATTGTGGTAGTATATTTTTGCCATTATGGAGCTGAATATGAGGTATGTTTGAAAAAGTGGCCTTAATCTTAAGGTACAGCGCAAGAGAACTAACCAATGAATATTATATATGAATGTGTATTAGACTATAATAAATTATGCACTTTCTTTAACTATTATCCTCCTAGACGTTGCTACTTGGCGTGTGTAGCCCACTGCTTCACCTAGGTTAGAAAAAATGTTGCATTTGTTGGACTCCTAGTCGTTGGAGTCCTCGTGTTGCAACCATTGGCCTCCTAGTTGTTGGTTTCTTCACATAGTGATGTCTACAAATGAGTCACAACTCTATCAATATGTGCTTGGATCTATTTATTTTGTAAAATGGACCCTTCCTCAAACCAACAAGTAGAGAGTGATATACAAAATTTGCCTCCAATCTATTTTCCCATAGGTTTTCCCCAATACTACTGTTGACGGTAAAATTTGGTTAAGGCCCAAGCCTAGTAAGGACTAAGTGTGGTCAGCATAAGTCAAAGAGGTTTGGTCAAAGATGGCCAGAGGAGTCCGTCCGTTGCACGTGACTAGATATAGAGGAGCCGATAGAGATCCAAACAGAATAGGTTATAATCGTGGTGGACGGTAAGTCTCCGAGCAATAAATATGTATCCAGTAGGTATATTAGACACACAACTACAACCACAAAACTACTCTCGGTCCATCGTCATCCTTGATAATCCAAGGTTAATCCCGGTGGGACTTGACACTCAGAGCTCGGCTACATCGTCTCAATCTCCGGCAAAGAGGTGAGTCCTGCCACCTCGGTGATCATATCGGCTAAATTGGTGTCATTTAAGACTGCATCGCTTCGATCTCTTGTGACACCAGTTCGGTTAGTACGATCGCTGGTTTATCTGAGTGTACTAGCTAGGTTTTAGGCTATATCGTTATGATCTCCTAAATTTATGTAGATCAGACACCGTAGGTTGATGCTTCATCGGTTAAGTTCGACATCTCGATTTATTGTGTTTGGTTTATGTTGTACACCATTCATTTGAATAAAGTATGCCTGATGTGTCAAAAGATTTTTAGTCATCCATGATTTATCAAATGTCTTGGTTAGGTCCAATCTTATTGTCAAGGTGGTTTAATAGTATGGAAACATTATCTGGTATGCTAAGTTTAGGTTCTATTAGAGTACAAGATGATGGGTTACCTTGTGATTCCATGTTATATCTTTTGGCATCGAGGGTTACCGATTAGTTTAAGCGCATAGGTCTAATTGTGCGGGCATTGTGTGTCAGCCGATCGCCTAATCGTGCCCGGTGACCCTTCGCCGATACTAGCCTATCGGTGTATATCGTGTCCATCGGATCAACAGCTAATCGACGTTATTGCTAACTATTTTGCTGTACCTTATTAGTTGCAGGGTCAAATTGATTGGCATGCTCAGAACCCCAAGAATTTAGGACCTGCACTGGAGTTAAGCAGATCTCCCAAGCCACGCGTGTGACCAAAAATGGCACCAATATGCTTTTTGGCACGAACGGTGGGACCACCTTCAGACGGCTCAACCATGGCGGGCAAACTAAACAACAGTAACGTCATCCTGGTTACATTGGAAGCATTGACCGATAAGCATAGGGTAGATGTATAGGAGCACATAGATAACTACCAAAAATTATGCCTAGAATCTTTCTACATGACCTGATCTAGCCCCATCTAGAGAAATCAATTGCCAAAACCGACCTTGACTAGAGAGATTGTCCAATGGACTAAAAGTCGTCGGATCAATTTTCAGGAAGCCATCGACAACGCTCTCCACCATGCCCTCATCAATCAGTCTGAGGTATTGGTCAACACCTTGCATGGGCCGATCAAGAAGACCATTGATGGTACAATAGCTCACGAGACGACACAAGGGCCGGTATATTTCCCTATCAACCCTCCCCGTATACTGCAGAATCCGCTACACACTCGGCCGATGCCACCGCCACAAGGGCCGATGAGGTAGGAACCACCGAACATTTCATTTGGTCCTGACAGAAGCAACACGGTCCAACCACCGACTCCTCCGCTTCAAGGGGTAGGAAGACATGACCCTCTACATGGTGCGTGTGGCCTCAAAAGGGGCATAGCTGCGCCTCAACCCGTGGCCGCTCCACAGGGGCCAGCGGGGCAAGAAGCATTCCGAGTTACGTATGGCGTCGCAAGGAATGTGCTGCCTGATCACATGCAGCTAAGGGGGCACCCGATGGTATCCCTCTAGGGTACCACCAGACTGCGTATTATGGGACGCAACCATATGTTAACGAATAGTAATACAAGTACACTGCTGCTTAGTAGGACCAGTACTCATAGGCCATGGCATCTTACCGGTACCCCTGTGTCGGGCCAGCAAGAGGAAGATTGGGTAAATCGTGTCCCCAAAGTCATTCGGGATCAGTTCGGGCTTAAACCTAAGGACTAGACATATATGTATCGGTGGCCCTACCCGGAGTGGATCAATAGGGTGCCACTACCGAACCGATACAAAGTGCCTAATTTCACCAAATTTTCAGGGCAAGACTCGGTCTCCATGATCGAGCACATAAGTCGCTTCCTCTCCTAGTGTGGGGAGGCATCAGCCGATGAAGCACAGAAGATCCGGTTCTTCCCACTCTCATTGTCGAGATCAGTGTTAGCATGGTTCTCGTCGTTGCTGACGAATTCTATCAAAGGATGGGAAGATTTAGAGAATAAGTTCCACAAATATTTCTTCACCGGCATGCATGAGATGAAACTCACCGATTTGATGGCAGTGCGACAGAAGATGGACGAGTCGGTATAGGACTACATTTAGAGATTTTGGGACGTGCGTAGCCGATGCTACAGTTTGAGCATCAATGACGCACAACTAGCAGAATTAGCGTTCCAAGGACTTCTGAACCCCATAAAGGAGAGATTTTTGTCGCAATATTTCGAGAGCCTATCACACCTAGTACAGAGGTATCAGCACATGAGAGTCGATTCCAACAAGCAAGGAGGGAGAAATATCAAAAGAAGGTCGCATATGCCTAGGTATACCCTTTAGATTCTGATGAAGACAGTGAGTCCAATGCAGAAGTCGGGTTAGCTAAATGGTATAGGAACAAGAAGCCAGTCGCATGCCCTTGGGGGAAGGCATCCGATGAGGAGAAATACGACTTTGATATCAACAAAGCCGATAGGATATTCAACCTGCCGCTCAAGGAGAAATAGATCCAGCTGCCACCTAACCACATGATACCATCTATTGAAGAGCTTAAGAAGAAGAAATATTGCAACTGGCACAACTCTCCATCGCACCACACCAATGAATGCAAAGTATTTAGGCAACAGATCCAATCGGCTATAGATCAAGGATAGATTAAGATGGTGCACGCTCGTCATCCCGATGACTGGCGTGCAAAACAAGATGGGCACACTAGTATAAAAGAAGAACCAGGGAAGAAGCGAATCATGGAGATGACTGAAACTACTCCCAATTTAACCCTCATTGGAACTGTGAATTTTTTACGAATGTGCCTGCCATTGATGGACACTTTCCCTTAATGTAGTGATGGCACAGGCGAGTGGGGATGCGTCCGGAGGACCCACGACAGCAGGTGAAGGTCGCATGATCGGAAAGGGTCAAGTGTCCGTCGAAGGACATCACCATGAAATCCATCAGTGTACGAAAGGTTCGGTCCCATCAATACCAAGAAGGGCAACCGATCGGCTGATGGAAAAATGACAGTGAGTAATTCGCAGTGGTGCCCAAGTGGAATTTTCAAGAAAAACCAGAAGATAAGGGTAAAATGACTGTGACAGAAAGAGATGAAGGGTTCAAATCATTACTACGAGGTTGATCGGCCTAATAAAGTCAAGAGCGAATGGAGGATTAAGGATAAGGCCGATCAAGACGACACAAAAAACGCAAGGGTAAGACATGGTATTTTCCTCCCTGTGGAATATCGGGTTGTCCCCGATAGTGACGGCCAGCAGGCTGAGGCGATGTCCCAGTTGGTGTTGTTGCCCCAACCAACAGTATTCGACAAGGCATAAGACCCTGGGCATCAGCACCTGAGACCTCTTTATATTAAGGGACTGGTCAATGGGAAGTCGATGTCCAAAATGATGATAGATAGAGGAGCAGCCATCAACATAATGCCATATGCTACCTTCCGGAAGTTGGGAAAAGGGCTGGAGGACCTAATCAAGACCAACACGGTACTGAAGGACTTTGGTGGTAACTCATCAGAGACAATTGGGGTATTGAACATGGAATTGACGGTTGGTAGCAAAACAACGTCGACCATGTTTTTCGGCATCGAAGGAAAAGGCTCCTATAGCTTGCTATTGGGACGAGAATGGATCCATGTCAATTGTTGAGTCCCATCCACAATGCACTAGAGCCTAGAAAAGTGGGTCGACGACTAGGTAGAGATCATTCCCATCGATAAATCGATCAATATAGTAGTAACCGATTTTCAGTGTGGGAGATGGAAGGAGTTGACTACCTATCAAATAGAGCATGGGACGGTGATTTCCTCAAGTTATCAAGCGATGGAGTTAAGATGATTAGCAATTAAAATCCTAGACTCGAACTTTAAATGCATCGTCGACGAGATAGAAGATAAACTCGGTCAAGGTTTCATCACAACCGATGAACTACAGGAGGTAGATATCAGGCCCGACGACCGACCGAGGCCAATCGTTGAATGTGTATCAAACATCGTACCCGTATGGAAGAAGAGTGGGAAGCTCAAGATATGTGTCGATTTCAGAGATCTGAACAAGGCGACCCCTAAAGACAAATACTTGATGCCAACTGCAGACCTGTTGGTGGATGCCACATCGGGTAACAAGATCATCAACTTCATGGATGGGAATGCAAGGTATAATAAGATCTTTATGGCTGACAAAGACATCCACAAAATAGCTTTCCGATGCCCAGGTGCCATTGTGCTCTACAAGTGGGTGGCAATTGTTGAAACTAAAATATCCCGACAAAGTTCCAAATGTCACCGACATCAATTCAGTGATCCAAAAGCACGTAGACGCTCGAAGTAGCCCTCCAAACATCTCACAGCGCCGATGCCACATTTCGATGATCCTCGGCAGTGGCGAGAAGGTTGAAGTGGGTGAAGTTTACATGCAATCGAATCACACCTAAAAGATGTAACCAAATTAACCAGAGTGAAGAAAAATAAACAACCGGCTAAAGTAGGCCGATTGGACCTAGGGCGAGGGCGGTCAGACCAGCCTTATGGCGGCGGTCGGACCGGCGATGTGGAAAGGGGGGTTACAGGACGACCAGAAGGGAGAATAGAGAAACTGCACACAGGTAGTTGGACCGGCCTTGAGCCGCCGGTCAGATCGGCTGTTGTCGTCACAAACCGATCAGACAGGCTGGTGTTGGCTGGTCGGACCAACAAGAGATCGGTAATCGCTCTAGCTCACTGGCGAATGCGCCGATGATGAGGGCCTATTGCGGAACTCATTGGTGAAGAAGATGAATGTGCAAGATCTGCAAAACACCAAAAGATCATAAGTAATTCGTCCTAGAGACCAAATTACCGATAAAAATCCGTTACGGGGATTAAACGGATGATTCACAAGTGAATAAACAAGGATTACCATGATTACGACGTGATGGACAAATGGTTTACAGTGCAAACCAACAAACATGAACGTGCTATGGCTACTCCTAGGCAAGGAAGGTAAAAGCAAAAAAGAGCAATTAAACAGACTAGTAGATTAGGGGTGGTTTTGTCATTCTTGGACTTTAATTCTACCTTAAATTGATTAAAGTATGCATCCAAGTCGTTAAGATTTGATTAGAGATCAAAACAACCCGAACCAATTAAATTGGTTCGGACTCAGACTGGGCCGGTCTGACCGGACCCATATGGCTGGTCTTACCGGGGTACCATGGCCGGTCGGACTGACCTACTATGGCTGATTGGACCTGCCTGTGCCAGGAATTGCATATTTTTTTGCCAAAAGTAGCAATTTTGACATTTTGACAATTTTGACCATTAATGCCATTTTTTGCTATAAACACACGCCCCTTGTCTTCTGGCAAACTAGTGAGCCAAAAGCACAATGTGCTAAAGGCGATATAATATATATCGGCCTCACAACACCTCAAGCATTTTGCCACACACTTGGGAAGTACTTTTTCAAATATCTACCATTTAGAGCTCTATGAAATCGCTTTCCTTGAAAGGACTCTAACAAATATGCATTACCTGAATCGATTTCAACAACTTTAAAAGGACCTTCCCAATGAGGCGACCATTAACCAAACTTAGGGCTTTTAGTGCCTAAGGCAAAATCGTCTTCCAAACTAAGTCACCAACCTGAAATGATTTTGATTTCACCTTTTTGTTATAAGCTCTATCCACTCTTCTTTTGTCTTTTTCTATAGCCTCTAGAGCCCTTAATCTCATATCAGTCACTTCCTCCACAATATCCTTTAAAAGGATCTCATAATCACCGACCGATAAGCCATGTTTTTTAAGCAATCTTAAAGAACTGAGATTTACCTCTATCGGTAAAATAGCCTCTTGTCCATACACCAACTCATATGGACTTACCTTCGTAGCACCATGATTAGCTATTCTGTATGCCCATAACGCCTTAGAAAGCACTTCATGCCACCTTCTAGGAAACTCTTCAACCTTTTTCTTAATGAGCTTAATCACAATCTTTTTACTAGATTCGGCCCGACCATTGGCCTGAGCATAGTATGGTGAAGAGTTTATCAACTTTATACCATAAAATTCGGCAAAATTGCGTACCTCTTTAGAGACAAATGAAGCACACTGATCTGTAGTAAGCGTTTGGGGAATACCGAATCTATGTATAATGTGATTCAAGACAAAATCAATTACCTCGTTATGAGTCATATTTTTGAGAGGCATGGACTTAGTCCACTTGGTGAAGTAATCTGTAGTCATAAACACAATGTGATGCCCCTTTGAAGAGTGAGGATGAATTTGGCCGATGAAGTCCATGCCCCAACCTCGTAATGACCATGGTTTGATAATAGGATTAAGCAAAAAAAGACGTGGGAGCAAGCTGAATATTACCAAACCTTTGACATGCCTCACACCCTCTGCAATACCTAAAACAATCCTCAGTCATAGTCAGCCAATAAAAACCCGCTCTCTTGAGAATCCATCTCATCTTCTAGGCTTACTGATGAGTATCACAAAGTCCTTCAAGAACTTCACACATATCAACTTTAGACTGATCGACATTTAAACTTTTCAAAAGTACTCCATCAATTGTTTGGCGATACAGCTCACATCAAGTAACACAAATTTAAACGTTTGTCGTTGAACTTTCCGATGAACCATTTGACTAGGATCTCTCAAATATTGAACAACTGGAGCTTGCTAATCATCCACGTGATTTTTAGAAGTGTTCGCCAAATCCTCAACCGAATTGGCGTTTAAATAAAAATTCTCAACTTGCCCCCCGCGCCCCAAGCCTTCCTAGCACGAGTCAGTCAGACTGCCCATGATGGGCCGGCCAGTTGGGCCATTGTCAGACGACTAGCATAGGATGGTCGGACCGGCCTGGCATGTCCAGTTAGACTGACCGATTGTGGTCGGACCGGGCTACCAGGGCCGGTCAGACCGAAGTAGCCTGACTCGCGTGGCAAATTTTCATCAAGCATCGGCTTTTCCTTCATGAAAAACTTACCTCTTTTAATTTGATAGCCAGATGCTTGCTGAGCCAAATCATTTGCTTTCGAATTGGTTTCTCTAGACATATGAGAGATTTCAAAACCATCAAGAGTACCAATTATGTCTAGACATTTATCCAAATAACCATTTAATAAACCATTGAGGCATTGGGTATCTTTAGCTACTTGTTGCACAACTAATAGAGAATCACCATATGCATGAACATATTTAACACCAATGGAATCCAAAATTTCAAGTCCTAGCAATATAGCTTCGTATTCGTCTTGATTATTAGTGCAATGGAATTCTAAAAGGGCCGATCTCAAAATTCATACCACTTGGTGACGTGAGTACTACTCAAACACCTTGGCCATTTTTGCAAGCCGAACCATCAAAGTAAAGTTTCCACGGCACTACTTCAACAAGATAAGTGTCACTACTCCAATTGACATCTTGTTGACATTAAAATGTGCCCTGCACTTGGGTCAGTTCGACGATCCATAAGTGTGTGGATACTTAGGGACAAGCCTAAGCGTAACACAACACTGATGTCGCATTCCGACTACCCTTAACAGTGGCAAGGGGGTGGAGTCACCAGGTAATAAGATCACATAGAAATAATCCAATTAGCCGAAAAGAAATATATTAAATAAGATAAACCAACCAGCTGAACGGAGCCTAACTGATTCAAAGTGTATCGTGCGAAGGGCTCACCGAAGGGGGCCTTTGGCGTCTGGTGTGAAGGGTTTCACCGAAGGGTCCTTCGGCGTATTGATCGATCTGGCCGAAGGCAGGCTGTGAACAGATCT
Organism: Zizania palustris; assembly: GCA_019279435.1. Lineage (NCBI taxonomy): Eukaryota > Viridiplantae > Streptophyta > Magnoliopsida > Poales > Poaceae > Zizania > Zizania palustris. The sequence continues at coordinate 42,048,298 of JAAALK010000080.1, read as the reverse complement.
TGATGCAAAATCACCTCCGAACAACAGGGTTCGGTGTGAAGTTTCTGACACGACAAAAATACTCCAACGTGACTCACTGGCGCGACTTCGTCCGGCGCAAAGTGTAGGCGTGGAGAAGCCTGAGGCAACGAAGCCTGCTACGAAGTGCTCCGACGTGCGAGACTTGGTCAATCCAACAACAGTGTGACAGGTCTGGCATGGGTAGTCGAAGCAGTGGTTCCACCGAAGGGTGTTCCGACAGCCTTCGAAACTAGTTTCCTGGCTCCGGACACCTCCGGCGAAAGGGCTCCGAGCATGAAATCATGCAGCAGAACAGAGATCAAGTGCCAATTCGTCCTGGAGATCGAATCTGCTAAGTGTTGCAGTAGAGAAATGAAGGTAGCAATCTGTTACGTAGATTAATGGGTACTTCACAAGCGAAGTAACAAAGTGATAGCAATCTTTTACGTAGATTAATGGGTACTTCACGAGTGAAGTAACAAGACTTACCATGGTTTCGAAGCGGCCAGCGGAGGGCTTCCAGGCAAACCCACGAAGGTAGTACAGGAAAAAAAATGAAAAGTAAAGGTACGGTTCAAACTAGGGTTTGAAGTTGATTTGTGTTGGGCGGTCTAATGAACCGGCCTCACCCCTATATTTATAGGGGCTAGTCTTCTTATCTCTAAGGCTAATTTGGTAGGATTCGGCCAAATCAAATTTAGTGATAAAAACAACCAGAATCAGACTCAAACTCTATCTCCTAAACAACCTAAAGTGGGCCTTCGGCAAGGCTTGCCAAAGCCTACTCCTCGGGGCGAAGCTTTGGTGAGGCAGGCCTCTGAAGGCCTTCAGGCCAAAGGTAGCAGGCCACTAAAAGGCTTCTAAAGCTCAATGTTCGATGGGCCTTTGGCCATGTAAGGCGTCGACCTGATCTAGGACTTGTGTATTTTTGGCCTAAATTACAAAAATTGATATTTTGACAATCTTGACCATTAATGCCATTTTTTCTATTAACACATGCCCCTTGCCTTTTAGTGAACTAAGTGAACTAAAATCATAACGGGCTAAGGATGATACTTTCCATATCGGCCTTCCGACACTTTTAAGTGATTTGCAACACACTTGGGAAGTACTTTTTCAAGTACCTGTCATTCAAAGCTCTTCTAAACCGCTCTCCTTGTAGATATTCTAACATGTATGCATTACCTAAAGCGATTTCGGCTATTTTGAAAGGGCCTTCCCAACTAGGTGACCATTTACCAAATTTTGGGCTCTTAGTACCTAAGGGTAAAATCGTCTTCCAAACCAAGTCACGAACTTGGAACGATTTTGGTTTAACTATTTTGTTGTAGGCTCTAGCTACTCACATTTTGTCTTTCTCTATAGCTTCTAAAACCCTCAACCTTTTATCGGTCACTTCTTCTAAATTGTCCTTTAAAAGAGTTTCATATTCATCGACCGATAAGACATCTTGCTTAAGAAATCTTAAAGAGCCAAGATCTATCTCTACTGGTAGAACGACTTCTTGCCCATATACTAACTCATATGGACTAACTTTGGTAGCACTGTGCTTTGTGACCCTACAAGCCCATAATGCCTCAGAAAGCACTTCATGCCACCTTTTAGGGAACTCTTCAATTTTCTTCTTAATAAGTCTGATTACAGTTTTATTACTAGACTCGGCCTAACCATTGGCCTGAGCGTAGTATGGTGAAGAGTTTATCAACTTAATACCATAAAATTCGGTAAAGTCTCTCACTTCTTTGGCAACAAACGAAGTACCCTGATCTGTAGTGAGAGTTTGGGGAATACCGAATCTATGTATCATGTGCTTCAAGATAAAATCGATTACCTCATTATGAGTCATGTTCTTGAGAGGCACGACTTCGGTCCATTTGGTAAAGTAGTCTGTCGCCATCAACACGAATCGATGCCCTTTTGAAGAGGGAGGATGAATTTGGCCGATGAAGTCTAGACTCCAACCGCAGAACGACCATGGTTTGATAATAGGATTAAGTAATGATGCAGGAGATAATTGAATATTACCAAACTTTTGACATGCTTCACACCCTCTATTGTATTTAAAACAATCCTCGGTCATAGTCGGCCAGTAGAAGCCTACACTTTTGAGCATCCAACTTATTTTCTAGGCCGATTGATGAGTGACACAAAGACCTTCATGGACTTCTCCTGTAGCCACTTTTGACTGAAGTCCCTAACTTCTGCAGTGAGACCAAGCATTGGCTTTTCTTGTTTAGAAAATTTTCCTCTCTTGATTTGATAGCCAGATGCTTGTTGAGCCAAATCATTTGCAATTGAGTTGGCTTCTCTTGACACGTGAGAAATTTTGAAGTCGTCAAAATTTGAAATTATGTCTAAGCATCTATCCAAGTAACTATTTAGCAAGCCATTAAAACACTGAGCGCTTTTAGCTACTTGTTGTACTACTAACAGAGAATCACCATGCACATGAAAATGTTTGGCACCTATGGATTCTAGAAATTCAAGTCCTAGTAATAAAGCTTCATATTCAGCTTGGTTATTACTAGAAGGAAATTCCAAACGGGCCGAGGTTTCGAAGCGTGTGCCGCTAGGTGATACGAGAACTACCCCGATACTCTGGCCATTCTTACAAGCCGATCCATCAAAATAAATTTTCAATGGCACTACTTTAATTAGAGCATTATCATTACCCCAATTGATATCTACGTGGTGATCAACTATAAAACTAGCGACAATTTGGCCTTTCATAGCTTTTTGAGGTCCATAAGCCAAATCGTACTCAATCAAAGCGTAAGCCCACTTTCCGATTCTTCCTCTTAGAATCGACTTTTGCAACATGTATTTTATGACATCGGTTTGGCAAGCGACAATACATGTGCTAGGAAGAAGATAGTGGCGTAATTTGGTACATGCGTAATAGAGTGATAAACACAAACGCTCCACAAACACGTACCTGGTTTCGGCGTCCAGCAGGCGGCGTCTCAAGAATGTGATGATGTCCTCTTTCCCCTCCACCTCCTGAGTTAGCATGGCTCCTATCATGCTATCTTCTGCAGCGATGTACAACCAAAATGGAATTCTGGCCTATAGTGCTCTCACCACGAGTGGCGATGACAAGCACTCTTTAATTTTCTCAAAGGCGTTTTGCTGACTTGCTCCCCAGGTGAACTTGGCTTCATTCTTTAGCCAGAGTATAGGGACAAAACCATAAATTTTGCCAAACAAGTTGGATATAAAGCGACGCAGATAATTCATCTTGCCTAGCAACTTTTGCACATCTCTTTTCCATGTCGGCGCTGCAAAGTTTCTAATCTTTTCAAGTCTCTTAGGATCAATTTCAATACCTCTTTCATTAATCATGAACCCTAAGAACTTGCCTACCGATACGTCGAAAGCACATTTGAGCGGGTTCATTTTTAAGCCATATTGGTGCTTCCTATCAAAAGCAACTCTCAAATCGGCTCGGTGGTTTCCCATAGTGTGGCGCCCCGATTTAACAAATCAGAACATTATTGAATTTCCGTAGAAAAACAATAATAACAAGATGTTCATCATGCGACATCGTACATACGGGCATTCATTTGTGGTTCGCAGACCACATTATTACACAAGTGTAAAATAAAAAGAAACTATAAAAGTAGACTGCATGATGAACGTCTTCTTCAGGATCGTTTTCTTGACTGGGTCGCTACTCCAGACCATCCTCTTCGTAGTAGGCATCATCTGAATTTGTGTATCCAACGGGTATGAGTACAAAAAGTACTCAACAAGCCACCGCAAATGCAATAGTAATGCAAGGTAATAACAATGGAAGGATAATGGCTAAAAGTGCGGAAAAGTACATTTTCAGTTATTGCATTTAGTGTAGTCAAATTTTATCATGCGGAAATATAAACATGAACATCAATAACACCATCTAACTCGAGGAGTATGTTTTACCTCCTCGCACAATAGTCCTTACATGTCAAACCATCATGCACATACATATCAAAAGTAAACTAACTGTGGGATGTCACGCAACCCGCCCTTGACCGTGGGCTCGGCTTTTCGAAAAGATTTAAAACTCTTATCAGAGATGTACTACTGAACCCACAAGGTACGCACTCATCCCAAACACCAAAGTGTAACGAGATGACCCATACCACGGGAACTCGTGCCAAAACCTCGGCATGAAATGCTCCAAGCGATAACCACCTGCTCTAGGTTTTGCCGGCGCGCCGGGCCGCATCCCGGCTAACGTCGCACCCCCTTTTGCGCCACGTCAGTAAAGCCACCCGCAGGTGCAGCTTGACCCATCTCCAAATGGTTGCCTCGGTTTGGAACATTTCATACCTTAGTTAGGACTTACCCATTAGACTTGTGGTTAGTACGGAAGTGTATTGCAACGGATCCCTCAGACTGGTCCTTATAGTGCCACGGGTGCTACTGACCAATGCCCTAGCTTGCACCCGGAACCCACCATGCATACACTCACAACCAAAACTCTATCACCAACAGAATTCCAAAGATAAGGATAACAGGGGATCATATAGTAGAACCAAGTTGCTACGACTCATTTTTAATCCTATAGCAATCGTGTCGATACATTGGACACTAGCTAATAATACTAATCATATGGTGACAAGGAGTTTGGGCTAGATAGCATGGCTTGGGTTGCACATCAAGGTCGGGGGATCCTAAATAAATATATTGTAAGGGTTCCATTTGACTAATGCATGTATACCCTATGTGTTTTAGCAATAGTTTAATAAAACATGGGTTCAATATGCTCAACAGATTGGTTTGGTGACTTGCCTTGATCAGCGAATGGGGAGGGAGGAACTTCTGGGTAATATTCCGGCTCCTCGGCGGTGTCGTAGTCTTCCCAATATAAGTAAAATATAATAAAATAAATACAATCATCCAATTAAACAATACAAAACCACACAACAAACACATAGGTTTTGATTCGTCCCAATTAAAGAAAACCAAGTTGTTTAGTTTCTGAAACTTATTTCCTAATTAATTTAAAATGAAAGGTTCAGAGAAAACTTATTGGTTTCATTATATTAACAGGAAATGAATAAATATAAACTTCACTGAAATTTAAATAATTGAATTTGCATTTTACCCTAAGGGCTTTTGAATACTTTATTAAATAAACATGAAATGTCCAAAGTAAACATACTGTTTTTATTGTATGAACATGTAGAGAATAATATTACAAATTTTCTGAAATTGAAATGGTAATTTTTGAAGTTAAAATGCGCCAGATATGAATTTTAGAAGTTTAAAAGCATTTCTGGAATTTAATTTAAATTCAAAATAGCCTCGGGTCCACGGTGAGCCAGGCCCACGGTGAACCCGCGCACTGTGAGCGTGCGCCGGATCGATCTGGACCATTAGATCTAGATCCAACGCGTGAGGGCGAGGCGGGGGAGTTAAAATAACGCGAACGACTGAAATTAAAACATCGAACCGGTACGCGATGAACGGCTCAGATCAAACATGGGTTTTTAAAACTAACGGACGCGTGAGATTAAAACATACCCCTTCGCTCAGATCCGACGGCGCAGATTAAACCGCACATGGGATTTAATCGGTACCGTTAGATCCAGATCGCACGGCCAGGATTAAATCCGACACGGCATAGGTACTCGACCCGTGCCAGTCGTCTTCTCCGGCGACGGCGAGCGGGCCAGAGGCCACAGCGAGCAACAACGGTCGTATCTAAGGCCTAGAACGGAAAGAGTACACTACGGGGATCACGAGGGTACCGTTGGCGGGGTGAACGGTCGACGGAGCATGGCTGGCGATGAGCGGAGGCGACGAAGATGTTCGGGTCCTCGTCGGTGGTGGCGTTCCAGCGGGGTTCGTTGACGACGGAGTGGTGGCCGAGGTCGGTGTGGTCTTGGCAGTCATGGAGGTGCGGTCGGCGTGGACGGAGAAGGACTCCGGCGACGGCGAGTGGTGGCTGGAGTGCGGGCGACGGTGGTGCGCTAAAAACCAGAGTGTGAGTGCTCTGTTCGTTCTCGCAGCGAGTGGGCGTAGGGGTATAACGCGGATGGCCAAGGGGTTTAAATAGGGCCATCGGCGGGGTCAGAGGGGGCGCAATTGACGGTGGCTGGGAGTAAACGCGTTCAAACGCCGGCGAGCTCGGGTTGTACTAGATTCATCGAACCTGGACGCGAATCGGTCGGATTTGAGTGGGGGAAACGGTCGTCGTGGACCGGGGGTTGTAATGGCGGGCTCAATTTGAGGGGAGGGGTCGGGAGCAACGGATCCGAGGTGCGTTATGGCGTCGGCCGACGAGGGGGGGGGATTTGGGGGTAGATCTCGTGGGGAAGACGGATCCGACAGGTGAGGGCCATCGGGCAGCGGGCGCGAGCGGGCGGGCGAGGTGACTGGCGGGTGGGGTCGGGCAGTCGGGCGCGTGCGCGAGGGTAGAGGGGCTCGCTGACAAGCGGGACCCGTGTGTCAGTCCGCGGCGCGCGGGGTAATGGGCTGGGCCGGCCAGGAGAGAGAGAAAGGGAGGGAGAGGGCCCGTTACTGTTTAAAAGGTTTTCTGATTAAAAATAATTACAGAAAATGGATTAAAATATTTGGGCTACTTCCAAGGTTGATAAAAATTTGTAAAAATTCTCAAAAATATATCTTGGCCTTGGGATCATATACAAAATTTTCTAGCCCCTGGTTTGGTCATTTCATGTATGTTCTAGTTCAAGAAGGCTAAGGAGGGCACTAAAGGCATTTCCAAAATAATTAATTCCAGGAAATTAGATTAAATAATATTTTTATTCCTTTAAAAATTTGGGGTGTTACAAACCTATCCCCCTTACAAAGAATCTCGTCCTCGAGATTGGAACGCTACTTGAATAACTCGGGGTATTGGGCTTGACTTGGCTAGGGCTTTTTTTTATGACATTTCTTGGCTTCCTAGTTGGAGTTGATCACTTTGAACCGAATGATGGCGTCAAACCTTAAGCACAAGCTTTTGGTAATTTTTCCTCTTTTCGTAATGGACATATGATGGGTATATAGGGAAGAGGGAAGTGAAGAATAGGAAAGAGTAAGATTAGATCTATAGATAGGACCTTAACCAATTTTTTAAGTGTGTAGTGGTCAATCATTTCAATTCAAGCAAACAACCTAGTATGATTACATCATGAGAGACGATGTAAACATACGCTATATAAAAAAAATCAAGCAATTCGTTCTAACGATATCTAGGGGCTCCTACACTTGACATTCTCCACGAACGATGCTAAGGGCCGCTTCTTGGCTCGTTGTCTCTGATCCAATTGCCTTGGCTTTGACGGTGAATAAAGAGAGATCCTCGTATGTAGAGTCCTTCAATGAATCTCTTGCGCTCGCGAGAGTAGACGAGAACTAAGATTGTCATCAAAAAAAAATTTCGTCACTAGTAGAAAATGAAGTGGGATTGAGTCAAGGTTACAGAATAAATTTTTATAGACACTATTTATATATATATATATGCAAATAAGTCCTAAAGAAGGTTTGTTTGGCTTCCTACAGTCAAGTCGGCTCTGATACCATCTTGTGGCGCCTCGATTTAACAAATCGGAACATTATTGAATTTCCGTAGAAAAATAATAATAACAAGAGGTTCATCATGCGACATCGTACATACGGGCATTCATTCGAGGTTCGCAGACCACATTATTACACAAGTGTAAAATAAAAAGAAACTATAAAAGTAGACTGCACGACGAACGTCTTCTTCAAGATCATTTTCTTGACTGGGTCGCTACTCCAGACCATCCTCTTCGTAGTAGGCATCCTCTAAATTGTGTATCCAATGGGTATGAGTACAAAAAGTACTCAACAAGCCACCACAAATGCAATAGTAATGCAAGGTAATAACAATGGAAGGATAATGGCTAAAAGTGCGGAAAAGTACATTTTCAGTTATTGCATTTAGTGTAGTCAAATTTTATCATGCGGAAATATAAACATGAACATCAATAACACCATCTAACTCGAGGAGTACGTTTTACCTCCTCGCACAACAGTCCTTTCATGTCAAACCATCATGCACATACATATCAAAAGTAAACTGACTGTGGGATGTCACGCAACCCGCCCTTGACCATGGGCTCGGCTTTCCGAAAAGATTTATGACTCTAATTAGAGATGTACTACTGTACCCACAAGGCACACACTCATCCCAAACACCAAAGTGTAACGAGATGACCCATACCACGGGAACTCATGCCAAAACCTCGGCATGAAATGCTCCAAGCGATAACCACCCACTCTAGGTTTCGCGGCGCGCCGGGCCGCATCCCGGCTAACGTTGCACCCTCTTTTGCGCCACATCGGTAAAACCACCTGCAGGTGCAGCTTGACCCATCTCCAAATGGTGGCCTCGGTTTGGAACACTCCATACCTTAGTTAGGACTTACCCATTAGACTTGTGGTTAGTACGGAAGTGTATTGCAATGGATCCCTCATACCGGTCCTTATAGTGCACTGGGTGCTACCGACCAATGCCCTAGCTTGCAACCGGAACCCACCATGCATACTGTTGGCGTAAAAGATTACGCTAACAGGTTTCTGTAGAATAGAAACTAACAAACGAAGTGTTTGCAAACTGAACTGTTCTAAGCCTCCGAAAGGATAACAACTTAGAATAGTTCAAATGTGTGTATTGAATAACTTGTATTCGGTCCCTATTACAGGGTTAAACGGGGGGTATTTATAGGCCCAAACATTAAGGAAAAGACCTATTTACCCCTCTGTTACAACCGACATAGTGGAAACTATTCGGTACCGTTGATAGGGCTAAAATGGTAAAAGACTAATCTAATAAGAAAAAATATAAGTCTTCCATCTTAGCTGGAAAAAAAGATCTCAAAGAGCATTAGTTCGAAGATATACTCCGAACCAATGCCTATCTTCATACTTCGAGCTTGACTCAGTACATCTTCAAAGATGGACGTCTGGAAACCTTCAAATCCATTATCTGCCTTTGTGCTGTTACGGCAATAACCCTGAGGATGGAATATTTTCTCCCAACAGTAGCCCCTCGAATACGCTTCTCCGTTAACCTGTAATGTTAGGAGAGCAGTATACGCTTCTCCATTATTAGATTTTAATTTATCTCCGAAATGTACGGAGATATAAAACTCTGAATCAGTCTTAAGACAATTACTTTCGAACTATCTTAGAACTGACTTAAGAAGTTCGAAAGCCTTTTAGACTTAGAAGAAATAGCCGTTAGCTTCCTTCTTCTAACGGAAACTACAGAATGCGTTGATTTCGAAGAAAAGTAACGGGCAGGAATGCGAAACGGCATGGACTAACGGTAAAAAATGTAAAGTCTAGGCTATAAATAGAGGGCCTAGAACTTTCCTGAGTACCTTTCCACCGCTTTCTTGCAAACAAAAACCCTTTGAGCCCTAACCTCCATTCTTCCTCCAAAGCAACCCAGTAGCTTCCATGGCGAAAACCAAGAGTTCTGGAGCCCCTTCGGCCTTGGCTCGACAGCAGGCGGCCGCAGCAGCAGCGGCTGCGGCATTGGCGACGGTGCCTCCAACACCCGCAACGGCATCCATGGCGGCAGGAGGGGGAAATCCCCAAAATGTTGGTGACCAAGGTCTCTGCCCGCCATCAACGAAGTACTTGGATCAATCCTTCCAACTGGGACCTTCTACCTGCAAGAGAGAATCACTAGCGGTCGCATTAGAAGGGAAGATTAGTACCAGAGTCATGATCCGCAAACCTGGAAAGGAATTCATCCCGTCGCCAAGGCCTAGAGAAGTGGTCGTCTTCGAAGCCTTCTTCGAAGCCGGCTTATGCCTTCCAGCAGTGGACTTCTTGGCCGAGGTACTTGATTTGTTTCACGTCACCCTTCCTCAACTTTCTCCGAACAGCAGTAGCTCGCTTAGCTATCTTCGAATGGGCGTTGAGAGCCGAAGGCTGTGAGGGGAGGGCAGAGATCTTCGCTGCGCTACACAGAGCTTCATGCAAGCCAAAAACCTTCGTAGGCCCCGGAGGTGAAAAAGTGGTATTAGCCTTCGGAAGTATTAACTTCAGGCTTCGGGATGAATACGCCCTTCAATTTCCCGCTAAGGCCATCAATGCAAGATGGTATACCGACTGGGTCATGAGATGGTTTTATGCCGAAGTTGGGGCGAGCAATCCTCTGGCCGGACCTCTGAAAGACATCCAATTCCGGAAGGAAGCCCTAGTGCATCCAGACCAAGGTCAGCTCGAAGCTCGCCTCAGCCTACTTCAGAAGATCAGTCGAAGGTTGAGCATGCGAGACTTAGCCGAAGAGTTCCTCGGGTTACAAATCTCTCCGCTGATGGACAACTGGCCTATCATCTTCAAAGAGGATTCGGAAGGCGGTCTCCGAAAAATCACTTCGACTTCGAGTCCTGCAGGTAACTTTGAAGACAACATGTATTATGCATATTCATTCAAAGAAATAACTAACTTGATTCATTTTTTAGCTTCTTCAGCCCCTATTACTTCAGAGCAAATCGTAAGGGCTTCGGAGAAGATTTTGGGTGCTCCAACTCCGACCGAAAAGGAATGGAGAATCAAGTTGGTCGGGAGTTGGGAGATATTTAACAGGGTGTGGGGAATGCTGGAAATCGTTCCGCCCCCTTTGATGGATTGGATACCTTCGGAGAAAGGGCCCAAAAAGAGGAAAGCCGAAGCTGGGACTTCGAGCTCCGCCAAGACTCCGGTCAAGAAGGTGACTCGGAAACCAAAGAATCCCGCACCTTCGAGCCCAAGGGCTTCAGTCTCTGACTCCCAAGAGGACGAAGGGAGGTTGCTTGTGCGTCTGATAGACGAAGATGCATCGCAAAGGACTGCACAAGCCGAAGTACCTGCGAACGTGCCGAAGTCTCGAGATAACCTTGAGCAACCAAGGACTTCGGCAATTCAAGAGGATTTACCTCAGGGCGAAGTTCCTGCGGATGAAGGCGGAGTCGAAGTTACTATGGCTTCGATTCCTGAAGAGGCAACAAGGACTGCTCAGGAAAATGCTCCTACAGTCGAAGATTTAACGGCTGATTCGGACGAAGATCTCGCTATCGATCCACCGAACAGTCCAATGATTACCCCTCGCCAAAATGTCGAAGGTAGACTTCGAATAATTCTTTCATGTTTATTTTGTATATTTATACAATGTATAATACTTTTGTTTTTTACAGAGTCCACTTCTGTGGAAGAAGTCTGGCAGGAAGAAATAATTCCTGGACCTTCGACGACTTCGGAGGCCAATCCCAAGAGCCACTCAAATGGGACCTGGAAGAGGCAAAAGGAATATAGAACCCCTCCCTGCTGCGAGTTCCGGATCAACTCCGTCTGATTCAACAGACGAGAGTCAATCTTTCGAGGAGGGCCAGTCTCCAGGGGCTCCGAAGACTACAGGCCAACACTCCGGCCCTTCGGTGGACGAAGATGACCAACAGGCGATAAGTATGCTCCCCCTTCTAGCTCCTTTCTTAGGGCAAACAACTGGTCTTCGGACTTTGCTCGAACCTTTGGATCGAGCTAGCCGCGACATAGGGAAGACAAACTTAGTGGCCATTCTAAGTAAAGCGGACAGGTCGGAGCTCAACGCCGCTATAGAACGCGCAGCTTACCAGGTACGAAGTATCTGTGAAATAACATAGAATTTACCGACAAATAAATGTTCACCTTGGTTTTATCTTTTTGCAGCAAACAGTCTTGGCCCGAGCTGCGAATATATCGAATGATCAAGAAATCACTCGTCTTCGGGAGGAAAATAACATCCTTCAATGGAATCTTACCATTTCCGAAAGCCGAGTGGTTCAGATGGACAATATAGTGTCAACGGAGCGCAGGGCCAAACAAGGTTTGGAGGCTGCGAATAAAGAGCTCGAAGCAGAAAGAATTGTGCTTCGAGCTGAAATTGAAAGAATGCGGGCGGAGCACGCTACTGCGGGGACCGAGCTTGTCAGACTCCAAGAGGAAGCTAGCCAGCTCTTGAACCAAAAGAATATCTTGACTACTGAAACTGCTAGACTTTCTGGGGTTCTGGGAGAGGTAACTTCGATGAAGGACGCATTGAACGAAGATAAGCTGAAGTCCGAGAAGGTAGCTACAGAAGTTATGAATCAGCTGCTAGGTGTCCTGGAGTACTTCGGTACTACTGGGACACTTCCTTCTGATGATAACATTTCTCTTCTGTGCCGGTTGAAAAGGATTCAAGGAGTGGCGAAGCAGATGAAGACAGCAGGCATTCGATACGGAGAACTCTCCGGACAAGTGGCTGCTGTTGGCCTACTTCGCTACTACGAAGATCTGGGCCGATCGATAACTCCGAGCGCAGGAGAGGGCCCAATTACCTTCGACGACGAGCGGCTTCTGACTCCTTCCGAAGGTGTGGCCGCTGCCTGGCGAGCCTTCCAGACTTCATGGAGAGCCGAAGGTCGTTTTGCGATCAAGGCCTGGATCGACGAAGGACAACGCCAGAAACAAGCTCGGACCCAGGCTTCAAGCAGTCAGCCTCCTCCAAACTCGCAGGTTTAGAAATACCTTAGGATTTTTGGCTATGTAAAGCTTTATGCTTATGAACATTTATCAATGAAAATTTGTTTATCATATTTTTAGGCTTTGCCTCATACGGAAGATATCGAAGTGTTAGACATTAACGACGAACTTCGCTCATTATGGACCACCTTCGATCTTCTAAAAGCTTATAAGCGTCCTCGATTTTTAGTTCCTCGAGATAGCTCCGGTGTAATTGCACCCGAAGTAATCAAAGATATACTATCTTATATTAAAGAGGAAGAAAAACAGGTTAACTTGAACACTTCGTCTTCTGAAGACGTTATATGGTCTGAAGACGAAGATGAAGTTCGATGTAAAAAACCTGAAGAACTTGGAAGCTGGGAAAGGAGCCCCGAACGGCTTCGAACTTGGGCCGAGCTTCAACAAGAACAGAAGGACTTTAGAGCTTCGAAGGGAGGCAAGAGAGTTAAACGCAAAGTTGTTAGAACTCCCGGCGCTGGAACTAGTCGTTCCAATCCTAGATCTAGAGATCGAAGAGGTCTTCGATTCCTTCTTGGTATAGATACCAATTTTTCATGATGTAATCTGTAAACATATTCGTTCGAATAATGAATACCGATTTAAAATTGTCTCCATATTTACTAGCCCCTCTTTGGGGATAAGCAACTTCGAACTGTATTCAAAGATGGTTATGCGCAAAGAAAAACTTCGGAGTACAATTTTTTGGGGTTCGGAGCCCCTCTACAATTTAAAGATCTTTTAAAATCTTATAAAATGTCTTCGACTATTTGTAGTCTGAAGAATGGCAACTTAGTACCCTTGTTTTTTGAAAGAAATCACTTGAGATAACTTTCAGGACACCTTTAGTGTCTTAGATAATGTCACTTTGGACTATGGTAACAGACATTCGAAGCTCATGGCTCAAACGTTGTTTTGCTTTGGCCACCTTCGGCTCTTTTTTGCGAACTCTGTCGAACCAATGGTTCGGAGTTTGCAATGGTCTCTTTGGACTCTTTTTACGGATGTCTACCAGCCAATGGCTTGGACTCCGCATATTTTGGCCACCTTCGGCTCTTTTTACGGAAGTCTACCAGCCAATGGCTTGGACTCCGCATATTTTAGCCACCTTCGGCTCTTTTTACGGAAGTCTACCAGCCAATGGCTTGGACTCCGCATATTTTGGCCACCTTCGGCTCTTTTTACGGAAGTCTACCAGCCAATGGCTTGGACTCCGCATATTTTGGCCACCTTCGGCTCTTTTTACAGAAGTCTACCAGCCAATGGCTTGGACTCCGCATGATGTGGTTTTGGGCTCTTTTACGGATGACTACAAGCCGGTGGCTTGGACTCCGGATTATGTCAGCCCCCACGTCGGAAGCTTCGAACCAATGATTCGAAGTCCGAAAATATGATTCAGCTTCATGACACTTCCCTCTCGGTCAACCCCGCGGTTCCAGTGCGTCCACTCGGAAGCTGGAGGTTTATGAGGGGAAGGCACTATCTGGACCATATGCTTTATTAATTCAGAAGATGATTACAAGTGATTTACAAGAAGCCCTTATGCGAAGTATCGCTTTAGGTGCTTCGCATGCCAAGTATGTGCTAACTCTTCACCTTCTAAATTAGCTAATTTAAAAGAGCCAGGGCGTCCTGAACGAACAATTAGGTACGGACCTTCCCATTTATTTCCTAATTTCCCTGGCGCTATAATGCTTCGTAGAACAAGATGACCCGGTCTTAGTTCATTGAGCTTAACCTTCGGGTCAAACCAAGCCTTCGTCTGCTGATGATACTTTGATAAATTTGCCACAGCTCGAAGTCTTGTTTCTTCTAATAAATCTAGCGAAGCTTGTCTTTCTTCTTCAATCTCCGGTTCGGTGCTGCGAAGTGATCCTCCTTTGAGCTCCGTTGGAGTCATAGCTTCATCTCCGAATAGTAGTCTGAATGGAGTAAAACCTGTGGACCTTGTTTGCGTAGTCCGAATGGACCACAAAATCTTCGGAAGCTCTTCGGTCCACAGTCCTTTTGCTAATCCTACTATCCTTCGATTTAGCCCTGACAAAATATTTTCATTGGCTCTTTCTACGGCTCCATTAGACTGAGGATGCCTCACTGCAGCAAAACATAATTGAATGCCTAGATCTTCGCAAAACTTCCTGAAAGGTTCTGCATCGAACTGTGTTCCATTATCAACTGTGAGTTGTCTAGGCACTCCGAACCGGCAAATGATATTCTTCCAAAAGAATTTCTGTACATTGTTCGAAGTGATAGCTGTTAAGGGCTCTGCTTCTACCCACTTAGAAAAATATTCAATAGCTACCACTGCGAACTTCAGATTTCCCTTGGCTACTGGAAAGGGACCAATTAAATTCATACCCCATCTGGCCATAGGCCATACCGGAGCAATAACTTGAAGAGCTGTTGGTGGGCGATGACTTCGTCGACCCATCCACTGACATCCTTGACAAGTGCGGACTAAGCTCTCCGCATCAGCTGTTATTGTAGGCCAATAAAGCCCCTGGTGAAGTGTTTTTCCTGCCAAAGCTCGAGGGGCTAAATGGCTACCGCAAAGGCCTTCATGAATTTCTCGAAGAATTTCTTGACCTTCGGCTTGAGATATACATCGGAGTAGAGGGGAACATACTCCGGCCTTATATAAAATACCGTTGATTATTTGATAATTTCTAGCTCTAAGCTTCAATCTTGAAAGCTGTGGCTCTTCAGGCAAATTTGTTCCTCCCTGTAAAAGTTCCATGATTGATTTTTCCAATCTGCACTAGGAACGCAAAGAATCTCTGCAGAGGGAATTTGTGGCACCGAAGGTGTACTGAGCTCCTCATAGAAAGCTTCTTCTGGTACATCCACAGCTCCGGCTGCAGCTTTTGCTAAGATGTCCGCTTGCACATTTTCTGCTCTTGGTATACTCCGAATGGAAATACCCTTGAAGTGTGCTTCGATCTTACGGATTTCTTCTAAGTACTTTGCAAGCTGTGGATGCCGAACCTGAAAACTTTTATCTACGTGCCCTGCTACTATCTGAGAATCTATCTTTATAATAATTCTTGTAGCCCCTAGAGCACGTGCTTTTCGGAGTCCCAGTAAAATCCCTTCATACTCCGCTATATTATTGGTAGACTTAAAGTTGAGTCTTGCGGAGTACATTGCTCTTTGCCCTGAAGGCAAAATTAATACTACTCCAAACTCCGTCACTTGACTTCTCCGGAACCAAAGTTGCAGGTGGAGTCCATTCTGCTACAAAATCTGCTAAGACTTGCGATTTGATTGCTGTCCTTGCCAGAAAAGATATGCCGAAGGGTGCTAGCTCAACTGCCCACTTCCCAATCCTTCCAGTAGAATCCTTACTTCGAAGCATATCTCCCAAAGGATACGAAGTTGGTACAATTACATTGTGAGCCAAAAAATAATGTCTTAATTTCCTCGAAGCCATTATCAGAGCATAAACGAACTTCTCGAGTTCGGAGTATCTTGTATTCGCTCCTGATAATGCTTCGGATACAAAATAAACAGGATTTTGTACCAACTTCCCATTGAAATCCACTTCTCTGACAAGGACTGCACTAACAGCAGAACCTGTAGCTGCAAGGTAAAGGAGTATGGTTTCGTCCGCAGTAGGCACCGTGAGTGTAGCAAGATTACTGAGATACTCTTTAATATCTTCGAAGCTTTTTTGACACTCCGGTGTCCATGCAACATCTTCGGACCCTTTCAATGCTTTAAATATAGGCAAGCTTCTCTCCGCAGACCTTGATAAAAACCTGCTAAGTGCTGCTAGATGCCCAGTCAGCTTTTGCACTTGCTTTAAATTTTCCGGAGGAGCCATCTTTTGTAGCGCAGTTATTTGAGTAGGGCTAGCTTCAATCCCCCTGCTTGAAACTAAATACCCTAATAACTTCCCAGCCTTAGCTCCGAAGATACATTTTTCGGGGTTAAGACAGATCCCACATGCCCGAAGGCTATTGAATGTTTCTGCTAAGTCTAGGCTATGTTGGTGCTTTAAAGCACTCTTTATTACAATATCATCCATATAGGCCTCCACATTGCGACCTAATTGATGACCTAGAGCCTTAGCAACTAACCTCGAAAAAGTAGCCCCGACATTTCTTAAGCCAAAAGGCATTCTTACGTAACAAAAGACTCCCGAAGGAGTTATGAAGCTTGTCTTGATCTCATCTTCGCGCTTCAACCATATTTGATGATAACCAGAATACGCGTCAAGGAAGCTTAATAACTCCGAACCTGCGGTGGAGTCGACCAATTGATCAATTCGGGGCATGGGGTAGGGGTCATGAGGGCATGCTTTATTCAAGGATGTGAAATCAATGCACATGCGCCACTTTCCGTAAGATTTCTTTTTGACGAAGACTGGGTTGGCTAACCATTCTGTGTGAGCCACTTCTCTAATAATCCCAGCCTTCAACAGTTTTTCAACTTCGTCTTTTGCTAGAGCAACTCTTTCTGCAGACATTTTTCGGAGTCCTTGCCGAACAGGCCGGGCCTTCGGGTTTACAAGCAAACTATGTTCAATGATATCCCGATCGACTCCGGTGATATCTTCGTCAGACCAAGCGAAGACATCTAAATTCTCTTCTACCACCTTTCCCAAGGAGGTTGCAACTTCTGGAGGTAAATCTTTACCAAATTGAAATGTATATTCTTTACCATCTTTAACAATAACTTTCGCTGCAATCTCTCCTTCAGGACTTGGTCTCGAGAAGGATTTCTTTGAAGCTTCGGAAGGGGCTAAAAAATTTCCTTGATTATCTTGTACATTGTTTACTTGTCTTGGATCAAGAGGGGGGCCATGACCATATTCCGCTCTCCGGGCGATAGCTTGATCTCCGAAGATAGTAAGGACTCCTGCTTGTGTGGGCATCTTCATGCACAAATAATTGTGATGCACCACAGCTCTGAACTGGTTTAGCATGCCTCTTCCGAAGATGACGTTGCAGGCATATGGGGCATCTACAACATCGAAGATTACTTCCTCAGTTCGGGCCAACAAACCTTCTCCGAAGGTAACTTCCAGGCCTATCTGGCCAAGTGCATCAAGCGGAGGTCCTGTGAAGCCTTGCAACGGATGAGCCGCTGGAAGAAGATGCTTTTTGGAGATGCACAATTGATCGAAGGCTTGAACAAAAATGATGTCTGCCGAACTTCCTCCGTCAATCAATACTCTTCGAACTTCAGTGCCCGCAATATCAGCAGTAATAACAAGTGGGTCTGCATGCGGGAATTTAATGCCAGTTGCATCCTCCGTGGAAAAGGATATCGGTACATGAGACCACTCTGGCATAGCAGCTGCAGACGACGAAGTCCCAATGTGGCCCACTTCTCTGACGTAGTCTCTTCACTGTCTTTTTGACATGCTTCCGAGGGTACCTCCTCCGGAGATGGGGAGAATTACTCTTTTCCCTCGGTCTTGCCCTTCCTCTTGCTTCGGAGGTGGCATAACATTGGCCACTAGAGGATGTCTTGCGGCTTCGAAGTTTTCTATCCGTGCCACAGCCTGGACCGGCTCCGGGCGCGCTGTAGCTGGAACTCGGTCTGTAGTACCTCGACCCGAAGTTCTTTCTAGATATTCTCCTCTTAGAGTGAGTATAGCCTTGCAAGTATCAGTTGCATGGCTTCGATTTTCACCATGAATGCAGTAGAAAAGGGTCTGGCCTTTGCCAGCCGTTTTCCTTGGCGGCCTCCAGCCGCTGACCTTGTTCCCCGAAGGCTGTGGAGCTCTCTGTGTGAACTTTTGCGGGGGTGCAATGTTCAAGACTTCAGAACGAGGGTGCTTTTGCCCCCTTCTCCGATCATGTTGAACTTCGAAGACTGGTTCTTGCGGCTGCGCCGAAGTTTTTGCTTCTACTTTTACTTCCTGCAATATGGATGGAGTAGCTGCAGTTCTTCGAAGCCAACCCTCTTCCGACCTCACATATTCCTCGAAGTATGACATCAGCTGAGAAACCGAGGATATGCTTTTCCGATGAAGCTTATCTAGGAGACCTTTATGAGTGACACCTTCCTGAGCTGCATCAACTACCGAAGATGTAGACAACCCTCTGATATGTGACTTCGTATGAGCGAAGCGCTTGAAATATTGCCTCAATGTCTCTCCAGGGAGCTGCTTCGCCTAGAAAAGGCTTCCCGTTGACATTGGAGGCACGAAGGTGCCTTGAAAATTGCTTACAAACTTCTTCTTCAGCTGCCCCCATGAATTAATTGATCCTGGCTTCAAAGACCAGAACCACCTTAATGCCACTCCTTGAAGAGCTAAGGGGAAGCACTTTGCCATGGTGTCTCGAACTCCTCCGCTAGCTTCAATTGCTAGGGCATAAGAACGGACAAACACTCCGGGATCTTCATCTCCAGCATACTTACAGAGCTTCGAAGTCTTAAACTTCGGATCAAAGTGAACTTTCTGCAGCTCAGGATGCAGCGGAGATTCATTATCGAAGGAGGCGTTCTCCGGGGCTTCGGGATAAATGGGTTCGTCATCTTCGGACACTTCTGGAACAGTTGGGACGACTTGAGAGCGAAGCCTGTTCGCGGCTTCTTGCCGCCATCTTGCTACTTCAGCTTGGAGGCTGGCCATTTGAATGGCCATATCTCCAAGATTGTCTTCATCTCCTCCGGAAGGGTCTTCCGGGTCTTGAGAACCAAGGGGATCAGTTCGAAGTGGGATTGAAGGTGGAAGAGGGACTCCGGGTGGTCAAAGTATAGAAGGAGTTGGCGGAGGAACTCCGTATGTTCGAGGGATGGAAACTCCTTCTGGGGTTTGAGGTGGAGGGAATGTCGAAGGCCCTCCGACCTCAACCGTGTCGGATGGTGCCTCTCCGGAGATCCGAGAGGACCTCCGAACAGGGTTACGAGGTGCGCTCCACTTAGGAGGCATGATGTAAGTTGGTAGAGAACGAAGTTTTTTGGACTAGGTTCCCCACGGACGGCGCCAACTGTTGGCGTAAAAGATTACGCTAACAGGTTTCTGTAGAATAGAAACTAACAAACGAAGTGTTTGCGAAGTGAATTGTTCTAAGCCTCCGAAAGGATAACAACTTAGAATAGTTCAAATGTGTGTATTGAATAACTTATATTCGGTCCCTATTACAGGGTTAAACGGGGGGTATTTATAGGCCCAAACATTAAGGAAAAGACCTATTTACCCCTCTGTTACAACCGACATAGTGGAAACTATTCGGTACCCTTGATAGGGCTAAAATGGTAAAAGACTAATCTAATAAGAAAAATGATAAGTCTTCCATCTTAGCTGGCAAAAAAGATCTCAAAGAGCATTAGTTCGAAGATATACTCCGAACCAATGCCTATCTTCGTACTTCGAGCTTGACTCAGTACATCTTCAAAGATGGACGTCTGGAAACCTTCGAATCCATTATCTGCCTTTGTGCTGTTACGACAATAACCCTGAGGATGGAATATTTTCCCCCAATACATACACTCACAACCAAAACTCTATCACCAACAGAATTCCAAAGATAAGGATAACGGGGGATCATATAGTAGAACCAAGTTGCTACGACTCATTTTTAATCCTATAGCAATCGTGTCGATACATTGGACACTAGCTAATAATACTAATCATATGGTGACAAGGAGTTTAGGCTAGATAGCATGGCTTGGGTTGCACAACAAGGTCGGGGGATCCTAAATAAATATATTGTAAGGGTTCCATTTGACTAATGCATGTATACCCTATGTGTTTTAGCAATAGTTTAATAAAACATGGGTTCAATATGCTCAAGAGATTGGTTTGGTGACTTGCCTTGATCAGCGAATGGGATGGGAGGAACTTCCGGGTAATATTCCGGCTCCTCGGCGGCGTCGTAGTCTTCCCAATATAAGTAAAATAAAATAAAATAAATACAATCATCCAATTAAACAATACAAAACCACACAACAAACACATAGGTTTTGATTGGTCCCAATTAAAGAAAACCAAGTTGTTTAGTTTCTGAAACTTATTTTATAAATAATTTAAAATGAACTGAAGTGGAATATTGTCCTTTATATAAGGGGTTTAATTGTGAATAATCTCATTTTATGTTTCCTAATTAATTTAAAATGAAAGGTTCAGAGAAAACTTAGTGGTTTCATTATATTAACAGGAAATGAATAAATATAAACCTCACTGAAATTTAAATAATTGAATTTGCATTTTACCCTAAGGGCTTTTGAATACTTTATTAAATAAACATGAAATGTCCAAAGTAAACATACTGTTTTTATTGTATGAACATGTAGAGAATAATATTACACATTTTCTGAAATTGAAATGGTAATTTTTGAAGTTAAAATGCGCCAGATATGAATTTTAGAAGTTTAAAAGCATTTTTGGAATTTAATTTAAATTCAAAATAGCCTCGGGTCCACGGTGAGCCAGGCTCATGGTGAACCCACGCACTGTGCGCGTGCGTCGGGTCAATCTGGACCGTTGGATCCAGATCCAACGCGCGAGGGCGAGGCGGGGGAGTGAAAATAACACGGACGGCTGAGATTAAAACATCGAACCGGTACGCGATGAACGGCTCAGATCAAACATGGGTTTTTAAGCTAATGGACGCGCGAGATTAAAACATACCCCTTCGCTCAGATCCGACGGCGCTGATTAAACCACACATGGGATTTAATCGGTACCGTTAGATCCAGATCGCACGGCCAGGATCAAATCCGACACGGCACGGGTACTCGACCCATGCCGGTCGTCTTCTCCGGCGACGGCGAGCGGGCCAGAGGCCATGGCGAGCGACGGCGGTCATATCTAAGGCCTAGAATGGAAAGAGGACACTACGGGGATCACGAGGGTACCGTTGGTGGGGTGAACAGTCGACGGAGCGTGGCCAGCGACGAGCGGAGGCGACGAAGACGTTCGGGTCCTCGTTGGTGGTGGCGTTCCGGCGGGGTTCGTCGACGACGGAGTGGTGGCCGAGGTCGGTGTGGTCTTGGCGGTCACGGAGGTGCGGTCGGCGTGGACAGAGAAGGACTCCGGCGATGGCGAGCGGTGGTTGGAGTGCGGCGATGGTGGTGCGCTAAAAACCGGAGTGTGAGTGGTCTGTTCGTTCTCGCAACGAGTGGGCGTAGGGGTATAACGCGGACGGCCAGGGGGTTTAAATAGGGCCATCGGCGGGGGCAGAGGGGGCGCAATTGATGGTGGCCAAGAGTAAATGCGTTCAAACGCCGGCGAGCTCAGGTTGTACTCGATTCATCGAACCTGGACGTGAATCGGTCGGATTTGAATGGGGGAAACGGTCGTCGTGGACCGGGGGTTGTAATGGCGGGCTCAATTTGAGGGGAGGGAGTCGGGAGCAACGGATCCGAGGCGCGTTATGGCATCGGCCGACGAGGGGGGATTTCTGGGCGGATCTCGCGGGGAAGACGGATCCGACAGGTGGGGGCCACCGGGCAGAGGGCGCGAGCGGGCGGGCGAGGCGACTAACGGGTGGGGTCGGGCAGTCGGGCACGCACGCGAGGGGAGAGGGGCTCGCTGACAAGCGGGACCCGAGTGTCAGTCCGAGGTGCACGGGGTAACGGGCTGGGCCGGCCGGGAGAGAGAGAAAGGGAGGGAGAGGGCCCGTTACTGTTTAAAAGGTTTTCTGATTAAAAATAATTACAGAAAATGGATTAAAATATTTGGGCTACTTCCAAGGTTGATGAAAATTTTTAAAAATTCTCAAAAATATATCTTGGCCTTGGGATCATATACAAAATTTTCTAGCCCCTGGTTTGGTCATTTCTTTTATGTTCTAGTTCAAGAAGGCTAAGAAGGGCACTAAAGGCATTTCCAAAATAATTAATTCTAGGAAATTAGATTAAATAATATTTTTATTCCTTTGAAAATTTGGGGTGTTACACATAGCGGCCTATTTGACTACAATGTCATCTATGTAGACTTCTAACATAACTCCTAGCAAGTAATGAAAGATCAAATTCATAGCACGTTGATATGTGGCGCCAGCATTCTTTAAACCAAAAGTCATAACTACCCACTCAAACAAGCCGGTAAAACCAGGGCATCGAAAGGTTGTCTTGTAGACGTTCTCTTCAGCCATAAAGATTTGATTATAACCAGCATTACCATCAAGAAAACATAGTACCTTGTGTCTTGAAGCATCATTGATCAGCATGTCGGCTATCGTCATGGGATACTCGTCCTTCGAGGTGACTTTGTTTAGATCCCTGAAATCAATACAAACTCGTATTTTGCCACTCCCTTTCTTCTCTATAGGCACAATGTTAGCGACCCATTCAGCATACCTACATGGCCTAATAAACTCAGCCTTGAGTAATCATTCTATCTCCTCTTTAACCCAGTCATATATGACCGAATTAAAGCGACGAGGGGGTTGTTTATAAGGCCTAAACCTAGGTTTAATAGGTAGCCGATGATCCACGAGCTCGCGGCTTAATCCGGGCATCTCGCTATACTCCCATGCGAAACAATCAACGTACGACCAAAGAAACTTTATTACTTCAGCCTTCTCATCAGCCTGTAAATTATGGTTTACAAAGGTTGGCCTTGGAATGCTACCATTGCCTATGTCGACTCCTTCTAAAGGATCGGCCGACACAAAACCTTGTCCTAATTTCTCTATTTCGCTAAAATCATCAATGGCCTCGGCAATACCGTCTTTAGAAGACCAATATTGCTCTATGCGAGACTTCAGCCAATCAAGATTAATTTTGCTAGACATGGCTACTAATTTAGAAATAGCCATGCTACACCAGCCGGTTTTACATACACGGGTACGAAACGTCCCCCAAATATGCTAACGAAGTCGTAATTTGAAAGGTCCCTACCTAATAGACACTCTACTTTGTTGTGGATGGCGTCGATGGACACATCGGCCAATGCTACCTGGGCCGAAGTGTTTGCTGGTATGACTTCTACGTCATCGCCGTCCCACTGTATCAGGCATCGGTGCAAAGTATAAGGAATACAACAATTCGCATGAATCCAGTCACGCCCGAGTAGCACGTTGTAGTTACCTTGCACGTCAACAACGAAAAATGTTGTTGGCAACGTTTTGTTACCTACTGTTAATTCCATGGTGAGTACGCCTTTTTCCTCAAAACTCTCGTTGTTGAAGCCGTTGAGCATCAGGTTGGTTTTCTTTAAGTCTTCCTCGCCCCTCCCAAGCTTCTTTAATATAGAGTAAGGCATTAGGTTAACAGTGGCGCCACCATCGACAAGCATTCTGGAGATCGGCTTCCGGTCAATGTGACCCGTGACGTAGAGAGGCTTTAGGTGGCAAGCTGTATCCTTGGGCTTCTCAAAAATAGCATTGCGTGGGCCGAGGTTCAACTGAGCAACCTCGGCCTCGTCTTGTGGTAGGGCTAACTCGACGGGCAGCATGATGATGTTTTTGTCCATTGCTTAAGGTATGGGTCCTTCGGAGACAGGCATGTAATCATCATCGAGCATGTCATCGTCGTCGCTCAGAACAGGAGCTGGGTTGGTCATCTCAACCGGCTTGATCTTCCATACCTGTCTCGTAGCTGGTCATGGGTGGATCTCCTCAAAGATGGTGTCTTGTTCATCCTCGACTTTTTTCTCGTGCATCTCCTATGCCTGTAGGCATTGTAGATGCCTCTTCTGTGATTTGGACATGCCCGGAGGTGCCCAAGATGGTTGTGGATTGGTACCAGGCGCCACCATTCCATTTTTGTAATTTCTGGCCGAAGGGGTACCACCTAGGTCAGCCCCGCGTGTTTCATATTTGGCGGATACTTCGCTATGGACCATGTTGGCCGGACCGGCCTCGTTCGGCTGATCAGACCGAGCTTCAACATTGGCCTCGGACAGACTGGGAGGCTTGCCTCCGGCGGGCTTCGGCGAGGGGGACTTCGGGATTAGGACTTCCTGAGACCCTACCTTGACCGTGATGGCTTCGGAATCCTTTTCCTTCATCTCTTCGCATCCATCTCCCTTGGCTCCGTCCTATGCAAGTCGATTCGAAGGTACTACGGATAGCCTGTGGAAGACGTCTCCCTTCACCGTGTTTGTTTGTCCCTGCCAGTTATAATACTCCGAAGTAAAATAGGAGGTAATGTTATTCTGCGAAGGATACTCGAGGGGCGAGGTGTATGGAACCCGCGGGGTCCCTGACCAATTATACGGTGGAGGCATTGGTGGCACCGGCGGCTTCGCCCACCGCAAGCCGAACCCATTGTCCAGAGGGGGGCTCGGCCATGTCGAAGATATTTTAGACCATATTAGTGAAGGGTCTGTAGAACCGAAAGTAGCGACCAGAGGGGGGTGAATGGGCGCCTTAAAAATTCTTTCGAATCAATGGCCTGTTCCCAATACCCAACGCACCTCAAAAGACTAAGCAGCAGAAAATAAACAGATAGCCTAAGTCTAAAGGTATCTAGCCTAGAAGCAGCTGATGACAAACAGAGGACTATCAAAGCAGTGCTAACAGATAGATAAACAGTATACGCAAGACTAGGCAAGACAAACTTCTCAGTAAAGCAATCTCGGTGCACTATGAGAGAGAAGAGAAGTTACCTGTTCAAATCTGTCTCCTGTTCGAAACTCGGCGAAGCCTGCTTCACTGGACGAAGTCTGCTTCGCAGTGTCGAAGCCTGTGTCGGAGGACGAGGTCTACTTCGCTGGTCGAAGTCTGTCGAAGGTGTGTGAAAATGCCGAAGGTATGTTTTGGTCTAGCCTAGTTCGAAGTGACAGGAATCGAAGTATACTTCGAAGCGAAGTATAACAAAGTCGGAGCCTGCTTCGAAGTATGTACTTCGAAGGCAAGACTTTGAACACAGCTTCGAACCAAGTACTTCGAAGCCAAACCTTCGAACAAAAACACTTCGAACGCAACACACAGACAGACAACCTTCGAACAAAGAAGCGAAGCCTGTCACACGACAGAGGCACCAAATTCGAAGCCTACACTCTACCTTCGAAAAGAGCAAGCTTCGAAAAGAGAAGCGAAGGCTGACACGCGACAAAGAAACCAAAACGAAGCCTACACTCTACCTTTGAACAGAACACAACAAGGACCTTCGTAGACGACGAAAGCAAAACACTGAGTGAAGTTTAACAGAACGACAAGCTTCGAAGCCGACTTCGAAATCTATCGAAGTGTAGACTTCGAAGAGCTCGAGTTGGAGTACCTTCGCACTGTCGTTCGAAGTATGAGACGCTGTCAGTTCAAAAAGTACTTCGAAGCTAGCAACTCAGGACACAAAATGAAGTTTGAAGTTCGAACGAAGCCTTCGAGTATTTCAGATCGAAGCCTGCCTCACGGAGCTGAGGGGCTTCGAACAGAGAGTATGGCTTTGCCAAAAAACAGTCAGAAAAGTTGCTAGAGCCTGTCAACTTCGATCAAAAAGTTGCGCAGTAGAAAGCAAAAAGCTGGCACAGTGTACTGTTGCTACAGAGTAGTAGTACTACTTGCAATAGCAAGAACTAGTACTACTTGCGTGAAGAACACACGCAACAGAAGCTTCCGAAGCCTCAAAATCAATGGAAAAACTTGTTGTACGAGTGAAATGAAGCCATTAAAACTCTGCAGATGATGCACACGATTTGAGAATAGAAGCTTCACTGCAACAATAAATGCAAGGCAAGAAAAAACAGGGGCAAAAATGCCTGGCGGCACAAGCATGAACAGGAGAGGAGAGAGGCAAAGCAAGAGACAAAATGACCCAAAGGAGTAGTATTGATTTCAGCCAAAAGGGTAGTCCAAACCCTAGGGATTGGGGACCTATTTATATGCTCCCAACACTAGGAACATTCCACCTGCCCCTTAGGGTTTTTTACAAACGCAAGAATAAAGGAAAAGACTCTACTGCCCTTAGGTATTTTTACAGACACGACTGACTGACTGTGGGCCTAGAGATACAGATGACTTATCCGAAAGCTAAGTTTTCGTAGCGACTACGGCTTCTCTTCTGGACAGTCGGATACAAGATCAACGGTTGTCAGTTTTGCACTGAAACTGACAAAGCCTCCACCAGCTTTGCACCAGGTACCCAGATTGGGCCGGCCCGATTCTGCAGCTCTCTCAGCCCGGCAATCACTCACCGCCCGTGTACCTGAGTCAACTCTGGTCAACAGCCCAGTTGGTCTTCTACTGCTTCTGGCCCATGCACCCGGATTGGGCCAGCCCGACTTCGCAGCCTCCTCTGCCCGACAGTCGCTTGCTGCCCGTGTACCTGAGTCACACGTGGCCCATGAAACAGCAGATCTCCTCTCTTCTTCTGTGCTCTTTGACTATCGTTGACAATGACTCATCACTTCTGGAGCCATGAGGCCCACGCTATTCAGCATGGCTCCTCAATCTCCCCCTTGATGAGTGCATTGTCAACACTCTTCTTCTTCAGCTCTTCAGCACCTGCGAGCAAATGTGGAAACACGAAAACAAAACACAAGAAAACAAAGAAGAAGAAAAATAAGGTAAAAAGTTTAACCCTAATGACCAAAAGCCGAACAAAAGCAAGAAGCGGTCATTATGGTTAACCAAAACGTAAAAGCTCAAAATGAGTGCGATTTCAGAACAACAAGGATATCAACAGAGTAAGAACTCCCCCCTTAGACTCTGATCCCAAATTTTCTCCCCCTTGTTGACAAGTGAACTCATCAAGCACTCAATAGAGACACAGACTCCCCCTGAAATGCAACTCCCCCTCAAAATATGCAGTGATTTCAACTGGAGTGCATAAGGAGTGTAGAAAGCATGCTTCTTAGATATGATTGACTGCAATTACAACATATAACAGATACAGCAAAAGACATACTGTAACGATACATGGCATGATCAGTGCAACAGATGATATCTAAAGACAGTCATTTGCACGCATTTTTCAGTTTTTGCAAACAAAAGCATCACCACGTGTTCCAATAAATAAGCAAGGTAAAGCATGAGATGAAAAAGCTAACTGATATCTACCAAGATAAGCATTGTCCAAAAACAAAGTGCTTCAGCAAACTTGTTATCATTTCAATTTTCAAGCTTTTTCTTTTCCCCCTTTTTTTTATTTTTGCCAGGGGTTATTTGCATGTCAAACCTTATGCTGACCGACCAAGTCAAGCCTAGGCCAGAACTGGACCATCAGAAGCTTAAGACATTGGTCTTGGCATACACTACAGTGTCCTAGTTCATACCAAAGTGCTATGGTACGCAGTCCAGAACAATGTAATGTGACAAGACAAACCCACCTGGATCTTTTCCATTTTAAGCATAAAAAGGCATGGAATTTTCATTTTTCTTGATTTTTATAGCATATTTCCATGTTTTTTAAAGCAGAAGGATGTCCAAGTTGCATGTTTGCATCTAAGTCAGGAACTAGCAACAAGGCATGTAACAGATAGCAAAAACAGTCAGCCTACCCATGCTAGTTACCAGAGGCAATGGTGATCATTTTTCAAATTTAAAGCATAACAGCCATGCATATGACAGATATCAGACATATCAAGTGAACTAAAGCAAAGCGTGATCATCGACAAGTAATCAAAAGCATGTACCAGCTAGAATGAGTAAAGCAGTTCAATCATATAACAGAAGCAAGCTCAAACGTGTGATATGTGAATATGCAAGATATGAACACACACAAAAAGACTCAAGAAAAAAGTAAAGAAGAAAGAAAACTGACGCAAAATATCCTAGAAAAGATACACAACACCCAAATCCCCTCGTAAACGCTCAAATGTAGACTGATCTAGGGGTTTAGTGAAAATATCAGCCAACTGATGATGGGTATCAACATGAACAAGGTCAATGACACCTTTCTCATATTGATCCCGCAGAAAGTGAAAGCGCACATCAATATGTTTGGTTTTTGAATGGAGACACGGGTTTTTCCCTACACTAATAGCACTAGTGTTGTCGCAAAACAATGGAACCCTGGTAGGAAAGAACAACCCAAAATCTCGTAGAGTGGAAATCATCCAAACCAACTGTGAGCAGTAGCTAGCAGCAGCTACATACTCAGCCTCAGTGGTCGAAAGAGCAACTCCAGATTGCTTTCGAGAAGACCAAGAGACAAGAGAAGAACCAAGAAACTGGCAGGTACCGGAAGTCGACTTACGATTCAACCGACACCCACCAAAGTCGGCGTCCGAAAATCTAGATAAATCGAGAGATGAAGATGCTGAATAGTAAAGACCAAGATCAGGCGCATAAGTGAGATACCTGAAGATGCACTTGACAGCCTGCCGATGAGACGCGCGTGGTGAAGACTGGAAACGCGCGCAAAGTCCCACGGCGAACTGTATGTCCGGTCTTGTTGCAATCAGGTACAGCAGCGAATCGATCATCTCTCGAAACTCCCTCTCGTTAACCTTGACGCCGCTCTCGTCCTTGTCCAAACCCCCAGAAGTGCCCATCGGGGTCATCTGCGGCTTCAATTCACCACCAAAGTCAAATTTTTTAAGCATATCGCGAGTGTACTTACCTTGGTGGATGAAGGTGCCGTCCTTGGTCTGCTTGATCTGGAGCCCTAAGAAATACTTGAGCTCACCCATGAGGCTCATCTCAAACTCACTATGCATCTGCTCAGAAAACTTGGACACAAGATAATCAGTAGTATCGCCAAAGATAATATCATCCACATAAATCTGAGCAACTAAGAAATCTGAAGCATCTCTGAGCAAGAAAAGAGTTTTATCCACAGAACCCATCACAAAGCCTTTCCCCAACAAAAATTGCTTTAACCGGTCATACCAAGCCCTGGGTGAGGAGCCATGCTGAATAGCGTGGGTCTCATGGCTCCAGAATTGATGAGTCATTGTCAACGGTAGTCAAAGAGGACTGAAATGAGAGAGAAGATCTGCTGCGACTGGGCCGTGTGTGACTCAGGTACACGGGCAGCAAGCGACTGTCGGGCAGAGGGGCCGCGAAGTCGGGCTGGCCCAATCCGGGTACATGGGCTAGGAGCAGTAGAGGATCCACTGGACTGTTGACCGGGATTGACTCAGGTACACGGGCGGCGAGCGATTGTCGGGCTGAGGGAGCTGCGGAATTGGGCCAGCCCAATCCGGGTACCCGGTGCGAAGACAGTGGACGCTTTGTCAGTTTCGGCGCAAAACTGACGACCGTTGATTTCGGATCTGACCGTCCTGAGGCGAAGCCGTAGCTGCTACGAAAGCTCCGCATCAGGACAAGTTACCTTTATTTAGGTTTTTACTATTTTGCCTTTAGGCCCACAGTCTGTCAGTTGAGTCTGTAAAAAATCCTAAGGGCATTTTCGGTCTTTTCCATTTTTATTCAGAGTCTGTAAAAAACCCTAGGGTTATTTCTGCATTTTTCCATTTAATGGGCTGCCTATAAATAGGCCCCAATATCCTAGGGTTTGGGCACCCTTTTTGATGAAATCACTTTACCAATTCTGAAATTTGTGGGTCACTTTTTTTGTGTTCTTCTTCCTGTTTCTTCCTCCGCCGCCGACGTGAATTTTTCTCTGCCGCCGCCGGCTTTCTTGCTTCCTTCTCCGAGCGTTTTTCTCTCACCGTGCCTTCTCATGCAGCAGCACAGCAGCTGTAGGCCCGCCGGCCAAGACAGCTAGCTCCTCTGCCTAGCCCCTAGCCGCGCTGCAACAGCAGGACAGCGGCACACCTAGCGCTTGCGCCTGGCGTTCGCAGCGGCTAGCGCCTAGAAGCTAGCCCCTACGTGTGGCTGCTAGCCCCTACGTGTGGTCACGCAGCTGGCCTCTGCGTGCGGTAGCGGAAGCAGGCACGACAGGGAGCCAACACCAGCCACGCACGACGCCAAGACTCGCAGGCGCGTGATGCATCTGGAACATCTGGAACAGAAGGCTACATCATGCATCATTCTGGCACAAAAACCGAGGTAAGTCTTCGTTCATCCTGTAGCATGATTTTATTTCATGTTTTTGTTTAGTTTCCGCAGTATTTTGATCAAGTTTCTAGCTCTTATTAGTTCATCTCTGATTAATCCATTTGTTTAGTTCTTTTATTTCAGAATGCACTAAATATTCACAGATAGTTTTATGAGCTCATTTTATTTACTGCAGTTATTTATGTCTAGATTAAATGCGTTAAATATTGTGTTTGCTCTTACTTGATAATCTTCCTATAAACTGTGAATATTTTGCATGTGCTTGATGGATCATTTGTGATTTGGTGAAACCTTTTTGAAGATGTCATTCGTTTTGTGATGATATTTAAATCTGCCTTTAAGCACTGTGTTGGTGTCTTTTTGTTTAGGACACCGGTTGTTTTTAGGCTAGATCATTTTAGGCCTTGTTGATCTGTTTACTTTTTCCTCCTAAGTCTGTCGAGGTGCGTTAGGTGTTGGGAGCAGGCCGTTGATTCGAAAGAATTTTTTAGGCGCCCATTCACCCCCCCCCCCCTCTGGTCGCTACTTTCGGTCCTACAAGTGGTATCAGAGCCTGGTTAGGGTTTTTCCATACCTTAACCGGTTCTAAACCCCAGTAGTGATCATGACGTCTCCTGGCAAGGTCCCGTCCTTGGAAGCTTATGGCTATAATTATTGGAAGACTCGCATGCGAGCCTATCTCATGAGCTAAAGCTCGGACATCTGGGACATTTGCGTTCATGCTACGTTTGTTGTATTGCCAGTTGCTGAGCAAGGTACTCCTGGTATCATTGCCCAGCATCTGAACAATAGTAAAGCTGTGAACATTCTGTTTTCTGGTTTAGGTCCCACTGAGTTTGAGCGTGTGAGCCATCTCTCCACTGCGAGAGAGATCTGGGCTACCCTCAAGGCACACCATGAGGGAACAGCCCAGGTCAAGGCTCGGCTTTATCAGACCTACCGGCGTGAATATGAGAACTTCACACAGAAGTCGAGTGAATCTGTTGAAGCCTTGTTTGGTCGTTTTCAATCGATCATTAACAAGCTTCGGGGCAACAAGGCTGAGGGTGCTCAGTTAGTCTCAGATCACGAGCAGGCACTCAAGGTTCTCCATACCTTGGACCCAAAGATCTGGGAGATCAAGGTATCCTCTATCGTTGAGAGCACTTCTTACGATACCTTGACCATTTCTGAGTTGTTTAGCAAGCTGAAGGCCACTGAGGTAGATATCCAGCTGAGATCAAACCTCACTGGTTCTGGATCAAAATCCCTGGCCCTTGCTACACCTTCTGTTGATCCCTCTGCTATGAGCTGTGTTGGGTTCTCCTTGATGTCTATCACTGAGGACCAGCTTGAGTTGTTGGGAGATGATGATTTGTGTCTTTTTAACAACCGGGTGCGTCGTGTTTATGACAAAAGAATGTTCAAGAGACACGGCACAAAATCCGGATGCTTTGAGTGTGGTGATCCAGGACACTTCATCGCCGACTGCCCCAAGCGCAATGGACACAAGAAGGGCACCGGTGGTGGCTTCCACGACTCTGGCAAGCACGACAGCTCCTCCTTCAACAAGGGCAAGCCAAAGACCAGATTCTTTAGAAAGGCCCTGAAGGACTACCGGCGAGAGAACAAGAAGCGCGACAAGGCCTTCTTCGCTGAGATGGAGAAGAGCTACTCCAAGCGGTCCACGTCTTCTTCCTCTTCATCGAGCTCAAGCGATGAGAAGATCATCATCAGGAAGGGGAAGGACAAGGACGATCCAGCAGGCCTTTGCTTCATGGCCTTCGGGGACAGACCGAAGAGCCACTCACATCAGCACCGAAGATCCCGCAAGAGCTTCTGCTCAATGGCTCTTGGGGATAAGAAAGAGAAGAGCTCCTCCGATGACTCCGACGACGACGACAATGAAAAGGTATCATCTTATGAACGTGAAATCGTTGATTTACTTGAAAGCAATCGTCAGGAGTTAAAATATCGGGAAAAACTGCTTAGAGGGGCTAAGAATAGGATAGATGAGTTAGAGAGTGAGCTTGTCGTGGCCAACGGCAGAATTGAGAGTCTATCTTCTTCCCCTTGCTTGGGTGATAGCAGTGAGTGCCCAAAATGTGAGGTGCTTCTGTGTGACCTGTCGACTCTGAAGTCCAGGTACACAGAAAGGGTTGATGAGAGGGACGCTTTGGCCACTGAGCTTGAAAGCGCTCAGCTGGAGCTGAAAGATACTCAAGCCACTGTCGTCGAATCCTGTGCTGATTGCCCATCTCATCTTGCTAGTTTAGCTGAGCTGAAAGCCAAGGGCGATAAGCATCTGGGTGATTTGAAGAGAGTGAGAGTTGAGCTGGCGCAGACTAGGCTAGAGCTTGAGACATTGTCAGTTCCACCCACTGTCTGTGAGAACTGTCTGTCTCTTAGAATGGAGTTGATTAAGCTGAAAGCCGAGAAGTCTGTCCAGATAGATAGCGAGTGTGAGACCTGCTTGTCTCAGGTGGAGGTTCTAGCTGCCTTGAGAGAGGAGCTAGTTGATTCTCAGAATGAGAACTTTTACCTCCATTCTATCCTGAGTTGGATCAGTGCCAGAGAGCCTCAGCTCGGCATGATGATCCAGCAGTTCAAGAGGCAGGATGGGTTTGGGGTAGGTTACACCTACACCAAGGCTGACTTTGAGAGTGCCATTAGCCGGGCAGTGGAGTGGAGTAAAATGACTCCTGAGCAGAGATATCCCAAGACCCATTCCACTGAGTCTTCCCAGGCTTGTCAGCCCAAGGATGGAGTGATCCATGAACCACCCAAAGCTCCACCCAAGAAACCCATCTAGGTTCCAAAGCCCAAACTCCTCCACACTTCTCTAGACTCTCTTCTTGGACCCTCTCAACCCAAGAAGACTACACCGAACACCACTAAGCCCAAGAACCCCAAGCCTCAACCACATCCCAAGAAGCCTACCTATCATTGTGAGTATTGTCAGAGAGACGGGCATCTTGCGGAGTTTTGCTTTAGGAGGAAGCGGGTTGAGAGAGCAGAGAGAGCTCGTGGTGGTCAGGAGCAGTTCTACCAGCAGGGTGGTAGACTGCGTGTTCCTCGACGTGGGGAGAGGCTGGAGGCCAGGCCGCGTCGTGTAGGTGGTGGTAGAGGAGACGGCTTTCATGCCCGTGCTCCAGATGGTGGTGTTCGTTCCGGCAGAGCTCCAGGCCGTTTTGGCTATGGTCCTAGGACCTCGTGGCCGAGGCTTTAGGCAGAACCGAGGACCGCGCTTTGAGCCGCGTTTTGGTCCAGACTCTCATTATGATTTCTGCTTTCCGTCTTTTGAGCAGATGGCTCGACACTTGTTTAGCTCTTTTGCTAAAACCGGTGCCGGACCATTTGCTCCCACTTACAACCACTGATTGTG
Organism: Zizania palustris; assembly: GCA_019279435.1. Taxonomy (NCBI): domain Eukaryota; kingdom Viridiplantae; phylum Streptophyta; class Magnoliopsida; order Poales; family Poaceae; genus Zizania; species Zizania palustris. The sequence continues at coordinate 42,014,626 of JAAALK010000080.1, read as the reverse complement.
CAGGATCGGGGACTGGAGGACGTTTGGATCATGGACTCAGGATGCTCTCGCCACATGACGGGACATCGCAGATGGTTCTCCAGTCTCACTCCCCCGAGCTCCAAAGAGTACATCACCTTCGGGAACAGTGGTCAAGGGAAAGTAAGTGGCATTGGCTCAATTCGCATTTCAGACCATTTTTCCTTAAAGAACGTTGCTTTGGTTGGAAACTTGAACTTTAATTTGATTTCTGTTTCGCAACTTCTTGAGGATGATTTGGAAGTGCGTTTTAAGAAGGGCAATTCTTCTGTGATTGATTCTAGAGGGTCTTTGATTTGCTAGATCTTACCTTTCGGTAAAGTTTTTCGAATTGACTTCTCTAGTTCTTTTGGCCCTACTCGCTGTTTGATTGCTGGATCTTCTTCTGAGCTCTGGAAGTGGCATAGGAGGTTAGGTCATTTGAGTTTTGATCTGTTAGTTAGGTTAAGCTCTATGGACCTCATCCGAGGATTGCCCAAGCTTAAAATGGAGAAAGATCTAGTTTGCCATCCCTGTCGTCACGGGAAAATGGTTGCCGCTTCTCACTCACCTGTGACTCAGGTGATGACTTCGTATCCAGGCGAGCTATTACACATGGACACTGTCGGTCCAGCTCGGGTACGCTCAGTCGGTGGGAAGTGGTACGCACTTGTGATTGTTGACGACTTTTCTCGATTCTCGTGGGTTTTCTTCTTGGAGTCTAAGGATGAAACTTTTCATTTTGTTCATGACCTGATTCTGAAGCTGAAGAATGAGAACAATGGTCGGATGCGAGCAATTCGCTCCGACAACGGCTCTGAGTTCAAGAACTCTCAGTTCGTCAGCTTCTGTAGTGATCAGGGTCTTGACCATCAGTTTTCTGCTCCTTATACTCCCCCACAGAACGGCGTTGTGGAACAAAAGAACCGCACGCTAGTCGAGATGGCCAGGATGATGCTCGATGAGCACAGGACTCCTAGGTATTTTTGGGCTGAAGCCATGAACACGGCTTGCTATCTGGCCAACCGCATTTTTCTTAGAGCTTACCTAGGTAAGACCTCATACGAGTTGCGGTTTGGCAGACAGCCCAAGGTGAGCCACTTGCGAGCGTTTGGCTGCAAGTGCTTTGTGCTCAAGAAGGGAGGGCATTTGGACAAGTTTGAGTCTCGTTGCTGGGACAGAGTTTTTCTTGGTTATGCATTGCATTCTTGAGGTTTCCGTGTTTGGAACCTCGAATCCCAGCAGCTTGTCGAGACTTGCGAGGTTTCTTTTGATGAGTCCTTGCCTTCTTTAACTCCTTCTTTTGAGCTTTCTAGGTGATGGTGAGCTCGGAGAGTCCATCTTTGAGGAAGATGAGGATACTCCAGCTGCTGATGAGGGTGGGCCCTCTACACCTCCTGCAGAGCCCACACCTTCTGAGACTTCGACTGAGGACGAGGGCGGACCTCTAATCACTTATTCCACTTCGATCGAGCCCCCTCAATCGAGTCCAGAGGTGCCAGCTACTGACTCTGGTGAGGTGACTTCAGATCACCAGGGATCCCGAGCAGTTCAGCGTGATCACCCCTCAAAGCTCATCATCGGTGATGTGTCTACAAGAACTTTGCGTTCGTCTGTTGATTCTCTTGCTGTGTTTGCTGAATCTGCTTTTGTTGCATCTTTTGAGCCTAGAGACATTTCTCATGCTCTTTCTGACTCGAACTGGATTAATGCCATGCAAGAAGAGCTTGAGAATTTTGTCCGCAATCGGGTTTGGACACTAGTTGAGCTGCCACCCGGATGCAACCCCATAGGTACCAAGTGGGTGTTCAAGAACAAGCAAGGTGAAGATGTGGTTGTGGTGTGCAACAAAGCTCGACTAGTTGCCCAGGGTTTTTGCTAGAAGGAAGGTATTGATTTTGAAGAAACCTTCGCTCTTGTTGCCCGTCTTGAGTCCATTCGCATTCTTTTAGCTTTTGCCGCTTCGAAGGGTTTTAATCTTTTTCAAATGGATGTCAACGGTGCTTTTCTGAACGGGTACATAGAGGAGGAGGTTTATGTTAGGCAGCCCCCCGGTTTTGAGAACCCTAAGTTTCCTCGACATGTTTTTAAGCTGTAGAAAGCTTTATACGGGTTAAAGCAAGCCCCTAGGGCTTGGTATGACCGGTTAAAGCAGTTTTTGTTGGGGAAGGGCTTTGTGATGGGTTCTGTGGATAAGACTCTCTTCTTGCTCAGAGATGCTTCAGATTTTTTAGTCGCTCAGATATACGTGGACAATATTATCTTTGGCGGTACTACTAACGATCTTGTGTCCAAGTTTTCTGAGCAGATGCACAGCGAGTTTGAGATGAGCCTCATGGGTGAGCTCAAGTACTTTCTAGGGCTCGAGATCAAGCAGACCAAGGACGGCACCTTCATCCACCAGGGTAAGTACACTCGGGACATGTTGAAGAAATTCGACTTTGGTGGAGAGCTGAAGCCTCAGATGACCCCAATGGGTACATCTGGGGGCCTAGACAAGGACGAGAGCGGTGTCAAGGTCAATGAGAGAGAGTTTCGAGGGATGATCGGTTCGCTGCTGTACTTGATGGCGACGAGGCCAGACATACAGTTCGCCGTGGGATTGTGCGCGCGCTTCCAGTCTTCACCACGCGCGTCTCATCGGCAAGCTGTCAAGCGTATCTTCAGGTATCTTACCTATGCACCTGATCTTGGTCTTTACTATTCAGCATCATCATCTCTTAATTTATCTGGCTTTTCGGACGCTGACTTTGGTGGGTGCCGATTGGATCGCAAGTCGACTTCCGGTACTTGCCAGTTTCTTGGTTCTTCTCTTGTCTCTTGGTCTTCCCGAAAGCAACCTAGAGTTGCTCTTTCGACCACTGAGGCTGAGTACGTAGCTGCTGCTAGCTGCTGCTCACAGTTGGTTTGGATGATTTCCACTCTGTGAGATTTTGGGTTGTTCTTTCCTACCAGAGTTCCCTTGTTTTGCGACAGCACCAGTGCAATTAGTGTAGGGAAAAACCCATGTCTCCATTCAAAAACCAAACACATTGATGTGCACTTTCACTTTTTGCGGGATCAATATGAGAAAGGTGTCATTGACCTTGTTCATGTTGATACCCATCATCAGTTGGCTGACATTTTCACCAAACCCCTAGATCAGTCTACTTTTGAGCGTTTACGAGGGGATTTGGGTGTTGTGTATCCTTTTTAGGATATTTTGAGTCAGTTCATTTCTTTCTTCTTTACTCTTTTCTTGAGTCTTTTTGTGTGTGTTCATTTCATACATATTCACATATCACACTTTTGAGCCTTGCTTCTGTCATATGATTAAACTGCTTTACTTATTCTAGCTGGTACACGCTTTTGAATACTTGTCAATGATCATGCTTTGGTTCAGTTCACTTGATATGTCTGATAGCTGTCATATGCATGGCTTTTATGCTTTAAACATGAAAAATGATCACCATTGCTTCCGGTAACTAGCATGTGTAGGCTGAGTGCTTTTGCTATCTGTTACATGCCTTGTAGCTAGTTCATCACATAGATGCAGATATGCAACTTGGACATCTTTATGCTTTAACATGGAAAATGTGCTATAAAAATGATAAAAATCAAAAATGAATGAAAATTCCATGCCTTTTTATGATTGAGTTGAAAAGATCCAAGTGGGTTTGCTTTGTCGCATTGCATTGTTCTGGACTGCTTACCATAGCACTTTGGTATGAACTAGAACAGTGTGGTGTATGCCAAGACCAATGTCTTAAGCTTCTGATGGTCCAGTTCTGGCCTAGGCTTGACTTGGTCGGTTAGCATAAGGTTTGACATGCAAATAACCCTTGGCAACAATGAAAAAGGAAAATGAAAAAGCCTGAAAATTAAAAAAACAACAAGTTTGTTGAAGCACTTTGTTTTGGACAATGCTTATCTTGGTAGATATCAGTTAGCTTCTGCATCTCATGCTTTACCTTGCTTGTTAACTGGAAAATGTGGTGATGCCTTTGTTTGCAAAAACTGAAAAATGCATGCTAATGACTTTCTTTAGATATCATCTGTTATACTGATCATGCCATGTGTCTTAGACAGTATGTCTTTTGCTATACTTGCTAGATGTTGTAATTGCAGTTAATCATATCTGAGAAGCATGCTTTCTACACTCCACCCACACCCCAGTTGCATTCATTGCATATTTTGAGGGGGAGATGCATTTCAGGGGGAGTCTGCGTCTTAGAGTGCTTGATGAGTTCACTTGTCAACAAGGGGGAGAATTTTTGGTATAAGAGTTTAAGGGGGAGTTTTGGCTTTCTCTGGGATTTGTTCCAGGGGGAGTTTTTGTCCCGTTTGTCCTTACTCTTTTGATATCCTTGTTGATGTTTCTGAGACTGCACTCATTTTGAGCTTTTACTTTTGGTTAACCATAATGACCGTTTCTTGCTTTTGTTTGGCTTTTGGTCATTAGGGTTAAACTTTTACTTTATTTTCTTCTTCTCTGTTTTCTTGTGTTTTGTTTTCGTGTTTCCACGGTTGTTCACAGGTACTGAAGAGCAGATGAAGAGAAGTGTTGACAATGCACTCATCAAGGGGGAGATTGAGGAGCCATGCTGAATAGCGTGGGTCTCATGGCTCCAGAATTGATGAGTCATTGTCAACGGTAGTCAAAGAGGACTGAAATGAGAGAGAAGATCTGCTGCGACTGGGCCGCGTGTGACTCAGGTACACGGGCAGCGAGCGACTGTCGGGCAGAGGGGCCGCGAAGTCGGGCTGGCCCAATCCGGGTACATGGGCTAGGAGCAGTAGAGGATCCACTGGACTGTTGACCGGGATTGACTCAGGTACACGGGCGGCGAGCGATTGTCGGGCTGAGGGAGCTGCGGAATCGGGCCGGCCCAATCCGGGTACCCGGTGCGAAGACATTGGACGCTTTGTCAGTTTCGGCGCAAAACTGACGACCGTTGATTTTGGATCTGATCGTCCTGAGGCGAAGCCGTAGCTGCTACGAAAGCTCCGCATCAGGACAAGTTACCTTTATTTAGGTTTTTACTATTTTGCCTTTAGGCCCATAGTCTGTCAGTTGAGTCTGTAAAAAATCCTAAGGGCATTTCGGTCTTTTCCATTTTTATTCAGAGTCTGTAAAAAACCCTAGGGGTATTTCTGCATTTTTCCATTTAATGGGCTGCCTATAAATAGGCCCCAATATCCTAGGGTTAGGGCACCCTTTTTGATGAAATCACTTTACCAATTCTAAAATTTGTGGGTCACTTTTTTGTGTTCTTCTTCCTGTTTCTTCCTCCGCCGCCGACGTGAATTTTTCTCTGCCGCCGCCGGCTTTCTTGCTTCCTTCTCCGAGCGTTTTTCTCTCACCGTGCCTTCTCATGCAGCAGCACAGCAGCTGTAGGCCCGCCGGCCAAGACAGCTAGCTCCTCTGCATAGCCCCTAGCCGCACTGCAACAGCAGGACAGCGGCACACCTAGCGCTTGCGCCTGGCGTTCACAGCGGCTAGCGCCTGGAAGCTAGCCCCTACACGCGGCTGCTAGCCCCTACGTGTGGTCACGCAGCTGGCCTCTGCGTGCGGTAGCGGAAGCAGGCACGGCAGGGAGCCAACACCAGCCACGCACGACGCCAAGACTCGCAGGCGCGTGATGCATCTGGAACATCTGGAACAGAAGGCTACATCATGCATCATTCTGGCACAAAAACCGAGGTAAGTCTTCATTCATCCTGTAGCATGATTTTATTTCATGTTTTTGTTTAGTTTCCGCAGTATTTTGATCAAGTTTCTAGATCTTATTAGTTCATCTCTGATTAATCCATTTGTTCAGTTGTTTTATTTCAGAATGCACTAAATATTCACAGATAGTTTTATGATCTCATTTTATTTACTGCAGTTGTTTATGTCTAGATTAAATGCGTTAAATATTGTGTTTGCTCTTACTTGATAATCTTCCTATAAACTGTGAATATTTTGCATGTGCTTGATGGATCATTTGTGATTTGGTGAAACCTTTTTGAAGATGTCATTCGTTTTGTGATGATATTTAAATCCGCCTTTAAGCATTGTGTTGGTGTCTTTTTGTTTAGGACACCGGTTGTTTTTAGGCTAGATCATTTTAGGCCTTGTTGATCTATTTACTTTTTCCTCCTAAGTCTGTCGAGGTGCGTTAGGTGTTGGGAGTAGGCCGTTGATTCGAAAGAATTTTTTAGGCGTCCATTCACCCCCCCTCTGGTCGCTACTTTCGGTCCTACACTGGGGGCTTGCTTCAACCCGTATAAAGCTTTTTGCAACTTAAAAACATGTCGAGGAAACTTAGGGTTCTCAAAACCGGGGGGTTGCCTAACATAAACTTCCTCCTCTATGAACCCGTTTAGAAAAGCACTCTTAACGTCCATTTGAAAAAGCTTAAAACCTTTCGAAACGGCAAAAGCTAGAAGAATACGAATGGACTCAAGGCGGGCAACAGGAGCGAAGGTTTCTTCAAAGTCAATACCTTCCTTCTGGCAAAAACCCTGGGCAACTAGTCGAGCTTTGTTGCGCACCACAACCCCATCTTCACCTTGTTTGTTCTTAAACACCCACTTGGTACCTATGGGGTTGCATCCTAGTGGCGGCTCAACTAGTGTCCAAACCCGATTGCGGACAAAGTTCTCAAGCTCTTCTTGCATAGCATTAATCCAGTTAGAATCAGAAAGAGCATGAGAAATGTCTTTGGGCGCAAAAGATTCAACAAACGCAGATTCAGCAAACACAGCGAGTGAGGCAGAAGAACGCAAAGTTCTCTCAGTCAAATCACCTATGATGAGCTCTGAGGGATGGTTACGCTGAACTGCTCGGGTTCCCTGGTGATCTGAAGTCACCTCACCGGAGTCAGCAGCTGGCACCTCTGGACTCGACTGAGGGGGCTCGATCGTAGTGGAAGAAGTGATCAGAGGTCCGCCTTCATCCTCAGTCGAAGTCTCAGAAGGTGTGGGCTCTGCGGGGGATGCAAAAGGCTCACCCTCATCAGCAGCTGGAGTATCCTCATCTTCCTCGAAGATGGACTCTCCAAGCTCATCATCACCAGAAAGCTCAAAAGAAGGAGTCAAAGAAGGCAAGGACTCATCAAATGAAACCTCACAGGTCTCGACAAGCAGCTGGGATTCGAGGTTCCAAACACGGAAGCCTCGAGAATGCAATGCATAACCAAGAAAAACACCATCCTAGCAACGAGACTCAAACTTGTCCAAATGCCCTCCCTTCTTGAGCACAAAGCACTTGCAGCCAAACGCTCGCAAGTGGCTCACCTTGGGCTGTCTGCCAAACCGCAGTTCATATGATGTCTTACCAAGGTAAGCTCTAAGAAAGATGCGGTTGGCCAGATAGCATGCCGTGTTCATGGCTTCAGCCCAAAAACGCCTAGGAGTCCTGTGCTCATCAAGCATCATCCTGGCCATCTCGACTAGCATGCGGTTCTTTCGTTCCACAATGTCGTTCTGTGTGGGAGTGTAAGGAGAAGAAAACTGATGATCCAGACCCTGATCACTACAGAAGCTGACGAACTGAGAGTTCTTGAACTCAGAGCCGTTGTCGGAGTGAAGTGCTCGCATCCGACCATTGTTCTCATTCTTCAGCTTCAAAATCAGGTCATGAACAAAATGAAAAGTCTCATCCTTAGACTCCAAAAAGAAAACCCACGAAAATCGAGAAAAGTCATCAACAATCACAAGTGCATACCACTTCCCACCGACGGAGCGTACCCGAGCTGGACCTACAGTGTCCAAATGTAAAAGCTCGCCCGGATACGAAGTCATCACTTGAGTCACAGGTGAGTGAGAAGCGGCAACCATTTTCCCATGACGACAGGGGATGACAAACTAGATCCTTCTCCATCTTAAGCTTGGGCAATCCTCGGATGAGGTCCATAGAGCTTAACCTGACTAGCAGATCAAAACTCAAGTGACCTAATCTCCTATGCCACTTCCAGAGCTCAGAAGAAGATCCAGCAATCAAACAGCGAGAAGGGCCAAAAGAACTGGAGAAGTCAATTCGAAAAACTTTACCGAAAGGTAAAATCTGACAAACCAAAGACCCTCTAGAATCAACCACAGAAGAATTGCCCTTCTTAAAACGCACTTCCAAACCATCCTCAAGAAGTTGCGAAACAGAAATCAAATTGAAGTTCAAATTCTTAACCAAAGCAACATTCTTCAAAAAGAAATGATCTGAAATGCAAATTGAGCCTATGCCACTTACTTTCCCTTGACCGCTGTTCCCGAACGTGATGTGTTCTTTGGAGCTTGGGGAGTGAGACTGGAGAACCATCTGTGATGTCCCGTCATGTGGCGAGAGCATCCTGAGTCCATGATCCAAACATCCTCCAGTCCCCGGTTCTGCACAATCAGTGGCTGGAAGTGGGAGCAAATGGTCCGGCACCAGGTTTAGCAAAAGAGCTAAACCAGTGTCGAGCCATCTGCTCAAAAGATGGAAAGCGAAAACCATCAACAGAGTTTGGACCAAACGCGGCTCAAAGCGCGGTCCTCGATTCTGCCTAACACTGCGTCCACGAGGTCCAGAACCGTAGCCAAAACGGTCTGGAACTCTGCCGGAACAGACACCACCAACTGGAGCACGGGCAAGAAAGTCGTCTCCTCTATCACCACCTACACGACGCGGCCTGGCCTCCAGCCTCTCTCCGTGCCGAGGAACACACAGTCTACCACCCTGCTGGTAGAACTGCTCATGTTCACCACGAGCTCTCTCTGCTCTCTCAACCCGCTTCCTTCTGAAGCAGAACTTCGCAAGATGCCCGTCTCTCTGACAGTACTCACAATGGTAGGTGGGCTTCTTGGAATGTGGTTGAGGCTTGGGGTTCTTGGGCTTAGTGGTGTTTGGTGTTGTCTTCTTGGGCTGAGAGGGTCCAGGAAGAGAGTCTAGAGTAGTGTGGAGGTGTTTGGGCTTTGGAACCCAGATAGGTTTCTTGGGTGGAGCTTTGGGTGGTTCATGGATCACTCCATCCTTGGGATGACAAACCTGGGAAGACTCAGTGGAGTGAGTCTTGGGATACCTCTGCTCTGGAGTCATTTTACTCCACTCCACTGCCCGGCTGATGGCACTCTCAAAGTCAGCCTTGGTGTAGGTGTAACCTACGCCAAACCCATCCTGCCTCTTGAATTGCCGGATCATCATGCCAAGCTGTGGCTCTCTGGCACTGATCCAACTCAGGATAGAACGGAGGTAAAAGTTCTCACTCTGAGAATCTGCTAGCTCCTCTCTCAAGGAAGCTAGAACCTCTCCACCTGAGACAAGCAGGTCTCACACTCACTCTCTACTTGGACGGACTTTTCGACTTTCAGCTTGATCAACTCCATTCTAAGAGACAGACAGTTCTCACAGACAGTGGGTGGAACTGACAGTGTCTCAATCTCTAGCCTAGTCTGGGCAAGCTCAGCTCTCAACCTCTCCAAATCACCCAAATGTTCATCACCCTTGGATTTTAGTTCAGCTAAGGCAGCTAGATGAGATGGGCAATCAACACAGGGTGCGATGACAGTGGCTTGAGCATCTTTCAGCTCCATCTGAGCGCTTTCAAGCTCAGTGGCCAAAGCGTCCCTCTCATCAACCCTTTCTGTGTACCTGGACTTCAGAGTCGACAGGTCACAGAGAAGCACCTCACACTTCGGGCACTCACTGCTATCACCCAAGCAAGGGGAAGAAGATAGACTCTCAATTCTGCCGTTGGCTACGGCAAGCTCACTCTCTAACTCGTCTATCCTCTTCTTAGCCCCCCTAAGCAGTTTTTCCCGATACTTTAACTCCTGACGATTGCTCTCAAGTAAATCAACAATTTCTCATTCATAGGATGATACCTTGTTGTCGTCGTCGTCGGAGTCATCGGAGGCGCTCTTTTCTTCCCTATCCCCAAGAGCCATTGAACAGAAGCTCTTGCGGGATCTTCGGCGCTGGTGTGAGCGGCTCTTCGGCTTGTCTCCGAAGGCCATGAATTAGAGGCCCGCCGGATCGTCCTTGTCCTTCCCCTTTCTGATGGCGATCTCCTCATCGCTTGAGCTCGATGAAGAGGAAGAAGACGTGGACTGCTTGGAGTAGCTCTTCTCCATCTCGGCGAAGAAGGCCTTGTCGCGCTTCTTGTTCTCTCATCGGTAGTCCTTCAGGGCCTTCTTGAAGAATCGGGTCTTCGGCTTGCCCTTGTTGAAGGATGAGCTCTCGTGCTTGCCGGAGTCATGGAAGCTGCCACCGTTGCCCTTCTTGTGTCCATTGCGCTTGGGCAGTCGGCGCTGAAGTGTCCTGGATCACCACACTCAAAGCATCCGGATTTTGTGCCGTGTCTTTTGAACATTCTCTTATCGTAGACACGACGCACCCGGTTGTTAAAAAGACACAAATCATCATCTCCCAATAACTCTAGCTGGTCCTCAGTGATAGACATCAAAGAGAACCCAACACAACTCATAGAAGAGGGATCAACAGAAGGTGTAGCAAGGGCCAGGGATTTTGATCCAGAACCAGTGAGATTTGATCTCAGCTGGATATCTACCTCAGTGGCCTTCAGCTTGCTAAACAACTCAGAAATGGTCAAGGTATCATAAGAAGTGCTCTCAACGATAGAGGATACCTTGATCTCCGAGATCTTTGGGTCCAAGGTATGGAGAACCTTGAGCGCCTGCTCGTGATCTTAGACTAACTGAGCTCCCTCAGCCTTGTTGTCTCGAAGCTTGTTTATGATCGACTGAAAACGACCAAACAGAGCCTCAACAGATTCACCCAGCTTCTGTGCGAAATTCTCATATTCACGCCGGTAGGTCTGATAGAGCCGAGCCTTGACCTGTGCTATTCCCTCATGGTGTGCCTTGAGGGTAGCCCAGATCTCTCTCGCACTGGAGAGATGGCTCACACGCTCAAACTCAGTGGGACCTAAACCAGAGAAAAGAATGTTCACAGCCTTACTGTTGCTCAGATGTTGAGCAATGATACCAACAGTACCATGCTCAGCGACTGGCAATATGACAAACGTGGTGTGAACGCAAATGTCCCAAATGTCCGAACCCTGGCTCATGAGATAAGCTCGCAGTGCGAGTCTTCCAATAATTATAGCCATAGGCTTCCAGGGACGGGACCTTGCCAGGAGACGTCATGGTCACTACTGGGGTTTAGAACCGGTTAAGGTATGGAAAAACCCTAACCTCGCTCTGATACCACTTGTAGGACTGAAAGTAGCGACCAGAGGGGGGTGAATGGGCGCCTTAAAAATTCTTTCGAATCAATGGCCTGTTCCCAATACCCAACGCACCTCAAAAGACTAAGCAGCAGAAAATAAACACATAGCCTAAGTCTAAAGGTATCTAGCCTAGAAGCAGCTGATGACAAATAGAGGACTATCAAAGCAGTGCTAACAGACAGATAAATAGTATACGCAAGACTAGGCAAGACAAACTTCTCAGTAAAGCAATCTCGGTGCACTATGAGAGAGAAGAGAAGTTACCTGTTCAAATCTGTCTCCTGTTCGAAACTCAGCGAAGCCTGCTTCGCTGGACGAAGTCTGCTTCGTAGTGTCAAAGCCTGTGTCGGAGGACGAGGTCTATTTCACTGGTCGAAGTCTGTCGAAGGTGTGTGAAAATGCTAAAGGTATGTTTTGGTCTAGCCTAGTTCGAAGTGGCAGGAATCGAAGTATGCTTCGAAGCGAAGTATAACAAAGTCGGAGCCTGCTTCGAAGTATGTACTTCGAAGGCAAGACTTCGAACACAGCTTCGAACCAAGTACTTCGAAGCCAAACCTTCGAACAAAAACACTTCGAACGCAACACACAGACAGACAACCTTCGAATAAAGAAGCGAAGCCTGTCACACGACAGAGGCACCAAATTCGAAGCCTACACTCTACCTTCGAAAAGAGCAAGCTTCGAAAAGAGAAGCGAAGGCTGACACGCGACAAAGAAACCAAAACGAAGCCTACACTCTACCTTCGAACAGAACACAACAAGGACCTTCGTAGACGATGAAAGCAAAACACTGAGTGAAGTTTAACAGAACGACAAGCTTCGTAGCCAACTTCGAAACCTATCGAAGTGTAGACTTCGAAGAGCTCGAGTCGGAGTACCTTCGCACTGTCGTTCGAAGTATGAGACGCTGTCAGTTCAAAAAGTACATCGAAGCTAGCAACTCAGGACACAGAATGAAGTTCGAAGTTCGAACGAAGCCTTCGAGTATTTCAGATCGAAGCCTGCCTCACGGAGCTGAGGGGCTTCGAACAGAGAGGATGGCTTCGCCAGAAAACAGTCAGAAAAGTTGCTAGAGCCTGTCAACTTCGATCAAAAAGCTGCGCAGTAGAAAGCAAAAAGCTGGCACAGTGTACTGTTGCTATAGAGTAGTAGTACTACTTGCAATAGCAAGAACTAGTACTACTTGTGTGAAGAACACACGCAACAGAAGCTTCCGAAGCCTCAAAATCAATGGAAAAACTTGTTGTACGAGTGAAATGAAGCCATTAAAACTCGGCCATTGTGGGTCAAAGCCTCCTGCCGGAGGGTTCGCCCAGAGCAGAGTTGAGTCCGGCCATTGGGGGCTGAGCTCATTCTGCGTAGGGTTCGGCCATTGGGTTCCGAACTCACTGTACGGAGGGTTAGGCCACTGGGGTCCGAAGCCACCGTGCGGAGGGTTCGGCCAATGTGGTCTAAAGCCACCTCCTGACTGGCTTGGCCCCTTTGGCTGTCTTAGCCTTTTTGTGTGGGGGGCTATTTCCTTGGCTTTCTTCTGATGTTTGTTCAACAGCATCTAATGCGTCACCTTCGGTTTCTTGCGAGCCCTAGCCAAAGGAGATGTGCTGAAATTTCTTTTCCACACTCCTACTTCAGGGTTCTTTGGTACGAGTGTGCATGTGCATGATTCTCCAATAATGACCACTTTCCCCTTAGTTGACTCGGCCTGCTCTGGTCGAATCAGTACTCTCTTCTTGTTGAGGTCGACGGTGTTCATGGGAAAAGGGTCTTTGTCCATCTTCATCTTTGGATTGGGGTCTATTTTCAATCGTCCTTCTTCTATGGCTGATTGAACCTGTCGACGAAAAACATTTCAGTCGTTAGTATAATGGGAATGTGAATCATGCCACTTACAGTAGGGGCGTTTCTTTAGTGCGTCGATGGATGGAATGACTTGGCCTTTAGGCAACCTGAGAAGCTAGTTCTTCAAGAGGAAATCAAATATTTTATCGCACTTAGTTATATCGAACGAGTATTTGACTTCGCTAGGCCGACTCTTAGTGGGAGACGGCCGTAGTTCAGAACAAGTGACGGGTTTGCTCTTAGCGTTCCAAACCCATTCAGCCGTGTACATATCAGCCGAATCTTCTTCTTCCTCTGATTCTTCCTCATCAGAGTGCTCCATAATGTGGACTTCAGACCTAGGTTTGTTAAATGTTTTGACAAACTTTTTATCTTTGGCTTGGCCTTCCCGGACTAAAGCCTTTTGTAAGACTTGGCTAACAACCAAAAAGTTTTGGTTGTATAGCTTCTCTTTAATCTCAGAACACAACCCATTGAAAGCTAGGTCCGCTAAATCCCTCTCTAAAATATTGAGACTAAAACATCGGTTTCTGGTATCTCTAAAGCGCTTGATGTACTCGGAGACACTTTCGCTAGATTTTTGTCTAACTAATGTCAAGTGTGAAAGCCTAAGTTCTGTCTCACCTGTATAAAAATAGTCATGGAAATTTTGTTCCAATTCAGCCCACGTTTGGACAGAGTTTGGCGGGAGCACCGAAAACCAAGTAAAAGCAGTGTCGGATAGTGAGAGAGAAAATAGTGTAAGTTTTAAAGTGTCTGACCCACTAGCTTCTCCACATTGCGCTAAGAACTGGCTGCCATGTTCTAGTGTGATTTTGCTACCCTCACCATCGAACTTGGTGAATTCATGGACTCTATAGCCGTGAAGGTATGGTATAGTGTCGAAATGGTCGGGGTACGGCTTCTGGTAAACTCTAGCCTGACCCCTAGGCACGAAACTGGTGCACTCCCTAAACAGTGTGCAGATCCGCTCCTCAATGTCATCCTGGCCCTCTACCAGTGTGCGCCTCTCATGCGGTAGGTGCGACACGCTGGTGGTATGTCGGCGTGTCGGTCGTGGGGGTCTTCCTCGTGTGCTGGCTCTAGGTGTATGACGTGTTCAGGCTTATGCAATTGTGCATGTGGCGCGGCAAAGCGGGAAAAACTAGCGCGGGCGCAGGTGGTGTGCGATAAACAGGGTTAGCTTGGTAATGGCTTGCCTCGACCATATACGTTGAGGTCGAAGATGTGATGGTCTTGCCAGTACTACCGTCGGTTCTGCTATAGATGCGATTCACCGAAGGTACACTAGCGATTGGAGTTGGGGGAACGGCCTCAGTAAAGCCGAACCTTCTCTATTTGAGAGCTAACTGCTGAATCTAAATGGTTGGCTAGCGAAGCGTTAACAGCTTGATCTACCAATGCAGCTATTTTTTGCTCAATATCTAGAGAAGATAAAGGAGGCGATGCTGGTGTTACCTGGGCCTGAGTGAGGTCGAGGATGTTTATGTCGCGCTTGAGGAATCCCGCGTGTGTCTTGACGTAGCTTCCAGGCATGAGGTCATGTAGTGCTTTCATGATGTTGCGGTTGTCGATATCTTCGGGGATATCTTCGAGGGTAGGCGTCATGATGTTGCGGTTGTCCATATATGCACCCCCCATAGGATCCATCGGCGATGTAGACGTAGTAGTCGTTGTAGACATATCCACCGCTGATGTAGATGTACTTGTCATGTTGGCGTAGCCCTCCCCAGCGGAGTCGCCAAAAAGTATGTTAACACGAAAATGTGCCCCCGCACTTGAGTCAGTTTGACGATCCAAAAGTGTGCGGATACTTAGGGACAAGCCTAAGCGTAACACAACACTGACGTCATACACATAGAAATAATAAGATCACATAGAAATAATCCAATTAGCCAAAAAGAAATATATTAAATAAAATAAACTAGCCAGCTGAACGGAGCCTAACTGATTTGAAGTGTATTGTGTGAAGGGCTCACCGAAGGGGGCCTTCGGCATTTGGTGCGAAGGGTTTCGCCGAAGGGGCCTTTGGCGTCTAGATCAATGTGACCGAAGGCAGGCTCCAAACAGATCTCAACGTGAAATCACCTCCGAACAGCAGGGTTCGGTGTGAAATCTTTGACACGACAAAAATACTCCAACGCGACTCGCTGGCGCGACTTCGTCCGACACAAAGTGTAGGCGTGGCGAAGCCTGAGGCGACGAAGCCTACTATGAAGTGCTCTGGCGTGCAAGACTTGGTCAATCCGACAAAAGCGTGATAGGTCCGACACGGGTAGTCGAAGCAGTGGTTCCACCGAAGGTTGTTCTAACAGCCTTTGAAACTAGTTTCCTAGCTCCGGACACCTCTGGTGAAAGGGCTCTGAGCGTGAAAACCTGCAACAGAACAGAGATCAAGTGCCAATTCAGCCTGGAGACTGAATCTGCTAAGTGTTGCAGTTGAGAAACTGAAGGTAGCAATCTATTACGTAGATTAACGGGTACTTCACAGGAGAAGTAACAAGGCGATGGAAATCTGTTACGTAGATTAATGGGTACTTCATGAGCGAAGTAACAAGGCTTACCACTATTTCGAAGTGGCCGGTGGAGGGCTTCTAGGCAAACCCTCGAAAGTAGTATAGGAAAATAAATGAAAAGTAAAGGTATGGTTCAAACTAGGGTTTGAAGTTGATTTGTGTTGAGGAGGTCTAATGAACCGGCCTCACCACTATATTTATAGGGGCTAGTCTTCTTATCTCTAAGGATAATCTGGTATGATTCTGCCTAATCAAATTTAGGGATAAAAACAGCCAGAATCAGACTCAAACTCTATCTCCTAAACATCCCGAAGTGGGCCTTCGGCAAGGCCTGCCGAAGCCTGCTCCTCGGGCCGAAGCTTCGGCGAGGTAGGCCTCCGAAGGACTTTGGGCCAAAGGTAGCAGGCCGCTAAAAGGCTTCTAAAGCTCAATGTTCGATGGGCCTTCGGCCCTGTAAGGCTTCGGCCTGATCCAAGACTTGTGTATTTTTGGCCCAAATTACCAAAATTGATATTTTGACAATCTTGACCATTAATGCCATTTTTTGCTATTAACACATCTACATGGTGATCAACTATGAAATTCGCAACAATTTGGCCTTTCATAGCTTTCAAGGGTTCATAAGCCAAATCGTACTCAATTAAAGCATAACCCCATTTTCCGATTCTCCCACTTAGAATCAGCTTTTGCAACATGTATTTTATAACATCAGTTTGACAAGTAATGATCTATGTGCTAGATAGAAGATAGTGATGAAGTTTGGTACATGCATAATAAAGTGATAAACATAAACACTCTAAAAACACGTACCATATCTCGGCAACCAACAGGCGGTGACTCAAGAACATGATGATGTACTCATTTCCCTCCACCTCCTGAGTCAACACAACTCCTATCACACTATCTTCTGCAACAATGTACAACCGAAATGGAATCCTTGCCTTTGGTGCCCTTACAACAGGTGGTGAAATAGGGCCCACTCATGTAGCTCTGTGAAAGAGTTTCTGTCGCCGGCGTGTGACGTGTGGGCTCAGTGTACGGCGCTAGGCGCTGTCGTGATTTGTGCGCCGCCGGATGCACCAAACTAGTGTGGAGAAACTAGAGCACATGTCGCCGTTTTTTCTTTGCGTCGCTCCTGGTTGCTGACGCACGGGGCCGGTTGCTGCAGTGAGCGGAGAATAGCATAAGGCGCATTCTGGGGGAGCTCACGAGGAGTCCGTGCAGAGCACTGCACACACGGCAGGAGGGCACAATGATGAACAGTAATTATCTTCTCGATTTGCGTGCACGTTCAGTTTTATCTCAGATTATTTAGTGATTTCTGGTTCTCTGTTATATTATTCTATTTATCAAACTTTTCCTTGAAATATCACATGATCTAGGTGCACTTACTTGTTTGTTTAAATGTCTTGATGATATTGATGAAATTCAATGATTGAATGAAATGCTTGTCCATCTATAGTTTGATATGTGAGCATTGTTTATTTACTACATGTATTTTGTTGAATTAAATGCGTTAAACATTGTAATTTTCTCACATCTATTGGATGGTCTGTGAATTGTGAACATTATTTATTAGCACTTGATGATTTGCCTATCGAGTCCGTGATTTTCTCCTTAATCTGCCTTTAAGCACTTTGGTGGTGTCTTTTCAATTAGGATACCGGTCGTTTTTAGGCTAGATTAGTTTTATTGCTTATGAACTCTCAGACTGTCGCATCACATCATATTTGTAGGAGAGTGATAGCGCTATTTTCATCTGTCTTTCTGGCTTGAGTTTTTTGGTTATCTATTGAGGTGTGTTGAGTGTTGGGAGAAGGCCATCGATTCGAAAGCATTTTTGAGGCGCCCATTCACCCCCTTTGGTTGCTACTATCAGTCCTACAAGTGGTATCAGAGCGAGGTTAGGGTTTTTCCATACCTTAACCGGTTCTAACCCTAAGTAGCGATCATGACTTCTTCTGGAAAGGTCCCATCTCTTGATGTTTTGGCTATAATTATTGGAAGACTCGCCTGCAACCCTCTCTATTGAGCTAGAGCTTAGGGATATGGGATATGTGTGTTCATGCCATGTTCACTATGCATTCGGCTGCTGAGTGTACTACCCCTAAGATAGTCGCTTTGCATGACCTAAACAACAAGGCAGTGAACATATTGTTTTTTGGTTTAGGTCCCAGTGAGTTTGAGCGTGATAGCCACCTCGATACTGCTCGAGAGATCTGGGCTACCCTCCAGACACACCATGAGGGGACAGCTCAAGTCAAGGCTAGGCTCTATTAGACCTATCAGCATGAGTATGAAAATTTCTCACAAAAGCTAGGCGAAACAGTCGAGGCTTTGTTTGGTCTCTTTTAGTCGAATTATTAAATAGCTTCGGGCCAACAAGGTCGATCATGATCAGCTGGTCTCAGATCATGAAGAGGCGCTCAAGGTTCTTCATACCTTGGACCCTAAGATCTGGGAGATCAAGGTATCCTCTATTATTGAGAGCGCTTCTTATGATACCTTGACTGTCGTAGAGCTTTTCACCAAGCTCAAGGCCTCATGATCAAGAAGGGGAAGGAAAAGGATGATCCGGCGTTCCTCTAATTCATGGCCTTCAGGGACAAGCCAAAGACTCGCTAGCACCGCAGCCGAATATCCCGCAAGAGCATATGCTCAATAGCTCTTGGGGATAAAGAAGATAAGGGCTCCTCCAACAACTCTGACGATGATGATGACGAGAAGGTATCTTCCTATGAATGTGAAGTCGTTGAATTACTTGAAGAAAACCATCAGGAGTTGAAATATCGGGAGAAACTACTTAGAGGGGCTAAGAAGAGGATAGATGATCTTGAGAGTGAGCTTGCTATGGCTAATAGCAAGATTAAGAGTCTATCTTCTTTCCCTTGCTTGGGTGAGAGTAGTGAGTGCCCTAACTGTGAGGTGTTGTTGTGTGACCTGACTACTCTGAAGTCCAGGTACACTGAGAGGGTAGATGAGAGAGACGCTTTGGCCACTGAGCTTGAAAGTGCTCAGTTGGAGCTGAAATATGCTCATGCCTCAGTCATCTTGCCCTGTAGAGACTTCCCATCCCACTTATCTGATCTAGCTAAGATGGGAGCGAAGGGTGATGAGCAGTTGGGCAAGTTAGAGAGAGTTAGATCTGAGCTAGAGCAGACTAAGCTTGAGCTTGAGACATTGTCAGTTCCACCCATTGTCTTTGAAAACTACTTGTGTCTAAGGTTGGAGCTGATCAAGCTAAAAGTTGATAAGACTATTCAGGTTGATAGTGAGTGTGAGATCTGCTTGTTTCAGGTGGAGGTGCTAGCTTCCTTGAGAGAGGAGTTAGTTGATGCTCAAAATGAGAACTCTTATCTCCGTCAGATCCTGAGTTGGGTGAGTGCCAGAGAGTCTCAGCTCGGCATGATGATCCAACAGTTCAAGATGCAGGATGGTTTTGGAGTAGGTTACACCTACACCCAGGATGATTTTGAGAGCGCTGTGAGTAGGGCTATAGAGTGGAGTAAGATGACCCTAGAGCAGAGATATCCCAAGACCCACTCTACTAAGTCCTTTCAGGTTAGTCAGCCTAAGAATGGTGTTTTTCCAAGAGAAACCTAGAGCTCCACCAAAGAAATCTGTCTAGATCCTAAATCCCAAACACCTCCACACTTCTCTTGACTCTCTACCAGGACCCTCTCATACCAAAGAGCCAACACCCAACACCACCAAGCCCAAGAAACCCAAGCCTCAACCACATCCCAAGAAGCCTACCTATCACTGTGAGTTCTGTAAGAGAAAAGGACATTTTGCGGAGTTTTGCTTCAGGAAGAAGCGGGTTGAGAGAGAAGAGAGAGCTTTAGGTGGGCAGGAGCAGTTCTAACAGTAGGGTGGTAGACAGAGAGTCTCGTAACGTGGTGAGAGGCTAGAGGCCAGGGCGTGTCATGTAGGTGGTGGTAGAGGAGACGGATTTCGTGTGCGTGCTCCGGAGGGTGGTTTTCGCTTCGGTAGAGCTGCAAGTCATTCTGGATACAGCTTTAGACCTCATGGTTGTGACTTTAGGCAGAATAGAGGACCGCACTTTGAGTCATGCTTTGGTCCAGACTCTTACACTTCTTTCTGCTTTCCGTCTTTTGAGCACATGGCTCGACACTAGTGTTGACACGAAAACGTGCCCCCGCACTTGGGTCAGTCCGGCGATGCAAAAGTGCACGGATACTCAGGGATAGGCCGAAGCATGACGTAGCACCGACGCCGCGTTCCGACTACCCTTAATAGTGATAAGGGGGTGGAGTCGCCAGGCAACCAGATTACACAAAATAATCCAATTAGCCAAAAGAAATAGGTTAAACAGGTTAAAATCAACAAACCAGTAGGAGTCCTCCTGGTTCGAAGCCTGATGCGAAGGGTGCGCCGAAGGGTACCTTCGGCGCCCAGACTGATCCGGCCGAAGGTAGACTTCGAACGGATCTGAACATGGTGATCGTCTCCGAACAGTGGGGTTCGGTGTGCAATCTCCGATGCAACGAATTACAGAGTAGTGACGCGAAGGCCACACGCGGGTGCAACTTCATCTAGTGCGGAGTATGTTCGTGGTGAAGCTTGCGACGAAGTGTGCTGGTCGAAGCCTGTTGTCGAAGCCTGCGGTCCTGTCGAAGGGTGTCCTGGGGACCTCTGGAACCGATCTCTCAGCTTCGGACACCTCCGGCGAAGGGGCTCCGAACGTGCGAACCTGCAACAGAGACGATGTGAAGTACCAATTCAGCCTTAGGACCGAATTTTGCGAGGTGTTGCACGGGTGGCGAAGGTAGCAATCTATTACGCAGATTAGCGGATACTTCACAGGCAAAGTAACAAGGCGATAGCAATCTGTTACGTAGATTAACGGGGACTTCACGGGCGAAGTACCAAGGCTAACCACTGTTCCGTAGCGGTGGACGGAGGGCTTCCAGGCAAACCCACGAAGAGGTACAGAAAAGTAAAGGTAAAAGTAAAGGTACGATCAAAGCATGGCTTTGGTTTGGTTTGAGTTGGGGGTCGGTTCTCCACGCCAGCCTGGCCTCTCTATTTATAGGGGGTTAACCCCTAATCTAATCTACTATTAATCCGGTCGGATAGAGATAAAGATTGAGCTGGAAACGCATCCAACTCTATCTCTGCCGAGGTGGGCTTCGGCCAGGCCCATCGAGGCTTGCTCCTCGGGCCGAAGCTTCAGTAGTGTGGGCTTCGCCCAAGACCGTCGAGGCTTGCTCCTCGGGCCAAAGCTTCGGTAGCGTGGACTTCGGCCAGGCCCGTTGAGGCTTTCTCCTCGGGCCGAAGCTTCGGCAGCGTGGGCCTCCGAAGGGTTCTGAAGCTTCGACAGCTGTGGGCCTCCGAAGGCTTCCTGGCTGAAGCCCATGGGCTGGCTAGAGGCTTTCGGAGCCCATAGCTTGATGGACTTTGGCCCTGTAGGGCTTCGGACGAACCCTAGACATGTGTATTTTTGGCCCAAATCATCAAATTGATATTTTGACAATCTAGCCATTAATGCCATTTTTTGCTATCAACACATGCCCCCCTGCCTTTTAGTGAACTAGTGAACTAAACGCACAACGAGCTGAAGATGATATCATCCATATCGTCTTTCCGACACTTTGTTATGTTTGCCACACACTTGGGAAATACCTTTTCAAGTATCTACCATTCAAAGCTCTTCGAAACCGCTCTCCTTGTAGAGATTCCAACACGTATGCATTGCCGGGAGCGATTTCGGCTATCTTAAAAGGACCTTCCCAACTAGGTGACCATTTGCCAAATTTAGGACTTTTCGTGCCTAAAGGCAAAATCGTTTTCCATACCAAGTCTCCTATTTGAAACAATTTTGGTTTAAACTTCTTGTTGTAGGCTTTAGCTACTCTTTTCTTGTCTACTTCTATGGCTTCTAAAGCCCTTAGCCTCTTATCGGTCACTTCCTCCAGATTATCCTTCAGAAGAGCTTCATACTCATTGACCGATAAGCCGTCTTGCTTTAACACTCTTAAGGAGCCTAGATCTACCTCCACAGGCAGAACGGCCTCTTGTCCATAAACCAACTCATATGGACTGACCTTGGTGGCACCGTGCTTTGCAATCCTACAAGCCCATAACGCCTCGGAAAGCACTTCATGCCACCTTTTAGGAAACTCTTCAATTTTCTTCTTAACAAGCTTAATCACGGTTTTATTACTAGACTCGGCCTTACCATTGGCCTGAGCATAGTAAGGTGAAGAGTTTATCAACTTAATGCCATATTATTCGGCGAAGTCCCTTACTTCTTTAGAAACAAATGAACTACCTTGATCCGTAGTAAGAGTTTGAGGGATGTCGAATCTATGTATGATGTGCTTTAAAATAAAATTGCGTACCTCATTATGGGTCATGTTCTTGAGAGGTACGGCCTCGGTCCATTTGGTGAAGTAATTTGTCGCCATCAACACGAACCGATGCCCCTTTGAGGAAGGAGGGTAGATCTGGCCGATGAAGTCTAAACCCCAACCTCGAAACGGCCATGGCTTGACAATAGGATTGAGCAATGAGGCAGGAGCTAACTGGATGTTGCCAAACTGCTGACATGCCTCACACCCTCTATAGTACTTGAAACAATCTTCAGTCATAGTTGGCCAATAAAAACCCGCTCTTTTGAGCATCCAACTCATCTTTTGGGCCGACTGGTGAGTGCCTCAAAGCACCTCATGGACGTCTCCTGTAGCCACCTGGGATTGCTCATGGTCTAAACACTTCAATAGCACTTCGTCGATGGTTCGGCGGTACAATGTGTTGCCTACCAACATGAATTTTAATGCTTGTCACCGAACCTTCCGATCAACCCTTCGGCTAGGGTCTCTCAAATACTGGACGATTGGGATTCTCCAATCGCCCTCACGGGTTTCAGAGGGCTTCGCTAGTACACCTTTCGAAAAACCTCTAAAACACTGGCCTCGGGGTGCCCCCCGAGCCCTTCCAGCTCCTACTGAAGCCTGGCCGAGGTGGCCGTTCGGAGTGTGTTGGGCCGAAGCTCTTCGGAGGGTTTGGACCCTAGAGAGCCTTCCCCGTCCGAGAGGCTTCAGACTATAGGCTCCGGCATGCCGGACCCCTCGATGGGCGGAGCACTCTGATCCAGGGGCTCCAGCGTGCGATGGCCTTCAGCGACCCGAGGGCTTCGACCCGAAGGGTGCGCCTGTCTGGTATTACTGGCTTCGGCAGTGAGACCAAACATCGGCTTCTCCAATACAGAAAATTTCCCTCTCCTGACTTGGTAGCCAGATGCTTGCTGAGCCAAATCATTGGCAACTGAATTGGCCTCTCTTGACACGTGAGATATTTTGAAATCATCAAAAGTAGCAACTATGTCTAGACATTTGTCCAAGTAGCTATTCAGCAAGCCATTAAAACGTTGAGCATTCTTAGCTACTTGTTGTACTACTAATAACGAATCACCATACGTGTGAACATTCTTAGCGCCTATAGACACTAGTAGTTCAAGACCTAGCAACAAAGCCTCGTATTCGGCTTGGTTATTAGTGGAAGAAAATTCTAGTCTGGCCGAGGTTTCAAAGCGCATAAAACCAGGTGATATGAGAACCACTCCAATACCTTGGCCACTCTTGCAAGCCGAACCATCAAAATAGATTTTCCATGGTATTACCTCAACTAGAGTAATAGCATCACTCCAGCTAATGTCTATGTGATGATCAACTATAAAGTCGGCCACGACTTGGCCTTTCATCACCCTTAGGGGCTCATAGGCCAAATCGTACTCAATCAACGCGTAAGCCCATTTTCCGATTCTTCCACTTAGAATCGGCTTCTGTAACATATGCTTTATAACATCGGTTTGGCAAACGACAACACATGTGGTGGGGAGAAGATAATGGCGTAACTTGGTGCATGCGTAATAAAGTGATAAACATAATCGCTCCACAAACGCGTACCTGGTTTCGGCGTCCAGCAGGCGGCGGCTCAGGAATGTGATGATGCACTCCTTTCCCTCTACCTCCTGGGTTAGCATGGCCCCAATTACGCCATCTTCAGCGGTGATGTATAGCCGAAACAGAATCCTGGCCTTGGGTGCTCTCACCACGGGTGGTGATGACAAGCACTCCTTGATCTTCTCAAAAGCGCTTTGCTGACTTGCCCCCCAAGTGAACTCAACTTCATTTTTTAGCCGGAGTATGGGGACAAAGGCATCAATCTTGCCGGACAAGTTGGATATAAAGTGACGCAAATAGTTCAACTTGCTTAGCAACTTTTGCACATCCTTCTTGCATGTCGGCGCTGCAACGTTTCTAATCTTCTCAAGTCTCTTAGGATCAATTTCTATACCTCTCTCATGAATCATGAAACCTAAGAACTTACCCGCCGACACACCAAAAGCACACTTGAGTGGGTTCATTATCAACCCATACTGTCGCATCCTATCGAAAGCAACTTTCAAATCATCTAAATGGTTTCCCATAGCGTCCGATTTGACCATGTCATCATCGATGTAAACTTATAACATGACTCCTAACAAGTCATGAAAGATCAAGTTCATAGCGCGCTGATACGTGGCGCCGGCATTTTTCAAACCAAAAGTCATGACGACCCACTCGAACAAACCGACAAAACCAAGGTATCGAAAGGCCATTTTATAGACGTCCTCTTCGGCCATAAAGATTTGATTATAACCAGCATTTCCATCAAGAAAACTTAGTACCTTATGTCCCGAGGCGTCGTTGACCAGCATGTCGGCTATTGGCATCGGATACTCGTATTTTGGAGTGGCTCTGATCAGATCCCTGGAATCAATGCATACTCGTATCTTGCCGCTCCCTTTCTTCTCTACAGGCACAATGTTAGCAACCCATTCCGCGTACCTGCATGGCCTAATAAATTCAGCCTTAAGTAATCGTTCCACTTCCTCCTTAACTCGGTCATAGACAGCCGAATTAAAGTGGCGAGGAGGCTGTTTATAAGGCCTAAACCCGGGCTTGATGGGCAACCGATGCTCCACGAGCTCGCGGCATAGCTCTGGCATTTCGCTATACTCCCATGTGAAACAATCGACATACGACCGAAGTAACTTTATTACTTTAGCCTTCTCATCGGGATGTAAATGTTGGTTTACAAAAGTCGGCCTTGGGACACTACCATTACCTATATCAACTTCCTCCAAGGGATCGGACGATGCAAAACCTTGCCCTAATTTTTCTACTTCGCTAAAGTCCTCGATGGCTTCGGCGATACCGTCTTTATTACACCGATACTGCTCCACTCGAGACTTTAGCCAATCTAGATTATTCTTGCTAGACATGACTACTAATACAAAAATAGCCGTGCTACTCCAGCCAGCTTTACAGACACTGGTACAAACCATCCTCCGGATATACTAACAAAGTCATAATCCGAAAGATCTCTACCTGATAGACACTCTACTTTGTTATGGACGGCGTCAACCGACACATCGGCCAAAGCTACTTGGGCTGAAGTATACACGGGGATGACCTCCACCTCATCGCCGTCCCATTGTATCAAGCACTGGTGTAGGGTAGAGGGGATGCAACAGTTCGCATGGATCCAGTCGCGTCCGAGTAACACACTATAGTTACCTTGTACGTCGACGACGAAGAATGCTGTCGGCAACATCTTGTTGCCCACCGTCAACTCCATAGAGAGTACTCCCTTGGCCTCAGAGCTCTCGCCGTTGAAGCCGTTGAGCATCAAGTTAGTCTTCTTCAGGTCATCTTCGTCCCTGCCAAGTTTCTTCAACAAAGAATAAGGCATTAGGTTAACAGTGGCGTCGTCGTCGACGAGCATCCGGGAAATCGGCCTCCCATCGATGTGACCCCTGACGTAGAGGGGTTTTAGATGGCGAGCCGAGTCCTCGGGCTTCTTGAAGATGGCGTTGCGCGGACCGAGGTTCAATTGGGTGACCTCGGCCTCATCCCGTGGTAGGGCGAACTCGGCAGGAAGCGTGACGATGTTGATGTCCATCACCTGGGGTGCGGGTCCCTCAGAGACGGGCGAGTAATCGTCGTCGAGCATGTCGTCCTCGTCGTTGCTTGTACTAGGAGCTGGGTTGGTTACCTCAACCGGCTTCTCTCTCCATACCTGCTTCGTGGCTGGCCAGGGGCGGATCTCTTAGAAGATGGCATCGCGCTCAGCCTCAGCTACCTTCTCGCGCATCTCCTATGCCCGCAGCCTTTGTAGGCGTCTCTTCTGTGATTTGGACATGCCCGGAGGAGCCAAAGATGGCTGCGGCTTGGTGCCTGGAGCTACTGTTCGACTCCTGTTAATTCTGGTTGAAGTGTGCCCTTCAGTCGCAGGCGCCCTATGTTCGAAGGGGGCTTCGCTGCGAACCCCATCAAATGGATCAACCTCGTTCGGCCGATCGAACCAAGCTTCGGCGCGAAGCTCGGCCGAAGCATGCGGTTTACCTCCGTCAGACCTCGGCGACAAAGTCTTCGGGATTGGGACTTCCTGCGACCCAACTTTGATGGTTATGGCTTCGGACTCCCTGACTTCGGCCTCCGCGTGCTCGCACTCTTCAGCTTCGCTCTGCATGGTTCGGTTCGGAGGCACCACGGACAGTCTGTGGACAATGCCCCCCTCCGCTGCGTCTGTTTGCCCCTGCCATCCATAATACTCCGAAGGAAAACAAGGCATGGGGTTAGTCTGCGGAGGGTACCCTGACCCGGATACGTACGGGGCCCACAGGGTCCCCGCCCAGTCATACGACGGAGGCATCGGAGGCTTTAGCGGCCTCGGCCACTGCGAGCCGAACCCGTCACCCGGAGGGGGGTTCGGCCAAGTCGAAGGTATCTCCGACCACACCAGCGAAGGATCCTGCTAGGTCGGAGGTATGTTCGGCCAGTGCGGGCCAAAGCCTCCCATCGGAGAAGTCCAGTGCGGTGCGGGGTTCGGCCATTGGGGGCCGAAGTTGTTGCACAGGGGACCCGGCCACTTGGGCTCGAAGCTGTTGTACGGGGGGTTCGGCCATTGTGGCTCGGAACCACCGTGCGGAGCATCAGGCCATTGTGGTCCGAAGCCCTCGTGCGGAGGGTTCGCTGGCTTCGGACCGAAGCCACCCTTCGAAGGTCTTGGACCCTTCGGCTGTTTTAGCTTAGCGTGCGGACCTGCTTCTTTGGCCCTCCTCTTATTCTTGTTTAACAGCATGTTATACGTCACCTTCGGCCTCTTGCGAGCCTTAGCCGAAGGGGTATTGATGTTTTGTTTCCACACTCCTACCTAGGGGTTCTTTGGTACGAGTGTGCGAGTGCTCGGTTCTCCAACAATCACATCTTTCCCTTTAGCAGACTCGGCCTGTTCTGGCCGAATCAACACCTTTTTCTCGCCGAGGTCGACGGCGTTTACTAGAAAAGGATCTTTATCCATCTTCATTTTTTGATCATGGTCTATCTTCAATCGTCCTTCTTCTATGGCCGATTGTATCTGTCGTCGAAAAACATTGCAATCATTAGTATTATGAGAATGCGAATCATGCCACTTACAGTATAAATGCTTCTTTAACTCGTCGGCAGGTGGGATAACTTGACCCTTAGGTAACCTAAGAAGCTAACTCTTTAAGAGGAAATCAAATATTTTATCACATTTAGTCACATCGAACGAGTACTTGACCTCATTAAGTCTATTCTTCGTGGGGGATGGTCGTAGTTTGGAGCAAGTGACATATTTGTTTTTAGTGTTTGTAACCCATTCAGCCGCATACATGTCGGCCGAATCCTCCTCCTCTGACTCCTCCTCATCAGAGCATTCCATGATGTGGATTTCGGCCCTAGGCTTGCTAAACGTCTTAATAAATTTCTTATCTTTGGCTCAACCTTCTTGGACCAGAGCCTGCTGTAGAACTTGGCTAACTTCTAAAAAGTTTTGGTTATCTAACCTTTCTTTAAGTTCGGAACGCAACCCATTAAAAGCTAATTCCGCCAAGTCCCTTTCTGAAATATTAAGGCTGAAATATCGGTTTCTAGTATCCCTGAAACGCTTAATATACTCAGAGGCGCTCTCACTAGATTTTTTCTTAACCGATGTCAAATGCGAAAGCATATGTTCTGTTTCACCCGTGTAGAAATAATCATGGAATTTCTGTTCTAAATTGTCCCACGTGTGGATGGAGTTCGGTGGGAGCGCTGAAAACCAAGTGAAAGCTGTGCCGGATAGCGAGAGAGAAAACAGTCTAACTTTTAGGGCATCTATCCCGCTAACCTCTCCACACTGCGCCAAAAATTGACTAACATGCTCTAGCGTGGTCCTGCTACCCTCGCCATCGAATTTAGTGAACTCAGGGATCCTATAGCCGCAGGGGTAGGGTACTGTATCAAGATGATCGGGGTATGGTTTGCGATAAACCCTAACTCGTCCCTTGGGCACAAAGCCGGCACACTCCCTAAACAGTGTGCGGACCCGCTCATCTATATCATCTTGGTAGTTTGTTTGCATGCGCCTCTCATGTGGGGGCGCGACGCGCGGTGGGATATCGGCGTGTCGGCCATGCGCTTCTTCCCTACGCGCTATTTGTACAACGTGCTCGTGTCCGGGCGCCTACGTGTGTGGTGCGGGTAGCGCGGGTATTGGCGCAGGTGTTGTGTGGTATGCAGCATTAGTTTGACCATAGGTATAATGATTGGTCTCGGCCATAAGTGATGAGGCTGGAGACATGTTTGTCGAAGGTGCACTAGCTATAGGAACCGGGGGTACGGCCTCAGTGAAGCCGAACCTTCTAAGAGTCGCCTCTACTTATGAGCTGACTGCCGAATCTAATTGGTTGGCTAGCGAAGCGCTAACGGCTTGATCTACTGATGCGGCTATTTTTTGCTCGATTTCAAAAGAGGATAAACGAGGTGATACAGGTGTTACCTAGACCTGAGCGAGGTCAGGGGTGACGATGTTGCGCTTGACGAAGCCTGTGCGTGTCTTGATGTAGCCCCCAAGCATCATGTCTTGGAGCGCCTTCAATTTTGCCTCGAACTCTGCTCGGTCTGCGGCGGGGATATCTTCAAGTGTAGGTGACAATATGTTGTGGTTGTCGATATCTGCGCCTCCTATTGCGTCCATCGGCGGTGTAGACGTAGTAGTCGAAGTAGATGTACTGGTGGCCGATGTAGACATACTCACCATGTTGGCGTAGCTCTTCCCCAGCGGAGTCACCAAAAAGTGTGTTGACACGAAAACGTGCCCCCGCACTTGGGTCAGTCCGGCGATCCAAAAGTGCACGGATACTCAGGGATAGGCCTAAGCGTGACGTAGCACCGACGCCGCGTTCCGACTACCCTTAATAGTTATAAGGGGGGTGGAGTCGCCAGGCAACCAGATTACACAAAATAATCCAAATAGCCGAAAGAAATAGGTTAAACATGTTAAAATCAACAAACCAGTCAGAGTCCTCCTAGTTCGAAGCCTGATGTGAAGGGTGCGCCGAAGGGTACCTTCGGCGTCTGGTGCGAAGTGCCCCACCGAAGGGTGCTTCGGCGTCCGGACTGATCCGGCCGAAGGTAGACTCCGAATGGATCTGAACACGGTGATCACCTCCGAACAGCGGGGTTCGGCGTGCGATCTCCGATGCAGTGAATTACAGAGTAGTGACGTGAAGGCCACACACACGGGTGCAACTTCGTCTAGTGCGGAGTATGTTCGTGGCGAAGCTTGCGACGAAGTGTGCTGGTCGAAGCCTGTTGTCGAAGCCTGCGGTCCTATCGAAGGGTGTCCTGGGGACCTCCAGAACCGATCTCTCAGCTTCGGACACCTCCGGTGAAGGGACTCCGAATGTGCGAACCTGCAACAAAGACGATGTGAAGTACCAATTCGGCCATAGGACCGAATTTTGCGAGGTGTTGCACGGGTGGCGAAGGTAGCAATCTATTACGCAGATTAGCGGATACTTCACAGGCGAAGTAACAAGGCGATAGCAATCTGTTACGTAGATTAACGGGGAATTCACGGGCAAAGTACCAAGGCTTACCACTGTTCCGTAGCGGTGGACGGAGGGCTTCCAGGCAAACCCACGAAGAGGTACAGAAAAGTAAAGGTAAAAGTAAAGGTACGATCAAAGCATGGCTTTGGTTTGGTTTGAGTTGGGGGTCGGTTCTCCACGTCGGCCAGGCCTCTCTATTTATAGGGGTTAACCCCTAATCTAATCTACTATTAATCCGGCCGGATAGAGATAAAGATTGAGCTGGAAACGCGTCCAACTCTATCACTACCGAGGTGGGCTTCGGCCAGGCCCGTCGAGGCCCATTCCTCGGGCCGAAGCTTCGGTAGCGTGGGCTTCGGCCAGGCCCGTCGAGGCTTGCTCCTCGGGCCGAAGCTTCGGTAGCGTGGGCTTCGGCCAGGCCCGTCGAGGCTTGCTCCTCGGGCCGAAGCTTCGGTAGCGTGGACTTCGGCCAGGCCCGTCGAGGCTTGCTCCTCGGGCCGAAGCTTTGGCAGCGTGGGCCTCCGAAGGCTTCCGAAGCTTCGGCAGCGTGGGCCTCCGAAGGCTTCCTAGCCGAAGCCCATGGGCTGGCTAGAGGCTTTTGGAGCCCATAGCTTGATGGACTTCAGCCCTGTAGGGCTTTGGACGGACCCTGGACATGTGTATTTTTGGCCGAAATCATCAAAATTGATATTTTGACAATCTAGCCATTAATGCCATTTTTTGCTATCAACAACTAGTTTAGCTCTTTCGCTAAAACTAGTGTCGTACCGTTTGCTCCCCCTTATGACCATTTATTTTGCAGGATCGAGGCCTGGAGGACATATGGATCATGGATTCAGGATGCTCTCGCCACATGACGGGACATCGTAGATGGTTCTCCACCCTCACTTCCTCGAGCTCCAAGGAGTACATCACATTCAGGAACAATGGTCAAGGGAAGGTACATGGTTTTGGTTCAATTCGGATTTTTGAGCATTTCTGCTTGAAGAATGTTGTTTTTGTTGGAAATTTGGGATTTAATTTGGTTTTCTTTTCGCAACTTCTTGAGGAGGGCTTAGAGGTTCGTTTTAAGAAGGGCATGTCTTCTGTTATTGATTCTAGAGGATATTTGGTTTGCCAGATCTTACCTTTTGGTAAGGTTTTTCGGATTGATTTCTCTAGTTTTTTGGCCCTTCTAGCTATTTGATCGATGGATCCTCCTCTGAGCTCTAGAGGTGGCATATGAGGTTAGGTCATTTGAGCTTTGATCCGCTAGTCAGATTGAGTTATATGGACCTCATCTGAGGATTGCCCAAGCTTAAGATGCAGTAGGATCTAGTTTGCCATCCCTGTAGTCATGGGAAGATGGTTGCCGCTTCTTATGCACCTATGACTCAGGTGATGACTTCGTATTTGGGAGAGCTATTACACATGGATACTATTGGTCTAGCTTGGGTATGCTCAGTCGATGGGAAGTGGTACGATCTTGTGATAGTTGACGATTTTTCTCGATTCTCATGGATTTTCTTTTTGGAGTCTAAGTATGAGACTTTTCAGTTTGTTCATGATCTGATTCTGAAGTTGGAGAATGAGAACAATAGTCAGATGTGAGCAATTCGCTCCGACAATGGCTCTGAGTTCAAGAATACTTACTTCGTAAGCTTCTGTAGTGATTAGGGTCTTGAGCACCAGTTTTATGCCCCTTATACTCTCCCACGGAATGGAGTTGTGGAACGAAAGAACTGCACGCTAGTCGAGATGGCCAGGAAGATGCTCGATGAGCATATGACTCCTAGGCACTTTTGGGCTGAAGCTATGAACACGGCTTGCTATCTAGCCAACCGCATTTTTCTTAGAGCTTACCTAGGTAAGACTTCATATGAGTTGCGGTTTGGCAGACAACCCAAGGTGA
Source organism: Zizania palustris (assembly GCA_019279435.1). Lineage (NCBI taxonomy): Eukaryota > Viridiplantae > Streptophyta > Magnoliopsida > Poales > Poaceae > Zizania > Zizania palustris. The sequence goes on along the minus strand of JAAALK010000080.1, from coordinate 41,983,285 downwards.
GCCACTTGCGAGCATTTGGCTGCAAGTGCTTTGTTCTCAAGAAGAGAGGGCATTTGGACAAGTTTAAGTCTCATTGCTGGGATGGAGTCTTTCTTGGTTATGCTTTGCATTCTCGAGGCTTCCATGTTTGGAACCTCGACTCCTAGCAGCTTGTCGAGACGTGTGAGGTTTCTTTCGATGAGTCCATGCATTCGCTTACTCCTTCCTTTGAGCTTTCTAGTGATGATGAGCTTGGAGAGTCCATCTTCGAGGAAGATGATGACACTCCTACGGTTGATGAGGGTGGGCCTTCTGCACAACCTGCAGACCCCACACCTTTTGAGATTTCGACTAAGGACGAGGGCGGACCTTTGATCACTACTTCCACTTCTATCGAGCCCTCTCAGTCGATTGCAGAGATGTCAGCTGCTGACTCTAGTGAGGTGACATTTGATCACCTAGCATCCCGAGCAGTTTGGCGTGATCATCCCTGAGAGCTCATCATCAATGATCTCACTATGAGATCTTTGCATTCTCACGCTGGTTCACTCGCTGTTTTTGCTGAGTCTGCTTTTGTTGCCACCTTTGAGCCTAGAGATGTTGTTCACACTTTATCTGATGCAAATTTGATAAATAGCATGCAAAAAGAGCTTGGAAATTTTGTTCGCTATCGGGTTTGGACACTAGTTGAACTGCCACTAGGTTGCAACCCCATAGGCACCAAATGGGTGTTTAAGAACAAGCAAGGTGAAGATGGGGTTGTGGTGCGTAACAAAGCTCGATTATTTTCTCGGGGTTTTTGCCAGAAAGAGGGTATTGATTTTGATGAGATTTTCGCCCCTATTGCCCATCTTGAGTCCATTCACATACTTTTGGCATTCGCTACTTCGAAAGGTTTTAAGCTTTTTCAAATGGATGTCAAGAGTGCATTTCTGAATGGGTATATAGAGGTGGAGTTATATGTTAGGTAGCCCCCCGATTTTAAAAACTCTAAGTTTCCTCGACATTTTTTCAAGTTGCGGAAAGCTTTATATGGTCTAAAGCAAGCCCCTAGGGCTTGGTATGATCGGTTAAAGCAGTTTTTGTTGGGGAATGGCTTTGTGATGGGTTCAGTGGACACAACTCTTTTCTTGCTCAGTGTTGGCCCCGATTTCTTGATTGCTCAGATTTACATGGACGACATTATTTTTGGAGGTTCTACTTATGAGCTTGTGTCCAAGTTTTCTGAGCAGATGCACAGCGAGTTCGAGATGAGCCTCATGGGTGAGCTCAAGTACTTCTTAGGGCTCCAGATCAAGCAGACCAATGACGTCATCTTCATCCACTAGAGCAAGTACACTCGGGACATGCTGAAGAAGTTTGACTTCAGTGGGAGCTGAAGCCTCAAATGACCTCTATGGGCACATCTGGGGGCTTGGACAAGGACGAGAGCGACGTCAAGGTCAACAAGAGAGAGTATCAAGGGATGATCGTATCGCTGTTGTACCTGACAGTGACAAGACTAGACATTCAGTTCGTCGTGGGATTGTGCGCGCGCTTCTAGTCTTCACCACGCGAATCTCACTGGCAAGCTGTCAAGCGCATTTTTAGGTATCTTATTTATGCGCCTGATCTTGGTCTTTACTATTTAGCATCATCATCTCTTGAGTTATCTGGCTTTTCCAATGCTGATTTTGGTGGGTGCCGGCTAGATCACAAGTCGACTTCCGGTACTTATCAGTTTCTTGGTTCTTCGCTTGTTTCTTGGTCTTCGCGTAAGCAATATGGAGTTGCGCTTTCTACCATACTGGCTAAGTATGTAGCTGCTGCTAGTTGCTTCTCATAGTTGGTTTGGATGACTTCCACTTTAAAAGATTTTGGGTTGTCTTTCCCTGCCAAAGTGCCTTGTTTTGGGATAGCATCAGCATGATTAGTGTAGGGAAAAACACATGTCTTCATTCAAAAACCAAACATATTGATGTGCGCTTTCACTTCTTGAGGGATCAATATAAGAAAGGTGTCATTGACCTTGTTCATGTTGATACCCATCATCACTTGGCAGATCACAGCCCTATTGCAGATCAATGGCAATTAAAAAGAACATCAGTGACTCAAAGTGACACACAGGGGGAAACCTCACCAAATGCTGGCAACTACACAATGGAGGGATGAAGAATCAGAGAAGATCACAAAGACCAGAAACTGATAGCAATACAAGACTAAGTCAGATTCAGGGTGAAAATTCATATGAGATTGTTTCTACTAATATGCACTGATTTCCTTGTGCAGCCTCAAGTCAGATTTCTCTGAATATTCAATCACTCAAACACTGATGGAAACAAAATAGCAATACTTCTCAGATTGTACATCAAACATGATTTCAGATGAGAAACAATACAGAGATATGCATCTAGTACTTGACAAAACAATCATAAACATGATGAAGTTCATGTGTTCCTATACTCAAACTGATTTTCTAATTCAGATTAACCATAGTTCTCAAATAAGATTAGTCTGCAATCAGAAACTTTAATCTGAAAACTCAATAGAAGAAACAAATTCATCTAAACAATTGCTCCCTCAAAAATGACTATAGTGTCACCAACAACTTGCTACAATGATGGCACTTTTGGCTATGAATGGTAGCAAGAAACATCACTTTGAACCAAAGCAAAAAGATCCAGAGAAGGAAACAAAACTGAATCAAAAAGCTTCTCTCAACAAACTGAGTATTGTACATGTTGTGTTCTGTAGTTCATTGTTGTAGCAAATCAGGCACACTAGCACTTTCTGGAATACTTTTGCCCTCTCACAAAATTTTCATCCCAAACAAAATCAAACAAGAATTTCTGATCAGAATTGCTTGAATTGGATGATGAACAAAATCAGGAGCTAAATAGGAATATATTGAAGAAAGATGAAATCAATCCAGAATTGAAAGCTTTTCTATAAAAGTTTAGACCCTCAAAAGTGTTCAGCCTCAGAATAAATGAGCTATTAAACAGGATGAACACATAGTTGAAATCATGGACAAACCAGCCAAGATTAGAGAAAGAAAACCCAATCAAAACTAGTAGAAATGTTTCTTCTCAAGAATCAGAGAATATCTGAAGCAGTGTTTTGCGCCACTGTGATGTTCAAGGCAGAATTCAATGCTGCTGTAGTAATTCCAAAAAAGGAATAGTGCCAATCCAAGAACAGTGTGCGGGATTTGAACAGGAATCAGCACAGAACAAAAGTATGTCACAATAGTAAAGCCAAAAACAACTAAAGATGTACAGCCAAATCAAAGAGTAACAGAATTTTCTAGAACCAACTTTCAGCCTTCAAGGTTTTCAGCAAAAGACCACTTTCTAGAATTTTTAGCACATTTGGTGAACAAAAAACTCTATGAAGAATAGATCAAAAACTTTTGCAGATTTCAAAAATGGAATCCTGGAATCATGAACACCAAAAGCTATGAAGAACTCAGATGATGTACATGATCCAAAATCAGAATAAAATGCATTCAAATAGGGACTGCAGAAAATGAATAGTGAAACTCAGAGCGCTACTCACCTGGAATCAGCGACAAAATCCACAGTGCGTGTTGATGAACAGAGGGACAAATTAAAATCACTGTAGCAGATTGAAAAATGAAATTCTGGATAGTTTTCTCAAAGAGATTGACTCAAATAACAGTCACATCTTCAGCCCCCAAAAAGTTCAGCACAAGGTTCACCTAATCCCTTAGGCATGGGGTCCTTTATATAGACAAGCCCATCAAGGTTTTCCCCAAAATGCTATTAGAGTTTAATGACCATATATTTACCTAAATACCCTTATGTATTTTAAGAATTAATAATTTTGAAAAATACACAAAAGTATACTCCTAATTTATTACATAATTGACTCTATTCTTTTAATATTTTTTTCAGAATTAAGAATTCTGAAAAATACTAAAAGATTACATTTAATCTAGACGACTAAATAGAAAAATAAACTCCTATTTATTGGAATTTAAAAATACTTTCTGATACGACGGTTTTCAGTCAAAACCGACAAAGCCTTCCTGATCGCCGGCATGTGACACCAATCTACGAACTCGACCGCCAGCAAGTCTCTCCCGCTCTCGATCCTCTCGAGTCGCCTAATCACTTGCACTGGCCTCCCTTTCGCTGACTTGGTCAACACGTTGTCTTGATCATCCGTCCGTCCATGTCTTTCTCTATCTCACCGTGCACTCCTGAGATCATCCCCAACTTCACCCGACCTCCTTGATCCTCTAGCATCGAGCTCCCCATTTGACCCTTGATCACTCGCCGTTGACAGTTGGCTAGCATCTCCACCCTGCACACATGAGACAAGCCAAAACCACTACTCATTCATCACTCCATATCGAGCAACCTTGTCAATCACTCATCATCAAGATAAAAACTATAGTGCAACCCCACTTGGTTTCACAATATCCCCCTTGATGAGTGCATTGACAACTCCAAAAAGAAACATGATGAAAGTTTCAAGTTCAGCGCACAAGTCACCATAAAAACTTAGAAAAGAGCCAAAAAATGTCACTTGATAAAAGATCTCCCTGATCTCTCGCTTTGGCAAAAACTCATGTAAAACATTCTCCCCATCTTTGGCAAAAGCATCAATGCATCATGTAAGTCATTTCTCCCCCTTTGGCAATGCAAGCATCAAGGTGATAAAAATGATGCAAAGAGGGGTGTGAGGGTAGAGTGTAAATGCAAGCTTCTAAAACATGAGTAACTCCAATTACAGTACAAAACAAGCATTTGCCTTGAATATTGTCTAAAACTAGTGTATGAAATACTCAGATGAATACTATCTAAACAAAAGCATGAGCAAGCATTTTTATATTTTTGCAAAATAAAAGCATCACCACTCAGACTAGCATACTAGACATGGCAAGGCATGAGATGCAAAAGCTAACAAATACTAACCACATAAGCATATCCCACTACAAGGAGCTTCAGCAAACTTGATATGCAATCGATTCAAGCTTTATGATTTTTTTAATTTTCATTTTAGTGCTAGGAGTTATTTGCATGTCAACCTTATACTAACCGACCAAGCTAAGCTTAGGTTGAAACCATCAGAAGCTTAAACCAATGGTCATGGTATACACTTCAATGTCCTAGTTCATACCAAAGTACTATGGTAAGCAGTCTAGAACAAAGTAGTGTGACAAAGCAAACCCACCTTGATATTTTCAATTTTATCACAACACAGCATGAATATCAATCATTTTCAATCATTTTTCATTTTTTATTTTTTAATTTTCAGCACAATATTTTTTATATGATCAAGTTGTGTATTAGCATCTAAGAGAAAAGGATCTAGCTACCAGGTATGTAAAAGATAGCAAATGCACTCAACCTATTCATGCTAGTTTCTAAACTAAGCAGTGATCATTTTCAAATTTTCATAAATAAAATCCATGCTCATAACAGATATCAAGTGTATTCAAGCAAAGTATAATCAATAGTATTAAAGATAATACTACAAAGGCATAATAAAGCATGTACTTGTAAAAGCAATTAATCATATTACAAAAGCTCATGTAATGATACACAACTCCCCCTCAAAATATGCTAGAAAAATTCGAGTGCTTCGTGTTAGGGTGAGTGAAAAATTGTTTAGGAATCCAGTATTGTAAAACTCGAGAACCAGGCAAATTAGTAGACTGTTTATGCACAGGATATAAACCATGATAAAAAGTGTGTTGTCTACCTACAAAGCATGAACCTTAAAAACGATGAGATCTCCTAATCTGTCGAGAATAAAAACCTCTTACACGCGGTCTAGCACCATATGAAGCATGGTGAACACCACAACGGGCAAAATCTCTCATGGGACCATGGGGAGCCTCAAAATAAAAATAAGAGTGAAAGACAGACTCATGCATACCTAAAGATGGGCAATACATGTCCTGAAAACTTATAGAATGAGAACATCGTTTATCCTTGATACAACGAAAACAAAACCCAACCAAATTACCCACCCACTGACAATAAGAACAATGATACACTCTCTTGGGGTATAAGTATGGGTCTCAGGTGCAAATCTCACAGTTTTTTTGGGTTTTTGCTAAAGAGTTTCTTTTGGTGGACGAAGGGCTTTCTTTGTAGGTTGAGTAGGATTCTTGGCTTTTTGTGTGGTGTCTAACTGGGCTCTTTCTTTCTCAAGAGTAGTGGGTGGAGTGAACACAGTTTCGCTCGAAGTGTTTGGAGTGATTCTCTCATATCCCAACCCTAGAGCTAACCCCGCCCTCTCAGCACACATTTTTGTTTTAGCTAAAAGCAAATCCATCCTACCCTTTCCTTCAGTGCATTTGTCCACCACTAAGAGAAGATAATCATTTTCACAATTTAATTTTTTCGACTTGCTCTCTAGCCAAGTTGAGTTGGTCCTTAAGGGTGATGCAGGTGGGACAAGCCGGCTGCACATCCTTAGAACACTCAGCACTCTCCAATAAAGCCTTAAGTTCATCAACATGCCTATCTCTCAAATTAATGCTTTCAACAAGTACAGAACAGTTCATGCATTCGTTGATGACAACAGGACTAGACTCCACCTCCATAAGCTGCTTTTGAGTAATTTCAAGTTTTTCAACAATTTGAGCATGTGTAAAACACAGCTGAGCAAGTTCACTCATAACAACAAGATAAGAATCATATTCAGCATCATCAGACTTAGATTTTAAAATTACAAGTTCAGTGGAAATAGATTCAAATCTGAATTTTAGTTCTTTTTATTCTTTAGCAGCAAGTTTAAGTAATCTATCCTGAGAATAAACAGCATCATGTAATTCATCATTTATGACAAGAAGCTGGTCACGGGATAGATATACCTCAGATGTGTCGAGCTCGTCGCTGCTATGGATGCTGTCGACCATGAAGCAAAGGCCGGTGAAGTCCATTTTCTTCTTCTCCTTCTTATCCTCTTTCTTGAGAGACTCCTCCTCTGAGCTTGGCTCCTCGCTTGATGAAGTGTCGACATCACTGAGGGCGGCCAAAAAAGATCTGGCTGCCTTCTTAGCCACTTTGTTGTGCTTTCCTTTAAAGAAAGGCTTTTTGTTCTACTTCTGGTGCTTGTGCTCATTTTCATTCTTTAGTTTTAGTTTAGGGAAATTAGCTTTTATGTGGGAAGGATCTCCACACTCAAAACATCCCCGAGACCCTCCTTTCCTTTGATCTCCTCTATCATTGTAGAAGCGGGTGAACTTCTTGACAATGAGAGATAGATCCTCATCATCTAGAGTGTCCACCTGTTCTTTTGTGACAGAGACCAAGGAGGACAAGTCAAAACCACCAGAATAAGCACACACTCCAAAACCACTAGAAAAATTACCTACAGATGAGGTACCACTGCCAGGAACGGAAACTAAAGAAATAGATGGCAACAAAGTGTTTCCGAATCTTAGACAAGATGTCTTGCCAATCTCGGTGGCCTTGAGCTTACTAAAGAGCTCGTCGCAAGTGGACATGTCCTAACTTGCCGACTCCTCAATACTAGAGATCTTCACCTTCCATATGCTACGATCGAGAGCATAGAAAAGTTGATTGCTCTATCATGATCAGAGTAAGCTAAAGTCCTAGTGGAGCGCAAGTTGCTCACAATTCCATCAAAACTAGCAAACATAGCATCTACCGATTCACCAAGGCCTTGCACAAACATTTGATATTCTTGATTATATGTGCTTTGGCGCCTAGCCTTAATCTGGGTAGTGCCCTCATAAAAAATTTTCAGAGTCGTCCAAATTTTGTGTGTAGTTTGTAGGTGTTGGACACTATCAAACTCATTGCGACTCAGACTGATGAACAATATGTTTCTTGCCTTGCTATTAAAATCGTATTGTTCCTTTTTAGCCTGAGTGGTGCGAGTTTCAGGGATCACATATCGGGAAACAACAATGTCCCGAATAGCACTTCCTTAGCTTAGTAGATAAGCCTCCATGCGCACCTTCCAATAGGCAAAATCATGACCATCGAACACCGGAATCTTGGTACTCTTGTCCATGTCGCCAAAAGGATCACAAATCGGTTAAGGTCAACTGGTGATCTAACCTGCTCTGATACCAATTATGGGATCGAAATGACGACTAGAGGAGGGGTGAATAGGCGCCTCGACAAATTATCGCGAATACGATGGCCTTTTCAAAAACACCCAACTCACCTCTAAAAGAACAAAATAACTTAGAATGACAAAAGATCTTGAACTACTTGTTGAATCAGTAAATCAAATCTAGTCAAGAACCAAGATGTGTGATTTAACCATAAATGCAGAAGCAAAACTAATGATTTCAGAAGAATTAATTAAAACAGGAAATTTGAATTTTCCTCTAGATCGGAGTTTGAAACTCCGAAATTCCTTTGTCGGAGATTGGTTTGCCGAATTGCACTTTCTGAATCGGTAATTGAAACACCGATATAGCCTTTTCGGCAATTGGAACTCCTACAGTGTTTAGAAAATTCAGAAAAACAAATTGCTTCAGTGTGAATTCAGTTTAAACTTTCTTCAGTTTGCAATTCTTATGGCAAAGACCAAAAATACAGAAAGCAGAAACACTTGTGTTCACAACCCTATTGCAGATCAATGGCAATTAAAAAGAACATCGGTGACTCAAAGTGACACACATGGGGAAACTTCACCAAATGCTGGCAACTACACAATGGAGGGATGAAGAATCAGAGAAGATCACAAAGACCAGAAACTGATAGCAATACAAGACTAAGTCAGATTCAGGGTGAAAATTCACATGAGATTGTTTCTGCTAATATGCATTGATTTCCTTGTGCAGCCTCAAGTCAGTTTCTCTGAATATTAAATCACTCAAACACTGATGGAAAAAAAACAGCAATACTTCTTAGATTGCACATCAAACATGATTTCAGATGAGAAACAATACAGAGATATGCATCTAGTACTTGATAAAACAATCATAAACATGATGAAGTTCATGTGTTCCTATACTCAAACTGATTTTCTAATTCAGATTAACCACAGTTCTCAAATAAGATTAGTCTGCAATCGGAAACTTCAATCTAAAAACTCAATAGAAGAAATAAATTCATCCGAACAATTGCTCCCTCAAAAATGATTATAGTGTCACCAGCAACTTGCTACAATGATGGCACTTTTGGCTATGAACGGTAGCAAGAAACATCACTTTGAACCAAAGCAAAAAGATCCAGAGAAGGAAAGAAAACTGAATCAAAAGGCTTCTCTCAACAAACTGAGTATTGTACCTGTTGTGTTCTGTAGTTCATTGTTGTAGCAAATCAGGCACACTAGCACTTTCTGGAATACTTTTGCCCTCTCACAAAATTTTCATCCCAAACAAAATCAAACAAGAATTTCTGATCAGAATTGCTTGAATTGGATGATGAACAAAATCAGGAGCTAAATAGGAATATATTGAAGAAAGAAGAAATCAATCCAGGATTGAAAGCTTTTCTATAAAAGTTTTAGACCCTCAAAAGTGTTCAGCCTCAGAATAAATGAGCTATTAAATAGGATGAACACATAGTTGAAATCATGGACAAACCAGCCAAGATTAGAGAAAGAAAACCCAATCAAAACTAGCAGAAATGTGTCTTCTCAAGAATCAGAGAATATCTGAAGCAGTGTTTTGCGCCATTGTGATGTTCAAGGCAGAATTCAGTGCTACTATAATAATTTCAAAAAAGGAATAGTGCCAATCCAAGAACAGTTTGCGGGATATGAACAGGAATCAACACAGAATAAAAGTATGTCACAATAGTAAAGCCAAAAACAATTAAAGATGTACAGCCAAATCAAAGAGTAACAGAATTTTCTAGAACCAACTTTCAGCCTTCAAGGTTTTCAGCAAAAGACCACTTTCCAGAATTTTTTAGCACATTTGGTGAACAAAAAACTCTATGAAGAAGTGATCAAAAACTTTTGCAGATTTCAAAAATGGAATCCTGGAATCATGAACACCAAAAGCTATGAAGAACTCAGAAGAAGTACATGATCCAAAATCAGAATAAAAGGCATTCAAATAGGGACTACAGAAGATGAACAGTGAAACTCAGCAAATAGTGCTACTCACCTGAAATCAGCGACAAAAGCCACAGTGCGTGTTGATGAACACAGGGACAAATTAAAATCACTGTGGCAGATTGAAAAATGAAATTCTGGATAGTTTTTTCAAAGAGATTCACTCAAATAACAGCCACATCTTCAGCCCCCAAAAAATTCAGCACAAGGTTCACCTAATCCCCTAGGCATGGGGTCCTTTTATATAGGCAAGTCCATCAAGGTATTTCCCAAAATGCCATTAGGGTTTAATGACCATGTATTTACCTAAATACCCTTATGTATTTTTAGAATTAATAATTCTGAAAAATACACAAAAGTATACTCCTAGTTTATTACATCATTGACCCTATTCTTTTAATATTTTTTCAGAATTAAGAATTCCAAAAAATATTAAAAGATTACATTTAATCTAGACAACTAAATAGAAAAATAAACTCCTATTTATTGGAATTTAAAAACACTTTCTGATACGACGGTTTTCAGCTAAAACCGACAAAGCCATCTCGATCGTCGATATGTGACATCAATCTGTGAACTCGACAGCTAGCAAGTCTCTCCCGCTCTCGATCCCTCGAGCCGTATGATCACTTGCACTGGCCTCCCTTTCACTGACTTGGTCGACAAGCTGTCTCGATCATCCGTCTGTCCATGTCTTGCTCTATCTCCCCATGCACTCCTAAGATCATCCCCAACTTCACAAGGCATCCTTGATCCTCTAGCATCGAGCTCCCTGCTTGACCCTTGATCACCCGCCGTTGACAGTTGGCTAGCATCTCCACCCTGCACACATGAGATAAGCCAAAACACGAACCACGACGCACACCGATCCCCTCGGCACACAATCTCCATTCACACATCGATCCCATCAATGCAAGCAAACCACTACTCACTCATCACTCCATATCGAGCAACCTTGTCAATCACTCATCACCAAGATAAAAACCATAGTGCAACTCCACTTGGTTTCACAGTTGGCGTTTGAGCGTTTGCAAGGGGATTTGGGAGTTGTGTATCCTTTTTAGGATATTTTGAGTCTTTTCTTTCTTCTTTACTCTTCTATTGA